>HG993140.1:7500000-8750000 GCA_905231865.2 Boloria selene | reverse complement strand
TGAACGAATGCTTATTCAGCATGATATAGAAGTTTTATTTAATATTGGATAATCGCTTAGCGAGACATCTTAGCTCGATCGTGACTGTTAAAATTGTCAGAATAAAGTATATATAACAGTTATTTTTATGGTACATTGCCAAATAAATGAACAGATTAAAATATCGCTGATACCTTTATCAAATTAATTTTTGTAATCAGCCCTTTTTAACATCCCACTTCAAGGCACGTCTTTCTAAAACTTGCTAGGTTCTCTCAGACATGCAGGTTATCTCGCGATGTTTTCCTACACCGTAAGACAAGTCGTATTAATGTTTTCATTAAATTAATTTAATTCGCTTAAATTCCAATACTATAAACATTTTATTTACCCTATCTATGGAGCCTTTATGAACTCCCCAAACTAAAAAGGTCTTCTTAATGCTATTGGAGAGCTCTAGCGACCGCATAAGGTTAAGTACGGTAGTAACATTAGTCCTTTAGCTACGCAGGTACACATTATATAATGTAACTAGCGGATCCGACAGAAATTGTCCTGTACACACATCTTAAATCCGTAAATTTCAGACTTTTTTGAATATGCTGTAACAATATGGGTCGTTTTGATGTTTTTTTTATAAAAAGTTTAATACGATATTTGACGTCTTCACGTGTGCAGTTAACATAATTCGACCTATCGATTGCGTATTCTGTATACTATTAATTAAGTTAAATATATTATAATATAAGCTATGTTAAAATAAGCTATGTTGAATAGAAAATCTAACTTGATTTTGTAGTGGTAGTGCCCTGCTTGTTACCCTCGGGTAGCAGCCGAATGGGCCGGCACGCCCCGTATAGTACCACTCTCTCACAGAAGACCGGCGTGAAGTGGCAGCTATGCTGTGGCGTTTCGTCCGGTAAGTAAGAGTCCGGGAGGCCCACTCTCCTTCCCTCCTCCCTCTCCCTCCCTATCCCCTTCCTCCCCCTTCCTCCCACCCTTTCCTGAAAGGCCGGCAACGCATCTGCAAGCCTGGCTTGATGATGATGTCCATGGGCGGAGGTGATCACTTTCTATCTACTATCAGGTGAGCCTCCTGCCCGTTTGCCCCCTTTTTACCATTAAAAAATTAATTTAAATATTTTAATCACACCGTAAGCGAAAGTTCGTTAGTTTAGTACGCATAAGCAAAAGAAGGCAACTATCTATTTATAATATGAAACATGTCATTAAGTTTGTTTGCATTCTCAAATCCATTAGAAAGCACATACAAAAATCATCAAATCGATCCAGTCGTTTTGGAAGGAATTCAGTCACATTCACACGCATAAAATAATTATTTATATAAAGATTTAAAAATTAAGAATTCCTAAAGAAAGCAATTATTTATAAAATTCCGCTTAGTTCTTTCTTTTTATCTGAAAGGTAAAACCTACTATGAATTGATACAGGCGGCTATAATACTTCTACATACCACTTAATAAAATTGATTTCCTGCAATATTTTATTGATATCGGTAATAAATAAAATAAGACGCGTAGAGAATGATAACACAATTTTTCTGGATCTGTGATGTACAGAACATGACTTTTCGATATGTTGTTTCCTAATCCTCTTTGATTTTGACATAATAGAAAATTACGAAATGCGAGTTAGTTAACTCTTCAAGAGATATCTATTTTAACATGATTAACTTTTTTAGTACATAAACAAGAAAATTTAAAACAGTCCGACTATTTTAAAATCGTTGTACTTTTAATGTATAGGTATATGTTTCGATAATAGCAGCTCATTAGCTGCTGATAATAAGATTTTCCAAAAAATATTTATAGTACAGATCTGAGTGAGTTAGTATTTTTATATGTACCTATAAATAAATGAGGCCAACAAAATAACGGTAGTGTTATAATTTAGTACGTACTTGTTAAATGAGATAGAAAATTGGATGTTCTAATGAATACTAATGGTTTAAACTTGTAAGCAGGCATGACATGGGCCGCGCATTTTGGTGGATCCCTAAATAAATCACGTTGCGCCTTAAGTATCATCGTTTTGTATCTCTTTTGTACATATTTTCCAAGAGATAGCGCTAAGCCTCTAAGGGATGATTCCACCAGCAGTTAAATAAACGGTTTACTGGCGCCTTGAAGATTAGTCGCAGGATGCACGGTTACGCTCTACTGAACGTTTTTTGTTTATCCGTATTGAGAAACGATGTTTGCTATAATGTAGGAAACAACAAAATATTAACATTGCCGTATTGTATTGCTTACTAAAAATAAAAATATTTTTTCATATTTTACATATTAAATTTCTTTTGTAAGGTGCACTCAGTACGTTATTTTATTTAGTCAATAAATTATTAAGTTAACGAAGAGCGTTTCGTTATAGCGCAGAATACTCCACCATTCCAGCAAATAACATTTTCTCCTTAATTACTGTCTGACTATAGCTCACTAATTGCTTAAGTTCTAGGATCTTTTGGCCTCACGGCTAAGTGTCCAAGTATCTTTAGTGCAAAAATTACTTGAGACCGTTTCAAACTTCCATGGCGTAATAATTTCTAGATATTACTTGAGTAGATTTTAAAAATTTGGTATAATTATCATTTAGCCTTTGCACGTAGTAAGTAGAGCTGGCTGATAGTTTATGTTACATAATTGTATCTTTATTATTTTGTTTCTAATTTCTAGTGTATTTATTGTGAAACAGCCGTTCAAACTTTTCATAATATATAGTTCTCTATATTTAACTTGCTTTAAATAAAGCTATTTTTAATTAAAATATGAAAGGGAAGAAATCGACAAAATATATTTATCTACAACAATTAGAAATTCTGAAATTAGAAATTCTCTGTTAGAAATTCTGAGATATAATGTTACTTTTCCTGATATTAGTTAGTAACTATTAAGTAAAATACATTATACAATGAATGTAACATTAATTTAATGCTAAATTGTACTTACTATAACCATAATGAATTTAGATTTTCTCTTAAGTAACGTAACATAGTAGCTTAAATGTGCAGTGGAAATAAAAGCAAAAAATAAATTAAAGTGGAAAGGAGCTATAAATTTCCTTTTAGTTCCACGAACATTCATTTATAAATTGCAGTGGAGATTCAGCGAGTTACGCATCCAAAGGACGCCCAAGCAAGGGTGATGTAAAGCGTGAAAAAATACGGCGCGGAGAAAGGGTGCAGGGATGAAAAGAACCGCGTGTCCTAGAAGCATAACGGTCCAGATGTTTAACATTTTATGCGCAGTCCCGTTGCCTTATTTCTCTTGCAGCTAGTTCGTGTTGGTATCTTTTTTGCTATTTTCAGTTCAATGTTGACCTTTTAACACGTTTTGATTTTTTAAGTCCTTTTTATATCTCTCGTTTTGTATATGACATAGTTATTTATGATGTACTCAGTAAGACATACAATTGTGCTAGAAACATTCGTCATTTTCCTTTAAATTTTACTCCAGTTACTAAGATTTGTTCGATAGTTAAGAATTATTTTCTTGAAATTTATTTCTTTAGTTAAGTGTAAGTGATAGCGGAAAATAACTAGAGGCGAGACCGTTATAACTTGGAAAGCGACCAAATGCTCTGCAACTAGTGTCATATATACTATCGGTTGAACAAAGACTTTAAAGTTTGGAAATCGTGTGCCGTTTATTGGATCAGACTGGTGTATAACATGAGCGAGAGTGTTCGATGGGTGTAAAGGGTCGTACCGACCCGGAGCGGTAAAACGTTTTCATAAAAATGCAAATCGCTCTACAACGTATTGCTATCGGTCGGGACGCAGTAGGGAAGACGTCTCAACTTTGCGGGTTTGCTCTTTAATCGAATTAAAATACTTTTTAAGACAATGTAACTTGCTTTAACTTATTACGTGACTTTTATTTTCGGAAGATGTTATTGTTCTGGATCATATTAGAATAATCTGATACATTTTTTTCGATATTGATACCGTATACTTTTGTTTACTTTTCCCACTTAATAATTCATTTTATTGAATAAAAGAAGAGGATCATTTGTTTAATGTTTATTTATTTTAATTATAATTTACTTAATTAATTTTCACTCACGTACTTTATTTGTGTATAATAGATCCGCTCCTAAGGGTCGTAGTGTAAAGTTAGATAGCGTGATTAAATAGGCTATAAATTGTTCACATCGGACTGGTACTTCGAGAGATTAGCGCGTTCAAACAAATGATATAACAAAACATCTCCTAACTTTAAAATTTATATTATTTTTATTTATAGTATAAAGATATTAGCTATAGTGCCATGTGAATCGGTTATACATTCTAGGCACCTACATATATATTAATAAAATATATGTAACGTACTTATATTTTAGTTAATAAGATAGGTATACAAAAATATTCTTTTACTTTATGTATTCAAATTTAAATTTACTGCATAGATAAAAAACAAATTTCAGGAAAGCTTGTACAGTTGAAGATAATTATCGATTTCTTGCTAAGTTCAATTTCGTTTTTATAGCAACATTTGCGAGTACGAGCTCGTAAAGATAATTGACTACAAACAAACATCCAAATGAAATGGGATAAGTAGTTAGCACCGGAGTTATCGCGTTTTCATTGTGCCATAAAAGTTCTGAATAAGCTGATTATATCCATTAATTACTTGGATAACTCCATTAACATATTTTTGCTCATTCATTAAAAGTAAGTATGTATATTGTATAGTATACTTACAGTATGTATGTATAATAAAGTTCACAAGTTATATTATATTTTGAGTATTTACTTTTTTCATCTAAAATACTTAAAAAAATTTGATTTGTTTTCAAGCGTCGTGAATCCCTATTCATTGTATGATACTTGAACAGACAGTTTGAATTGATAGTTCATTTCTAAAAACGGTAATGAAAATGTGCGCCAATATTGCAGTAGCATAATAGCAATACAGCTTACTCGATGAAATGTTTCCGTCAACGGCTCGAACGTTCCAATTAAAATGACGCCAAATATCACTTCAACGCTTTTGTTCAAAACTGTGCACGTTGGCAATTTAAGGTCCATTTTTTATTTTCAACGAATAAGACAATCCAAGATAAAATACGACTTTAGGTACGACGCGGGGACGTGCTATACACGACAGCTGCTTTATTTATGCCCTCAATATTTTACAAAACCATAAAACTTCGCCTTGATAATAAGAAACGTTTTATCTTGATAGATTTTTAAAATTTCATTTTGCGTTAAGTTTTTTGCTTTATTTCTTTTTATATGTTTTTTCATTAGCGTTATCTTAAATATACTTATTGGTAATAATAAGAAACTTTTTTGTGTTTAAAAAAGTACTAAAATGCCTAAATCGTCATTAATTTAATAACTTTTACGGTTTCCATTCATTCAATATGTATAAGTAACCCTTTTAAAATCATCTACGTGTGTTATCTCCATCGCCATGTGTCACATTGTATTAGCTTATGACTTACAGGAAAAATAAGGCAAATTTTATTAAAGCTTCATAATCTACAGATACCTCTTTAAGCGTGTCGGAACCGCACTTCATTAAGCTTTTATGGTTGTGTATCTCATTTATTATTTTTAGATAGATACAATGAACGTTCCTTAAAAAAATATTGTTATAATTTCGCCTCTAGGTACATTTTGTTCTTTTTGATTTGAACCCTACTTCTCTTCCTAAAATAAAAGAAGCTAAAGTTAAAATATATTATGATCAACTACATGTGCACTTAGTAAAAAAGCCTTTATCTTGATATTACAAACAGACACTACAATTTTATTTATCTGAACAGATAAAAATTTAATAAATTAAAATATTGTAAGCTTGTAACAACAACTTTCATTCATAACAATATGTAAATCTTACTAAAAGAATAGCGGGTATTAGAGGCTAACTAATGGATATTTTACTAATGAATATACACCGGTGGTAATTTCAGCAGCTACGTGTGAAATTTAAAGCGAGCGAGCGTTCGTAATTTTCTCTACTGCGGCGTAATTGTGGTAGGGCAGTTAATACCTATCGCAAAGTTTTTGTAAGGACTCGGCCACAGAATGAAAATAGACTCTTAACTAATTTTGACACAGGCTTGAACAAATAATAAACTTTCTATACTATCACATGCCTCGACTTTGTCCACGTACTCTTGTTTTTTCTGAGTCATTGACGGTAAAATTATATCTTATGTCTTGGTCTATGTAAATTTTGTCAATTCATTTATATATCATTATTTATATATCATATTCAATAGGTCAAACGATTGAGAGATAAGTAGCTAATTTATTATTTTACATTGAAAACACCTTAATATTGCGTAATACTCAAATATCAACTAATAACTGTGTTCTCAAAAAGGTTGTTTAGTTTCAAAACCATTTCGTTTCCAGATTATAAAAAGGCCTATCATTGCTTAGATTATTTTATTAGTCCCCCAGCGTCAATGTTTTGTAATGGGATAAGATTATGATTGCATCTGCCATTCGTATGATTTTGTTGTAAGGTTTCGCCGAAAATATTTTATACTTATTAAATATACACAAAAAATATAATAACAGAATTTTCCCTAATACACTTTTCCGATCACATATTTTCAAGGAAAGGCTTTGAAATGATAAAACTGACAATACTATTATGTTATATTATCACAAAACTAATGTGTGAATAATGGAGAGCCTCCATTCAATAAGGGTCGTCTTTTGTAGGCGTGAACCCGGAAAATAGACATCTACCCTTTTTCAGATTAAATTATGGTTCATATTTTTCAGAGCCGTATGGTGTTAGCTTTTAACGTAAACACTTTCACCTATAGATTTTGTTAAACTGTTATTCAATAAACTATCATATCAACAAGTTGTTACCATATATATAATAACGGAATTCGTTACATTTAATAGCACAGTAATAAGACAATAGGTTCCTATAGATAAATATTTAAGCTCTTCTTTACAAAATATAAGAAAACAGACGAAAGAAGTATAAATTTCCTTCTGCATTATTATAATATAATGTCGCATTAGTCTTTCCTGTCTGGCTTTCGCTTACTTTAAAATGAATCTTAACGGCTTTGGTTTTTTAGTCTTATTTAGTCTTAAGAGCATTATAAAACACTTTATTTCCCTAATAATTTCCGTTTTGAGAGATTATAAAGGAGTGAAGTCACACAAATAAATATTATATCAAATTCATTAAAGGCGACTTAAGACGTCAGCGAAACAAATGATTCCTAAAAGGATAAAAAGGTGCTATTGTTATTCGTCCTGATAATATGAGAAAGAAATATTCTATGAAGAAGAATATACAACATATTATGGAATATTATGACGTCGCGCGCTTGCAAGGTTTTGATACACGACGGCGGGAACAAAGTTTGTAACGGATGGGAACATTCGGCGGAATTGGCAATACTGGCCGAACGGGATTCCAATAGTTCTCAAAAAGAAATTCTCCGGAGAGAAAAATTAGATTTGTGAAACTGAAACGTGCCTTCATCGCTGAGAGCTTAAGAAATACAGATGAGCTTAAGTTACGGATGAGAAGCGATAAAAAGATAATATGAATAGCGCTGGCAATCCCTACGTCTTACATACACAACATGTACGTATTTGATGCTTTTCTCATACATGCCGTAATAACTACTGAATGGAAGACTTTAGAATGAGATCTCGTATATGCAACTAGTAACAAAAGCAGACAATGGACAGATAAACAATTACTTTATTTATTTTACATTATGTTTTTGATAAATTAAATTTAAATGACTCATTAGTATAAATTCTATGAATATCATAATAAATGTTAAGTAATAATTAAATAATATTACACTCGATTTATATATCTCGATTTGCCAATTACAGTACATTGTCTAACTAATCCAATGAGTACATTTAAAGAAAAATATAGCTTCATGGCGGAGCTCCAGCAAAGATAAACTAGGCGAGGATTTTGGTAAATTAACACCTGATCCAATTATGTTAATCTTAGCACGTGTGCTCTGGTGAGATTTGCGCTACGTGCGTAATCTCTCGTAATTACTGCGCAGTCTCTTTGAGGTATCTGTTCAGGTTAATGTAAGCGCTAGTGATGGTACAGCTTCAGTCAGTAATGCGGTTGCAATGATTCGAAACTGATTGAGTTGTAGTAAAATACGTTTACCAATTATTATCTTTTTAAGTATGGTTTTTATTAAATTTATCGTTACTCATTTGTATAGTAATATAGAACCAGTTTGCTTTCTATATTTGAAAATCACTAATTTGCCGTTACCTGTAAAATATTTAATTAAATGAATCTATTGAATGATAACCTAAACAATATGGTTGCGGTATACATCACAATGGTTTTACGTCAATGAATATTTGAAAGTGGACCTCGATTTACCTAGCCATAGAAGGGAAATTTATGAATAGTTTCTAGAATACATATATATGTTTTATTGCTGATGAAATAATCAAGTGTAGCGAGATTGAGTTTTTAATTGGCTCTTATCCTGCTGGTTAGATTATTTCTGGAACTACCAAATGGTAGCTCTATATGCAAGAAGCAATATATATTATGTATATTACACTTAAATTAGGTATATGGTCATATTCATGCGAAGTAAAAAAGAACTTCGTCTTACTCCTTTTAAAGGATAATTATCTGAAAAAAGAAAACATTTATATTTTTAGATATGAGCAGATTGAAGTTATGAATATTAATTGTTTAGTAATGAATGGACATTATTAGTTTAAAAGAAAAAAATGAGTGTTTATATATTAATGACTATCTTAATTTCAACTTAACTAAAACTGACGAATGTAAATTCTTTTAAAAGCAACTATAAAACATATGTTATATAATTGAAAAGCTTTAAAACGTTCAGCATTTTTCTAAATGCTCTTTTTCTTAGGTATTGTAAACTCTCTTTCAGCAAGAAGTCCGGCTCAGGTAGAGCCTAAAACAATGGCGAGGTAGGCAAGCGTTTCGGTAACCGGAAATGCATCATAAAACGAAAACCAAGAAACGTGGCAATGTAAATTCACCTTTGAACGGGCATAATGGAAAATTCAAGCAACCACTTGGAAAGGCTTTTGATCTTAAGAATTTTAGTAAAATGCTCTCTAAAAGAATGTTAAAGCATTGGATCAGAGCGGTTACAAGTTTAGCAAGTATTTTTCAAGTGTGTAGACATCTTAGTTAAAATATGTACAAAGTTTTAATAAAAATACATAAGTAAATTTTGTGATGTATGCATATAACGGTATTCATGAAATTTTCATAAAAATATGAAATATATTTTGCGATGCTTAAAATATAAAAAATCTCTACTGAGTAAGGATGGTAACGTCATGAATATGAAAAATGTAAACCCTTTTATGGATGTACTTTAAAATCTACGTAACGAAATGAAAGTATTGCTCAGAGATGAATCTTATAGAGAATTTAAAAAGTCTGATTGTCAAAAAAAGTTGAATTTTCTTCAAAGAGTTGCATTCGTGAAGTGCTCAGAAATCGCGGTAGCGGTTTGAATTTTCCAACTGTGAAAGGGCATTCACTAAATGCAGCTTTTTCTTTACCTTTTATACTTGGAAAGACGTAAAGCTCGTTCCTTCTAAGATTCCCTTTTTATGTCTGCAATCATTAATTTTTTTGGTACACTTAAGCCAGCAGAAGAGATTTGACATTATACGTATTAGGAGCTCTCAGCTCGTTATATGAACGTATTGGACACATTTTCTTTAGGTGGATTAAGAGTTCTTATATACATGCTGAGAAGTTAAGTAGGTATGTCACTTTTTTTATAAAACTTTTGTGCATCATATTCATTTGGATATAGAAATGATGTTAATTACTAGAAAAATACGTTTGTCTTTTAAATTAAACGTATAAAACATTATAAGGTACACACTTGAAAATCTTCATTTTTAAAAGAATATATGACGCTCTGTGAAGAATGCACTCGTATACACACATAATATTGGTTACAAAAACTTTTTAAAAAAGAATTGTATGTCTTACTTTAACTGCATCGCAATTAAAAATATTTCCTTTAAAAATGTGGAAAAAATACTATAAATGATGTTTCATTTTCGCAGAATTGAAAAAAAAAAACAAAATCAATCCGCGACAAAATCCGAAAAGATACTTTCATATAATGTCAAATAATCGCCTAAACCTAAGAAAGTATTATGTAGGAAAAATATTTTGTTTACAACTTTCAGTTGTCAATTTCTTAAGTCGAAATGTCTTGGTGGAGTTGACTTAAACAACACTTCGAGTAAGCATTCAGTACAGAAACTTTTGGCCACTAACGCTTCACAATAATAATTTATATCGCCTCCCCCACTTTATGATGAGAGGCACAAATGAAAACGGAGCTGGCACACCGAGATAAAGATATAATACCGCCGTGTGAAGACATGTTTTATTGCTACTCGTTACTATGGAGTGCGCGGGCTGATTGTAGTGTTAATCATTGTAAACGATCACCTCTACTTAACGAATTAATTTATATTGGAGTATATGATGCCAATCCTATATTTATTCAACGAATGGCAGTTAATTGCTATTATTTATTATTTAATGTAATAAGTGTTTAAATTTTAAAACAAATTATATTTAAAAACCATTTTTGAAACATTTTTAACTTCATAGAAAAAAATTATGTAGGTACATACTATACATATTTAAGGTATAAAAATATAGGCACATATAACGTGCTCAGGCATATTTTGAAGTTTATTAAATCATACAAAAATTCTAAAAATGAACTACGAAAATACAGCTCTAAATATGCCAAATTTTACCTTTCAATCACTAATTTTACCACTCAATCATCGTCGATTGGACTTGGAATATTCGCTTTAACGACCTCCGGACATCGAGTTGATTAGGTATAAATTCGTTTTTACGACGTCCATACGATCAGTACATAGGTTTTTAAAGGCTCCAATCAATAATTTATTAGTTTAGAAAAATTATTCTAA
Source organism: Boloria selene (assembly GCA_905231865.2). Classification (NCBI taxonomy): domain Eukaryota; kingdom Metazoa; phylum Arthropoda; class Insecta; order Lepidoptera; family Nymphalidae; genus Boloria; species Boloria selene. The sequence continues at coordinate 8,739,058 of HG993140.1, read as the reverse complement.
AATATATAATGTTATTATGAAGGTAGTGGAATCCAATTGAATTAAATAACCCCTTATATTGTTACGTGCAAAACCTTTTCAACGTGATTACTACTTGTCATACAGTTAAGGATATTTAAAAAGTAACTTTTTGGCACAATGTAGTTATATTGCCACTTTATGGCATATTAATGAGAGAACAACTTACTATACGCCGAAATAGAATGTAGCCAGTTCTTGCTCTTCTCTCTTTTCTATTTCTTTCTATTACTAAAGAAAAAAGCGGAAAAGTGACAAACCAAAAATGTTTTATGTAAATGTATTAAACCCTTTTTAACATCCTATTGCTATGCACAAGTCTTCCTTAAATACGAGGGGGATCATGCCATAGTCCACCACGCTGCTCAAGTGTGGCTGGCGGACATAAATGTTATACACAATTATGTTCTCAGTGTTCTCATGTCATAATTTCATTTACGAAAAATCGCTGAAATATTAAACGAAGTTTCATCTCGATAAATTCCAACGTATACGTACATACATATATATAGGTACATACTACAGCACTAAACACAAATGAAGCTATGAAATTCTCTTACATTATTGTCTAGACCCAACTGCAACGGCCAGTTCTACTTAGGTAACTTAATTAGAATTTCCTCCGAGCACTCCGGCTGCAATGTTCTTAACTGAAGTATTAGGGTGCCTATAGTGCCTCTTCAAAACCATTACAATAGAATATGTATCGGATAGCTCGATTTATTGTTTTTAAAAGCATGATTGGTATGCAGTTACAGCTACCTTTATACGAACTGCGCTTGTAAGTTTTTAGAGTTAATAATGAAAATAAATTTTTGTGTGTAATAAATCTCATAAAATATATTTTTTTGTTTAATAATTAAGAACTTAATATAAACTGGGCTGCTTTTTTTGTTTTTGTTGACGGTCCTGTGAAACGTCGACATGAGTGTTGCAGTTTGATCGAAAGTGCGACTTCGTATCTCGCCGAAGTCCTCTTTTATTGGTAACCAACATTATAGGACGTGTAAGAACATTATTTATATCCATTGGACCTTTACCTTTTTTACCAGTGGTAGTACAGTCGTCACTACTGACCAGTGCGAAGAGTTAATTCACCACGTATTGAAGAGACCTGCCCGGCACATAAATTAAAATGTTTTTATGAAATGTAATAAAGAATTTTTCAAGCTTAATTGTTATTAGATAAACTGTAATAATAAAAAAATATTTTGTATCATAAATATATATTATACTTTACTAGCTCAAAGCCTCCACAATGGATCACTATGTTCTAAGTACAAAACATTGTAAATTAAAATTTCTTCACGCTTGGCGTATAGCTGACGTTGACTGAATTCATAATGTACTTGGATCCCAGCGGATATTAATTTCACTAATAATAACAGGAAGAGGAAGTTAATATTCTAGTAATTGTTAATTAAACTATAAATAATTAATAAGTTTATATGAGAGAAATCAATAAAATATTTATATTTCATTTATTAAGGTCTATCAGCAGTATCACATAAACAAGTGATGTATAGGTTAGTAATTATTATTCTATTTTAAATTAACCACAACATGCTAGAGACAACATGTTACTATTTAGATTTTCCTGAAGACATTGAGTGAACTGAAATACTGCATTTTTTGAACATTTTTATAATTCGATGTTTAGCGGAATGCGACCCTAATACAGTTCAACGAAATGGTTAAACATGAGTAAAAAGCAAATGTATTGTCGCGGAATATAGTGCGAACTCGTCATAATAGCACGCTTGTACCATGCCTTACAACAGCGAATGTCAATTTCTAACTTTTGACAATTAGATAACAAGAACAGTTTATTACAAATTTTAATGTGTCAAAAAGAGATAAAGCATTTTCAGGAAAGATTTGGAAGTTACTAGAAACATTTTGAATTTTCGATACTAGAATGTTCTAAATTTATGCATATAAAAAGGCCGGCAGTGTGTTGAGAGATCAGTGGACGTTCGGAGTTAAGTGAAGATTACGAAGAGATACGAAATAGTGGAAAAGTGAAGAAAAGTATAGTGAATTATTAAAAGTGGTGGATTATAGTGCTCAGAGACTAAATTAAACTAGTGCTGTGTACAGACTGCGCGTGTACATAAAGTGTAAATAAAACATCTTAAGTGCGAGAATGATTTTAATTTCCGATCCCGAACCCGTAGTACGTAACAACTGGTGTCAGAAGTGGGATCGGAAATGCCGTTAGTACCGAGGCACGAGAAGGAAGGAGTCACTACACGCGCAATGGCAGAACAGCAAAGGGAAGATTCTGGCCCTAGCACATCAAGGGATGAGTCCGCGGCTCCACAGAGCACCACGCCAGACATGAACGCCCTTCTGCAACAAATGGCGTTCATGATGCAGGAGCAGGCTCGCCGCGAGGAAGAGCAGGCTCGCCGCGAGGAAGAACGTGCACGCCGCCAGGAGGAACAGCTGCGCGCACTCCAAGAGGAGCAGGCTCGCCGCCAGGAGGAACAGATGCGCACACTCCAAGAAGAGCAGGCTCGCCGCCAGGAGGAACAGATGCGCACACTCCAAGAAGAGCAGGCTCGCCGCCAGGAGGAACAGATGCGCACACTCCAAGAAGAGCAGACTCGCCGCCAGGAAGAACAGCTGGGCACACTCCAAGAAGAGCAGGCTCGCCGCCAGGAAGAACAGCTGCGCACACTCCGAGAAGAGCAGGCTTGCCGCGAAGAAGAGCAGGCTCGCCGCGAGGAAGAACGTGCACGCCGCCAGGAGGAACAGCTGCGCGCACTCCAAGAGGGCATTCACAAGGATGTCATAGCCGCTCTTCAACAGAATACGGAAAGGGTGGAAGTCGTTGAAAGAGAAGTTGAGGAACTAAAGACGACACTCGTCACACTCGGTGAAGCTTTAGACGAGCACGACTCAAAACTCTCTAAAATGGAGAAGAGGATGGATTACTTGGAAACTCAGAAATTACCGCGTGGTGCCGACATTAGCTCATCATCAGCAAAGAATTTCAAAGTCCCTCACTTCGACGGAAAATCTTCTTGGGCCGCATTCAAGATCCAGTTTGAAACGATTAAGGAGACAAGTGGATGGACAGATGATGAAGCCCGATCTGCCCTTACCGTCGCTCTTAGAGAGGAGGCTCTAAATGTATTGGAGGCGCTTTGTGCTAGCGATCCTGGCAGGAAGACCACATACAGTGAGTTACTTAACGCTTTAGAGTCGCGGTATGGTGATAGTCATCTAGAGCACGTATACAGGGCTCAAATTAAAGACCGTACACAACGAGCCAATGAAACCCTGCAGCAGTGGTCCGTAGAGATTGAGAGGCTCGTACGGAAGGCATATAAATCCTCGCCATCCACCATAGAAACCATTCTTCTGCAGGCTTTTGTGGACGGGATTCGCGACTCGGAGGTACGTGCCGCTGTACGCCTAAGACACCATACAAGTCTCAGGGAAGCTGTCGCTCATGCTCTAGAGATTGAAGCTGTGCGTCATGACTCAAGACGTTGGAGGGTGCGGCAAGCTACCACGGGAGGATTATCCAACCGGAGACGTCTTTTCAACCCAAAGTGCTACGAGTGCGGTGAACGGGGCCATCTTCGAAGTGACTGCCCTATAAGGAAAAATGGTCGTCTACAGTCAGATGTTGGTGTAACAACCTGCGATCAAGTCAGAGGAGAATTGATCTCGGTTAGAGTTAGGACGCTGGCCAGGGGATCTACAACTCCACCGATAGAAGTAAAACAGGCAGTAGATGGGAACACTTTGGTCATACATGGCGCTATTAATGGAGTGACATGTAAACTGACACTGGATACCGGAGCTTCGCGAACTGTCATTAATAACCGGAAGCTAAAACACATTGCGGACAATAATTTGCAAGATAGAAGGCACATCACCCTTATGACAGCCACAGGTCAGCGCATACCTGTTTGGGGGGAAAGAAAAGTAGCTATAAAAATTGGGGACAACATCTATTGACATAACGCAATAGTTGCAGATATTTTGGATGATTGCATCATTGGATTGGACTTCCTTCAAAATTACCAGTGTACGATTGACATGAAATATGGAGTTTTAAAGTGCAGCAATAGAGAAGTACCGATAAGTGGTGGAGTTAAGGGGAAAGTTTGTTGCTTAAGAGACACCGCTCTTCCACCAAGATCACAAACTCTAGTACCTGTCGCTATACCTCAGAACAAGTCAGGAAGTCAATGGTGCTGCGCTATCATAGAGAAGTGTGAAGATGAGAGCTCGTGGATCCCAGCAAGAGTTGTAGTAGGTAAAACTTCGACATCCATGGTTCCAGTGCTGAACACCAGTGACGCTACGCAAACTATTCAGAGAGGGGAAGTTGTGGGGACTTGTGAAGAGATAGCCTGGTTAAGCAGATGTCAACAGAATGAGAAGGTGCTTAGCAAGGATAAGGAGCAAGCAATGAAACTTATAGAAGACTGCAAAGAACATCTCACAAGTTCACAGAAGACAAAAGCTGAAAATTTACTTTACCAATATTCAGATTTGTTCTCAAAACATGATGGCGATATTGGAAGAACCGGATTAGTGAAGCACAAAATTAATACTGGTGACATAGCCCCTATTCGACAACGACCAAGACGAATCCCATGGGCTAAGGAGAAAGAAGTTGACGACATGATCCAAGACATGAGAAAGAATAACATCATCGAACAATCTACTAGTCCTTGGTGTTCTCCAGTAGTACTTGTAAGGAAGAAGGATGGATCTACAAGGTTTTGCATCGATTACCGCAGACTCAACGATGTAACCAAAAAGGACAGTTATCCCCTGCCTCGAATCGACGACACCTTAGACACTCTCAGTGGCATGAAATGGTTTTCAACTCTCGACTTAAAGAGTGGCTATTGGCAAGTGGACATGGACCCCGTGGATAAGGAGAAGACTGCGTTTTCAACTGGAAAAGGTTTGTGGCAGTTTAAGGTTATGCCGTTTGGGTTATGCAATGCACTAGCTACATTCGAGAGGTTGATGGAACGTGTACTCGCTGGATTACTAGGAGCAGCCTGCCTTGTTTACCTGGATGACATAATTATTGTGGGACGTGACTTCGAAGACCATCTTAAGAAACTCGAAGCAGTATTTGATAAACTAAGGGAAGCAAATTTAAAGTTAAGTCCAAAGAAGTGCTCGTTCTTTAGAAGACAAGTGAATTACCTTGGACACGTAGTTTCGGAAAACGGAGTAGAAACGGATCCTGGGAAAATCACCGCTGTGAAAGATTGGCCGATCCCTAAGGACAAGACGCAAGTGAGAGCATTTCTAGGATTGTGCTCTTACTATCGACGGTTTGTAAAAGGCTTCTCTGACATCGCCAAACCACTTCATAAACTGACCGAAGAGAAGAGACCTTTCGTATGGGACAATAATTGTGAATCGGCCTTTCAAGAACTGAAGAAACATCTTTGCCAAACACCGATCCTTGGGTATCCAGACACAAAGGGAGAGTTCATTGTCGACACTGATGCCAGCAATATCGGTATTGGAGGTGTATTGTCCCAGCGGAAGGGTGATCAGGAGGTGGTTATCGCATACTTCAGTAAGTCACTCTCTAAACCGGAAAAGAATTATTGCGTTACTCGAAGAGAGCTACTTGCTGTAGTAAAAACCTTACAGCATTTTAAGAAATACTTGCTAGGACGCAAATTTTTGGTAAGAACCGATCACGCTGCCTTGAAATGGTTATTAGAATTCAAGGACCCCGAAGGACAGGTAGCGCGATGGATTGAACAACTTCAAGAGTTTCAGTTTAAAATTGAACATCGTGGGGGTAAAACACACAGTAACGCCGATGCCCTATCTAGAAGACCATGCGAGGAAGACTGCAAGCACTGTCACAGACAAGAAGTAAAGGAACTAGAATCTATTAAAATTATAAGAACAGATTCGATAGATGAACGTTGGAGCGATGATGCCATGAAGAGAGCACAAGAAGAAGACCGAGACATACGACCGATCATGGAATGGTTAAGTAGTGGTAGACCAAAACCTAAGTGGACTGACATAGCACAGTATAGTACCGCTACCAAAAGTTTGTGGGCACAATGGGACAGTTTGTTGTTACACAATGGAGTATTGTGCCGCAAATGGGAGCAGACACGTGGAAATGATAGCCATCTCCAACTAGTGGTACCTAAAATAAAAGTATCCGAGGTACTTCGAGCATACCATGATGGTTCTTCTGGTGGACACTTAGGGGTAAGAAGAACGTTAATCAAGATCAAGGAGCGATTTTATTGGTTGCATTGTCGAGATGATGTCGAGGACTGGTGTCGGAAATGTGTACAATGTGCCTCTGTCAAAGGCCCGCAAACCAGAAGTCGAGGAGCAATGAAATTATACAATGTTGGGGCACCTTGGGAGAGAATCGCAATAGACGTAGCAGGACCATTTCCGATTACTAACTCCGGGAACCGATACATTTTAGTTGTAATGGACTATTTCACGAAATGGCCTGAAGCATTCGCCATACCAAATCAAGAAGCTGTCACTGTTGCAAATAAATTGGTCAAAGAGGTATTTTGCAGATTTGGTGTCCCATTAGAAATGCACAGTGATCAAGGGAGAAACTTCGAATCACAGGTGTTTCAAGAACTGTGTAAGATCATGGGGGTGCACAAAACTAGAACTACGCCTTGTCACCCACAGTCCGATGGAATGGTGGAGAGGTTTAATCAAACTTTAGAACGACATCTGGCCAAGGTTGTAGATAGTCATCAAAAGGATTGGGACGAGTACATATCACTGTTTCTTCTATCTTACCGGACAGCATTACATGAAAGCATTGCAATGACACCTGCCTTTGCTAATTTTGGAAGAGAATTACGGTTACCAGCGGATCTGTTAAGTGGTTGCCCGCCGGATACCCCAAGTTGTATCACCGAATATGCTAGTGAACTAAGAGCGAAGATGATTGGTGTTCATGAGCAGATACGAGATGCAGGGCTACAAGCAAGTGAATGCATGAAAACTCGTTATGACCGGAAGGCGACAGGAATGAACTTCGAGGAAGGCTCATTGGTATGGCTACATAACCCGGTGAGACGAAAGGGTAAATCGCCAAAGCTACAACCCAGTTGGGAGGGGCCTTATAAGGTTATAACGAAAATTAACGACGTCACTTTCCGAATTCAACGTACATCTAGAAGCCCAGCTAAAATCGTGCATGTGGACCGATTAGCCAAGTATCACGGCAACAACGATGCTCGAGACGAGCATGTCTTAGGAGGGGGTAATGTCGCGGAATATAGTGCGAACTCGTCATAATAGTACGCTTGTACCATGCCTTACAACAGCGAATGTCAATTTCTAACTTTTGACAATTAGATAACAAGAACAGTTTATTACAAATTTTAATGTGTCAAAAAGAGATAAAGCATTTTCAGGAAAGATTTGGAAGTTACTAGAAACATTTTGAATTTTCGATACTAGAATGTTCTAAATTTATGCATATAAAAAGGCCGGCAGTGTGTCGAGAGATCAGTGGACGTTCGGAGTTAAGTGAAGATTACGAAGAGATACGAAATAGTGGAAAAGTGAAGAAAAGTATAGTGAATTATTAAAAGTGGTGGATTATAGTGCTCAGAGACTAAATTAAACTAGTGCTGTGTACAGACTGCGCGTGTACATAAAGTGTAAATAAAACATCTTAAGTGCGAGAACGATTTTAATTTCCGATCCCGAACCCGTAGTACGTAACAGTATGTTCAATGTTCATACCACAAGCTAAACGAGGAAACCATTAATATTTTTATAATATCAATATTTTATACTTTGTGGTTTTAGTAATTATTATAATGTCAATGTGTATGTAGATATAAAATAAAATAAGAAATCGATGAATAAATAACATATTTAAATTATACAAGTACTCGTAGTTACGTTGGACATTGGTGTAAAATATATAAATAATATGAACTTATTTACATACAGATTTAGAGCTTTAAAAATCATCTTCACTTTTAGTTTTTTTTAGTTAAGTAATAAAAAGGTTTTCAAAAGTTTTTTGCAACTAACATTGTACTCGTTGACGGTAGATGTCAGTCACATATGCCTTTACCACAGAAGTTATGCAATCGTGACTTCTAGTGCACTCACCGAAGCATATACTATATGATGTCCGCCCCGTCCGGCTACGTTTTCATCCGTCATTTCGGACCCTTTCAATCCTCACCTCGCAAATTGAATTTGATCCGTTTCACTCGCTCGTTTGTCTCCACATTGATGAGTCCCTTTTTTTATTTTCGGAAACGAAATGTGTACTCGAAAATAGAAAATAGTTAAGCTTGGGTTGTTAACGACAGATTTTGTGAATTTTGTAAACATAGGACGTAGCTTTTTATAAACATTTAATTTATACTTAAAGTAGCTTTAAGAAATAGTTATTTTTAAATGTTCCTGTATTTAAAGCCTTCTTGATTATTTAGCTGATCTTAATAGTACCCTCAGATGGGATCTAAATTACTCCGTAACAATATACTTTTGAGATTAAAAGGGTGTCTGGAGCCCCAAGCACATGCTAGGGTATGCATGAACAATGTTGGCGGTATGAAAGACACGTCGTTTTTTAATTTTTAGTGGCGTGAATTTAGTTTTATTATTTCATTGAACTCGAACTTAACAATTAAGCAAAATATAAAATGTTTGTTTATTGTTTTTAGAAATATTTATCAGTAAGATATAGGACCTGTTTTAAGAAAGTCGGTGAGCTGTGTCGCAGTAATTGCTTTGAGAGCTTCTTGTCTCAAGATCGCAGTTAAGAGTTCAAGGAGCATGAAGTTAGTAACTTGTAAGACCAACTGGCAACTCAACTTATTATAGTCAAACATACAAGTTGCAGTCCACAGCCGGCCTGGCCGATGGAGATAGCATTATCACTCGGCCGTACCATGTAACTTTAATTTGTCGAAGTTACTTTAAACATTTATTTATTCAGAAAGTTTAATGGTTTAAATTTTATTATTTTGAATTATTGTTGTAATAATTGTGGTTGTAGCTTAATTTGAATACTAAATTAATCGACGATATTACACTTCATTCATAATAATTCATTCATTATAAATTTTCATACATTCATAATAATAATAAATTAGTTCCTACTAAATCTACGTAAACATTATCAATCATGTAGTATACAACTAAAATCATTCGACTTAAAATTTTATAATATTTATTTCCATTTTTCTATGCCGTTACAGGATCTCGTATTCTTTTGTGAACCGACAAAATATTTGTTTGTCGAGTGCCTAACAAAAACTTGCAACAAACGTATATTACCTTTTTGCCTATTGTGTCAGTTTCTGTTTGACAGAATCGATTTATACGAATGGTGAACGCTTTTAGGTGGAAAAGAAAATATAACAGAGTATTTGTCGCTGGTATACAGACCGGTTCCGGCGTAGTCGGAATGGATGACATCGCCTACTATATTTTTAAAAGAATAAAGGAATAAAGCTTGATTATAAATTTACGCTTTGTTTTTATACTTCTACGTTGAAAAATATTAAATATGTGCTTTATTATTATATTTTTATTTAATTTATTCAACCCCATAGAAACTGAAAATATCAATGTTTTAAATTGTGTTATGTATTTCCATATATTGATATATGAAATTCTATAACATAATGAAAGTCGGAATAAAAACTAAGATTTTTATTCATTTATGTTTTATAAATATTTTTAATTCACACTTGGAGCCTGAATTATGGCCATAAATATCTTTATACCTATGAATATTGTATGAAGTATCCTTTGGGAAATGTTTCGGCGATAAACGTCAGCTTTTAAACATTAAGGTTTATTTTTTTCTTTTATCGTTCACGTTACACTTTTTGTAGTGTTTTATTTTATAATGAATAATAATAAAAATACAATATACACTGCAAACATTTCATAAATGGTTATATGATTTGAAAAAGAACAGTTAATGTAATAGAAATATTATAATTTATCCTAATGTTTTTATTTCTAATTATGTATCGTATATATTAACAGCATTCATAAATATTCATTTTTAAAAATTAAATTAAATTAAATTATGAAGTCTATGGAATTAGCTTTTTAAGTGCATAAAATGATAAGTAAAAAATAATAATATTATAAAATAGCTCTTGTCATTTTTCATATGAATGACTTAATACTTCTACGTTCGTTAAATTTTCTATTTAAAATAACGGAAAGTATAATCCAATTGGATCTCAATCAGAGCATCTGTAGATTTTGTTCGTTGCTGAAGTTGCTTTTCTATAAATTGGTGTCAAAATACGAATCAAGGCGATACGACTCATACGAGTTCCGCTCATCAGTCACATGCCGAATAGCTGTCGAAGATATCGTCCATCCTACTATTCAAAGCTTCGCTAGTCATTGGTTAAAACTGATATGGTGCCAACTATTGCTTTATGGCGTTAAGGCGTACTATAAATAAGACGACGTAAGGAGTAGAGTCGTAATAAATCATTATTGTGTCCATACTGATGTAATACCATTGTTTCTTTATTAAAGTACTTACTAATAATAACTTTTTTATTAAAAATATTATACTAACTCGATATAACTTTAATCTTTTATGAAGTCGGTGTGTTTTCTTCATTAAACTTTACAATTTCCACCCTTGCGGTGCTACTTCCTTATTAATATACAAGATCACTTTTTAGGGGGATTGTCTACACATTTTCACTAAAAAAATATGATTATCATTTTAAATTAGTAATGTATTAAACATTAAACACTAATTTCTAAAACGCATTTCTAAAGGTTTTCAATTCTATTTTTCGTTCAAACATATTAGTTAATTTTAAACTTTTATTTAATTTCTATTTTAATGTAGTAAAGTTTTCTACTTTATAATTTTAAAAAAGAATAATAATTATTATATAATTTAAACTATTAAGACATGCTGTCATTGAGTAAAGAAATATCAACCGTTAATTACCTATTCAGTCACTGTCTTAGCACTTACATCTCACGAATTTTTTATTCATAGTATAAGATGTTTCTACCTTGGCTTCATAAAACTTTTTAGGTTAAACAAATGTAACGTTTCTTTAACTTTTATTAAAAGTATTATAACTTCGAATGTGGAAAACAATAGGTTACAATATAACGTTATTCCATTTAACTTTTGTACCAGCACTGCGGCAGCATACGCAACCTTTATCATTATCATATGTCGTGTTCTTGCAAATGAACAATGCGCGTATTTGAAATATACTGATGAGCGTTTGTAGCGATAATGTCGCGTTTGTAAAAAGTAATTTTTACGAGTTAAAGTTGATATTTGATGAAGAAATTAATTAAATTATGCTAATTGTGATGTAGGGAACTCGTTAATTTGAAGGATTTGCTAAAATGGATCAAGATTGTTAAGCTTAATCTATTTTTTAATATACCTAATTAGGTACCTGTTAATTAAGAAAATATGTAATTAATATTTTAGTATTACAGTAATGTCAAACGTTATGCTTGTATATGAAAAAAATAGTATTTTTTTTTAAGTTCAGTAAACGATTTAAAAACGCAACTTTTCCGTTTCCAATATTCAATGGTACGTATCTAGATTCAAGCTCCCGCACATGTTTATCCAATTTGGCGAAGTCTGGAAAGTTGTGAGTTTGCAACACGTGGGCTGCTTAAATTAGAGATTCATATTAATTTAAGGCATGCAGTGACAAGATTTTGCGGGAACGAAACACGCTGAACCTTCCTCTGACAATCTAACTTTGTAATTTCAAAGTAATTTTATAATGTTGATAATTGTTCCTAATTAGTTTAACTTTTGATTTATTTACTGAAATTTAAACGGCATACAGTGCATATTAATTTGATGTGTGAAAGATGAAAAAAACCATATAATTTTAAAATAACTACTTTTCTATATTAATAACGAAAACATATCACAATATACTCGTAAATAAGAATAGGTATTTTGTGTTGCTAAATTGTTTTAACATCCAATTTTTGACTGTTTTTCCTATTTCATATATTATGTATATCTCATTCATGAATATTCTTGAGATATTTTACATTATTCATTATTAATAAGAGCGGTAAGTAAACAATACTACTTATTACGAAGGAACACTCAAAGACTTCTTAAATGCAGTGAAATTGGCTTAATGATGCACATTGTTGCCACTCAATCATTCTCTACTGCCTTGAACAAATATTATTCCTTACTGTAAGTTCAAAGAAAAATAAGGTAGAATAAAATTATTTTTTTCCATTAGATTTGTAATTTAATAATTATGAGATACTAGCGATTTTTGCGGCAAGTTTATGCGGCGAACGGTTAGTACCTATAGATTTCGTAGAGATAATATATTTTCTCGCAGTAGGATGACGAATAGATAGTGGAATGTCTAAAACCATTTTCATTAGGCATTATTGCCTTCGCAATATTCATTTCCACATTAATATTCAAAAAAATATAAATTTTAAGTCAAAATTACCCAAAAAGTATTCTTGTAATTACAATAAGAATGAAAATCCTTACAAAATGAGAAGCTCAAGTATTTAAATGCGTTAATTATTTTGGAAATTCTGCCATCCGCATGTTATAAAGTAGAGCTTAATTAATTAATTAGTGGGGACACGTCATTCGCTGAAATTAAGCTTGGAGTGAATTTTTATTTAATGTGCCATGCGTTTGGTATTCTCACAAAAATCGCGTTACGTCTGGCTGGTGGCACACGGATGTATAATTACAAGATATGTGTCAAATATTTTATTTATTCAGTACATATGTACGTACAAAGAGTATAAGTATTTTAAAAATTAAGATTTTTTTTCTATTACTTGAGCAATATTTCTATATAATATATAGCTAACAATAACGCAAATAAAAAGACAATAATCGGTATACCTAAATAGTAAAGCAAAGTTAGAAGAAAGAAAATAATTGTATTGACTAAGTTCATTTATTTGGTCTTGACAGGTTTGTTACGAGACTGTGTTTGTGAAGATGAGAAAGTATATCAATTTCTTTTCTAGATACAAAACTTTGATATATAGTGCAAATTGATTTAAGTATAGTTAAGTATAGACTGTACGTTGTCAGTGTAGTACTAACGATACGAATGAACGAACGAACCGACTTAAGAAAAGAATTTATTTAATTGTATTTGTTATGTGGTCTATATTTGGAATGGGTGCTTTTTAATTCTACGAAAACGAATACATAATGTGTAAATTAAAACGTTCTTAGTATACGTAATGATTTTTTTTAATAAGCTTGACCCCAATAAAAATGTTGACTCGTACAAATATTTATAACTAAATTCACACAAACAAACATGAGTTTTCTTATATGCCAAATCTAGAGATGCTATTGATCCAATACTAAGAGTGGGAGGGGAGTAGGCGGTCTCAAGGGTCGTCTGCTGTAAAGTATCGCTTAATGACGTGTAACGAGCGTGGTCTCCGCATCATAGTTGCATACATGAAAAACACATACCAACGCTATAAATGAACGTCGAGTGAGAATCGAGTGATTTTCCGAACGGTTTAGTAAGCGATCGCATTGTTCGATCTTGCATGTTACGTGCACTAACAATCAAATATATTTTGTCTAACAAAAATTACGTTTTATGTTCATCAGGTTTCTACTACTGCTGAAATATTATAATATCATACTGGTTTTCAGTTTTGATATATAAACTTACTGGTAAAGAATATGTACAATAATATTTCAAATCCCATAATTTTATGGTAAATAAACATAAATATTTATTAAATATTTTATGCTACTTTTTTAAAGAACAGATACCTTAAAATTTAATGAAACAAAAATCTATATGCCAAGTGTCGTTCGTACTTCTAAGCCAATCCTATTTAGTGTAAAGTGAAGTACAATAATTTCTTGATATTATATGACTCATGATTAGGTTATAGGTATTTTATTACTTAGATATTTGATAGTAAAACTGATTGCTACTATACTAATAGAGTATTGAGTGTTTCAATAAAATCTTCAAAATTACTAAATCAGAAGATTTTTCTCATCGGATTTAATCACGGGTGTTGTACGTGCTTAGCACAATCTCATTATCCCGTTTCGCACAGTACTCGCTCGGTACGACTTTTTCGTCAATTTGCATACGTAATTCATTAACTTTTTTTTCGAGAATACTTTCCTTTCGTTGCAGCAGGTGGAATGCGAATTTTGCCTGTAATGTCATTCAGAGCTTCGTTAGTTGGATCTCTTGACTATCTTATCTAAAATATAAAGCGTTGTTGTTACTTGTTGTTTCTGCTTTGAATTGTTTAATTCTTTTTCTTTTTATTCATTCTTTTAGAGACTCCTCTATTGAAAGTGACAATAGATTGTTTTTGTGTAAATTAATATTATTAGGTTTTTATTAGGTGGCAGGAGAGATGTCAGTACAATACTGTAACACATGTTGTTATTCTTTCCTCTTATTTTAATTTGAATAAATAAATAAATAATAAATAAACAAAATATCACAAAGTAAAAAATAAAAAAATACAGTAAAAAAGTTAACATATTCAATAAAGGCTCTAAATAATAATAAATCTATGGCAAAGGGTAACTTATTCGCACTAAAATCATATATTTATTAATGAAGAATTAAAGAGAGTAGCATTTCTAGTAATTACTGTAGATTATGGGAACTAAAATGTATACCTTTATAGCTAGTGCAACTAGAATTTTCAAAGATCCATAGCTAAGTGAACAGATTTGTAATTAATTATTAATATATTGAAGGTTTCTACGGTCCACATAGTTACGACCATTAAAGCGTCTTAAGATAGGTATCAGTACCCACTCAAGTTCTGCTCTTGGGAATCGTAAATATTTAACAAATTGATTCTCTAGGTGAGCTTACGGTTTCTATGTTTGACCACATACCCTTTCAGTTCCGGAAGTGTCTAAGAAATCTTACGTTTATGTATAACTTGATCAGAAAGTGCTTTTTAGTGTAATTTTCATTATAACCTTCACATTTGATACTGTTTTCTTAATACAAAAATATTTATTTAACTACACTGTAATTTAAATGACGCTTAAAAAGTAAAATACGGCTTCAGTTCTTATTTAGGTATATATAATTTATATTATACACATTATTCGTTAAATATAGCATATAACGAGATAAATATCAAACGTGTCGACCCTAACAGAAACACCTGTGGTATATGTGAGTAAACTTACCTGCGGTTTCTCTACAGAATTACATCCAGTCAACTGAATAATTGAGAACTTCTTAGTGAAACATATTTGCAGTAAGAACTTGTAAAAGTTTATATTTTATACGAGAAAGTTTATATTTACTCACGCTTGGTACATTTGCGTTATCATGTACATGCTAGCCTAGCCTGTGTGTAGCTTCAAGTCAATTTATTAGTATGCTTCATCCAAATCTGTCCAGACATATGTATATACACACGACTACACACATACAAGCTCGCACATATTTTTACTCTAACGTAATAGTTTATATTTATTTAAAATTCAGCTCTACTTAGCGGAATAAAACAAAAATAGTTATGTCTTTTAAGTGCCAAATTAACGGCTCGCCGAGTTATTAAGACGTGATAATCGCATAAACGAACTTTTACCGTAAACTTAATAATAGTATAAGTATTGTAAAAAATATTCATTGGCTCATATATGGAGTTATATATATTCGACATTACACATTATTAAAGACGCTTAAATCATTTTGTCCATTTGCATATTATTGTATAATACACGTATATTTCTATACAATAACATATTTTAGTTACATGTTCTTGTAATAAAAATAGTAATCATTGAAAAACTCAATAGCGGAGGGTGCCAGGATGAGTATGATACTCGAAAATTAGTGCGAGGGGCTTGTGAGACACCATATTCATAGTTTTTAATAACTGATGGGTTGGCTTGGTGTTTTTCCCCCGATATACACCTGCGCATTCCTTTTTCATTACATGCAGTAGATAGGTAGTAAAATATTCTTAGAACATTAATTTATCATTTTATTGATCCATTAAATCTAAGTTTAAAGTAATAAATGTAGATTTAATTGTCTTTATGAATTAACTACATAAAATATGTTTCAGTACTTATTGGCAGCACTAAAACTCGTCAACAGTTACAAAAAAATTGAACAGCGGACCTTGAACCCGATACCGATGGCACAGCAAGTACAGTCATTGACAAATACAATGCACAAACTTAGCCAAATGTGTCGTCGAATGATATTTTAAACAAACAATACACTTTTGAACACAAAGTTTAAAATATATATTTTCCAAAAGATCTAAATAAAAGCAGGTGAAGTGCCACTTTCTACTGAGATTTAGGGAAGTTTTCTCCACCTACCAACTAAACAAACAAGCACGCCCGCAAAAAACGTTTCCATGCAAATATAGCCAAATAAACGCGCTACGAGGCTACGACGCGACGTTGAGACTCATAATAACTAGAAGCACACTACAAAGATTACTCCTATGTCGTAAATGATAGCGTTGTTACAATAAATGACCTGTCCCTGAATACTTTTCCAGCGGAGTATTTGAAGTAAATTATAATATCTAAGTACTTCAGGAAATAAATAATTGATTGATTATAAAATTGTTTGAACAATTAATAATTATTACACAACATTTAACGCGTAGGAAAGACGTTGCAATTTTATCACCCCTCTTTTTATAGTTATGCTGTGAGTTCTTTATACTTTTTGGTTCTTGTAAGAAATAGAATGATCTTTTACAAGTAAAATTATGCAGATGTCGCAGCAATATTCTTAAAATTATACGATGACATTTCCAGCAAACTCTTTGACTCGTGTGAACTTTGACTTCTGAAAAATCGCATTTTCGTCTCATTTTATACGCGACTCGTGCTTGATTTTTCTCTATAAATATTTATGATTCTTTCTTTGGTATGGAAAAGAGGAATTTTATGGTCTTTTACACAGATGACCCTAAAATATTGACGAGAGCTTCTTCGAAAATCTTATGTGAAACTCTAATCAATTATTACCACAATGTCACAATATAATATATTATTTTCATTAGAAAATAAGTAAGGTGCTTGTCGGGCTACGCGCAATGCAACCTGCATTTCATCTGGAATTGACCGTTAATTAAAGTGGACTCAGAAAATACTTTTTAAATTTTCATACTATGAACATTTAAAGGTTTCGACAGTTTTTAGTAACAATTAAATTTTGTAAGTGAGTTAATTATTACTCGTAAGCTTGTAAAGCCTACTAAGCTGTGATAGTTTAGCTTTTGATTTCGCTGTATATACTATTACATAGATATTATTATTTATAAAATAAGTATATTTTATATACTTTTACCATATTTTTACATATCAAAAAAAACATTATACTCAAGGCAAATAGATATTAGACTTCAAAAAAATCTGTTCCCTATAATTGAAAAATCGTACTAAGACTGCAAGACAGACGCACGAGTCGACACACACGATGAAACTTGTTGAATACAGAACCAGAAAAAAAATCGAATATATTAATTGTTTTCATTTTATTTTTGTTTTCATTCTGGATTGGCTTCATAGTGGGTTAAATAATATTTTATTATTTATTATATTATATTCAAGAGGAACCTGATTTCTAATAAGGTTGTAACTTGTAAGTATTTCGATATCCATATAAGGCAAATAAAGGACAATATTAAATTTTACTATATAAATATACTCTATAACTATATAAATGAAAAAGATGAAATGAGATTTAAATCTGTAAGCAATGGACCATAAAGATCCATTAAGCAGATTAATTTTTTATATTATACAGAATGCTATAATATTATTTTTCTTATTCAGAGCTTTTTTCTCATTCATCTCAATGCCTTTTTAGTAAAAAATGTATAAAACTTTGTATTACACTATGAGCAATGAGTGTAAAACTTATTTTCTAGTAACTAAAATTACATAATATCGATGACGGTAAATAAAGCATATTCGAATATTGTTATATTGAAAATTGAATGAGCTTATATTTACATTTATTGGATAATTTTATGATTTTGGAATATCTGCATAATACATTTTATTAGCATAATAAATTGAAAGCTTATATTATTACCAGCGATAATACCTACGTTGTTACATATGAAGCAATACACTAATGTTATATTAAGTTCAATTGGCTCGAATTGCAGATCTAGACCGAAACAAACTCAAGTCATACGAACTTCTCCGAAGCACACAATCCATCCTGCAACTTGCGATTGATTGTACAAACTCTGCGAAGTTATTCCTCTTTCGACTTACGTAAGAGAAAATGTTTGCCTGGCTTATCTGAATATCTAGTGATCTATGCCACTTCAGTATTCATTTTGAACGATTCAATTTCAATTCCTTTCTCCTTTTAATGATATCTTATTTGAATATAAAAACATTTTCGTTTCTTTTTGCGAATGCAGATTTAAATGTAACAAAGTGTTTAGTATAAAAGAGATATAGGTAGATTTGGGTGGATGGCAAGTTACCATTATAATAAATGACATAATGTATTTGGGAAGTAGGTATCACTATCAGAGGAAGATACAAATTTCATGCATTACTTCAAACTAATTTGTCTACAATATTTTAAGTCTCTAGTTGAAAAAAAGGAACACGAGGACTGTCTTAATTGGACTAATGACAATTATTTCATATTCCTTACTCTAATTCTTTACAAGTTGACTGTCTATGCGCTATAAACTAACTGTCAAATGACAACTTTCAAATAGTTTTCGAGATATCGTATATTTAGTCAGTAATTAGGTACATTTGGCTTTTATTTTAAGGTACTTTTTTCTAATTTTTGCAATTTTATTGAATACTTTTTCAGTCTGTTAATGAGTTTTGGGAGTCGATCAGTAAGATTTATTTTGATAAAAAGATGGCTCGCGAGTACTATAGCAAGAGAGATGATTGAATCTTGATTAAAAAGCTGTTTCGCTCTGCCCCGTTCCAAATTGTTGCAAAGTTTTTTAATTTAAAGTTTAGAGTAATAATAATTGGAAAGCGTTCTGTTAAACATAGTTGACGAGAATAATTAATTTAAAATTTATATGTCGTTGATTGACATAGCATGATAAAACTTATTTGTTGAGTACACACGCCACGGGATATATGGATCAGAATTCATTTTATACTTATAAAATAAACTAGCCCCTCCCCCCTGCTCCGCGTGGGCTTCGTCCCCATCCGCCCGTTGTACGATAGTAAACATATTCTCAGTAATGAGATTTCCGGCACTATATTGCCCTATATGTTTACCCTGATAACGAACTATCATCAAAACAAATTTCATCAAAATCTATTCAGTGGGTTTCGTGGTGCAGTTACAGATAGACAGACAAATACTTTAAAACTAAAGATTGTGCCATAATAATGACTTTATTAATAAGATTTTCCAACCATTTTTTCATGTCCTAGAAGGTGACGATAACCTGGCACAGGGAGTATAATTGCTCTCTTATGATGAGTCAGTAAAAAAAACAGCGCTCTACACACATAGTACAGTTTTAGTATTTCAATGAAATGGTTAGTACTCGAGAACTACTGTATGCACACACATATATATTGTACTTAAATACCATAAAGTGTATCTAGTTAGTGTGTAGAAAAATGTCTATTGAGGTTAATCCATTGAAAACTTTTCAATATAGCTTATTTATGTTAAATTGATTGAATCGCAATAATTATTTTTAGTATTCTACATACGAGGAATATTTGGCATACAATAACTAGTACATTTCTGTACAAATACAAAGAAAACATGATGTTATGCAGCTACGTGCAAGCATTCTTTAGGGAAATAAGCATAGTTTAAGCTACTCTCACACGTGCAGGACTGACACATACTTGAAATTTAAAATTTTATATTAAAAGGTAAGTTAAAAATTATAATTTTTAATACATTATAGTACTTCAGTTATAAGTTTAAACGTTGGCCGTTATCTAATGTTTATTCTCACCTCTTATGAGTGACTAGCGATTCACCCACGCTTCGCTCGGATTCGCCCCATTAGACCTCTTCAATCAGGCGTGTCGCAAAATCCATTCTTAGCGGACATCTACTAACAATAAACTACCTCCGTGTCTATTTTTATTCGTCAAGCGGTTTTCGATATATCGTAATGAGTGAGTGACATTTCGCTTTAACTTTTATATTTACTAGCTTCGCTCGGGTACCTCCTCATTTAATGCGAGCGAAGCCGCGGGTTCCGCTAGTTTTTCTATCAAAAAAACCGCATCAAAATCCGTCACAAAATTTTAAAGATATAAGCAGACATAGGGGACAGACGGACAGCGTGATGACTTTGTTTTATACTATGTAGTGATTTAGTTAAAGAAATCATGTGTGTAAAAATAAATGCATCTTGATTTTTGCCACAATATTTTATATTTTCAAATAAATATTATAGGTATAATAGTTAAAATATATCTAGATAAATGCAGTTGTTTTTAAATTAAAATATGATTTTTAAGAGCATTTAAATGAAAGCTTGTTTCTTTTTTTATTTACATATTCTTCTCAACCAAAACTTTCATTTTATGTCAATGTCATAAAGGTTTTCTATTGAAATGGTAGGTAATCGTGCAGTCACGAGAACCAAACGTGTGTGCAAAATTTCAGCTCAGTCAAACACTGGGCAGTGGCTCTTTAACTTGGGAAATTTGATTACAGAAGGATAAAAAAACTAAATAAAACCTTGTAATATTTTTGGAAATAGAAATCCCGGAATAAATATCTTGAATATCGAAATCACACTATAATGAAGGGAGATTTAACAACTAACTTTTTCAACTCTTAGCATTAATTTTTCATAAAGCGTCAAAAGAAGTTTAACTTAAAAAACACGTATTTATTGCATAGACAAAAACATTCCACTCGCACACTTAGGATCTAACTAGGATTGTTACACTGTACTGCTAATATACTGCTGGTTAGCAAAAACAAAGGAAAGTCGAGTTCAGAATTCCACCGGATAGAATACATACATAGCTTTACAGTTGCAATTCGCAAATTCTCACGAATTTCACAGCGAGCACAATTAACCTGAGATCCCGTAAAACGTTGTTTACGCATTGCATATTTTTTATTTTCTTTTCAGTTATAAATAAAAATAATGTCTTACATGGCTTTCATTGTTTCAAGTATATAATGTATGATTTTGAATTTTCTATTATTATATGTATTTATTAAATATTTTATCTTATTTAATGAGGTTTGTCTAAATAAAACCATTTACCGCAATTTGAAGAAAAATTATGAAAAAAGCAAAAAGGCATTACCGAAAATTTAAATTTACTTGGCTATTTTAAAAAATGCTAAATAAACATTAAAAATATTTCTTCATATAAAACGTAGGTAAGAATATTATTTAAGCTTCCTAATTTCTAAATGCCATTACATGTTATATTAAAAACGAGTCTGCTCTGTAAATACTTTAGCTGAATGAAATTTCGCATAAAGCTAGCCTTTCACACAAGTAGTTTGAGGCATTATTTCTTTTCATGCTAACTCGTACTCATATAATCACCGTCAGGTCCCAAATTGCTGGTTTTTCGACATTCCAACAAGGAGACAGAACATTGCCTAATTGCCATGCATTTTGAGACTAAGAATTAAAAAAAAAACAACGTGGTCCTCTATTAAAGGCACGTGAAAAAATAAAAATAAAGTAGAACCTGTCGTTAATCTTTTTTATTTTTATTTTAATCAATATATGCGAAAAGTTCACTCACGGCGAGTACTGTGCGAAAGTAATGTAAATGCAGGGTCTACAATAGTCTTTGAATATTTATGCAGTAAATATTTATACCTTCGTTTAAATATGTTTGAGATAAAATGGCACTATTTCTTAGGGTAAATGCTGCCCATTTGAATTCAAATGTATAGTAAGTAATAGTAAGAAACTTTATAGAATTTAATAACATTGAAAATAACAGTATTTGTTTTTAAATGCGAATAGGTTTGAAGTGTCAATTTCATTAATTTTGTACACTGTTTTGATTATTTTCGTTATAAATGTAGGTATTAGGTACCTGTTTGACTTTGTTTTGTGAATGCAAAGCGTAAAATTGAGACATGTACCTACTTTCTATCAATGAAAATCTGTTGGTATTTTCTCTATAACTCGACAGCTGAATCGAACGTAATTTACTTTATATAGCTTGAACCATGTTTGCATATTCAACTGAATTACATAAAATTCCTTATAGAATGGCTATAGTTATTTGATATTAGCAGAAAGTGTTATGTTACTAAATATATAAGTCATAGACGTATTAACTAAGGACGAGACACATAAGCTGACGTACCTTTACCGGCCTTGACAGTAATCAGGATATTTTAGGCCTGGCCGTTTGATTTTACGTCAGTCTCAAGCACTTACTTGTCAACAAAACATCTCCCAAAAATGACTAAATGTTCTATTAGATGGTGTAAAAACTAAAGCAGCGGAAGCAGCACTATTTCTTTTCACTTGTAAGTAATATATTTTATTACATTTAATGTTATTTATCACAAAATTTAAGTAAATGTAAAATAAAATTTAGTATTATTCAACTATGTTAAATATAGTCGATATATCTATGTATTGTTGACATCTGACAACCATCATAAAATGGCTGGATTATACCGTTCAAAACAAATGACAGAACCGTCGAGTAAGTCCATTTGACATCGACTAGTGCTTGACAATGTCGAAAAATATATCGATATTTGACGAAATAACTAAGCGAATAATGGATGTTATTTGTACAGTACAATAACATAAAATACTTTTATCGCAGTATCCTACAATCTGATGACAATAAATTTATAATAATATTTTTATAATTAAATAAAAACATTATAAATGCAAAAATTATAATTAGTATGTGTACTTAATTTTTATTTTATTTTAACACATAAATTACACAAAATTTTAGATTTCCTAGGGATCCTTCTCGAAAGAGAAAAGAAATTCTTAACAAAAAATTTGAAGTCTATAATAACTATAATTGAGTAAAAAGTTCATAACAATGTCCTGCTTATTTTAGTATAATTAAAATATAAATACCGGAAGCTTACCCCACCTTTATTCTCCCTTTATTTTCTTTGCCTTACAGCTTATTTATGATACGCCTTTTCTTTCCCATTCGAACGTTCTGGGTTTGATTGTCGGCGAAAAATCAAACAATATTTATTATTAATATTTAAAATGTCATTGATGTATGTATTTTATCGACTACGTTCAAGCACTAGCATTAGAGTGAATTTTGATGTATTGTGTCAATTCTTTGTGTGCGTTATACTTCAAATGGTTGAAAGTGTTTTCATGCATTTGTATTTTATGACTGGTCCTTAGGTAATACGTCCATGATATAAGTAATAAGTATAGATTATGAAACTATAGACATATATTAGCTTTTTCAAGAATTTAAAATTAGTTCATATATCTATAATAAATAAATTACGACAAAACTATAACCTTATATATAATTCTTTTTTCTAAATACTTGAACCTTAAAAATTTGAATTAATTAATTTAATTAAAACCTGCTGTGAATGTTCATATAAAAAGTTAATGAAATAAATGATTAAATTGAAAGAGTTTATGGGAAGGGCAACATTGTATAATTTTCAACAATGGTTAACCAGGTCCGTAGACAGGACATAAAATATTATGTTTGTATAAGGTACTTTGAATATTTTATTCGGAGTTGGCCTAAGTAAATAACCACTCGTATGTGACGACGGGGATCTCGTCACCGCTAACATATTCGCAATCACGTATATGGCTTTCTGTCTGTAATAAGCTATTATTAAATTTGTTTTCATTTTTATAATCACGAAGAGAAAGTGTTTATAATTTAAATGATATACCTACACTTATATAATTTAAAAAATGGATTAATATTATATATCAAGTTACGTATCGATTTTATCTAAAGTAGTAGTTCATGTCCTTTTTTTTGCTGTCTAAAAAGAGCTAAGGGTCGGAAAACTTAATTAAAATTATTTTTTAGTTTGGGAGCTATAATACATGGATACGCTTACACAACTTAATTTTATTCCTCTTAGCAAGTAGTTTACTGTAGTAATTTTCTTTGTTGCATGAAAGGGTTAAAAAAATAGACTTTACATTTCTTGTATTTTTTATTTATTTTTTAATTAAATTAAGATAAGAGACACGGTAAACATTCAGTTGAATGTACTTATGTACGACCTATAGGATTCATTGTACCATTTTAAGCTGCTCTTCCGAAAATTTAATAGCCCAAGCGACTTTCTTAGCCGCGGTTATGGTCCATTTGGTTAAATTGTAACTGCTTTATTCGTTATTTTCACAGTTACTGAACAACAAAAGGATGAAGATAAAACAAATAAATCGTGACACTTAGTTAAGAAGTAAATATAAGAACCCATTAATTTCTGGATAACGGAAAATAATGAAATTCGTTTAAATTCTTATTTGTAAGTCTTGTGGTGACACTGTAAACTCTACGGAGTAATGTAACTAAAATTATATTAAAATGGTCTGTATTATCAAATATTCATAACGAATAAGGTACTCGTAGCTCTGTGCTAACACGCGAGCTTGCGAGTGAAGGGGGTTCAAATCTGACTCTCATGCGAGAGCCTCTAATATTTTCGTCTGCGAATGAATCTAACATGGTAACCCATTGTCTTACTGTGTAGGAACATAATATCGTGAGGAATCCTGCATCTCTGTGAGCCCTTAGTAAGTTTTTAAAACACAAGAGTAGTTCTTCAACTCACACTTGGTCACGAGACTATGGCCTTATGCTTCTTCTATCTAAGGGAGGCACATGCTAGCAGTTGAATATATACATAACAAACATATTGATATTTATATTAGTATTCCTGTCTGCTAACTAGGTAATCCGGTGATTTTCAGGATCACACCGACATGTCTGACAGAACTAAGATATAGTGCGTTTAAGTTTGTACATGACTATACTCAGTATAGATCAGTGAGACAGACTACCGTGGCTGAACCCGATGCAGAAGGCTTGTGATTATTAATTACAACTGCTTAGATAGGTAACTAAAGAAATTCTTTAGACATTTTCTTTAGATAGAAATTTAATGGATTAATTTAAATTGAATTACCTGTCTCTGTAGGCAAGACAAATGACGGATACAACGCTGTGACAACTACTTTTGCCAATAGTAAATGAAAAAGAGACGAATCGTCATTTCAAACTGGGTCAGGCCCCGATCGTAGACGAATAAAGTAAATCACTATATTTTTCGTTTCAGATACCAATTTAATATTTCAACTGTTCTTTGTGAACGCATAAATAATTTAACGGAAGTGAAAGAAAAAAGATGTAGTGAATATTGTGAGTGCCAGTAGCATCGCATAAATATTGTATGAAGAGACTTTGCAGGACATCCATTGGACAGTAAACGGTGTTTTATGGGATAACATTTATTGTTTTAGGTCTGTAAGTCGGGATAGAATTTTTATTTCACTGTATTGTTTATGGATTGCTTTTAAAAGAGGGCGAATCTATGCTCCTTTTATCGGAATATAAAAGGAATCATATTGCGAGACAATTTACAGACGAGCCTAGCCTTTTGATAAACTTGAAATAGTATTATTATGGCCATTTATTATACGTAATACAGTTTTATAAGTAAAATACGAAAATGGCTTCATGTTTCTGTTCAATTTTCATGGCTGAAATGATTTAAATAAAATAAGCTATGGAAGACTTAACACCTTTTAAGACCCTTATGGAAGTTAAATGGAGTGGAAAAGTTTAAATGGTATTTCATATAAATGAAGTATTAATACGTATTAATAATTAAAATTCGGAGTATGTATTATGTAACAAAATTTAGAGTATATAGTTTCCAGAATAAAATTATAACAAAATATTTATTTTTGATGCATAATTTTTATATATACAGCGTAGTGTGTAGTGTTTGTAGCGTGTAGAAAAGATAGCAGCACAGGAGAGCGACTGTTTCAATAAAAAGAAAATTCTTTTTCCTGGCTTCAAAGGACACATATATTACAAGGCATGAAATTTTCATTGCATATAGAATTTAAAGAGAAATATTTCTAGTGCAACAAGCGACACTCATTATTTTGCGGAGCGAGCAGCAACTGTACAGTTTAACGCGTGTAGTTGACAGAATGATTTCGAACTTTACCCAAATGCTAACAATTTTTCGTGGTTTTAACGGCATCGGTAATTTATAGTGAATGAAAAATATATTTCATATTATTCTTAAAATAACAATTTAATAAGCTCCATTTAACTACGAGTTCTTAAAAAATATTACTGATAATATAAAGTAAGCAGCAGCTGCTAGCTTTTTCATAGTATAACCTAATGTTTTTTATTGTTTATGTCACAACTAACAATTGTTGACGGAATAAAATTTTGTTTAATTAGGTATTTGCCGCTATTATTGTTAGCGTTTTTTAATAAAGTAAAAATAATATATAAGTTATTATTTATGAACCAATTTAAATAGTATTATAGTGGCTCTGAATACTCGGATTTAAAACGTTTTCAATATTCATGCTAACTATATCGTAGGTAAAGGTATAATGTGCATATTATGCTATATACATCTACCGTATACATGGTACACACAATATATCCGAGAAAACTTGATACACTACGATGTGTGATATTATAGTTATTTGTATAATCAAAAAATACATTATAACATTTAGTCTTAATAATAATAATAATTTAAATATATAAAAATACAGTAGGCATGTCTAAGGCATTTCAAGTAAATAGAGTGGTAACGATTTCTTTGGGTGTATTTTATAACGTAAAAACATGATCCAGAGCTATTATAAATTTTATGTTCTTTTCATTGTTTTTCGAAAGGATTGTTTTAGGTGTAAGAAATGTTTATCGTTGCGTTTACAATCGTTCTCAGGCCTATAATAAATATAGACTCGGTGAAAGTTATATATTTGATCAAGAAACAAGTATCGAGGGGTTAAGATTGATGAGTAGAAATGCTCCCAGGTGATAGGGGAGTATATTTGATTCTTTCTGAACACCAAACTATCCTATATGACTATTGAATAAATATATGTTTATAATCAAAATATATCTCGTGGCTTGAAAAGTGCGAATTTAAAAAAAAAACTTAATAGATTCCGAGCCCACAGGCAAGCAGAAGGTTGAATGAAAATCTTCTCATTATATAGCAGTTACAATTTATTGTATGTTGTACTTACATGGTTGTTATAGTATTATACTCGTAGTTTTAAGTTATGGGTGGCTTACAGTGTCCAACTTTCCAAGAATTTGGGGTACAGTATAAACTTACAAGTGGTGAAATACAGATCGCAAGGGAAATCTAACAAACTTTTTAAAAACGTGGAACATTTTAGTAAAATTTGGCGCTGATGTTTTGTATAGCTTTTTAGTTACTCACAAAACGACTCAAATTTTAATCACGCAAATGTATGAAGAAGTAAGATAGATATGTTTCGGAGGAGGCGTGAAAACAATTCGCTTCGATGCTTTTAAAAATAATAAATTACTAAGAGTAATGTATTGAATCCGTTGTTACTGAAATTAAATTGTCGTATAAGAATACAATATAGGTACATATATTATATCTGCGTGTATTTTCAAGGTAAACGAAAATATAACTTGGAAACGGGTCATACCGTTTCGTCCATGATAATGTGGTTGCGTTTAATGTAGAATAGATCTTATCTTCATTGTGTGCTGTAACGCAACAATAGAAATAAAAACTAAGCGCACATGACAAAGCTATATGATCACGCATCCTTAAAGCCGTGCATTGAAGTAAATATGGTAGCTCGTTAAAATTGCTAAAATACCGTGAAAATATCTCGCAACGTCGGACACCCAAGAGACTTGCTCAGGATTTTCTAACGATGAGCTTTATCAGTCTCTTATATTTTTCTAATACTTTTCCCAAAGGATTTTGCATCTTGGATGCCTCACAACGGTTGAGTGACTTTTGTGATGGAATATTAAACGTTTATTACGGGCTCGAGGATATAACGAGGTTTTCTTTCATCCTAAAAGAGGACGCTGGGTTTAATTGAACCGCCGTGTAATCAAAATTCAGTTAGGGCTTTTGTTAGCTAAACCCTCCTGAATAGGTAACAGTTTAAGCATTTAATTTCAAACAACAGTATAAATCTTCTTCAAAGTGCTATTTTCGCCTTAAATAAGGTCCCTGGGAAATATAAATTTCACTTAAACTTGGCGTCGTTATATCTTGTAAACTTTGTGATTTAGGACTTTGATCACTTATAAATTTGGAGTGTCTAAATATGAAGTTCTGTGAAAATAAAATCTCCTCCGTAAAGCTATAGAAATTCAATACTTTTGGTAAAATCATATAGTTTTGGTGTCAATACTTATAAATTGTGTTTAGAACTTTTTTAACGGCCCATTCCTAGGTCCCGTAATTAACTTCGTAACCTCCCTTTAATATAAAGGGATCTGGCCATACTCTACCACGCTCACAAAGTGCGACATGGCAGATAATATTTTAGTTTAATTTTTTTTGTGATTATATCATAAACAATTGATACGATACAACTACGAAGACTGAAGTAATACGAACTACGAATACATTCTCAAAATAACAATTAGGAAATAACTTGCAAATACTGCGAAATAATGTATTCCATTTTGTGTAACAATATTGCCCTACCTGTATATTGATTGTATTTACCTAAATTCTTCAAGACTTATTCCCGAGCTGTTACAAAATGTCTCCCAATTCACTTTACGTTCTCTGGTAAACAAAGGCAATAAAACAAACTCTACGCAGTTGAAACGTAATTTTGTACCGTACCAATTTTAGTCTGAAGGGTAACATGTCAGAGTAGTACTTCCGAAAGGATAAAAGAAGGTACCAAACGAAGTAGAGACGTGTGCAGAATTTACGTCGGCACGTTTTACAATTTGTTACAACGCTTAAATTGTAATAAACCTCCTGAGTAACACATAATATGCAAATATTTTTTTGTTATATCTTCTTAGATTTCAAAGGAAATTGGACATGATTACAATACAACAAGACCCAAAGTAGCAGCGAGAAAATTAGCACATCTACCCTTTTATACCCCAGCTTTTACACCAGGTTTAGAGAAAGAAGTATAGGATGAATCCCGGTTGGATACAGTTCGTTTTCTATTTACTTAAACTGATGACGTTATTATTTCGTCAGGACTATACAATTTTGCGTGTCATGAAAATTTAGAAGGAAAAGTAAACAATAAGATTGTTTCATTCACCGTGTGAAATTAATGTAGGATTTGCAGCATACAGCTATTGAATATACTGTTAAAATGTAATCATAGGACATGAGGTTTTTTAAACTTCAATCTCTAAATTTCTTAGTTACATTAATATATTTAATCTATGAAAAACAATCTTAGAATAAGAAAAATATCTTAATAACATAAAAGTTGTATATATTTTATCACTATTTTTATTATGTAAAATCCATAGAAAGACTACTCGTATTTACTTTGAAATAAGAAACTTCAAAAAAATCACAATTTTCTAACATTTCTATAAAAACTAGACGGTTGTCTTAAAATTAAAGTAAAATATGTCAAAATCATAATATACCAGAGCAATATAATATCAATATCTCTTTTTCAGCATTCTTTCCAGCTGTTGCAAGACGGGTATTGCACACTTGGCGCGACCAACTGGTTGACACTTACTGACGATATATTACTTGGCGAATTAATAATTTTTAAGTCACGAAAAATGTGTCTGCTTTTATATTTGTTTTATCTGCTTCTGGAATAAAAACTGAAAAAATAAGTAGTAGGCAATGCTAAAAAATTTATTGCAATAGAATCGGCTTATTTTTTTGTTGAATTTTCAAAGTTCCCTAATGGTTGATGCGCTTGCGTTGATTTTGTGTTTCCTTTTTCTTCTTTCTAAACATAAAGTTAAATCCAAATAAATTAACATTTAAATCGTTGTATATATTGTTTAATTAACAAAATAAGATAGTAATATGACTTTACTAATGTTAAAAAGAATAGAAGCCCTAAGGATGTTTTTAATAATATTTTTACGCATACTTGCATTATATTTTTTGGGTTCTTATTTTAATTTGGTCTTTATTTAACATCATTTTTTTAACATTATTTCTCTATGTATTGCAAACTAATTACGACTTTTACCTTAGTTTCATGACTATAAATAAAATATTTAAATACTAAAATGTATACAAATAAAAGGAAAAAAATGCTGTTCTGAAGTTAACGATTTTAAAGAGACGCGAAAGCCATTAGGGTACATAGTAATTGCCGTTAGTGATATATTTGATGAACATTTTAACAATTAATTAAGCAGCTCAGTGGCATCGTAGGGAATAAACGTTTAATGTGATGGCGTCTGCGCTTAATAGTTCAGGGCCGAGAGCCGCTTCTAATTACTCGTAAATGATTAACGTAAATTTAATATTCATGGCCTTGGTATACACATACATATAATTACCTAATATATATTTTAATTTTTACTTGTAAACATTTTTCTTACATATTCCTTTTTCTATGTTTTTCTTACAACGGCAACTATTTTTATGTAGATGACAAGAGTAATCTTCCCAAAAGTTATAATAACTAGTTTGGTTAACTAAAATTAAAAGAACATATGAGACAAAAGTTTTGAAGCTTTATTTTATAATTTAAAAATATTAGTTATGAATTATTTAATATTTCTTCAACAAAACGAAAGAATCATAACTCTGTATAATTCACTAAAATTTAAATTTATTTAGAACATTTATCTGAAGTAAGATTGAATGCAGAACGTTCAGAGCAAATAAAGTTAGACGAGCAATTTATCAGAATAACGAGCTTTTTCGAATCTCTTTTAGGTGACACTTGGTTCATTTATATTTTTTCTTATCCATTTCGACCCGATCACACGTAGGGTTATTACTCACACGTCACTTCTTCAAAGGGTCGTACAAACGTTAGACACTAAGAAAAATTAAAGAAAGCCTATTTTGTTACTTGTCCGATTACAAAAATAGGGAGTCCTTGAATTTGAGTAAATATTTTTTTAAGAATATTACTTTAGTTGTTCGTATTACATAATAGTTTAGTAAATCGATTTCAGTGATAACATTTTCGATATCCCACATTAAATGCTAGACAAAAACTTTTATTTAAGAATTATTTTATTTGTGATTTAATGCTATAAATTTTAGTTATAAAGCAAATATTGTGATATTATGATATATAAAAGATTTGTTGTGATAATAAACTAGTAAGCCCAGAGTCGCATACTATTGGCTTTTAATAGACTTAATTTTAGTCTAATCGGGCTGCAAGCGCGCTTTAAGATTTTGGTTTACTTGTCAACTGCAGTCAGATATTGGTTTATGTTCGCTTTTAACACAAATCTTTAAATCTATAGCTTTCTATAGATACTTTTTCCCCGAGCAAAGTCGCGACAAAATGATAGTATTTATATGTATTAATATTGAGTTTAATATAATTAGTCGTTATAATAATACGAAGTTTGTATTAGAAAAGTTTTTTAATTAACGAACTTTTCATAAATTTGGTAATATAAAGGTGAAAATAATTGGATTATTACAATAGGCCTTTTGTTTAACCTAATTTTTCAATATGTCTTGACTGAGATCTGCGACCGATGTAGACGTTATCTTTGCCTTGTCTTCTCGGGAAAAGACCTATTTGTCAGGAAGACGAAGGATTTGAAATAAGGTTCTAAAGGAAAACGATAGGGATATAATTGTACATTTACACAGTTGTGCGAATAAAGATTCGGTACATATTCATACTATAACTCTAGTTGGCGACTTCACTACATACACGCTGTCTGTCCCTATTTATGCTTAGATATTTAAAACTACGCAACGGATTTTGATGCGGTTTTTTTAATAAAACAGTGATTTAAGAGGATGGATTTAGTATATAATTTGTCAAATTTATGTACTTATTTACTAGCGGAATCCATGGCTTCGCTCGCGCGTATATAAAATAGTGACTCTCCCTCGTTCGTTCGGGTTTCCCTCACATGGGTTCGTTCCTAGGTAGGTACGTTTAACAGTTAACAATTTCCATACAAAATAAACAGTTCTGAACTTTTCAATTTTTAGCTGCTTTTTTAGATTTTTTGTTTAACCCATAAAAAGAAGCAAAAAAGAATTATTTACATTGATGCAGCTGTTTTTGAGTTTTACCGAGACTAACGAACCGCAATTGAATTTATACAGATTTAGAGCATATATGTATGCATATAAGAATAATAATTAATGGTTTTAATTTTAACGGATACTTTATAAATAAAAGTAAATACCACATTGACATCTACTTTGTTGCTTAAAAATGACCACAATATGTGGCATGACAGTGGAAAATTAAAGTAATAAGGTAAATTAAGGAATAAATAAGACAAGTTCGAAACTTGTACACCGAAGTTGTAGCATGTTTTACTATGTTTTAACATACATAATTTGTTACGTGTAAAGGAATAGTAAATATTTACTCACCTGAAATATTTGTTGTATTTAACGCATAACTGTGGCACAAATACGTTTGTATTTCATAGTATTTGTATGAGAGACACTGTTAATTTTATGACCGAACGCGTGGAATCTCGTATGCATGAATATCTCATTATTTTAAAAACTACACTACGTTATTTCGTTATAATAATTTTCCGGAACTATCTAAGATAAACTAATTTAAAGTAGTAAGTTAGAGACGGTTAAATATTTTTAGGCATATGCTCGTATCTATTACACTAGCACCATTCATTTATACTTACTTGTATATATGTTAGTACATTTAAGGTTCTTCAATCCACATTCGGCTTTCCTTTCCTCGCATTGGCTGTACCTAATACATTTGGATTTTACAAGAGCCGAAGTATTATTATTATTATTGAAGTGTTAAAATAAAGAAACATTTTACAAATAATGAAGGCGTTCAACGAAGCTTTAATAAAGCGATAAAGCCTTAATTACACATTAATATTTATTCACCGAAGTTACGAAACTGTAACTTTGGTGGAAAGGATTCCAGCTAAATTATAATAATCTTTCAAAGGAAGCATTGCAATTGAAATTATGGATCAGTCGGTATTAGCATTTATATTCAGATTTTGAGGTAAAGTTACTTTAGTTTACTTTCATTATGACTAAGAACTCGTTTAAGAATATTGTGTTTCACAAAGATACTTTTACTCGCGGTGGTTTTTTAAGTTAAGCATCCTAAGTTTTGGCTAATAAATGAACTTAGGTCGTCAGAGGTTTCTTCTTTCCGAACTGGTGGTAGACTCATGACGTTCAGTAAGAAATTGTAACAATTTTTATGCTGAATAAAATATTTTGATTTGATTTGATTTGAACTTAATACTATACCATTTTTATTTCATGTAAAATTATTTCTACTGGACCAGACTATAATTTTTAAAAGAAAAATAACAATCCAGGTTATAATGAACTATATTGTATATGTATTCTGGAATTTATACGTTTATTTATTTTTATTTAGAGCTTATTTCTATTAAAATAAAGTAGTATTATCAAGAAAAAGCAAATAATGTAAGCAATATTTAAAAAAGAGATTCATACTTAACTTAGAATGACACAAACGAATTCTAAAAAAACAAAATAATAAATTTAAAAAGCTTCTGTAAGCTTATTAGCTCAAAATCGAGTCTGTGTCATATTTTTTACGTCGTTAATTAATTAAAAGTTTGTTGAATTGTTTCTGTTAAGGAAAACTTATAATTAATATTTACTACTAATAAAATATATAATTGGTAATTATTTTGAAAGCTTCAAAATTGTTTTCATTTATACATTTAGTTTTAATTGCTCATGAAATGATTATTTATATTTCAGTCATGCTGATGTTATAGTTGATTTATTTAAATACTTAAATAACATCAAAAATATAGTGTAAGATTCCAATTTTTATTTGTAAGTTTTGTGAAAATGTGACTATAAATTTTAGCGTCAAACATTTTTTTTTTAATTTTGACAATTGAGTTTCCTTATGTGAAGCCAATTCGTACGTCACGTCATCGTATTATAATATAGTAGCGATTTAGCACGAGCGTAGCCACCCATAAAGAAGACACATTCGTCAGTCACCTCCGTTCGTATTAGAAAAACCGCATCAAAATCCGTTGCGTAGTTTTTAAGATCTAAGAATACATAATATAGCAACTTTAGTTTTATACTATGTAGTGATACGTATCATATCCCTTAGTACTCTCGTAGGTTATCACGGTTGAAGATACTACTAGTTCAAGCTAAAAAAATAACTTCTTCGCAGGACTAGGAGTCGAATAAGTATATATAAGTGTGTTTGTAACATCAAAATAATAACTTTTTACGAAATGCAAATTAAATTTTATGGAGTGCGTATAAGAAAATCACAATTTAAACTTCATGAATATCTGTTTGCTGTATTACCTGAATCGATTTTTTGGGACTTTCTCTTTCAGATGATGTTAAAAGCATTAACTTAGCTTACCTTAGTAAAAGTAAAAAAAGTTAAAGTGGTGTTTAACGTTTGGAATGCTTTACAGTAATGATGGTCACAGGGAGAGTTACTCCGTGAAAAATTCCTAAAAGATCATTGTGCAATAATTATTATAACATTATTTAATTAATATTGTTTCTTGGTAGTCCCACAATCTAAATTAAACGAGGGTCGGCGTTAAAGAGACCGTATATCGCACCGTAAATTGCCTACAATAAAATCGTACATAACCAAGATATAAAGAAAATAGAACAACTACACGAACTTATTCTATTGTTAGTTAAAATTAATAAAACTATATTTTTAACTAAAAAGGTAAATTTTGTATATAAAGTTAAGGTTAAATTAAGTTTTCTGCTTAATATTAAAATACAGTCTCAGTCAGGTCCTTTTTAAAAAGAAAAGTAATAAGATTTTTAATTTGAGTATTGATATATTTTGAGGTATGTACACAATGTACATGCTTATCTAGTTCTTAATCTCTATATATCTTTGATCACCCCCCGCTGAATAAGCAAAAGGGAAATAAGGCAGAAGGAACTGCGGGCAAGAGGGGTGAGGTCAATTTAATTAATGCTTACGTTTAATTGTCGTTGAAATTGGCAGTGACGGCCCCTTCAAGACTTGTGCTAGTATAAAAAATATAAAAAATAAGTAAATTATTCTTACCATAACTCGTAACAATTAGAAAAAAATGTTTTGACTTGATTCAATTATGGGCTTTTCCAAATTAAAAGTAAAATAATATAATCATCTCCAAATAACGCCTATTAAAATATCTTCAGAAAACAATACCGTTTTGTTCTATATACCTACTTTCTTATATTGAATATTTATCGGGAATGCTAAATATTTGAGGAACAAAGACTAAAATAAGGATAAAACAAAAATTTCAGTTATTTTATTTATAACCTGTTTTTTGTATATAAAATCGAATATTTATCCATTCATGAAAACATTAGAAGTATGGAATCTAGGAATGAATGAGGGATTATACATTAACACGGTCTTGATGCCTGCTACTGATATTCAAGAAATGCTATTATAAGATATACAACTGCTATATGAAGACACGTTTGTAGTGCATTTGTAGTACTTTCTGCGTCAGCGGTCGTGGGTTCGAGTCCCGCTCAGGACGTTCATTTGTTAAGCACGAATCTTTGTACTAGAGTTATAGCTGTTTATGTTTTTAATATGTATGTACTTAAAAGTTACATAATATGTGTAGTGTATCAACTATCTGGTATCCGTAATTTAAGCCTTGTAGCTTGCCGTAAAACTAGATTAAGATTTATTTATTTTTAATTCTTATGTACAGACGAACTTTTATAGTTATACTTTAGTTACTGCCTGGATAATATTATTATTCAAACATACCAAGTACCTACAGAGGTGTTAGGTTATTTTAATATTCTAAAGCTCTACAAACGCGGCACGTCAACTACACGTACTTAAGAATTCTTAAAATTAGAAATTGCGTAATTATTCTTATAGCTCGTATAAACAACCCAATGGACCTAATATCCGCTTTCTACTAAATTTAACCTTTAAGAGATGTAGTTCTAATTTTCTTATTATTTACGAGGCTCCGAGCTACATTTATTTTAATAACCTTATCCAAATATTTCATTTTATTTTGTTTTGGGTAATTTGTTATAGATATTAAACCAAACGTAAAGCTTAAGGAATAGGAAATATTAAATGAAACATTATTCTTCAAAAATTTTCTGTATCTTTAAGCTGTTTTTCTTACTTATAAATATGAAAATGATGATTAACTGTTCGGGACATATAGTGTTTTACACTATATGTACGAGTATATGCGCAAACTTAAGTGCGCTCTCAATTTTCGCTGACTAGCAGCAAGCATTCCTAAAATATTTATAAATATTCGAATTTACTAACCCTCTCCTCTTTTTTAAAATTTAGATAATGGACAGCATAGTCAAAACAATGGACTTTATGTCACCTTTTTAATATCGTTACGTCTTTTGCATTGCATTCATTGTTCGCTTGCTTCACTGGTTTTCTTCTTGCTTGCTTGTCCATTTCATTATTTCTCACTTAATTAAATCTCCAACTTAATTATTTCAGGTCTGTTCAAGACAGATATTACGCCTTTCCAAAATATTACTAAGTATAACAAATTAAAATTTCTAAGCTTACTGCTGCTTTAGACAGTGTCTTCGAATCTTAGGAATTCAATTTGATTAGTAAATTGAGTATTTAACCCTAATTAATTAGTTGTCGAGAAACGGGGGAGACGTTTCATCAACCGTGCTATTGATATTAAAATTAATATAGGATGATTTAAAATATACTGTCTCAGAACACTGTACCTGTCTGTATAATTTGAAATGTATCTTATTCCGATGTTGGTACGTTTGCGTAAAATAACGAGTATTAAAATAAGCGCCTCAATAGAAATATTTCTAATTCATTTATAAGGAGGAGGTAAGATGCTGAAGTTAACATCTTTTTTATCTATAAAATATTATTATATAAGTGCTAATTTTGAGTAAAGTATAAATATTTAACTATAATTTGGTATAATGTACCAGAGTTAAAAATAATGTATACATATATCTATATAATTATTATACAATAAATAATTTATTTAAACTTACACACATTCATATTCAATGACAGCCCGACCAATTCCGTCACGCTCATTTTTATTGGGACCATCTGCCTAGGAGAAGTTATAGCGCAAAGTTGTTGCACGAATTCAAATCTACTTTCCTTTCACTCTCAAAATCCGATCGTAATACAATTCGATCGGCGAGAGATTAAGCGGAGCATTGACGGCTTTATGTATTTTCCAAGGCTCGGGGTATATCATTGCCAACTTCCAACTATGATTACAAAAAAAAGGATCTAAATAAATTTGCTTGACCCAGGACTCGAATCAAGGAATACTAGAACGTTACGATTACGTGCATATTATGTATTTACAAAATGATATACGTATTGTATAAGTCTAAAATTAGCTTTAACTTAACTGGTATATTTTAAGAAGTTATGACTCATTTTGGTTCTTCTTTTCGAATTGCTAAGAGAAGTTACAAGTAACTACTCAATTTTGTAAGGAAACTAGTTTTTCATGAGGTTCTGAATCGAGGCAAAGTTGAAGATAGTTTAAGTGCCACAGGGGAAAATTATACAGTATAAATTGAAAAATTTGGTCTAATAACAGTTTAAATAGGTTTCTATGTACATATAAAGTGAAATAATATAATTTGGTAAAGGAAATTTAGTATATCTTTTAAAGTGTAAAGATACATTATTGTAATCATGAATTTATTGTAATATTCCCAAGTGTAAAACGTTTTAATCGAGTAGGGATAAGGTATATTTATAATTTTCAACTACTTGGCTAATGATAATAATATTGTTAAATAATCAAATCTTATCACTATGAATTAATTTATGTTCTTTATATAAAATTTTCTGGGTAAGATAAAAAACCTGAAAAGTTTCGTTAGTCGGATAAATGTTTTAAAATGCATACAATCGTCACGCCTTGTAAAAATTTAAGTCGTTTCATGACTCTAGTTACCTTAGTAAAAACTCTAAAAGTGCGGTACGTGACTTCATCAAACTAAAGCATATTACGCTATGAGCGCAGGTCGTGAATTTTTCTCCCGGCGAGGTTTTACGTTCAAACTTAAATTACACATTCCGGAGGTGACAGTTTAGATAAAAATTTTAAACGGGTATTTTTCTCTTGTATTCTTGGCTTGGTTCTTCGCTTTTTAACTCTACGTTTAAGAAAAGAACCTACATTTCTATAATATTTTTTGATAATTTTTATGAAAAATATTTGTCATTTTGTTTTATTTGTAAAAATGTCTGTAAATCATAGTATTTTAAATGTCTTATTTTCCTATATATACAAACAAGATTAATTTACTACACTATGTGATTAATATTTTTATTTATAGTATTCAGCCCTTTCTGACGGCGCACTGCTCGACAGAGTAGGATAAGGCCATAGTCCACCACGCTGAGCTAGTGCGGGTTGGCGGAATTTACATGTCTTTCTAAAACTTTCTAAGTTCTCGCAGACATGCAGGTTTCCTTAAGACGTTTTCCTTAATCGTAAGACGGTAGAAGTGGTAATTATGTTAGAAATAATTCGTACATGAAAATATCAGAGGTGTGAGACCCGGATTTGAATCCGTATTACTCGGTTATCCAACAGAGCGACTTTACCACTGGGCTACCACTGTCTCTTTTTTTTATTTATTACGTATTTTATTAAGCTGAGCTTAAATTTGTTAGTAGATGAAGGGTATTTTAAATCTCACATATTAAATTTATATTTTTAAGTAATACCGGCCTATTACATCCAAACGTGTTTCATTAAAATGGCCAGCCTCGGCGATTTTGCCGTACAAAATCGGAAAAAATTAACCCTCTCGGATTTGACCGTGACGTGTTCTGCATAAGCTATTGGAGTAAATTGAAACAAATGCATGAAAAGATTGGCCATTTTATAAAATCATTTACAAAAGATATAGGAACAATAGTTTTATGCATAAATGTGGTGAAATTTAACTTTTTAATTCATTTAACAATTTTCTATTTAATTTTTATTTCGATTTTCATTATTAATTCTAGTCAATTTCACGTCTGTGTTAGGGATTATGAGGCCATTGTTTCGTAACATTGGATAGCCACTGACATCAAATCAGTGCTTCATGACGCGTGACTTCACCTTATAGATGGATTAGTACCTGATCCGTTAATGCGTTTAATCTGCTTTGAACCTGTTAGTCGTGGTTTGCATGTAATCTTAGAATTAAAAAAATATTAAAGTATATACCTATTCGAGGGATGCACCCGAGAAAAACGGAGAGTAAGTTAATAAATTTCATAATTAACTAAAAACACTGGCATAAGATACTTGCAAGCTATTTTCTCTTTAATATAGGTGGGTATATAGAGACTGCATAATAACGTGAATTATAATGTATTGTATGTCTTTAAAATAGATACAAAAATGTTCTGAATACTTTACCATTATTTATTTATATAATTTTATAACGTACAATTTCAAAATTTGGACTTTAATACTGTTGACAAGTACTGAAATATATACTACATACCAGACTGTGTGCTGACAATTACGAGATATGTTCAAACAATACATAAAGCGTATATGAAAATATTCATATACGAATAGCTCGTTAAAAAACGTAAAAACTAAGCTTTTCTAATTATGTCATCATTTGCATAATATAATAAAGCGAAAAAAATAAAGAATAAACTCTGGGAATTTCTAGCTATATTTAAGTTTTTGCGCTTTAAGCAAAATATGCATATATGCATGAACACAGTATAAAGTATCACGTTTGTTTGTCCAAGTAATTTCCTAAGAAACCACCAAACCTAATTAACTAAAACAACAGCGTATCCGCGTCGCCCGGCTTATTTGCCGTGTCCTCACCTGCCCCGGCTAATTGCCGACGAAGGTAACCGAATTTAAGTTTGAATCTGGTTAGGTAACGTTTAACGAATTCAGTCCCTCTTAGCTGGCCGTACGTGAATGGGAGCTTTATAAGGATGAACTAGGACTTCACAGGCACAAGATTTAAGCCACGTATACTCTACTCTTGCGAAGTGGTCACGGTTTGCTTTGAACTAAATAGGATTTAGTAACAAAAGTTTTGATTACTTTTACGACAAAATAGCGGTTAGTTTTATAAGCAACGACTGAATAAACGATTTAAGACGTATATATAATATATATGAACACGCAGAGTAATCTTTATATATAAAACGTACAAAGTACGAAGGCATACATTTTAGTTTAGTTTTTGGCTTTATTTCAAAATCACTATTTGGTACGTCGGCATCTGTGCGTTCTCATAAAATGCAAATTTTTCAGCGGGGTATTCGAACTTTCAAATAATACTTCACATGGAGACCATAGATCAAGTGTACATGTATAATGTATATTTATTAAAAAAACTTATTTGTAACATTGTTAAGATTTTTTTGTGTAAATTAATTTAATTATTTTTACTTATCTTACACAATTTTGGTTTATCGATATTCACGGCTTATTTATTGAGCAAAGTTTAACTATTTTGAACCTAATAACCTAAATTTGTGCTAAAACCAGGCGTATCTAGTACTAAACACGATAAATCTTCACAAATCCACCTGTCGCTCTAATTCTTGTCCACTTCATTCGAGCAACTTTAATGAAGCTGTTTGCTGTCAGATACAGCAACACAATGAGATTATAACTGAGAATACAATCTACCGTTATTTTAATGAATTTTATTCTGGATTGTCTGTGAGCTAGTCTAGTTTCAGTTTTTTTTTTGAGGTAAAAAAGTACAATTTACGCTAAAAGTTTTCATGCAAATTGTCTCACAAATTGCAGAGAAGTGTGTTCCGCATTCAGATAGGGAACTTTTTAACTATACCGAAATATAAAAAGGGTAATTTCGTTACTCCTTAATTTAAGGCAAGTTTTTTAAAATTCCTGTGTTCCAACTAATATATTGATAGGTACTTACCATCAATATTTCTATTGTAA
Source organism: Boloria selene (assembly GCA_905231865.2). Taxonomy (NCBI): domain Eukaryota; kingdom Metazoa; phylum Arthropoda; class Insecta; order Lepidoptera; family Nymphalidae; genus Boloria; species Boloria selene. The sequence continues at coordinate 8,697,948 of HG993140.1, read as the reverse complement.
ATGCTTTAAAGCTATTCAGAAATGTTCTGAAATGGCATTTGTAACATATTGAAAAATAAGTTTGTCTCGGTTTCATGATTCTGCCATTAATATCTAGCCGCAGGCCACGTTACTGCAATTTGTTCGAATATCAAAGTTTAAACAAACTTTGTTAGAGAACTTGGCATGTTTCCTGTGATTAAATCGGTTTTGGATTGCCGGTAAACGGATTCCGATTTTCCGAAACTGTCGATTCGTCGTTAAAAGTAAACGGCACAGAAAAGTTGGAGTGCCAACCTAAATTTGAATTCAAATTTTCGATATAACGTCAAACTTTACCGGTGATTTGAGAGTCCCTAAAACTAAATACGCGTAGATACGTATTGCAAGCACAGTATATGATTGCTCACTGCAGTGAACCTTACATTGCACAAAACGAAATGATAACAAGTTTTTTTTTATTTTTGACAAAATATGCATTTTTGCTGTTTTCTAAATTTAATTAAGTTTAATGCAAGTGAGTCACTAAAAACGAGAATATTTTAATAACAAAAAACAAACTAAAATCTCTAAAATAATCTGATCTCTCTCTGAACATTGCAAACCAATACTTGAAAATCTTATTATAGAACAAAGTTTAAACTTTATAACTGTAACTAAGACTGGGTAAATATTTTATTGAATGCTATCTGCGTTGCTTGCTCTGGAGCAGATATCTGGAATCAAGTTTAGCGATCTCACTAATAAAAGACACGTCGGTTAAGTTTACGCGAGAAGTTTGGAATAACGGTCTATTCAGTAAGTACTAAGACTCAGAGAAACTATACGTGGATTCTAAGTGCACTTACACGATGCAAGTTTTTGCACAATGCAATAGTTGCACGTTATGTGTAAACAAAACAAATATTATTTAATTTTTTTTCATACATGTATTATAATTTTTACCTACACATTTTAATGATATTATCGCTTTTTGTTACATAAATAAAGCTAATCTTAAATCTTAATTAAATCGAACTTAACAACTTTTAAAATGTAATTTTCATTTTAAAACATTTTACTGTTACAGAAATACAATTACTTCATAAGGTTTATTTAAGAGGATTAAACTTACTCATAAAACTCATTTATTTTAACTTGTTATAGTTAAAATAAAGTACTCAAATACTGTATTAAATATTTTACCATGGAACTTTGATATATTTTTAATTTATTAATATAAAATCGTTTGTGTAAAAGCTTCGCACGTCACGTATGAAGTGCTCTCTAAAATTCACTTATCTGGCTACTGCGGATCCCGAGTCATAGAACGTGAGATGAGCACTGAACACAGACTGTATGCGACTGTCCGTTAGTATATTGAACTAATTTGTGTAATAATATTTTTAGTTTATTAAATTTTTCATTAATTCATTAATTATTATTACTGAGGCTGTACATTATAAACCTTTTTTAAAATAATTTTACCCTTTGGAAATTATGCAATAATGTTATAGTTAATAATGTAGATAACATTATTTTCTTAAAGTAGAGAGAATTTTAGATTGGAATTTATTTTTATTTATTTTTTTGTTGTTATAACTTTATAGGTTTTGCATATTTCTGTTATTACTATAGAGTAAAAACTAGAAAAAAGAATCTTTAGACATATTGGGAAAGCTACTAAAAATAAATGATAAGATATATTACTAATATGAAAATGGATACTTCAATACAAGTTTTAAAATTTTAATAACAATACAAGTCTTAGAACAACATTTTTTCTAAGCGCCATAGATATGCAATTATACATTTTTACCATATGTTCGCGAGTAAATAGTAGGAAGTAGGAGGAAAAAAAAAGTAAAATGAAAGAAAAATATTATTAAACTTGTGCATCTTCAAATGACTCTCACAAACAAAGAGATAATTAATTAAACTCTAGGAAGGAACGACCTCAATACACAAATCTCGGTTAGATTTGCCACATAAAGTTGTGGAAAATAACTAGTACTTTAATTAAACTTTATTATTCGTAGCAAAAGTTAAAACATTTTATATGTAAAAATGAACGATTAAGTTAAATTTTGAAGAGTTTTTAGAAAGGTTCATCGCTTTTGCAAATAGTTATTTTCATTTGAAATAAAATCTTCGCTGGAAATATATTATATTAAATAACAAGCTTGTCGTATATTTTCAAAGACGAACGACATAAAATGAAAATGTTCTTTAATTTTAAAAATAAACTCTTGTCTCTGAACGAAGAAAAACAAATAGATTCTACGAGTATAATGTAAGATGAAAATTAAACATTATTCTAGAATAAATAAAGCTAAGCAAATTCTTTTGTATTCAAGTTTGAATTAGAGATATAGAAGTGTTAACAAAAACTTGCTTCGCTTTCTCACACAGGTTTCTTCACGAATTTTTCAGTAAGACAAGCGGTAATCATGTTAGAATGCATGCTTGCGTCTGTGTCTGCATGTGTGTTGGAGATAGAAACTACGAACTATATTGCAAGATATGATTAAAACCGTTGAGTTTATAATTAAGGGAAGAATATAAGATCATAAAAATTATGCTTACTATATGTATTTGAAAATTGAATATTTTTTTTTGGAAATTTTGTAATATTTAGTGAAATTCTTAAATGAAACAAAATTTTATTGATAATATTTAATAATATTATATTTCAGGTAAGCCACATTCTATTGAATGAATAAATTACATTATGCAGCGATGCTTGTATTTTGTAAGAGCTGTAAGTGAAGAAGATAACCTGCTCATTAATTTGTAGGAAGCATAAATATAAATATGTTGCGACATTTACACACAGCACTATCTAGTTCCACGGTAAGGTACGAGCCTTGTGTTATGGATACTAGATGGTTGATATACTACACATATATAAGTTTAAATACATACATTTTATAAATATAAACACCCATGACTGGAGTACAAACATTCGTGCTCAACAAATGAATGCCCCCAGCGGGACTCGAACCCGCGACCGCTGGCGCAGCAAGTAGGGTCACTACAAACTGCGCCACGCTAGTCGTATTAAACGTTTATTAATCTTCTTTTACTTTTGTAATTGTTTTTTGATCACACTGATTTGACACAAAAATAATTATGGTACTTTTATCAATTAATTTTATTCAGTTTTCGTTAAATTGTTTTACAACCGTTAAAAAATCATTAAACTTTATTACATAATATACTACATTATAATAGTTATGTACCTTTTAATTCAAAAAATCTATAAAAAAGAATTTATTACTTATGAATCCTATACAAATTAATATTATATTAATAAAATATATAATATGTATGCTCGGTTTAATGAACTGTCTATGATTAATGAATAAATAATAATTACAAAAAGCCGTAAAAAATTTTTAATCATTTTTCTGATCCAATTATTGAATTATTTAATATTTTATCTTATTTGATTTACGTAAGCTTATTCACTTTGAAATTTAGTTGAAGTTCAAAGCTTCATATATGTATATAATGAAAGCTTACTGAAAGAATATTACATGGGGATTAACTTTTTAAAAGCTTCTAAACTTATAAAAGTATACTGTATAGTGAATATTTATGTTATAAAGCTTTTTTTTAAATAAACAAATAAAGTTTTTCTGGAACAATAAAATACACTGATTACATTGCTTATATGAATGGCCACTAGAAATGGTCATAAAAATGCAAATAATTGCTTTCCTCTCAACTGAGTATGTACGGTCATAATGGTGTGGACGTTTTAAATAGTGAAAATAATGAGGCTGGCCGTCCGTACAATACATACAGAACCAAAAGAAATTCTTACATAGGTATAGTTAGTCGAGTAGGTTTTCAGTCTTCATCAAAATTGAAATTATTAGAAATAATTAAGTATCGTCATCATCATCAGCCCTTTCCACTGCTGGGCACGGGCCTCTCTTCAATGTGAGGAGGATCAGGCCATAGTCCGCCGAGCTGGCCTAGTGCGTGTTGGCGGACTTCACATGTCTTTTGAAAACTTGCTAGGTTTTCTCTGACATGCAGGTTTCCTCACGATGTTCTCCTTCACCGAAACACAAGTGGTATTCAAGCGAGCTCGTTACCACTGGGCTACTACAGTTTTTTTTAAGATACGAGACTTTTTCATTTATTTATTTTATTTTGGTAAGCGTCATTATCATACTATTTTTGATCGAAACTACAATATTTTCATGAAGTTGTTAAGCACTTCTTACTAAATATATTTAGAGTAATAACGAAATACGCATTACACTTGTATGAACACGATTATTTTTTTACAAAACAATTTTTTAACTTTATAATTATATTTTAAATTTGTATGTAAAATTTTGTTAAGTAATAACAGTGTTAGGAACACTAAACGCGGTAGTACTATGTCGTATGTGGTCGGTCATCCTAAACATGGTTTACGAGATTCACCATTTGTATATATAAACATCGCTCTAAGCCTCCCGCACGTTTACTACGATGCACTATAGTCGTAAATACTTGTTAAATAACCAAATTGTACATATCAGCTTTAATGGCCGGTGCAAATAAAGCGTATTTTGTTAACTAAGTACCTACTATTATTAGCAAATTTGATTCTCGTACAGGCTTAATATATTTTATCATAATATTGGGTTCAAATAGGTAGAAATGTAACCACGACGTTAATTCACACCGTTATACATTACCTAAGAAGTCAGTGTAAGTAGATTAATGTTATGACTCTTTCGACTAAATGTGCTTGCTCTATGCCCCTAAGAGTTATAATAGTATATTAATTTATGGGCTATTACGCACTAGATTACTATTAAAATTTGGCAATTAAGTAAGTATAGTTATAAATATAATTTCAATACTTTGGTAATCTCAAAAATCTATTACAAATTAAAAATACCTATAATCTACTATATACGAATAGGCAAAGACCAAATAATTCAGTACATATTTCACATCTGTGGTCAACCGATTTTTTTATATTCTTTTTTAGCTATAGACGAGTAGTATAAGTATAGTCAATAAAAAATTATGGGATTTCTTTTTTATTTGTTCTAAATCCTGAACTTTCAATGAAATATACTCATAATTTTAATATTATAAACGTTACATAATGTCAGTCTGTCTATTATTAGTGAAAAAGATACTACAATTCATAAATAATAGTCTCCGAATAACCAACAGCAACACAATGCCACGACTTATCTTTCAGGGCCCAGAGGCCTGTAACCCTGAGTGATGACCACCGATTTGTAAAGACCCGAGCCTGGTCTTTACGGCGTCTTTTCAATTTTTATTCCCCTTATGATGTTTCATTTTATGATTGTCGGTGATATTAGGCTGGTACGTGATGCAATGAAATATGTTTGATATTTTGGGGGTGATCCTCTTGCTTCATTTTCTTTTGTCGACCATGTTTTATTTTTTGTTATTTTAGTTTCGTTTGAATCAAAGATTACTGTTAAAGCTGCTTCAACTACAAACGAGTTGTAAGCGCCTTCGGGATTAAAGGTTTTATTCATCAAACCACGTAAGTCACTGCACTATTGAGTTAGTGAGTATTAGTATTATGGTATTTTCTAGGGCTATAAAAGTAAGTTTTAATTGATTTTTATTAATTGAGTTTTATTTATATTAACTCACTCAAAAATAAGAAAACTTTTTATAAAGTAGTTTTCTTAAACATATGTTCATAGTAGCAACTTTTTAAACAAAAGTAGGTATGTTGATTTTGCAGTTTATTTTTATATATTTTTTTGAAATAAATTTATATTCCTATGTTACTGTTTTAGAATAACAAATTCAATCCAAATATGTCTGATAATGATCTGCAGAAAAACAACACAGCACAAAATTAAAGCTCAAAGCTGTAAATTAGAGATCATAGTACGATACTTTGCATACGTTACTAAGCAATGGTTATGTATATATTGTATTTTACGTGTCAACCGTAAACCATTGTCATGAATCGCGTTAAAACATTATGTGCTCGGAATACCCTGCAACGCCATAAATTCACTGTGCCAGTAAAGAAAATTGTGCAGTATAAATCATCGTGTTAACGCTGCGCCAGAGAGACCGTTTATCAACTCGAGTCCTCTAATAACATCTCTTATGAATTGTGTTTTGTCTTTTTCAGATGCTGAAGCGAGAAAATATAAAAAAAAAAACAGCAACGCCTAACCCGCAATTTGTGATTGCGTAGTTTTTGTTGTAAAGCTTAAAGCTGGGCCTGAAGATTGAGTAATTACATAGCAGCGTGCAGAAGAATAGCCGTAGAGACGGAAAATTGAATGGACAAAATTATGAACAGTGAGTCTTAATGAAGGGTTACTGCAGAACTTATGCTACATTCATTCAGTTTATACCTAAATATATGCAAATTGTGAATTATGAAATAATCATTTTATATAAAAAACAATAATTTAGTAACAATTTAATCAATAAAAGTCCATAAAATTTCCTTGATTGCAGTAGGAATTATAGTTTTAAAAAATAAAACGTTATCATTTATTTCATATAAACTTATATTTAGTTAACATTAAGCTATCGATGCTCAAAGTTTTGTTTAATTCATAATTTACGAATGACTCACATTAAGTCATTATTGTGTAATGTAGTAGTATTTGTAATGTATCTTTAGTTGCTTCATATATGTAACATAGCTCTCTATGTATATCGCTACATCATCAGATTTACATATATTTGTAAATACATTGTACATTTGCTTGATAGCTGATTAAATAACATAATTTAAGAACCGTGGTCGTGGAAACGTCACTAAATTTTTATGAAGAAAATATCCAAAAATTACCATTCATGCGATACCCCGGGAGGGTGCTAAAAATTCAATTCCAATGTTTTGCAGGCGCCGGTTACGATGTGTGTTTTATGGGACATTTCACTGTATTGCCTCGCATTCTGAGTAGGGGATTGAGTTGTACAGCGTTGTAGGGCAATCAACGTCTTGCGAATAAAAATAAAATTTACATGTGTCTCGCACACATATGGTCATAAATTACTCTATTATCCTATGATTTTTCTTTTATCTGTTTTCGATATCATCATTTAAATCAGCTTACCATAAAGCTTCAAATAACAAAAAAGTAACATTATAATATATTTTCATACATTTATACAATTAACATGACACAAAAAGGGATCTAAGCTCATTCATTTATAAAAGAACCTAATAACCCATCCTCTCCTTTTTTATAATTCATCGACTAACAAAGATCAGAGATTAAAGCATGAAAAACATTTGTTATTTTAACCCGGAAATAAATTCGCGGATTAGGATAAAAGTAGCGTATTATGCCCATCTCTTCTAAAATACTCAACACACGCGCCGAATTTACTAAACACAATCTCGATTGATTGAGGCGTTTAGGTCTTTATCCTTTACGCAAACAAACAAAAAAAAAGATGTATAGAATAAAAATAGTTTATTATAAATATTATTAATGAGACCCTGCAAAAACCAAGACACATCTGTCTTTTGAAGATTGCAAAATAAATGTTTGGACATTTTTATAACAGCGGTATCTAGTTCCGTGGTAAGCTACGAGGCTTGTGTTATGGATACAAGATGGTTGATATACTACACATATAAATTTTAAATACATACATAATATAAATATTAACACCCATGACTGGAGTACAAACATTCGTGCTTAACAAATGAATGCCCCCAGCGGAACTCGAACCCGCGCCCGCTGGCACAGCAAGTAGGATCACTACCAACTGAGCCAAACGTGTAAAATAAAGAAAGTAATATGTGTGATAATATCATATCATCACTACATATTATAAAAGAAGGTCAATAAATATTGAACGGATTTCCATGCGGTTGGTTGGCTTCCATGGTCCAAATAAAAATATGATTTCAAAAGTTTTGAATAAAATGATGCCAACATGGAGCTTTCATAGTTATTAAAAAAATGTGTAACAAAAATATTCGTCTTAAAAAGATTTTCTCATTAAACTATACGAGCGAGTAAAGTGACGGTAGCTCACTAACAACACAACAGTATCTGATAATGCTCTTTCTAAAACCTTTCAGAGGGTGGGTAAGGTATTAGTAACTACTGACAAGCATTAAGTCTACCAGAACTAGACACGTACATTCTTCACTACATTTGCTAAAGTGTTCGTTCTTTATCTTCAGGCATTTTTCGTAATTGAAAAATTATTGTTCTTCTAAATGCAATTATATACAATATATTAAAGAAGACAATATTTACGAAATATTTTGAATAATCCCAACGCAATTAAGTTGCTACGAAGCCCTAGGTTTTAGTAGGTATATATATTCAACGATACATACTGTATATGTGACGTTATTAGGAACTTCGTACAAGGTTGATCTAGAGGTAGTTTGGATACGATCTAAATTGCCTTGTTCGGGAATATAGTTGACGGAAGAGGGTGTTTAGTCGTGATTTAGCCTAAAGCATTTTATTGCAAGGTAAAAGGGTCTCGGAAACTTCAAAAGGAAATCAATTTCTTGATGTTGATGTATTTTTATTCATAATAACTAAGAATAGTAACCAGAATATGGCTTAAACCTTTAAAAGCAAACGAAAACTTAGTACGTTTTTAAATGTTATACGTTGTAAATATTCTGTAAATAAAAAGCTCAAATACAACTTAAAAATTAAGAGTCCTCATACTATGAGCTGTTATAAGTGAATTAAATAAATAAATATTTTCGCAGACACTTTCGAGATAAATTGCTTTATCTCTCATAATTACTTTAAGATGTTAAATAAGTGTCATTACAAAAGGTTGGGATTGTGTATTAATTGATAGCAAATAGCACGTAGTTCCCGTCAATACAGTTTTAATTGGATAAACCGATGCAGAGGATATAATTGGAACTTCCAGAACTTAATGATTTGGTAAGCGGCCATTTCTACTGAAATTACTTGGTTAACAGTGTTTTAACGTATTCAAAGTAAATAATTCACTTAATTATATGTACTCAGACGGTGCATCGTGTATTGGCAGTAAGAGTGAGCGCAGACATATTTTTCTACGTAAATGTAGTATATCTTTTCGTAACTTCGTAATTAACAAATTTGAACATTTGTAATGAGATTAAAATTAAAAAAAAATGCACCATTGTACCATAGGCTTACAGTCTTAATTTCATTGAAATTCAAAGAGAAGAAACTCAAACACTGTCTTGATTAATCTTATAAAATCACAACGCAGTCTCAAGAAAATAAAACACATTTTAGAAAAGCTTATTTAATGTTTAATACATGTGCATAAAAGTAAAGCTAACATACTTTAGTCTTTCGTCTTCTTGAGGACTTCGTTGTTGCCTTTAAAGTTTTTCAATTATGATAATAACAAGATGCCCGTCATACTCTTTCCATGTGATATTAAGTTTTTTAAAGCTCCATTATAAGTAAAGTTCTATTCCCGTCATTTTAAGAGTTTATAGAATCGCCATTATTTACCCATCTAGTATTAAAATATTAATATTAACAGTTTAATGTTGAAGTCTCACTACAAGCCGCAGGCTTTACCTCAATGTGATATAAAGAAGGCCTTCAATAACTTTTAGGTTTTCTAAGATATACCTACACCAACATATTCGGAATAGTTAGCTTATAACATTAAGTTATTAGGTACATACATCAAAATGTAAGAGGAGCGACATCTGGGTTTGAACTTGCTTCACGTGGCTTTTTAACCGAATGCTCAACCATTGAACTACCACTATTATAATACCATATGGGTAATATGATACTTTATATAAAATTAATTACTAAAGTTATTAAAACGAAACTGATAGCATATATTTTCCAACTACATTATTTATAAACTTTGTGTGACGATAACATTCGCAATTTTGTTTGTCGGCTTGATAGTATTTTATGACTGATATTATTTTACAGATAATGATATGTAAAAGAATTTACAAATATGTTATGGAGTATATCTACATAATTTATAAGAAGAGTTAAAAAAGCTGCTATAAATGAGCTTATTAACACCTCAGTTACCTAATCGTACTTCCCTTACCGAGCGTAGTGGTGTTATATGCTTCTTAAGTCATAGAAATTCCATTTTGTTTCTTAATAATACTTTGAATGGAAAAACGGCTTAAAAAAGGATTCCAGTATGAAATGATCACATCATAATATCCATGTATGTATCAATCAAAATGAAACAAGTTCATACAGTATTCTTTAAAGTACTAAAAAAAGGAAATTAATCTTATAAATTATTTTTTGAACAATGAGAGAATTTTCGCGCCACAAGGGGAAAGAATAAAAAATATATATCTTTTACAAGAAGATCCTTTTTTAAAGTCAAGTTAGCACCGCTACTTAACTTTATAATTACCGCAGAAATGTGTCGCAATGTGTTCATGTTGCTTGCAGTATTTTTTCTTAGTTAATTTGAAGCTATATAAAAAGTACGAAAATTAGCTGGCAAACTTGAAACTTAAACCTAGATATTAAAATAAATCACTGTTATATAATAATATTATTAGAAACTTTTGTTTTACAAAAACATTGGTTTTTATTTATTATATGATTATTCTATTACTAATTAATTATTAATATTTTGGATAATAACAAAAAACTAATACAACACGTATCGCAAATAACACTAAAATTCTAATTAGGCTCACAAATTTAAATGTGACGTATTGTCAGGACTTGTCTAAACAAAATATTACCCAAATTCAAAGGGTTTACTAGCAGCTATTGAAAGCTCCATAATCCACCCCGTGACTCCATCAAATCAACTCGATGGTACTAGATTACAACAATGTCATCTGAAATACAATTCTTGTAAAATGTCAAATAAATAAAATAAACTGTAGGTATAATAAAAATCGAATGTATACATTAAATATTGCTTGAAAATTGTGATAAAAATAGTCATTTTTTGATACAGGGGTTGGATCTAAGGTTTTTTAGCATTTTCTGCCCATGACCGCAATTTTTGCCTGCATGTGACCGCTACATCAGAACATCACGCGACATATTTTGATTATATTTGGTATGATTTTAGATAGTGGTAGAAAACATCGTGAGGGAACCTGCATGTCTGAGAAAACCAAGGCTGATGATGGTATGATTTATTGCTAGTTATCCGGGTCAGATTTATAGATTTTAGAAATTTTTTTTTGTTTGTCTGTCTAGGAACCCGTCGATATAAAATCACTTGATAGGATTTGATTTTTAGAAAAAAATTACAGCAGGTTTACCACTCGGTAAACACAATAATTTTTACTGTAGGGATCGCTATACAAATATTATTGTATAAAATGTATTGAAAATGGAAAGAAATTTAGATAGGAGCATGTTCCAGTCTTACTCATTAAGTAAAGTACATAATTACAAGTTAGTTAATGATTTTATTTAAATGTTAAAATTTAGCCTTCTTTGGAACTTTATTAGTAAGTATGTAAATACTTTTATTAGTCACACGCAGAAACTTATAATAATAAATAACTTTTAGCTATATTTGGAGTAAATGCTTCGATATATTTATTGCTTTATGTAAATATAGACTTGGAGGTATTGAGCCATGCAGATGCAAGCCAGCAACATTGAGATGCTAATACGTACATTATAAATGCATTGATAAACAGCACAGAACGCCAATCAAATTCTAAATTCAGCATATGAAAATTGGTAAAGTGAATGTTATTTTGAAAAGGTGGAAGAAGCAAAAACTTTTTATATTTTTATATCTGTTTTAAGTAATATTAGACAAACACAAATTTCTACATTTTAACCTTTAAAAGACAATATAAAAGTTAAATAATAATAATTATGAAGATTCTTTCTACCAATGATTTTAGGTACAAGGAAGTACAAGGGTCTTGTAAATAAACCCCATCAATATATCTGGCAAACATTTACAAAATATTTAGCTTCGTCCGATTTGTAATCTCCTTTGTTGAATTGGGAAACACACGTTAGCAAAATCGAATACTGCAAACCTAAGCGTATGTTTTATTCATACCCGCAAATGGCAATTGCAGTAACAAAGTCCTCGGGTCGGAAGGAAACATTGTATAAAAAAACATTGGCGCCCGTTAACCAAGGGACGTTACATTGTTAGGTCGCGAAATTATGCGGATAATGCTACGCAATGCCATTTCCCTTTGACCTTAATATCTGACCGAAAAACTTTTCCTTTTAATTGTTTTTGGGCTTTATTTATTCATTATACCATGTGGAGATATTTTCATTAGCAATATTACTTTGGTTTTATCTTTGATATTACTGTAATATTATTGTGTGTGAGAATCTTATAATATACACTCGTATTTACCTTAAGTAAATACGAGTGTATATTAGGATTTGAAATATGTATGTATGTATATATGAAAGGGATTGTTTGATATTTCTTAGTATTTTTTTTATAAATAAACTAGATAAAGTTAATAATATTATCTAATTATATCGTTCCCGTATCTTATATATCGTTAATTTGCCTATTAATGGAACCGTCATAATACTATAGCCATAGACGATACATTAACACTTAACGTTTCTCTAAGTTAGAACATCAAAAAAAATACTCTATTTTTAAATGAAAGAATAATAAGCGTAACCAGTATTATTACTGTTCAACCTCTTAAATGTTCCGACTGTAAACAGTAGCATGATAATAATATAATATCCGAACGATGGACCGATGACCATTTTTGATCACGGCGGGCGTCCTTGAGCTAGCTTTATGCGGTAAAGATATCATTGAACAAATTTGCGCCTAAAACAAATGCAATATCTATTTTTACATTATGAATGTCAAGTGGCACTACGATTTGGGAAACGGTGAGAGATCAGGCGCATAACCAATGGCTTTCTGAGAACCCCGAGACACAAGGGTTCCCGCAGGGTACCGCACCCGTCACATATTTATATTTAGTTTTAGTCGAGAATTGAACCCAGGTCTTCCGTATCAGTCCGTCAAGCAGCTACGTATATAATATATTAGAAGGTCAGATCTAAAAAAGAAAAAGCGTGGGCATTAGCTTCATGAGTATATGTTAAATCCTTTTTTTGGTTCTAATGAAGAGCGCAGAAATCACGCAGCATGCGCAATCACCTAAACCACCAGTCACTATGCATCACGTGGAGCTCAAAGTAAGTGGCCATAAAAGTGATAAAATATCTATTTAACTTTTTCTCCGCGGCGTTTTTCCGCTTTTACCCCGAGGAATGTTCGTTTCCTTCCCCGAGACGTTTGGTGTCGGGTAATTGCTGTTTATGTTAACTCGAATAAACGTGATAACTTTCCAGAGTTCTTTAGCAACGAAACGTTCTTTATGGGTTTTGCGTGATTTATTTGATGATTGTGAAGTTTATAGCATTTGTTGGAGACTTACTTTGAATTTTGCTTAATGTTCAATAACGACAGTTTTAAGTATCCATAATTATTGGAGCACAAGTAGTTATTAAAATAACGAATTTATATATAACATTTACGTTTACGTAATCTCTATATTATTATACAGTCTGTATGTCTGTGCTATTTTGCGTACCACGGGATCTCCTCCTTTCTGCGACATAAGGCGTCACAGGATCGCTCAAATATTTCAGGAAGTCAATAGGTTATTTCTCAGTTTTTTTGATAGCTTCATGTCAAGCTGAATGATGTTTGTAGTGACCTAGAGTATACATAGCGTATACCTCACCTACGACTGACTCGAGCAAAATCAGGGTAAGTTTTAATAAGGTAAAAATTAATATTAGTAAATAAATAAAATCACTTTATAAACGCATTTATTTACAGCGAAAAAAGCAAATTAAAAAAGTTTAAAAACATTTTGTTGAAAGCAATTAATCCAAAATTGTGACTAAATGAAAAATTCTACATGGGGCAGTGAGACCGGACATGCCGCGACTGTCTATCAAAAAGCACTTCTGCGGTACTGACGCCATGTGGCGTGCGGATTTACCGCTCGCGGCATTTCCATGTTAACCACTTAAACGTGAATGCCATACTAGATGTGATAACAAAAATATCACAAATCCATATATATCAGTAGGTAATATTTAAAATATAATTACATTATAGTTTTCAGAAATAATTGTATATTACTTGTAAAGAAATCTACACATAAATAGGTATGGTATATTAAATAATATTGCCGCTTTTGAATTCTCTATGATCGTGTAAAGTTGAAGCCAAATATTATCGCTGAGCGAACAAATGGATGCTGCAATTAAATACTGACATTTAGTTGTTACTGACTATATTTAAGCCAGACTATTTTACTCGTAAAGGATGCTTTTAATCGCTTTCATTCAGAAGAGTAACGTTTGTCTGATGAAATAATATGAAGTTTTATACATAAAGCATAAATTATTTTGTAATTAATTTCTACGTTTTGTTTCAAACTTCATTATTTAATTATGAGGACGCGTACGCTTTCCAAATAGTGAGTAAGGAAAAGGAATGATTCATCACTATACATTATAGTATGGCATTAAAATCTAATACATATTATTATAATTTAATATTTTTTGACAAAATGACTATTATAATATGATATACAACTTACTATTTCCAAGAAATATTTAGTGTATAGATTCGATTTTTATTATATCTTAGTTTCCCGTTGAAAGATATATTTTTTAAATATCATTTTCAATAATAAAAATAAATCAGCTAAGCTTTTGTGCAAGTGATAATTTTTAATCTTGTAGAAACATTTTTACTTTTCTAAATAACAATGACGTTGAAATAAATCATTCTGAAAGGGACGATTAAATACTTAATTGCAAAGCTAAAATAAGCTTTACAAATAAAACTGGAAAATAAAACGTTTTCATTATATAAATAAAAGCAGAGAGCCCAAACATGACAAATTTTAGCTCCATAATTTGAATTCGCTGTTGTAGAGACAGCTGTCGTTTCGAGGCAAGCTCACTCATGTATGTGCTTCACTTTAAATTTTTTATATTAGAAACGCAATAAAATATTAAAATATGTTTTACAATAATAGTATATATGTAGTTACATTAAAACATATTTTTGATTCCAATATAGTGGAAAAAAATATTAGCTTTATAAAAAGCTTATGACGAAGGCATTGTTAAGTTTAATGAAAAAATGATTTTATTATAAGATCATTCGTTTCTTTACATATTCATCGGAGAGCTTGCTGCTATTAGTAGTACAGAGTTTGCGACTCAACACAGATGTAAATTTTTACTTTGTGGCATAACAAGCCATCACAGACAGACGACGGGCAGAAAAACAGAGAAAACTTCTAAATGATACTTAATTAGATTTATGTGAATAATAAGCATTTTAAAGAAAACCTATTTCTTCTAATTTTATCACGGAATTATTTTTGATATTTTTCCCGACGTTCACGGAACACACTAAACGACGATAGGGAAGACAGACAGAAAAAATTCTAAAAGCATAGATTTAGCCCCTGTATCGACAATACCTAATGGTTTTCTATTTCAATAAGATTTTCCAAGAAATATTTATTGTATAGACTACCCAGTTAGAATTATTATAATATATAATGATAATTGCAATAATTAAATTATAATATTATAATTGTTGCAAAAATATTTACTTAAGAATAGTAAAGAAAATTGTTCTTTATTAAAACGTTGGACTAAATTGCAACAAAAAGACTAAATATACTGACACGGGGTCGGCGATCAATTAATCACAGCGGCTAAGACTATTAACAACACAGAACACGGTTGTTTGTCAGAGGCGTATTCAGTTATTCGTCCGCTTTTACGCTCACTTTCTTATGATTATTATTGATTATATTTTTTATTTAAATATGACCTAAAAACTTAGGTTCTATAAATAAAAAAATATAATATGTCATGTTTTATAATGAAAATCGATCTGATAATAAATAAAATTATACATTATGTATTCTCTAAGTTTATTAGTAGTTTGGTATAACCAATAATGATATGTTTGAAGCTTATGTTATTGTTTTTAAATTAAATACGAGTGTATATTTTTTAAGGCAATTAAAGAAAAAATGGTATTTTGTGTTATTGATTACTTGTACTTAATTACAGTGTACGTAGTGTATTAATATAAATAATATTCTTATGTTACTTCTACTTTTTGGAATGTTTATCATTCTAAAAATACAAGTAGGTTGGGACTAAAAGTACATCGACATTGATTTATAGCTTTTGAATGTATTCATAGACTGGGGTCGAATCCAATACCACTTTATTGTAATACGCTGTCAAAACTTTATCCTTTTTGTATGATAGACATCCTGATTTGGTCAGATGTATTCTACCTACTAATTTATTTGTAATCTAAGTTAATGTATTTATTTCATAATTTTGAATAGATTTTTTAAAATTCGGTATTATTTCTATGACTATCGTAGAACTAGTGTTTTCTCGCGGTTCTGCCCACGTCATTTGTTTTTCGAAGATCATAAGAGAAAGAATAGAAAGAAGTTTTCGAATCGGATCAAAAAAATAAAATTTTCAGCTTTATACATATATTAACTTATACCTACCTAGTTTTTTTACTAGGTAGTACTAATATCAAAAATTATTTATATATAAAAATAGGTAGCAATATCTTCTCTGTCTAACTCTGCACTGGTAAAGTTGAGTCCTTTTTTAAAATTCAAGACAAGATCCTTATATTTTATAAAACATGACTATAAAAAGAAGAAAAGGTAACGTTTAAAATTTAAATATGTAATAAACATAAAACCCGACTACCGCAGCAGTCGCGACAGAATGTGCCTCGAATGTTTAAAGATGAAAACTGAATTGAATGAAAGTATTGTTTAGGTACAAATAAAATAAAACATAACGAACGGCGAACACGGAAAGAGGTGAGCGAGGAGCACAATGCCTTTCAAACCCAAGAACAGTTGTCTCTTCAGTCAAATTGAATAAGTTTCCTGCAGTGCAATGTTATTGGGCATTCCATTGAGGATTTCATAGACACGTAGATTTAAATCTTATATGCTTTAGACATGTTTTTTGAATAGGATTTACGAAAGATTTGTAATTATTATTACGTTTGTTTTAAATTTTGAGGTAAAAATTAGTAAACAAATATATATGTTGGGGCATTATTACAACAACACCATCTAGTTCCGTGTTAAGCTACGAGGCTTGTGTTACGGATACCAGACAGTTAATATACTACACATATATAAATTTTAAAACATACATATCTATATATTTATAATGAAAATGGTGTTCGTTTGAGGCTCAATCACGCCTAAACCACTGATCGTATCGACATGAAACTACCACCATTCGATGCGAAATTTTTCCTAGATGGTTTATGGCTATTTATTTTTCGAATTCTAACGTTCCTTCATTTTTTTATTGCTGTTTTACTTTTATGAACATTTATCCCGCTAATAAAAACAAAAGAAGCGTTTTCTCTTGATTCTTTTGTTTTCATGGATTTCAACGGAGTTTACTAAACGGATAATGTTCTTTTACATTCAGCTAAGAATCTACTTACAAACTTCCACGCATCCACCCACCAACTCCCACGCACCCCTGCACACCCACTTTCATTTTTTGATAAAAATAAAATGCCGTATCTATGATCGAGTATCACTTGAGAACGGCTGGACCAATTAGGTTAATTTTTTTTTGTTGTCTTCAGAATTGTCAGGAGAATGTTTATACATGTAAGAAAATTTTAAAAAAGTCTGCTAAAACGTTAAAAATTTCGATGATAATCGAAGTATTCCAATTTCTATAGTTACTCATCACGAAATCTCGGGAACTATAGGACTTAGAAATGTGAAACTTGGTAGGAATATTACTTTCGTTATGTAGAGGTCAACTAAAAACGGATTTTAAGAAATTCATACCCCAAAGGGGATTGCGGGGGCGTTAACAATGAACAATTCCCGTTTTTAAACTATAGCTCCTATAAATTCCAAATTTGGTAGGAATCTTCTGTAAGAGATGTAGAAATAGTCTATGAACGAATTTTACGGTAGCTCACCCCACAGGGGGTTGCGGGGGTGGTTTAACAATGAAAATTTTTATTTTTTAAGCCGTAGCTCCTACAGACTCCAAATTTAGCTAGAGTCGTCTGTCTATATGTGATGCAGAAATGATTTAAGAGCGGATTTTACAACAACCCACCGCCGAAAAAGATTGCGGTAGTGGGTGTTAAAATGTGTAATTTCTATTTCCAAACTGTAACCTCTATAGACTTTAAATTTGGTAGTAATCTTTTATTTGTCATCCAGAAATCATCTCAAATAGGATTTTACGAAATTCTATTTCCAATAGGGATTGCGGGGGTGGGTGTGAGAATGTTAAATTTATGTTTCCAAACTGTAACTTCTACAGACTCCAAATGATTATTTTTTTACTGTTTAAATAGAAAAGGTTAAAGTCAATTGTTTTTTTTATTTAATTAATTTCATTTGTTTTTATATAACCTAATTAATTTTATGATAAAACGTCAGTTCATAAGCGGTTGAGAAGTGAAATAAAAATGTCAGACAGAGAAAGTATTGAAAGTTTATGTTTGTGTGCTGACTATGTGTTTGGTTCTAAAAACTGGTCTCATGAGATAAAAGCTCAAACTTTAGGTAAGTAATGATTTGTAAAATATCTATACTAATATTATAAAGAAGTAAAATTTGTTTATTTGTTAAATTGGAAGGGGTAATCTCGGGATCTACTGAACCGATTTTAAAAATTCTTTCACCAATAGAAAGCCACATTATTGCTGAGTGTCATAGGTTATATAAAAAATCGAAAAATAAAAAGGCTTTTACGTGGTATTCCTTTTTGCAAAGTGAATCGGAGAAAAAACGGTCGAATGAAAGCGTTTCTTACGAACGCTGCCTTAACTATGAAACATATATTTTTGAGTTCTAGAGAAAAGATGTGGAGCTTAAAAATGCCTACAAAAAAGTCAACGACAGCATATGTCTAACTCTTATATTTAAGTGACAAAAAGTAGTTTTTTTAATATTAGTATAGATTTTTTAATTTTTAATATTAATAAAATAATTTAAATTATTTAAAAACTCTGTAATAAAAAAAAGATTATTAACATTATACCCAACGAAGTGGGCACGGGTCAGCTAGTTATAAATATAATACCCAATATTGGAGTACAAACATTAGTGCTCAAAAAAATGAATGCCCCCAGTGGAACTAGAACCCGCAACTGCTATATAACTATAGGTACCTATATAATAAGGATGTTTTATTTTCATTTTTCACTTAATTCTATTGATTCTCTCACGACAAAGAGTGAAGACAGAGAGAGTTCAAAATGGATTTGAATGCAAAAAACTGAAATAATGAATGACAGTGCCAGACTTCCGCTTTCTACAAGTTCGTTTTAGATTGAATACTTAGTGGATATGATTATTATTATTTATTAATGTTACGGTAACAATCTATGCAAAAGCTACTCTTTAGATAAAACATTTACGAAGTCAGTAGAAGCCCAGTCGTAAGCAGTCGCTTGGAAATAAGAGTTAAGCGGGTTAAAATCCTGGGACTCGTTCGACCTCTAACATTTTAATTGGTATATCTTTTCCCAATCCTTACTACTTGCCTTAAGGTGAAAGAAAACACTTAGGTACGTGTGTATGAAAATGTAGCAAGTTTTCGAATGATGTGAAATCTGTCAACACACACTTAGCCAGCGTGGTGACTACGGCCTGGTTCCCCTCGAATTTAAGGGAAACTCCCTAGAAGAGGGATGTTAACGAATAACAACAGTTACTATAAAATATAATTGTTATTAAAAATGTACGACACGACTGTCAAATGCCAAACTTAATGAAAGCATGTGATCGGTAAAGTTTGCGTGTTAATTGCTAACATGGCGCTCGCAGTATTGCCGTTGGAGTGGTGCATGGCATCGCATATTAAGCGTATCATTATTATAGTTTACTCAAACTCGTCAATTGAAATGTCCGCTACTGTTTTGATGTGAATAACAAAGAGACTGTCATATTAAATTTATCAGTTTTGATTTTAATAAATTTTTTTTATTAATCTTGTTTGTGATTTTTATAAAAAAGGTATAGAAACGAAGTTATATGAATTATATTTTAAAGGTAAAATAAATTATCATCATGTTTCATAGTGAATACTTTACAGTTTGTCGCTTTATTCCGGACTTTTTCTTGGCATTTAAACGTCGTCAGGTTATGGAGAAATGTCAAAATACAGAAATATATAAAGGTGCCTTGTGGCTTGATGCCAGGTTTGTGACTAGTTTCTGAGACATACGAGTATATTGGAAATATAACATTTTATTTTAAATATGTATGTATATTTAATAATAATATTCATTGCAATTTTACTCAAGCTTTTTTTTTCTCATTACATCGTAATAAAGCAAAATATCTTATGCTAAATTAATAGTGACAAAGTAAACAAATGATAACGTAAGCATTTTCATATTTTCAGAAGTAGTTATTTTGTCATATAGTAGGTACGCTTGAAATGAGTGTTACGTTAATTTTAATAAAAGCCAAATGCATGCTTTTTAGTAAACTATTGGACACATTTCAGGCAGTATGTCAGAAAGAGGAAGCAAAACATAAATTCGGCTACGAAACAAGAACAACGCAAAACCGATAGATAACTTATACGTTGTACTCATTGATAGTATTTATAGTACTGGGATATAATAACGGTTAATAGATACTAGCATTAGACTTATCTATGATACATCACTATGTTTTCAATTCTTTATAATTATTTTCACTGATATAAAGTTCAAATATGTAGGTTTATTAATATTCATGAATATCACATAATATTTTATGCCTTAATTATGAACATATTTGACGAATAAGTCACTAACGCGTTCTAAATTATACGCCTTAAATTCTCAAGCCAAATTTTAATTACAAAATAAAAAGAAGCAGCGAGGAGGTATTAAAATCGTGGCAAATTCCCAAAACTAAATATAACTGTTAAGAGATTTTCGAACTTTCCATTCGTTCATCACTTAAATGAATAAAATTGTTCCGATACCGGCAATTTAAAGTTTGAGACTCCACCGTCGAGTCACTTGCGAAACTAACTTAAACCGATCCGTTTATTGATGTTTTACGAACGATTAACCTTATACTGCTGTTTTATTAGAAAGTGTATTTTAACTATATATATGAGTCATTAAGATTTATCTATTACATTAATGTCAATATACAAACTATAACAAAAATAAAAGCTTTACTGTGTCACTCTATATCTGTCATAGTAATAGGTGGACTGAGTTCTGGATCTACTGGTGTGATTAACTACGATGCGCACGGGCTTTTTACTAAAATTGTCCATTCCTTTTTATATATATGGCTAGGCTAAATAATAAGGTATACAATTTTTACACTTATCGACTTAGATCTTTATACCTTGATGTCTCATGTATTAATAATATAAATTGTTTCAATTTAATATTTGATATCAAAAATAATAGTTGTAAAATAATCTAAACTTATCACTTTAAAGGTTTTGTGTATTGCTACATAAATCTTTATTTTACAAAGAAGTGAATTACATTGTAAGAATACAGTCAGTTAGCTTAGTAGTAATAGAAATCGGCGTTGTCTAATGCAACTATGTAAACTAAAGAGGTCGCGAAATCTTCTATTAAAAGTTTTATGGCTGTTAAGAGATAGACTGGACTGTAAGAGCTTTTTATTTTAATTTAAACTGATTTATAAAGTTAAAGAGCTTTTTGGTCGTTTGAAGCTAGTTATTTATACGGTTAAGTATATTTTTATACTAATGTGCATGCTTATGTGCATGGGTAGATCGATTCGACGAGTAAGAGCTAAGGCGCAGGACCGACGGCTTTACGTTATCTCCAAAACATGAGAGTGAAAACACCGCCAGCTTTCCAACTTCGGGCTACTACTAAGGCTTACGAAACAAAGAAACTCAATAACTAAATTTGACCTGACCCGGGACTCGAACCCAGGACCTCCCGGTGTGCGTCCGTACATGCTAGCCACTACACCACCGAGGCAGTAAAAGTAAGAATATACAAACTGTAAAGTACGGTAATGTGAGAATCGATAATTGGGATTATTAGTATCTTTTTGCAATTATAAATGAAACTATCTTTTCGGATTTTGTCGCGGATTTATTATGATTTTTGGTTCCCGACGTTTCGAATGCTTTACAGCAATCATGGTCACGGGAGAGACCAAAAATCATAATAAATCCACGACAAAATCCGAAAAGATAGTTTCATTTATAATGTCAAACATTCGCGTAAACCTAAGAAAGTATTATCTTTTTGCAAATTTTGATTACTTTATGGCAGAATATCATATTTATAGGCAGATACTACAATATTATTGTATAAAGGTAATTTTTATATATTTTCATGCAGCAATGACATTGAATTTTTTAAGATACTCGTATAGAACACTGTTGCCTTTTATTACTTTATATTGTACAATCAAATCTTACAAGTCGATTTAAACCTACTTCTAGTAGTTAGGTACTCAATAGTTAGTAGCAACAGATCTGCTGAGGAGATGGATAGTGGAACTTTTCAATGATACTAATAAAGCTTTCGAGGTTGGACTAATTTCGATCAATATCCGAGTGCCATACAAAACTTAATTTAACTTTATTTAAGATTTAATGGAGGTATTTTTGATATTTTAAAGTTATAAATCTTATATTCCACTGATATTATACAGCGTCTTAGGGTACTTTTATCAGAGTACATACATAAGTTAAGAATTTATTAAGAAAATACGTCGCAAGATGATTCTATGCTATATTACGAACATTATAATTAGCATTTACAAGAAATGCAGATTCAAATGATGATATAAATTTGAGCTCTAAGTTTATTTCACTAGCAGTATGATTCTATCTAAAAGTAATAAAATTTTCTCAATGGTCTTTGATGTTTGCCATTCAGTTCGAACTTTTATTTTTCTAAGCGATGAGAGAAATCAGAAAACTTTATATTAATTGCTTGTACTAAATACGTTCAATATTTTTCTACTTTCAAAAATACAAATATAGGGTTCCGAAACCGAATGTACAAGTTTAAAATTCACTTCAGAGCCCGTAAAAATAACTTAATTTAACTTAATTACCAACAAAAATGAAAATAAAGTTACTGAATCAATAAAGCAGTTCATATACAGGTAATAACGTAAATTATTGCCAATTGTCATAATAAGCAATAACGGAAATTGGTAGCATAATGCGTCCAGTAAAGTACGGCTGGTCATTAATACTTAAATAGCTTCAAAATTAACAGTCGAACTTCGAAAGCTATTACATATGCTTACAGTAGCCTAACGAAATTTAGTGACATTATCTATAGGATGGTAAACTCGTAACATACACCTCATAGAATAAAATTCGAAGTCGATTAATTACACAATTATAAACATTAAATAATTTTTGGAAAATCTTATTGAAATACTCATAATTATCAATACGGAGGCCAAATGTACAGTTTATAGATATTTTGTCTGTTTCTCCCAGTGACCGCATCACGAGAAAAATATTGGGCAGATTTTGGTGAAAGGTTGGTTATCCGGGTTAACATAAAGGACACTTATTACTGCGGGAAAGTATTTCATTCCTGAGAAATGTATTCTAACCGTTACAATTTACCTAGGGATGACCGAAGCGAGAAGGTGTCTAGGGTTCGACTGTAAAATAGACAAACCTAAAAATAGTTTTTTATTTAAATGATTTAATATATTAAAACCACTATGTAAAACAAGGATGAGAAAAGAATCAGTGATGCAGGGCATAAAAGAATATTTCCATGAGCATCCAATGTAAAATGCTGCACAAAGCGGCGTTATTGCTTTCTGTTTGTTTGTTTTAATACCAATGTAAGCGAGATCTTGGTTTTACTGAAATGCATGCATGTTACAGCGCTTTCGCGTTGACTGCTTTAATTCTATGGCACTATTGTAGTTTATTACGATAATAATATATCAGAGAAACCGTTCCTTTAATTGGAAAATTGAGTAGAAGTGCTTGTAGCCTTTACTTTGCTGACACTTCAAAAGATTTGTGTTGCAATGATTTCAATATTATTTACCTACTAATGTATATTAACAATAATTAATATTCAATTACTAGAAATTGTTATTGAAAATCTATAAAATTAATTAGAAGCTTTCAACTTTCACTTGTGAAACAAGAGCATTTTGATATTTCTCCTCTCGCGCGAAGATATTTCATTTCATGTAAATATAGAAGATTTACTTTTCAAAATAGTAGGGTAATATTATATTCTGGCTTATAATTGAATTCCATGTTCCACCAGATGTCTTTGGGACGCTGCACTCTCGCATCGGAATACGTTTGCTATGAAATATTTCCTAGGCGTTTAGATTTGATATGACATCGAGCGAGATAGCGATATTAAGGAATACCACCTACAAAGTTAAGGTTTTCTCCTTACTATGTACATATTTATTTATGTCTTTTATAAATGGTGCTGTAAATCTGTGGGTTCTAAAGGATGAATGTAATGACATAATACGTGAACCTACATAATACGTGAATTAAAATGAACTGTCATGGCAGCATGTACAGACTATTTTACCTCTTGTGTGAGTGCGGCGGTCGCGGGTTCGAGTCACGTTGGGGTCATTTGCGCGATAAGCACGAAAGTTTGTATTTATAGTGTGTTAACTCTCTGGTATCTATAACACTAGCCTCGTTACTTAACACGGAACTAGATGGTGCTGTACGTAATTACACATTTAATATACCGGCGACGGCCTTTGCTCACGTGTGTTAATCATATTTGTGGTAAATTCTCGAGAATCTTAGGGGTCGTCCATAAATCACGTGATGTTTTTAAGCAACTTTTTAGACCCCCCCCTCTCCCATGGTGATACATGGTGAGGTTTAAGATTACCCCCCCACTTAAAATCACGTGTATTTTTTTACAAAGTACCTTAAAAAATCTGAATATTATTTTTAAATAAAGGTTAACAGGTATAATCTAATATAATTTTAGTAAATTAAGCACCGTGATAAAAATGTAAAAATTCTGATTAAGAAGAATAAATGACAAAATAATAATCGTGAAATTTTACTTTTCCGTAGTTTTTTTGTGCACTAGCACCTACAGAATCCTTACGACTCGACTAAAATCCTGCCAGAATTTTCTTTTTTCTCATTAACAAAATCATTGGGATTAGGTGGTTTATGTATGGTCTTTGACTATATGCATACCCTCTAGTTTCGGCCGACGGTCAATTGATTTTGAGCACTGGGTACATCACCCGGTGCTAAAGTTAAGTCAAAATAGTATTCACTTTTCTTAAACTTTCAGTGCTGATATTCACATATGTAAATATAGTAAAAGTTTTTGAGAATATCATTAAAAATGTATAATTCGTCCGTCTGTAACTTATTACTACTACTATAACAATGTAACGTTACTTATAGTTTATGTATGTCTTAATTTTTATACATGATATTAATGGAAGTAAGTCAATACTTTTTTAAGTAATCCAAAGCGATTAAGACCAATCGGTTCATTATTACACTTCCTTTCTTACTAATAGCGACGCTTCGTGTGTCTGGGCGAATGTTTGACCCATCCTATTGGTCTTATCATCTGTTATGAAGAATTTATAATACACGATTTTTTAAAGCATAGCATAGCTTTTAATAGTGCCATTTCTTGCAATAGTAGTTCCCGTACAGGTCTTTTAAGAGAAGTTTTGGAGGTGACTAGGCTTATTATTATAAAAGTTCGGCGATTGTCGCGGCGCGCGGGATAATCCCAACGGTGAGTAAAAAAAATCACGTGATAACTCACAACACCCCCTCCCCCTCCCTCCTGGTGATATTTCGTGATTTTTTCCGAACCCCCTCCCCCCCCCCCCCATTCAAACATCACGTGATTTATGGACGACCCCTTATTATTATTATTTATGTACTTAAATTAAACAATATTTACTTAAGCTTTTAATAAAAGCGATGTGTAATATTTTAATATTACATGCAAAGCAATGAGGTTATAATAACATCATTGATGCAAAGTGATTAACACACATCAAATATGACAATAGCAGTTTTACTTGACAACGCAGTTAACGTAGACTGTAGAGTAACGTTGTATATATTAGCATAGTATAGGAAAAATTCTGGTTCATTTAAAATATTATTTTATTAGAATTCATACTATATTCTACAAGCTATGTGCATTGTGCACTACCCACTATCAATATTTAACTCTTATTTGAAGTGGGATTATATTTTATTATATTATATAATATTATTACATCTTGTATAAGAATGGCAAAAAGGCATCCATTGAAGTGTACTCAAAAACTCTGTTTCTATTTCACATCACGTTTCCTATACTAACGTCTTTTGAAACTGACCTAAAATACTCAATATAAGTCAGTCTGTCCTTGCATGTGTTATAAATGGCACCTCAGTTTTTGCATGCAAATATAAATTTCTTTTCAGGTTCATTACTATGAT
Source organism: Boloria selene (assembly GCA_905231865.2). Taxonomy (NCBI): domain Eukaryota; kingdom Metazoa; phylum Arthropoda; class Insecta; order Lepidoptera; family Nymphalidae; genus Boloria; species Boloria selene. Next base: position 8,671,522 of record HG993140.1, on the reverse strand, counting down.
CATATTGAATAATATTTATCGTCATAAATGCGCTTAAGGTTCTCCTAGACATAACATTTTTTTTAAATGTCTTCCCCACTCAGATAATAAAATAAGAATAATTAATGTAAAAATGAGGGCAGCTGTGTGGCGCTTAATCGCATATCTTAGTAAAAACTAGCATTATTTTTACGACACGTTTGGCTCAGTTGGTAGTGACCTTACTTTCTGCGCTAGCGTTTCCGGGTTCGTGTCCCGCTGGGGGCATTCATTTGTTGAAAACGAATGTTTGTACTCCAGTGATGGGTGTTTATATTTATAATATGTATGTATTTAAAATGTATATATGTGTAGTATATCAACTATCTGGTATTCGTAACAAAAGCCTCGTAGCTTCCCACGGAACTGGATGGTGCTGTTTTAATAATTAATTTCCCATTTATTTATATTTATATATTTTATGAATAGATATTAACTATTATCATAATATAATATTTATATTGAAAAATAATTACAAAAACGTTTCTGCTAAAGGTATGTAATAAGAAATTGTACGTAAGATAACTTAACTTAATAAAACCATTTCTATTCTCGCAACATAGAATCCCAAAGGAGCGCTCGTCACTTGACAAACAGCAATTCATGTAGAACAGTAAAAATTGTTGTATCCAATATTGTAGATTCATCACGTGCGTTAAACCTTGGAATAATAGTTCTAAGTATTTGTATTTTTTAAAATTTTTATATTAAATTATTACAATTTTTACTGAACGTCATGAGTATTCTACCAGTTTGGAAAGAAGAAGCCTGACCTGAGGAGAACTGGCGAAAGAAACTCAGTGGGACTAACATTATTTTTTGTCTTAACCTGTTTTTTTTTCAAATTAAATTGAAATTAACAATAATTTTATAGTTTGAAATAGCCTGGAGGCGATCACATCATTCCCTAGGCTTACTGTCTTCTAAGATAAAGGCAACTTTTCCTTTAGGCAATGAAACTTTCTTCCACATGTACAGGATGACTGAAAGATATCTTTTTTACGGACAAGTCGACCTTAGTAAACTAAATTCTGTACCTCTTTTAAACTGCTATAAAGAATATATAAACATAACTTTTCATTCGCGCTTTTAACCCAAGTTTCCGTATTGAAATAATTCGTAACATGTATAAATAAAACATAAGTAATAATAAACAAAATGTGTTAAGTTAGCGGATATAATTATCATAAGATCTACGGTCAATAACCATTTAATTCGTAAACCTCAGGTAGAACCCCAACACGTCATGTTACTTTCGCCCCATTTGTACCTAAAGGGAGATAACATTTCCCCCAGTGATTTACGTCACCGATATTAGTTAAACGCACGCGCAGCGATGACAATAGCGGATTGTGCAATTGAATGTTATTAGTGGGCTTTTCACTATACGGCTAAGCTCATATAAAAGCTTAGTCCACAATTACCAATAAGCCAATGAAGACACAATTGATCCTTTATACAACAAAAATATTCTTTTTACATAAATAAAACTAACAATAGAACAATATCTTTTAAACTATATGAGATATAAAGTATTTAAAGTTTCGTCTAGACTGCTATATGGACTCTTATAGAATACAGACGAATATCTCACAGGAATGTAATAATTACAATGATGCAATATTAACCCTAGACACCTAACCTTCGTCGAATCGACGAGTACACAATAGAAATATTGATATTTCTTTCTGACGCGCGCGCCGATTTTAGCGTCGTCGTTTGTCAACTCAGTGTTCGCCGAAATCTCTCGGAAATCGATGGGGTCCTGCCCGTAAGTACTTTATTTTTCAATTTACTATGAAAATAGTCGTCGTTTCGACGAATGGTTAGGTTTTATGTATATGTTTTTTACAACTAGTGCTTATACTTTTTTGCAGCTTTTACTATGGATTCACAGCGATTTCTGACTGATGAACATATTTCGCGTTTATTATTGGGCGAAGAGGATGTTGATGAATTGGAGGAGTTAACTGACAGCGAAATAGAAGATAATGTGGAGATAAATGAAGCAGAAAGCGACACTCAAAACGACCCTTCCGACCACGTAGGTACTCCAGGTAGTTCTTCACCTGCTTTGTCGGAGCCACAAATACCCTCTTCAGCTCCTGTACCATCGGCAGAAAACTCAGGTAGTAATTCCAGTATATTGACTTTCTCACAAAGCAATATCCGTAGTCGGTCCCATCATGTTTGGGCTACCAGCAAAGGGCGTATTTCAAGTAGAACAGCTGCGATAAATATTGTGCGTGTTGCCAGAGGACCTACGCGTACGGTAAGGAATAAACTGGATCCACTTCTACTATTTGAACAGTTCAATGACTAATCAAATACTAGAAGAAATTGTGAAATGGACTAACTCTGAGATTGAGATAAAAAGGCGAAACTATGACCAAAGTACATCGACGCACAATGCTTCTGTGATGGGTCAGAACGTAATGATTCGACGTGACTTTATGAAGAAGATGCATACGCAGTTAGTAGAGCCCTGGCTCAAATTCCGACTAGAAATTCGGACTATGCCCGCGCACGTAAAAAATAAAATCAAATATATATTAGGAGCAAAGACTGATGAAAGCCAAGGTGAAGGTCAAGTTGATGCTCGACGTGAAGGTCAGGAATGATCCAGCAATGACCTTCAACCAGTCGAAGCCCCAAATGTGAGGAAAAGAAAAGTCTGTGGTCTCTGTTCCTACATTTTTTGTATATGGCGCATGACAAAGTCATTTTGCTCAAAATGTTGCACTGCAATTTGTGGTGAACATAAAGTTGATTTTTGTATAAAATGTGGTTCAAAATAATAGTTTTTATATATTTTTCTGAATCTTATGATTGTTATAATTTTTGTTCGCCACAGAAAAAAAAGCTATTTTGTGTAATTTTTTTAAAATTTTAATTTGTTTTAGTGTGTTTCTTATTTGATCTCAAAAAACTAGTGCCATATAAAATAAAGTATAAAATAAATATTTCTGCAGTAAAATATAAATTTATTGTTTTATTTACTAAAATAATACATTCTTTATGTATATGAAAAATAAAAATATCGAAAACATTTATTATTAGATAAAATTATATGCATTCAAATTTGGTCGTCGAATCGACGAATGGTTAGGTTTAAAGGACTATGTGCGAAGGTTAGGTGTCTAGGGTTAATAACGCGGGAAGGAATTTCGTCTTGTCGACAAATGTAGTATTAATGAGTGCGTCGCTGGATGGAAGATGTAGACTAACTGTTTCAGAGAATCTTCATAACATACCGAAATATTATAAATACGTGGGAACTATAAAATTATTTAAAAATGTATTAAAATGGCATGAAATTTAATGTTTTTAACAAAAAAAATCATATGAAAAAATTTTTTTTTGGTTTCTATCTAGATATGAAGTAAATAATCATATTTATTTACAATAAAGGAAATTACAAGTAAACTTAACTATATGTACAAAGCAAATAATATACACTTAATTATTACTGTACAAGTCGTGTCCGCGTGGAATAGTGGCAAGAATGCTGGCCGCATTCCCCCGCTGAATGGCAATGCCGATTCTTTGGGCGAAAAATGAGCCAGCTCTCCTGTCACCAGTAGAGGCGATAAGACGAGGTGTTATGTCTTTTAAAAAAATAAATAATATAAAGCTATAAGTACTAATTTTGCATATTTTGACGTAGCTACTGTTATGAAATTCTCTACAGCGTGATATTCTAACAACATAAGCTTATAAATTTTAATACTAATAAAACATGTTTGAGGCAAAAACGCATGTTGAAAAGGTTATTTATTATTATTAAGGTCTTTCTAATTTATGTGCCTCTATATATCAGTAATTGATCTGTGGATACCGGCGCGGCGTCCAGAGCACAGCGCGTGTGACGTTTAATTTTGTTTGGCAATGATTGATGGCTAGTCATGCACTCAGTTCATTTTCATACTTCACGCAAATCAAAGTGCTCCTTCAATATGTAATAAAAAGATTAATTAGCATTTTATATGTATATACTTTAAGTTTTCCCACGATTGCTCATTAAGCGAAGTTTATTACTAAAATGTTGGTATATAGTATTTGAAATACTTCTACCCTGTAACAGATATCAAAGGTGTTCCGAATGGAGAGTATATATTCTGCATATACAATAACATATTCAGCTATTATTTTATCCAGATTTTTAATATGTGGGAGGAGCAGTCACCAAAAATTGACTGTATTGTAAATCTGTAACAATTTTAAGTAACTTAATAAATATCACTTAAGCAACATTATATTGTGCCAATTTTTAATTTTAAATATTATATTACTTATTAGGAAATGAAAGAACATATTAGAGCTTGTATATAGTACTAATCGCTAGTATAAATTGACTAATCATAAGTCAGTAAGTAAGATGCGGGCACGTCAGTTACTACACGAATAATCGATGTATTATATTGGAACGCTTCTCATAATATTTTGTTAACAAGAGATTATACGGGCATGGACAGACCCTCTGTATGTGTCAAGATATTGTTTTATTATTTCTTATTTGATTAAAATTGGCTTGGGAAAAGACAGCCTTGTACGAAAATTCTTGTCTTATTAGTTTTTTAATTGGTCGTTCCATCTATAATAAAGTTTTGAGTCGAATCTGAGCGTTAAATGTTCTTTTGGAAAATGTAATATTAAATTTGATACAGAGTTCGAATATGTATCTATATAAATTATTCGATTTTTTGTCTGTCAATCTAGAAACGCATCTCGAAAAAAATAGTAAACAGATTTTGATGAAAATATTTATAAAGCTAGTAATACCTACGAGCCAACGTGTAGAATATTTTACAGCGGGAATGTTAACATTTTTAATAAATATAAAGATTTTTTCACATATTAAAAATAGTGAAGTTAACAAAAGATTAATACAAATCTACATAAATTCAAAGAGTCTATTAACGTTGAAGTGTATCATCCATCTCTCTATACTACAGAGAAATCTATTTAAATTACGTCGTTTCTTTATTTCATTTAAAAGTATTTCTCAAAATGTATACTAGTTAATCAAATTTTTTATAAAAAGCTTTATTTTCTAGCGTATAAATTTTAAACATTTATTTACATTTTTTACTTTAAAGTGACCGTAGTTTATTTCATTTAACTCTTAATTAAAGATCAGAGAACTATTTCAAAGCTATCGGCAGAAACTACGACTAACGAAAAGCTCAAACAAATATGTACGTCAACGTTTGGAATATTACAAAAGCATCCGAGAAACAAAATGAGAATCTGTAACAGTAAATTTGTCGTCGTTTAAGAGATTAAAAGAGAATGTACCGTGAGATTGAATGGCGAATTCATTTGCGCCATCCCTGAAGGGTAATTTATAGCGCCTTTGACGGGCTAGTCATCGTGTTTTTATAGTATACACGTTTTTTTTTAAACATTTTTCACAATTTTTAATATAAAACCTTTCAATTTATGTAGGGAAATGTTAATATTAGACGTGAAGGAATTTATTCTTTACATTTAATAACATTATTTTCTATAATGTAACCACAAACAACATAAATATAAGCTGAATGTATCCTTTTCCTTGGCAATATAAAAACTCTATAGTCTCAAGTGGATCATTGGAACTTGTAATAGCTTTACTGCCCCGCGTGGGAAATGACAACGTCGACAAAGACATTAAAATAAAAAGTACTCGCTATTTACAACACTAAAGCGTCATATTTCTTAGTTTTTACTTAAGAATATATTTTATGAGATAATGAGTCTACACTCCCTACATAGAGATGAGGTTTTCAATATGCAGACCTCCATAACATAAATATTTATATGACAATAAAGTGTATATTTGTTTGGTTAATTAATGAGTTTTAATAACGATACGTTTATTATTAAGTTTATCTATTGTATATCTATAATACATCATAATAATCACAATTTATTTTAAGTTAAGCGAATAAAACTTTTTTGAGGTATTATTGTTCTAAACTGTTGTTAAGCTGTTTTAGTGATGAACAGACAGAAAGACAAATTCTAAATACTAAGTACATATTTGGCCTCTGTATCGATAGTAATGATTATTTTAATAAGATTTTCCAAAAAGAGTTTAATATACAGGTTCAACTCATTTAGAATTTTATTTGTACAGGTTTATTAGATATACTTAAGTAGGTACGTACATACTTTTAGATTTTTATTTTCTTATATATTTTTTGCATTTAGCTAAATAAACACTTAACTAAATATCAAAATAGAGGTACAATCTTTAATTTAAGTTCGTAATATCTTTGGGCACAATATTTAATACAATATTTAAAACTTGCAGATGTTCATGGGCGGAGGTGATCACTTCCCATCAGGTGAGCCTCCTGCCCGTTTGCCCCCTTTTTACCATAAAAAAAATACATCAAGGGCTTAATACTCTTCAATAAAATTAAAGTTTCAGAAACAAGATTTTATTATATAGTATTTATTTTAATTTTGTAACTTATAATAATAAACTATAAAAATACAATACTAATAATAATACAATATTAATATAAACTTATAATAATAATCCATCTCTAAATCTAGATTATTACATGAACACAATATATTTTCGCGATTTATTGCATAACAGTCACACGTCTTTGCTTCACTCTGACACGTCTCTTGGGAATTTTAGCTCTATAGTAATTTCCTCGGAAACCACACGTGTTAGGATGAGAGTACGCTGGTACGAGTATATTCTGACCAACTACTTTTATGTAATCGTGTAGCTATTTCACAAAAACCACCCCAAAGAATTTTGATTGAATTTTTCTAAAAAAAATTGTTTTTACGATCGTCGAACTACGGTCTGACATCCGCAGTTCTATTACATGTATCTAATATCTTATTCATATAAATATAACTTTATCACTGTAACGTTTAATTAACATCCATCCACCATTAAATTTAGATAATTACAGTATTAATATATAGGATATTACATAATATAAACTAAAAAATCCATAAATCTTCTAAATGACGAAGCGAATTTCAAAAAAAAATCTAAATTGTGATATCCTGTAAAATGGAACACAGTATTCCCTATTATTGCGGGCAGATGCGTCTCTATAAACGTATTAACAGTCCCGTCAACTTTGATGTATGGACGCGTGACACCAACAAAGCTTACTTACTCGTACTTTAACCGTCCATTGTTGATGATCACCCACGCGTCCGTAATAAGTGCTAATGCTAATATCGCAATAAATATGAAAATCACGTTCCTATGAGCTTAATTTTAAGTATGTTTCTACGAATTACCTGCATTGTTGCTAGTCGAATAAATAATTTTGCAAATGGTAATGGTCTCTTTTTGGAATTGACATAGATTTTGTAAAGTCTTTCACAAAGCTGTATGGTTTAATATTGTGTATCAAATTTATTATGTTATCTGTGGTGCAGAAATCTTTGTAATAATAATAATATAAGCCTTTCCCTATTGGGGATAAATTTAAAAAACAACAAAAACATAAAAATAGTATAATGCATGCAAAGACACCTTTACTCTTTTCATTGTGAAAGAATAAGCAATGATATTTCGTGATTACTACTAGTATTTGTGGTTTTTTCTGTGACCTTAATAAATAAGTTTATGATATAAAATTATAACTTTCGATCCTCAGTAGATTCTTCGCGTAAACGTTCTTTTACGTTCGAATTACGGTGTAAGTCGTAAAAAAGTTTAACGATTCTATAAACATGTTCGAACGGCGAAATCTTCCTTTCTCACGACTGTTACTTTGGAATAGAACAATTTACTAAGAAATTACTCAAATAAAGTTATAATGATAAGTTACAAAACAAACAAAATAGTATCTCCTGTATTATAACCTAGTCATGAATGTAAATATTTTTTGAAACTGCAGACTTTCCGAAATCAAAGAAATTATTACAATTACCTTACTGACTACCTCAACTTTATTACAAGAATTGAAGACGATATTGTATTAGGTATTACACATTCAATATTTTGATCACCTTTTTGATTTTACGTGTTAGGTTAGGTTAGACTCAAGATCGAGTCCTGGGTTGAAATCCCACTTAAGAGATTAGAAATCTTATTGCAGAAGAATTAAAAGTTCACGTATATACAAAAATATATGAAGGATGCGATAGATGGATTTCTGTAAGATATTATTATTATGTAAATACTTTAAAAAATTCCTTGAGAAAACTCAATTAACTTCTCTAAATTAATGTTTGTGTCTTACAATGACATGGATCTGACAAATTGGATGTATTTCGAAATTATGAAACTCACTTCAATTTACAAAAGAAATGAATCCAAGCGTTTCGTTAAGTACGTACTTATCCTTGCCATTTACGATATGCGTTTGATCCTAGATTATTTAATTTAAACTGACTTTGTAAAATCTTCAAGTGTTGGTTAACTTTTCAGATAAGATACAAAGCATTGATTAATACTTGCGATCTAAAATATAAATACTTATACTGTGTACAAGATATTCTTCCCTGAAAACTATGAGTCAATTATCATAGCCACTATCGTTCCAAATTTATGAAATACTTCTACTAAAATGTATCGAACAAAATGTTTTACTACTGCGATCATCTTAAAGTTTATTATCGTTTAAGAAGAAATTCACAAAGAATAATAATATCCTGACAGACATTATCTCCTTATTTTAGTTTCAATCGCAACAAACTTTATAACTCGGGCAAAGAGATTTATTGTAATGAAATCGTATAAGATAGCATTTTCTTGTGCGTGAGTTAGCTGACTGCAACAATCGTAAATAGTTCGGTTCGCTAATAAATACCTGGGTTAAGGCTGTAAATCGGATTTAGCTTTGATGTTATGGTTTGCAAGGGTAATAAAGTTTATTGTCAAATTAGTGCACGCAAAGTTTTGAGAGAATCGAGAATCAAGATACACAACGTACGCAAGGTATGATACTCGTATATCTATTTATAGCCGATGCATAAAGGCAGTGGTAGCCCAGTGGCAACGGAATTGCTTGGGTAACTAATTGAAGAGAATTCAAATCTGAGTATCATACCTCTGCTATTTTATGTGTGAATTATTTTATTTATTACCACTTGTCTTACGGTGAAAGAAAACGTCGTGAGGACCTGCAAGTCTGAGAGAACCTAAAGATTTAGAAAGACAAGTATAATCTACCAAACCGCAATTGGATGGCGTGGTGAACGATACCCTGCTGTTAATTGAAGAGAGGTCTGTGCCCAGCAGTGGGACGTAAAAGGGCAGAATACAAATAATGCATAGTGACGTCATAATTAATAAAAATAAATAAATAAATTCATTTATTTCAAGATTCAATTGACTACTTTTTTTGTGAGTAATAAACACTTATTTAAATGTTACTAAAATAATATAATAATCATTATGGTTTATATTTATGTATTTGACTATGCACACGAGTCACCGGAGGCATCCCGTCTGAAAAAGCGGCACAGTGGTTCGTGTAATATAATAATAAATATTATTACTACGTAATATTTGATTAATCATTCTTATACTTAACTTTATACCTTTATCTGCTTTCTGTGAATCTTCGGTGAACTGTTGTCACTTATTCCTATGTTGTCATTATGTTTCTGATAAGTGATATTATAATATCAACATATTTCACGTGACACTGGAAAATTAATCTGTTCTTAACTGGCACGCTTTGAAGTCATTATTAAGAAAATATTATAGATATCTACATATATTAGATGGCATCCGATAATTATTAGTAATTTGAGTCTTATTATTTTAAATGCGATATGTATCTTATACAGTAGGTACGCATATAAACAAGCAGTATAAGTATTTACGAAAATATATTAACTGCTGTCATATGGTATGTAGAAAAAAGCCTTTGTCTGCAAATCCACAAACGTACTTTAGCTATGTAAAATGTATGTATGTGTGTGTGTATTCCGCCCTTATTATCGTCCCACTGCTGTGCACGGGCCTCTCTCAATACGTGGGGATCAGGCCATAGTCCACCGCGCTGGCCTAGTACGGATAGGCGGACTTCACATGTCTTTCGAAAACTTGCTAGGTTCTCTCAGAAATGCAGGTTTCCTCATGATGTTTTCCTTCACCGTAAGATAAGTTGTAATCTGAATAGAAAAGTTTCGCACACGAAAATATCAGAGGTGCGAGACCCGGATTTGAACCAGCATCACTCGGTTATCTATCTAAGCGAGCGTGTTACCACTGGGCTACCACCGGCTATGTATGCTATGTATAATATTTAATGAAAATATTTTAAATTCACTTGTAGATACTTCCATAGATTAGCGTGTTCACTCACAAAAAAATAAAGCAAATACTTAGCTATGTTATATATCTATATAGATCAAGGAATTTAAAGACTTAGGGGGTGTTAGCAATATTTTTCCCGTGAAATATGAGAGAAAACTTATATTCCATTTTTTTTGTAATTCTAGGCTTAGATTCGGACGAAAAAATTCGTACATTTTCTTTTTGTACATTTTCTGTTCTTTTCTTTTGTGGCAAGGGCTGTTTTGTTTTAATTAAATATTAATCCTTACTAACGTCCATAACGCAAAGAAATGCTTTTTTTTAATTATATATAACTAAGTGCCCAAGATATTTTCATAAAATTAGTTTAAGGATTTGTGCTTGGATACTAAGAAACTTGATATATAATGAAAAGAGGCCGAACATAAAAAAATATATTATGTAAAATATTTAAAAGAAATATGTACAATGTATGTACTGTATATGTGCGGAATATGACTAGATATTTTTTTAATTTAAATGTGTATATTTCTATACAACCGTAATAAAAAAATGACAAAGAGTATACACTTAGATGTCCATCGTAAGGTATAGTGTTGCATGTATCTTAGTTGTGTTGCGAAGAACAGTTTGTTTCATACGAGTTTAGATCTCTTTAGATACCTATATCGAGTAACACAGAAATAATTACCTGTAGAAAAACACCCATGTATGTTTTTGTTCAACCTTATTTGATGTTTCACTGCTAGACCCGCGACTACCTTCAATATGAAGAGTATCAGGTCAAAGTTGGCAAAGTTTATGGACCACACACGACTTTCGAAGACTTGCTAGGTTATAACTTATATGATTTAACAAACACATAGGTTTCCTCGGAATGTTTACTTTACCTAACATAAGAGTTTCTCATGTTGAAAGTGACTCGCACATTATAAAACTAAAAACAGGTGAGAATTAACGTGCAAGTGATGCCGCAGAAAACGGCTAGTATTCTTAATAAAAATCCAATAAAGAGCAGAAAGTCGCGAATATCTTATATTATTTATACTAATTAATCACTTTGGACACAGCAGAACATGATGGTTCGTACACACAAGCGACATAGACTTAGTTCATAATTGTATTCCGAGTTTGGACAGCTACTTGATTGATTAACCCATGTAACCCGTTGTAGTATCCCACGGTCTGATCATACGATTTCCACCCTTAAAACTCATGCACAATAAAGCTATTTCTCCGTAAATGTTATGATATATACATATTATATGCAGGTATTTAGTTGTATACAGGATCAGTGTTTGTCTTCATATTATAATGGATTAGTAAACAGACGATGAGTAGAGCCTTCTTTTTTGTAATTACTTCTCATATTACATACTCAGTACTCTAAGTCTATACTGATTCCTGACTGCAGTTTTGTAGATAAGTTATTTTTGTTTTAAGTTACTACGTATGATAAAACCGAATCCCACGCCGTCTCTGTCAGTCTGTCTTTTTGCAAACTCATGTAAATATCTATAGCAAGTGACTATGTTACGTAAAGATTGTGATTCTGTTTTAAATTATAAAGTAATTAGTATGTTGGAAAATTAACACACAGCACAATCTAATCCCATACTAAGCTACGAGACTTTTGTTATGGAAATAATTGATAAAATACATTACTTTAATATTATGCTATTCTATATTTGATTAGAGTACAAACATTCGTGCTCATCACACAAATCCAGCAGGGCTCGAATCCGCGACCGCTGACACAGCAAGTAAGATCACTATAAATATAGCCAAACGTGCCTTACTGAATAATTAAAATAACCTTTCTCCTTTTTTGAAGTCAGTTAAAAATATCATTAATCAAAAAACCGAGTAGCAATGTAACGTGTCACAATACATTACGTTTTACATCTATTTTAGAATAATGGAATTAATATACGAAACTAAGCGGAGGCGACTTCTTAATCGGATGAAACACTGCAAACTGAGTTCTGTGTGCCGTAACTAAATTTCAATTTACTGCGAAAGTTTTGATGCATGCAGCAATTCACTAATTCACTGCATGTTCATTAAAGCTGCACGGACTCATGTTTGATTTCACCTGCATTCATATTTAAGTAAACACGGTCACGATTCAAAAGGTTTATGTCATTAATAGTTGTGTTTTTAATATATACAAAGCGATTATCGTGTTCATATTATGGTGTAATATATTATTATTGTGTACATTTTTACCTGTCTTAGAATAATTGTTTAATAACTTTATTTTTTTAGTTAGTGACAGTATATTTTTAGCCGAATTTAAAGACAAAGAAGGGAATTTCTTATTTGTATTTGTTGATTTTGTTACATAATATCCTTTTGTAGAATAATAATAAAATGAGCAATATATTTTATAGTTTTAAAATATACTAGTTACTTTATAGTTAGTTTATTAGCCCTAATCACCTCATAATATATCCAGTAAAAGCGCAGAGTAGAGAACTTTTTAGATAAGCAGATGTAACGAGTATATTGTGTTCACATTTACGAATATTCCCTTATTTCTTTACATTCGCAAATTGATGCGTTTTTTGTGACTATCAAAGAAAAATAAATAGTAAATAAAAAGAAAATATTTTTTTATCATTTTTATTGATTTTTTTAAACAATTTTATTAGGCTCGTAATATTAAAAAATGAGATTTTGAATATAGCTTTTCAGTACCTCTGATTAAGAGAATTAAATGAAAATAAATAAATTTATTTAAAAATATAAAAAACTGTAAATGTACTAAATTATACTGAGTTAATTTATTCTAATCAATATAAATTAATTAGTTTTAAGCTAAACATACTTGTAATATATAATGATAAGAACATTGTCTAGTTTAATTGATATTACACTAATTATTATCATCAATTAGCAAAGATACACTACATATTATGTTGTTTATATATAAGTTACTCCTTAGATATAACATTAGCTGTCTACGAGTGAAAGTCCCGTTAAAATCGATCCAGCTCTTCGAGAAATAAGCCGGAACAACCAGACAGACAGGCAGACAAAAATTTTAAAAATTGATTTTTTGATGTAAAAACCTTATATACTTCCATATATGCATTTAATGAAAAGCTGTTAATTTGAAATTAAAACAGACACTTCAATTTTATTTATACATACTGATAGTAAAAGTTATTTTATCACACTGACCATTTTATTCCATGAGCGCCTCTGTTAACTGTGCCCACTGGATTTACATACACAAGTCCGTCCACTCTACTGTAATCTGTAGGCCTAAAATTGAAAGTGCCGCTTGAGCAACATCCCATAGTTCGTGGCGTTTTGCTCACAGCATCTACATAATGGACAGTAGCACTTCAATTTTTAATAAAATAAATGTATTTTTCCTTAAAAAAGTATATGATATACAATTTCATTTAGAATGTATAAATATTGTTATTGCATTTTCATACGATGTTAAATATAATGGAATTCTATAAAGTGTATGAAGCTTTTGTTAACTTTTATCAGTAACATTTTTATTCGTTTCACTACTTCGCTACTTTTAACAAAGTGATCTCTTTGAGCATTCATTATAAATTAAAATGTAGAAAAAATATTAATATATAAACAACTTAATACATCCTTTGAGGATATTTTAAAACTTGCATGTAAATTTTGGCTATAAAATTTTTATTATCAACGATAAATTTTGTCCATCCGTCGTCGATAAATTTCCAACCCGTAAATTTGGCTAAGGTCACATTCATCTGTAAATGTCGTAAAATATTTTACTCTCACTTAATGCAATAAAACATTGTGTCAATTAAAATTTACAATTTCGCTTGTTTTCAGGAATTGGATAGCCTGTTTTTGTTAGAATCAACATGATAAACAACCAAATTTATTTGGACCATGCTCAATTTAACTAAAGTCACCCATTACAAGAGCATTTTATATAATACATCTATTACTGTGCTTATTATTTTATTATTAGAGTAACTAAAGTGCTTAAAAATTAATTAGATGAATTGACTTGATATTAAAAGAGCTACAGTTTGACTTTAGTCTTCGTTAAATTTTTATGGTTTTTATTAGGCATATTATATGTCGCATTAATGTCTTATGGAAAAATCTATTTTTTTAATATTGAGAAATATTTATGTCATAAAATTTATTTAAATAACGTCTCGTTTTTTGAAGTCGGTTAAATAATAACAAATATAAATTCAAAAGTCGGACAAAATGTAGTTTACAATAATCAACCACTGAACGTGATTCAATATAGAAGAGAAATATTTCAAACACCCATAATTTGGTGTCGTCTGGCGCTTTGACATGTGCAATATCTGGCTTGATTTATACAAAATAGAGTTAAGAAATCCCTTTCTTCGCTCTGGTTATACTATGCATTTTTTACAATATATATTCTTAAAGTCGATTACGTAATTTAATTTGAAAAAGAGAGATAAAAAAGGAAAAAAATATTAGTCCCGCTGAGTTTCTTTCGCCAGATCTTCTCAGGTCAGAGGCTTCTTCTTTCCGAACTGGTGGTAGACTCATGACGTTCAGTAAGTAATTGTTACAATTTTTATGCAGAATAAAATATTTTTGATTTTGTTTTTAAATTGTATTTTGAAATATTTGTTTTACCTTGGGAATTGCATTATAAGCATTGAACAGCACTTACGCACTCAACTACGACTCCCGACGCAGGTCTGCTAAAGCAGATGACAAAAACCATGGGGTTGTCAGTCCATTCTGCTATCTAATAACTACCTGGAGCAACCCGCATGGTACACTCTAAAACAATCTTTAATTTTTAATCCACTAAATTTTCATAACTCAAGACTCTTTCTAAAAACTACAAGACTTCTTAGTGAATAGAGACTTGATTAATTTTAAAACAAAATAGACAGTTTAAATGATATTTAAATTTAAGCAAAGTCTAACTTTAATAAACGAAAATTGCTAGTACTTTATAAAACTCTAGGGCGATAATTAAATTTACTTACTTTATGTTATAAGACAACAGGTTAATTACAAATTGAAGCTAGCTGGAGGTAAACATCGTAACTATTTTAGAGGTGGGATTCAAGCAAACGCAGGTTCGAAGCACTAACTTGATATTGGCTAGTCCAATATACAGGGCTTCAGATTATATCTATTCTCTGTGGGAAAATCCAGACGGGATCAACGATATAGAGATTTTAGATACGCCTTTGATAATGTAATACAAATTGCCATTTTTTATAGTATAAAGTTTAAAAATTATTTAGTAGCTATTACAAAATAATTAGATACATTATTAAAAATATTTTAGTATATTACTTTTTTTCTCTTTCTTTACTGCTAAATATTTTAGTGTTTAAATTTCATGAGATTTTTATTAAGAAGAATACATAGACATGACTTCTTTTATCTGACAGTACAGCAGTATTAATTTATATTATGTAGTTGACGGCGCACTCAGTGCGCCATCTGGAGGTTTTGGTATGCTTATCGGATTACAGTGTGAAATCAAGCTTTGACAGCGCACTTTTGTAAAGCGTCGAATCGATGGCAGCAAGGTGATACAAACTGGCATGTTTTAAAAAGACAGTAAATTAGAATTAGAATAAAAATTGGCTATTTGAAAAAAAGACAAAAGGGAATGTCAGATTTGGACCGCCCGTGCACCACGTAATGTCGACGAATTACTTATATCCGTATTTGTAAATAATTATTGATAATTTAATGTTTTATTATGTTTAAATTGTATTGTGTTATGAGTGTTTAAGTTAAATTGACTAAATGTACAGTGTTCCCTCGAAAGACATTAATAATCACGCCCACTACTATGACTACTTCTGATGTTGGCCGTCCTGCGCTTACATCAGAAGTGGGATAGATGAACCATACTATGTAACAATGAAATCGGTTGATGTTCTGACGAAGGTTTTAATGGGTATGAAGGCTTTATTGAGAGCTAAGGATGTCACAGGCAGATACCGTAACAAACACGACAATTTTAAGCCAGAGCTAGGAAAACTGCGGCTAAGGTACGACGTGGTTATAGAATTTGTTTAAAAGAATAACTAAGCCTGAATTGTCTGAAGAAGTGAAAACTGAATTTGTTTTGTACTACGTTATAAAGATAGCTTAACACGATGGGAACTGACCAGATAATATTACATAATTACTAGAGTACAATTATTTCGAAATCTTATCGCTTAAAAGTTCGACACCAACATCCTTATTGTTAGAAGCCTTGGACCTTGGTATGAGATTTTATGGAACATTTCATTGGAGTGGCATAAACAAAAATCACCGGTCAAAATAGATTGTTTGTAAAAAAGCGTAAGTAGTTTAAGTCGTAATCAAGGTATGATAACAAATGCTATGTTTCTTACGTGTGGCAAGCCTGGCCAGTGGGCACGTCGCAAAATCGTTCCCAGACGAGAATAAGTGCCGGCGCTGCGAGATAGAGATTAATCGAGAACGTGGAGAGTTACTTTAGAGACATCATTCGGTGAGCATGTTCTTTGTTTATTTTATAGTAAATCTGTCTATTCCCTTTTAAAAGATAATTTGCGTATAAATCAAAATTACAAATACTGTGAAAAGTTTGCTTGCATGTATGATAATGTTATTTCTAAGCCAGTAATAATAAGTATAAGTGTCAAAATATGACTATTTATCGCTTCGGCGGTGTAGCGGCTAGCATGCACGATTGCATATCGGGAAGTTCAGGGTTCGAGTCCCGGGACAAGCATCGATAATATCATATTTGATGTTGGAATAACGACTAACTTTGCAAAGCTAAATTAAAACAACTACTCCTAGATTGATATAAAATTAAATAAAGAGAATTTAAAAAAATCTTCTGAACTCACTAAGAAAACGTTATATTTACGGTAAACCTACTAGGAGGGTTAGTATAAAAAAAGTTAGAGGATAATTAAGTTAATTCTGACTCACTAAAATAAATATTGAATGAACTGATTAATATTTAGTTAGCACTTAACAGTAAGAAATCGGCTGTTATTAATTACGCACGGAACTATTGTTAGGTAGATGTGATTCCTATCTGATACTTATAAAAGCACAGTAGCCGATTTAGTTTAGATGGTATACAGAGTAGCATTTATTTAATATCAAATGCAATACGGTTTAGTTATGGTCGGGGTTTACCAGTAGGTAAAGCATTTTCTTAAGGACTTTCTTTATTTTTCGTATTACAAATAGCGAATGGAATCAAACTAAGTTACATAGAAAGTATAAGCGATTTTATTTTATTTACTATTTAAGAATGATAGCTATATGTTTCTACCCTCTCTTTATCTTTCTGATACAAGAAATGTATAAAGACATTTGCACACAAGTTAGTAGCACTGCAGGTGTGGGTGAACTATTTCTAGTATGGGTTAGAGTATTACGGATCCGTTTTGAGCCTGATGTTATGTAATGTCGCGGAGTAGAGTGCGTACCCGTCATAATAGCGCGCTTGTACCATGCTTTACAACAGCAAATGTCAATTTCAAACTTTTGACAATTAGATAACAAGAACAGTTTATTGCAAATTTTAATGTGTCAGCAGATAGAGATAAAGCATTTTCAGGAAAGATTTGGAAGTTACTAGAAATATTTTGCATTTTCGATACTAGAATCTTCTAAATTTACACATATAAAAAGGCCGGCAGTGTGTTGAGAGATTAGTTGACGTTCGGAGTTAAGTGAAAATTACGAAGAGAAATGAAATAGTGGAAAAGTGAAGAAGAGTATAGTGAATTATTAAAAGTGGTGGATTATAGTGCTCGGAGACTTAATTGAGCTAGTGCTGTGTACAAACTGCGCTTGTGAGTGAACATCTTGTTAGGTTTATGTAGAAGAAATAAAACATCTTTAGTGCTAGAACGCTTTTAATTTCCGATCCCGAACCCGTAGTACGTAACAATAATTTAATAATGGACTACTTACTAAGATTACAGTAGAGGCACTGTTTTACTGAAGTTGTCCGGTTTCCAATACCTTGGATCAATACTAGCTGCTGATTCTCGCATCGATGATGAAGTAAAGATCTCTGCCTGATATTCTGTGCGATCCTAAAATGCCTATCAAAACTAAAAGCAAGTTATATAATACAGTTGTGAGACCGACCATGTTGTATGGCTTTGAATGCTGGGCAACTTTTAAAAAGCATGAGCTGCAACTACATACAGCGGAGATAAAGATGCTTTGCTGGGTAGACGTCGTGACACGTCTAGATAGAGTGCAAAACGAATATGTGAGGGATCTTTCAAAGTGTTTCCGGTAACAGAGAAAGTCAAAGGGGGCAGGCTCAGGTGGTACGGCTATGTGATGAGGCGGAACGAGAACTACTCAGCAAAATAGTGTTTGACATTGAAGACAATCAAGACAGATTATGCTAGCGCAGATGAACAAGTAAGCCCGACCACAAGTAAAGTTAGGAATGAGATAGAAAAATGAAGAAGAAGAAGCTACATGTATGAACTTTAGAGATTTACTAAAAATTGTGAATTAATTTAAAATACCGTAGAAAAACGATGGTTTGTTTACAAGACATTGATGAGGAAACCGTGACGGCGATTAAAGAAGATGAAGAGATGCGATCGAGTGTAATCTTTACATACGAGTACGAGATTGGAATTCGCACTGAGGAGGTTTGTTCGTGATAAGTCGGTACGGTTACAAAGTAATTGAGAGGTCGGTGTCGTCCGGTCCACGCCTTCTTACAAGGCTGGTCGAAGGGACACATCTGCGCGATTTATGTTTAAGCGGTGAAGATGGTCGAAGGGACAGTGTCGTCCGGTCTATGCCCATGTTTTGGGATAGTCGAAGGGACACACTCGTCCGGTCCATGGTTTTGAGGTGGTCGAAGGGACAGTGTCGTCCGGTCTATGCCCATGTTTTGGGATAGTCGAAGGGACACACTCGTCCGGTCCACGGTTTGGAGCTGGTCGAAGGGACAGTGTCGTCCGGTCTATGCCCATGTTTTGGGATAGTCGAAGGGACACACTCGTCCGGTCCACGCTCATGGTTTGGAGGTGGTCGAAGGGACAGTGTCGTCCGGTCTATGCCCATGTTTTGGGATAGTCGAAGGGACACACTCGTCCGGTCCACGCTCATGGTTTGGAGACGGTCGAAGGGACAGTGTCGTCCGGTCTATGCCCATAGTTTTGGGATAGTCGAAAGGACACACTCGTCCGGTCCACGCTCATGGTTTGGAAAGATGTCATCCGGTCCATAAGTTGAGATGGTCGAAAGGATACATGCTTTCTTAATAATTTTGGATTTACGTACGGTACAAATATGATAGAGCATACTTATTTTAGTAATGCTAGTTAGATTGTTCCTGAGTGACAGGATGGACGAGCGGGTCACATATTAATGGCGTCGTTCCTGATTTCCTGGCTTCAATAAACAAACGCCCGAGGACGGTCGAATGTCAGTCCGGCCGTGACGGCGCACTCAGTGCGCCATCTGGAGGTTTTGGTATGCTTATCGGATTACAGTGTGAAATCAAGCTTTGACAGCGCACTTTTGTAAAGCGTCGAATCGATGGCAGCAAGGTGATACAAACTGGCATGTTTTAAAAAGACAGTAAATTAGAATTAGAATAAAAATTGGCTATTTGAAAAAAAGACAAAAGGGAATGTCAGATTTGGACCGCCCGTGCACCACGTAATGTCGACGAATTACTTATATCCGTATTTGTAAATAATTATTGATAATTTAATGTTTTATTATGTTTAAATTGTATTGTGTTATGAGTGTTTAAGTTAAATTGACTAAATGTACAGTGTTCCCTCGAAAGACATTAATAATCACGCCCACTACTATGACTACTTCTGATGTTGGCCGTCCTGCGCTTACATAGTTATTAAAGTAATATCCTTTCCACAAGCCTCATGTCTTACCACGGAACTAGATGGCGCTGTGTGTAATAAAATCCCAATATACGTATATTTAAATTATAACTTAGTGGAATTTTTGAAATTATTTTGGAAATTCTAATTGAAAAAGTCATTATACAAAAAGCTTAATCTATAGTATTTATAAATTTCTTAACTTTGAAAACTTTAGAAAACGTCTGTGCTCGCATCACGGCAAATACCTACTCTAAGTATATTTTGATAAAGTTTGAAATGAAGATAGCTCCTTATCGGGGTCAACATATGGGATAATACATACATGATATACTAACAAAATAATAAATAAAACGTATCCAACATTTCAGGGTCGTCCCCGAGCAGAGCGAGGTTGAGTTACTAGTTATATATATACAAGAGAAAAATTATCAACATAAATTCCCACCTGTAATTACTATCTTAAATAAGGAATAAATATCTACTGAATATTCTGTATTATTCGACATTATCCAAAATAAAAACACAACAACTATTCAACTTTAGAAATAGAATGTCATTATCAGATATGGTAAGTATACAACTTTGATTAAGTTTCAGAGGAACCTTCTAGATTTCTAAGGTCCATACACAATACACATTTTGACATGGTATGCTGACTTGCCTGTATCGTGTTTGCCAGAAACAATATTTTAGCGGTTAAAAGTATAAAGGAACCTGAGTCGAGCACAATATCCTCTACGGTTTATACAAGTATTTTCTTAAAGCATACAACCCTTGTCGATACTAATTCACGTTTAAATTCGTAGATTTAGTTGGAAAAGAAAATACAGGTATAAAGATATAGAGTCGAAGAAAAAGATGTAAAAGTTAATTAAATGTTTGTACTTACTTTATTATAAAATAACAAGTTAATTTGTAGGTGTATTGTGTACTACCATATTACTAACTCTTACGTTAAAATTAGAATAAAATAAAAAATCCACCAAAATAACTATTTATACCTACTTATACATATTTTTTTAAACATTGAAGACATAGAAATGTGTAGTTTTACATCCCCGTTTAGATAAAATTATTAGTTTAAAAGAAGGTCTTACACGAATAGTTTCTATAGTTTTCGCTTGCATTCCTTAACCTATAAAATCTTTGAAGGAAGAGAACAATAATTGTACAATACAGTTAAACGAGTGCAGAAGCTGGTCCAGACTTTCTCCTAAAAAGGAAACTCTAGGTGAATCAAATTGAAATACGTAAAGTGAACTTTAGAAGAAACATTTTGTACTTGAATTATATTTTTATTACCTTGAATTTATTTATAGCCACCTTTGTGTTTTCTTTTATGAAACAACGCTGTAAAATATAAGTTTTTTTTTTTATTTCTGAAAAGTCTTTGTAGACCTTGTTCTTATATTACTGACGTAAATTTCTATGTACCTAATTATAAAAGTTATTTTCGTACGTACATTATAAATATAAACAACCATGACTGGAGAACAAACATTCGTAATCAACAAATGAATTCCCTCGGCGGGACTCGAGCCCGCGACCGCTGGTGCAGCAAGTAGGGACACTACAAACTGAGCCAAACGTGTCAAAAGACTTTAGTACAAGACAGCAATTCCTCTCAAATCTCAGTCTCTCCCATGACCACGATTGTAGTAAAGCATTCGAAACGTCGGGAACCAAAAATCAAACTATTTCTAGCAATAACTATTTGAATGATTACCAATTGTCGTCTTAGGACGAAAAGAAGATAACTTGAACTCTAGATTTAAACAAAGAACAATATTAAGTAGGTACATATATTTTAAGTTAAATTAAAAAAATACATACTTAATATCCAAGTGTAAGTATGAGCCACAAAACCATTAAAAATAGCTTTATTATTTAACTTTACAATGTATTATTCTAACTTATTAAGCTTTCGTAATTCCTCTACATACGAAAGGTGCGCGCTTGTGATTCAATTAATTATATAGCATTTAGTACGTACGGTTCAAGATATAATCTTTTGATGTACTTTGCTACTTGTGACATATTTTCCTGCAGTACCTTTTACGTAGGTACAGTAATTCTGTGATTGCGTAATTACTCATGGAGAGCACTACATACGATGCACATATTAACGCATGCTTTTACGCACAACAATGCTTAAGTCTTTTGACACCAGAACAGAGATCTGTTCTCAGTTTGAAGCTTATGAGTAATAAGAAGCTATTTGAGTAACCCCTTTTCTTTGTGAGTCAAGAGCGAAAATGCAAGATGTTTTTTATAACACGCACCACAAAGCGAGGTCTCAGATAAACATTATGTCCCCTACGGGCTTTGAACATTCCGCTATACTTAGATTTTCTTACCTATGTAACGTTAATAATATTATACTATAAACCTAAAAGAATCTAGCGAACTAGATTTTTATAATAAAAATATTATCAGGAAAAATAGCACAGGATCCAACCTACCGCTACTAGTGTAGCGATAGTCTCTTTGACCACTCCACCAGACTACATACTTTTCTTCTGATGACACTCAGTTATATCCACTATAAGTAAGATAAAGACTAATAATATTCGTAATGTGGAAGTTCGTTTGTTTTTTTGCCCCTCCTTCACGTTAGAGTCGAAATAGATGTGTTGAAGTAGAAGTAAAACTTCTTTAGGCTAAACGAAATTGAGCCAGAACTTAAAATATATATATTAAAGGTCATTTACTAACAATTTGTACAGAAGATCTTATCTTTATTCTTATTATGTATTTTTACTACTGTACAACGACATTTGTCATCAAATGTCATACTCGTGTATTGTACAGTCAATAAGCGACCGCCCTACACAAATCTTGTTGTCTGAACCCTAAAATTGCTTATTGTCATCCAAGGCTGTCAAAATGGAAACGTAAAATACCAAATTTAACATTTACATATAAATACATGGAATTATTAGAAGCATCATTTCGACCTGAGCCTGAAGAAGGGCACGAATTAACAATATTGTCAGATCGTAAATAGAGTTTTTGTCGCATTTGCGAGGGAGATGTCCCCTGAACTTTGTTACCCTCGTCCCAAGGGTGTAGAGGTGTGACCAGAAGCTATAATAGATGTAATAATTTACATAGAGATATATCTATTTTACACATAGTGAATTTTATTAGTATAATGTTATACTGATTTTTGTTTGTTTACTGTATTCTTGAAAATACTAGAAAGTTTCGAACGACAAATATGTCCATTGGACATTTAGGTAATAATCTCCATATACTATAATAGTCTCGTAAACATTCGATGAGAAGTTTTGGTATTATGTATTATTAGTATGTATTTCGTTTTAATAACAAAAACTATTAACTAAACTAGATAACAGAATATCCATATACATGGTATTAGGCTACTTTCAATACAGATACTCGTAGAATATGATAGAAAACCTAATTCTTAAAAGCATTAACATTATTATAGGTTTGATAATTATAAGTTAAAATTATGACATTCTCGAATTTAATCACGAAAGGCACATTGAACCTAAATCTTTAGAAGACTGATAAGTATTTTTAGAAATTTAAACTTAAAGCAATATTTTCGAATTGGTACTAATGCAAAGAATGAATATTTTGATGATACTAAGTGATAACTAGATGACATATATTCGAAAGTCTTGACTAGTGATTTTCGTCCCTAGGTGACCATTAAGTACAAACTAATATCCCACGGGAAACACTCGGGATAAAAGTAACATTTCATTCCCCGGCACATCGATCCACTGCTTTGCTTGCTATTGCTTTTTGAATTAATTAAGAAGTTCATGTTCCTATTTATTGAACTTACTAGTGAGGATAGATAATCTTATATTAAGTTATACTGTTATACTTATAACAATTACTAAAATTAGACTCACGTTTGATTAGCTTTTTACTACAAAGATTGCATTGATTAGTGTCCTGTGAACAAGTGAATAGATTATAAATGAAACTATCTTTTCGGATTTTGTCGCGGATTTATTATGATTTTTGGTTCCCTAAGTTTCGAATGCTTTACAGCAATCATGGTCACGGGAGAGACTAAGGTATTAGACGTCTCAGGGGGTTATATACTTGTTACAGACAGTGCCTACTCACACACTGAATAGAAAAGATAGTTTCATTTATAATGTCAAACATTCGCGTAAACCTAAGAAAGTATTATGTGAATAGATTGTAATAATAAAATAAAATAATTGTAATAAATAGAACACATACAAGTAGATTATAAAGTAACTCCAGTATATGGGAGTCTTTTATTTTATGAGTCAAACGTCTAAAAGTATTAAAAGAAAAGCAATCATAACAATAAAAGTAAGTATTTAACGATTGAAAAATATAAAAGATAATAAAGTAGTAAAGTGTTATATTATAAACTGTATCGTGTCATTATGGTGTCATAGGGCAAGAAAAAATCAGAAATTACTATCACTAACAGTATATTTTACACATAAATTTTACTATGTTCAATAGGAAAATATAATATATTTTCCTAGGTTAAGTTTCTTACTAGGCTTGGATGAACTTTCGAACCTGGTAAAGGAAAAAGATGGGAGAAACGACGCTAAAAGTAAAAAATACTGACTTGCAAGTTAAAATTCTACCACATTATACGTTTTCGTTTCATGTCACATAGCAATTAAACACCTATCGTGCGTCCGATCCATATTTGACTAGTTTTTATTAAGTCCTTTTACATTATCAGTTGAATCATTAATTTACACTTGTAATTATTAATAATGTTTCAATCACACATAGTACATATATTATAGATATGTATGATAAGTGGATTTACCGACGGACGAATGGACTGACAGTATAATTTTAATAATTAGAGAACAATCGTATGGTCTCGTACAGATATAGAAAAACCAAATTGATGTATGTAGGTATTACCTTTATGAAATAGTGTAATTTACTGATTACAAACTGATATTATATACATATTTATATATATATGAATATTAATAAAATATTAAAATTACCGTTTCGAGCTATAAATCTTAATGCTTAATTAGTTGCAATTTATCTTGACTGGTAAGAAACATCGTGAGGTCACCCGCATATCTTACGAGGACCCGAGGGGACTTTGTTAACCTTTTAACTTTGGCAAAAGCATTAGGCCAACATAATATAAAAACCTTACTTTAAAAGAATATAATATTTCTAAGTATTATTCAATGTTTTATATATGAATATTTTATTAGTCTAATATACAAAATTTTTTTAAAACTAAGCTCGGTTGCCCGGTTTGCTTTTGTCTGCTTAGAAAAAAATGAAACCAATATTTTTTTAAATAAATGAATATACCTATATGTATATTTATGTAAAAATAAGTTGACTTTGGTAAATATAATTCCAAGGAAATATCGGAGAGTAATAAGATTCTTGTTTTTTTTTCGTTTAAGAGCAAATTACACTACTCAGTATTAAGACAGTCTTACTAAGATTAGTCTTATTATCAAATTAGTGAAAATATTTACATGACATAAGAATATAAAATAAATTATACTTCAATGTAATAGTATGGCACGAAAAATAAAATTACGACTGTAGTGTAAATAATAAAAAATCCACAATGTATAACGTAAGTAGTACGTGTGTATGTACAATGTACAGACCACTATAGTTTAGTAATATTTTATAGAAGTGCGTTATCACGCTCTCAGTCCCAAGGGTGAGTCAGAGAGCGACAATATCAACTAATGATAGAATGGGCTATCCATTTGTCTTTTTACTTTTGTTACTATAAAATATGTAGGTATAGTGCAAGTTTCTAACAACACACCTTCACTGTATTATTACGCCTTAGAAAATAATTTAAAAATATTTTCTTTAATTTATACTTCAACTATGATACATACTCATAAACGTAACTCGTTTAATCGAAAAGTAAATAACGATTAGCCATCTTAAGATTTACTTACAATTAATTGTAGGAAACGAAATATAACAATTTTGATGGAAAATGATGCTATTCGCAGACATAGAGGGGTCAGGTACTTCAAAAAACCATATTTATTCGATGAGGGAGAAAATGCGTAAATGTAAGTTAATATTATATACCAATAATAATTTTAGTAGCTCTACTGTTTATCTACTATGTAGTTATCTCTTATGTGGGATATGATCACGCTCGCGGTCCCTTCAACCCACATAGGGTGACAGGTTTGGCTAATGATTTGGGTTGCAATTACTTGTTACTATGGCTATTTCTGCAGTTTTACTCTTAATAAAGCTTTGTTTTTTTTCATAATATTTGTATTTATTGCCCAAATATGTAGTATATAAATATTTCAAAGTTTTGCTAATAAAAGTGAAAAAGTACCATAATATCCAGAAGAGCAATTTAAATAATTTACAAATGAAACATACAGAATAGTGTTGATAGCCATTTGATAGCCTGCTGCTGCATTTAGTAATTAGGTTCTGGGAGAAAATTGCGGTTTTACTCCGCGCCATTAGAAGACATTGCTTCGTGCATAAATGCTAATGCGATTTCGACTATGTTTATACTATTTCTAAGAAAAACTGTCATTTATATTGTAGAATGTAATCAATGTAGAATTTTGTTGTATATTTTTATTTACACTTTATTGAAAATAATATTTTACAACATAAAATAATAATACGAAAAAAATGTAAGCTTAGCCTTTTTTCTGTTAAGGTATGTTCATAGATACATAACTCGTATATGTTATATACAAATTTTTATAAAATTGAGACTTTCACGTACAAAACTAAGTTATAGCCCCATTTTGCCTGCGACTATCGTAAAATTTAAGCAGCACTTTAAGCGTCTATCCTAACGTGTTGCTGGTAGTATAGGACTAAAATTTACTGTGGCATCTGCACATAACGTTTGTTACTAGTAAATTTACTTACCTAACCGAGATTGAGTATTTACTATTTTTAGTAGGTACAAAAATTTATAATTATTTCCAACTAAAAAAATAAAGAAATATCAAAAACCTTAAATTTTCACTAAATTAGAGGAGGAATTATTTTTTATTAAAATATTTATTTATTAGACCAGTATTAGCTAATATTCTAATTTTATAATATAAAAATGATTTTAAAAATGTGTTTGCTAGTTTTTACATAAGAAACTGTACATATACAACTAAAATTGTCAATAATTTGAATCTGTACATACACGATCTGTCGAACTTATAATTTTGTACCTAAATTTTACTGACTGTCTGTCTCTGAACGCGTCACGAGAAACTTAATGGACAAATTTTGATGAAATTTATTTAATATTATGTACATAGGTATAGTTTCTTATTATAAAAACAGTTTAGTAATATTAGTTTTTTATACATTTCTACATAATTAGAATAATTAAATTACTAATAATCTAATCATTGGGATAACGTTTATCGTATCGCTGTCAATAAGATCAATCGGGCTCGTTGCTTTTATGTACTGTATCGGAGTCGTGAACCGATAGCCATCTGTCACTCTGACTCTTAAGGGTCCTTCCGCTTTCACTTGATAGTCTTTGGAAAATAAACCCAGTTACAATTTACCGTGAAAATGTTTTTATAAAGATAAATGATATTTCTTACCCAAATGTAGATACATTTTATGTATATTATATTAAATATTTTTATTTACTTATATAATTATTATTTATAATATTTTACATTTTAATAAACATTTTCTTGGAAATTCTCATTGGAATCATTATTATCGGTATAGAGGCCGAATCTATAGTTTTAGAATTTTTTCTATCTGTCTGTCGGTGACCGCAAAACTAATTAACAGAGTATGATATGGTATAATGATAACAAATAAGACTTCAACAACGGTTCGGTTCAAAAAATAAGACTTTTGAGTACGGAACTTCTGAGAAATGTACTTTATAAAAACAACTTTGAATTTTTTTTAAATTCACTTTCAAGATTTCATAAAAATATTCTTCAAGTTTCAGCGCCTATATCAAAATCTGTAAGTAGACCTCTCAAAGGCAATACCTTCGTCAAGTAGGACCTCACTCGACGTACGGAACCTTTTCAATTCCGTTGATATAGATGATCAAGCCGATATTAAGTCTAGAGCTTTCTGATTTGCATGAAACTTATTAAAAAATGTGGGCTCACGAGGATAACTCGCGCGATCGTGCCCGATATGAAAATGGAATAAATTATGCAGCCGTAGATAAATTAAAATATTTAATCAATGAACGCGGTATGTTTGAATATAAAAGATATTAGATGTGTTATACCTTAAGAGAATATTCTGTATACACACAAAAATACTTGTATTAATATTGCTATTTTACTTACTCAAAGACGTAAACTTTATAATATTACATATTTTACTTCATCTGTTGCGGGAACTATATAAAATTTCCATTTAAAGTTCCCTACCTGCCTTTTACGGCGTACAGAGACATATTACATTAGCTTGCAGAGTTTAAACGTTGCAAACCATAAACCTCACTCATCATGCGTAAACCGTAAATTTAAAAGCCTCCGCCACTCACTAGAGTCTGGAGGGAATCCTTCCATTATCATAAAATGACGGTGTTTCACTTTTTTTGATGTGCTATTAAAAAAAATATGTACATTAATATTACAAAATGTTGCAAGCTAAAGGATTATTTGAAAATAGACAGGTATTTTTATATGGACGCAATACAGTACTACACTTTTAATTTAAAACACAACAAAAGGTTATGGGATCTTACTCGTATATCAAGAAATTACTTAAAAAGTGTATAAAATTTCCATGTTCCAAGAATTTAGAATCAGAATCATAAATGTCTTCCTCAGGCCCAAATGTGAAATAACGATAATTGTTAAGCAGCAGGTAAAAATTTCAACGAAAACAAATTTAATACGGGTCCACACTGTGGCGTGTGCGCTTATTGGCTTGTTTGCACAGTATTCGTAATACCCACAATGCGATTGTTTGCCTCGTAAATAATATTTCAGCCATGATTTACATTACACTTGTGTTTTTTCGACAAACATAATTCACAATGCAAGGATCCACCAATTATTTCATTGAGTTATTACCGTTTTTAATTTTGCGTATTATTTATTATGACAGCGATATTATTATCATATATTATAATTATGTATAACATTCGGCTTCAGTATCCCTAAAAAGTGTCATAAAATAAATCATAACATATTTGAGATAGACTAACAAACTTAGTCATATTATGTACTGTATAAAGTATATCATACCTAATATATTATACGTAGTTTATAGGAATATGTAATTTATTTTTCTAAACTCTAACATATCCGCTTAAATTCTAACGAAATATTTTATCGAAACTCTCGATTAATTTCTGTAAAAATATATGCTTGAGATAAAAAAATCATAATTATAATTAATATTTTAAATATCATCCGTAGGAATGAATACACGAACATTTTTGAACTATTAGGTACCTATATAAAAATAAAAACTCTACATATATTCCTTTAACGAATTAAACGTAACAATAAAGTTATTCAATTAAAAAGAACACATGCTTTAAAAAATATAAACAGATGCCGTTAGCAATATTTTAAATGTTTATTTTAAACAAGCGTTCCAACCTTTGTCTAAGTGTTGCCACATATGCTCTAGGTACACATTAACTACTCTTTGTTTCATAGCTCGGTTCACTGGCGTTATATTGAAACAGAACCCCATTGTACAGAGCTGTACTTACTTAGCTGTTAAAAGTGCAAAATTAATTAATGTAATAACCCCAAATAGATAAACAATATATCATTATAAAAAATCGATTCATTTTGTTTCATAGAATAGCAGTTTAAGTTCTATTTCTTGTATTTTTATGTTAGACCTTAAGTGCATTTCATAACATTCTTTGTTGGCAAAATAACTTCTTATTTATTTGTAGACCAAGCTAGTAATATAAAAATTTACACCAGTTTCCCATCATTTAGGGACATTTAACGGTGGGACGTAAGCGTAGTGGAGTGTATGATATAGGAAGCTTAAACGCAGAACCTTAAAAATAAAAGCTTCAATATATGTAAACATTATTACTATTAGTACGACGATACTAAGAAATGAACATTAACAATTTCACATTACCATTTATAAACTAATCTTTAATAACATTATGCTTCAAATAAATTTCAAACTACTCCTTTGTTATCAGGAAAGCCCATCTTGGTCATTATTCCCTCTCAAAATGCGACAAGTAAATTGTTCATATACATATTAGTTTCGAGTAGGCGCACACTACGGTACGCACACTATTATTTTATTTTTATTATTATAATAAAAAATAAAATGAATTATATACAGTTATATAAAATCTAAAATCTATATTAAATATAATATGTATAAAAGTCGAGTTTTATTAACCGGCTGCGGCGCAGCCCAAAGGAGGGTTACGTGTTTGACGTGAATATGTGTACGTCCTATCCTATTTTCCCTAACTAATTACTATACTCAAATGTCATTCAAAGTCAAAATGGCGTATTAAAGGCCAATTATTTGATTACAATTTGTATCTTGCATAATAAATGTTTTCGTCGGTATCGATCGAGTGGGGCATCAAGATACAGGTTTTTAACAGGTGATTACAAAAACATACAACTTATATATGTTTAAAAGTAACTTAAACTTAGAAAAAATAAAATAAGCTGACGGTGTGAATCTTATTATATATGTGAATGTTTATGACGGTATAATACTGTGTTCCTTCGTCAACTTGTTTCCATCTTTGAAGTTCGCTTTTTACGTAATGGGGATTTTGTTTCGATTTTTCTTTCTTTATTTGTTTGATCGAGCTAATCTTTATACGCCAGCGACGAATAGATAATTCTTTTTGTACTTTATAATCCTAAGATATACATAAGACCTACATCCGTACTTGTATCCATTTACGTTTCAAAAAACTTAGTTATCCCATATAAGTATTTATTTGCTTGATATCAAAACCTACACAAGCTAAAGAGTTTAATATAAGTCTCCCGAACAAAAATCATCAAAGCTCTAGAAATATTTAAAGACTCAAACTTCTATATATTTCACAGCAAAACTACGCCAATTAGGGTTATCTAGTGATAACAGTAGTTAACATGAAAGGAAATGCGTTTAGCTACGAATACATCTGGCACTTGGTTTAACATGAGATAGCCCGCGGTCAGTTGAAAGGCCCAGACAACTTCTAACAATAGTTTGCGAATTTTGCGGCTCAAATTCTGCTCATATCTGAAATCTCAAATGATAAACTACTTTTACGATTTTTCTTACGTAATTTAATATTATACTAATAAATGTCTTAAAAACATAAGTGTTATGAGAGCGAATCATTTAACTGTTGAATAAATTAAACGTTCAAATAAAAATTGAAGTGAAAATGTTTTTAGTAAGCCAACCAGTCTAGTCTTGGATACTTCTTATGGGTAATGTTAAAATATCTAGGTATTTTGGTTTAGGCAAATTTGTCTATATATCCTTTAAAATATCTTTGTAAGGTCATGTTCTAATTCCAGAGATAGGAGCGTTCCAACAAACAAGCTTTATTTGATTAGTGAATAGTATAGTGCATTCGATGACGACATAGCCAAACACTATGTACCTTTTTAGTTTGTATACAGCGCTTTTTAACGTGCCACCGGCACCGGAAAAGAAAACTTGCTAGGTTCTGTTTCCTCACGATATTTTCCTGTTAAAACAAGTGGTAATCGTGAAATTTTAGTTACAATGTTAGAAATAATTTCCACATAAAAATATTAGAGGTGCAAGACCCGGATTCGAACCCGCATCACTCGGATGTCCAAGCGAATCAAAGCGCGTTACCACTTGGTTCTTATCGTTTAAAAAATATGTTGCATCTCTATTATTAGTAAGTTTTAATAAACTTTAATCTCACCTTTGTTCCTAAGCGGAAAAATTTATTAAAGAAAATTTATTTAGTCGTATAATGCTGATGCTATTATAGTATACACTTTAAGTAGCCAATCCACTTATGATAGCATGCAGTTTAAGGTTTTATTAGTTGCATTATAATACAATATGGAGTACAATTTAGCATCCTATAAGAATCGGTGATTTTATACCTGATTTAATCGTTTAATTGTCTTGTCTGTTAGAATAACAAAAGTTTCTATGGGTTCACATTACATAGCTGCACCCGAGCAAAGCGATGGTAAAATACTAGTTAAAATAACTCCAAAAATTATTGATTCGATACCAATTATCCATTCTTTTGTTTTGCAAACACCTCTACTACCACTAATTTGCTTAGAGTGCTCGATATTCACCGTCGCAGTAATTGCATTCAGAATTTACACCATTCTGCTCTCTGTATCTATGGAATAGATTTCAACTTTCTCCCTTCAAAATTAAAGTAACTCTGGGAGTGTTTGTACTAGAAACTCTTAAATTGGGGGAGGGCATAATACACTATAACATTCATAAAGGGAAAGTGTCGCAGTGTATACAAGACATACAATTGGCGGCAATAAAATTGTGCGGCCGACACCCTAAGCAATAAGCAAAGACGAAATAGCGCGGAAACATTGGGGGAAACAGTATTAATACTTATAGTTAACAGTAAGAATCTGGGCGCCTAAAATGCTCCATCGAAGGAGTCTGAGGAAAAGGAAATTTCGAAACTTTGTAATTGTTACACTTACAGATTATAAATTATTATCATACAACATGGACACATGATAATCTTCGCTACGCAACGTTTTGTGAGTAATTTGATCAAAAATAATTTTAAAGG
Source organism: Boloria selene (assembly GCA_905231865.2). Classification (NCBI taxonomy): domain Eukaryota; kingdom Metazoa; phylum Arthropoda; class Insecta; order Lepidoptera; family Nymphalidae; genus Boloria; species Boloria selene. The sequence continues at coordinate 8,638,689 of HG993140.1, read as the reverse complement.
AATAAAATTGTTAACATTTTTTTAATAATTATAACTGGCAACTTTTTTCATCCTTTAGTACTTTTTGACGGTTAGTGTAGAAAATAAAACCGTTTATATAAAAACCATAGCCTATATTAGTATACTTTGATAGATAATTAAACTCCAATTTTTTTTCAACCCCTTAAGGGATACAAACAATACTTGTCTTTCCCAGAGTCTTAAAATATCTTTTACCAAATTTCAGCTTAATCGGTTTCGCTGATTCTCTTTATAGAATTATAATAGATGTATGTAGTAATATAGACAAAAGTAAGATATAAATGAGTATAATAAAATATATGTAACATTATTTTTTTTAAAGAGCAGAATTCGTAACAATAATTTTAAACTATAAGCTACACATTAAAAAAATATTTTTAAAGATCATTTTAATATAAAGTTGAAATAACAGGCAAAACAACATGAGATATCGATTGATTAAACGCTTCATTTTAATGCACCGACTCTAGGGAAAGTGCTGTCTTCCCTTACTACGTGTCCAGACTCGCGATTCTTTGGGATGCGCAGTTCATTAAGGCGGGCATGAGTGAGCACATCGTATGAACATTTATTGCCAATCGCCGGTGGAATTTGTGGTTGAAATTCATTTTTCGTAAAATTATAGTAAGAAATGATGATGGATATTCTGTAGGGTCACATTTTATTTAATTTAATTATTTTGTACGTTTTTTTTGTACAATGTATGTAGGTATATATTATGTGTGTATGGCGACATTTTCTTAAGATTATTTAATTATATATGAAAATAATACCACATTCACGTTTTTTATAATTAATATTGAAATTTATTATAACAAAACAAAATCGGGCAATTGTGAGTCTGACTCACACACAGAGGGTTCCGTAGCATGAATAAAATTTCAGATTTTTCCCCTTTTCTTGTGATGATGATGATGACATTGACTTTCGTGATTCTAGGCCAATGCAGTTTAGAAGTACCCTGTAAGTTTTGATTGCGTTACGAGTGTCAAATGGCGAGTAAATATAATACATAAATACTTAAAATTCGTTATGTCATACTTCTCCATACAAATTATGTAAAAGAATTGGTGATATAATGAAACCAGAGATTAGATTATTGAGAGTTGGACTTCTTTACGAGAGAAAAAATGTATTTCTTATTTCTTTCAATTTCATCCTTGTTTATCCAAATAATTGGTTACAAAATGTTTTTATTTGTCTGGAAGCTTTATTAGCTTCACTGGTAATATTACAACGGGTAGATAAAAGCCAGATCGTTTTAACATTCTCTAATAAAATATTCGTTCGTTAACGTCAATTGCTGTTAACAAGTAATATGATTATAAAACATAAAATCTTTGTTTATTTTATATATGTACCTCATTCATTTTATTTTAAAAACCTAGAATACATGCAGAAGTGTACTTATATAGAAGTTTATATGAAATAGTTTCCAAAGAACACTGAAAATAACATATTTATAGAAATTAATGTCTTCGAGGATAGTAAGAAAGTAAGACGGATCGTTACTTTAGCCAAATATGAGAGTATTATTCATCGTTATTATTAAGAGCTGTTACATGTCATATGTGCAAAAATAAATTGTTTCTCCTTACGTCGCTGGTCCAAGAATGAAGTGTAATGTCGTGTCTATTACTTTTATTACTCCACAAATTCGTCATCTTGATGGACAGTATAAAGAAAAAAATATCTCCATCTACTCTATCTATTGAATTACTGTCTTTATATTATTTAGTTGTATCTTGTAGCTCTATTTTGTTTCAAAAAAGTTACTTAAAAACTTTTCTCTTGTGTTATTTAGTTCACGATGTAAGACTTGCTTTATATGTGAATGAGTATATTAGGAAGGTCTAGCTTTCATGGATTTCATTAAATCAGATTTCTCTATAAAACAGAAAAGTTTAATATGTTTAATTGCAGCAACTTGGTTTTGTTATTACAAAATTCACTCACAGCGCAGTGTCAGTGTCAGTAAGCATTTTGTTTGAACTGGTACAGTTAAGCGAAATATTTTAGGAAATTAGTGAGTTTTTTAATTTAATTGCATTTATAAAGCATTTAGAAGAAAATATAATAATATTTATTAAAATACAATATTCTATATTCTATATAAATAAAAATAAATGTTGGTAAATGCATAACTCGACAATGGCTGGACCAATTCGGATATTTTTTTTGTATGTTCCTTAAAGCCCCTGGAATGTTTTTCTATTAAAAAATAAATCAAAGTTTGTAAAAAACTTATACTAAAAGATACCATCATCACTAAAAATAAATAAAAACTACAATTTATATCTATACAAGAAACTAACAAGACGAAGCCCCCAATGTAATCATGGTATAAAATTATCTAATAACTGATGCTATCGGCAGTACGTGCTATTTATTCCGAAATGTTATTTATTTAAATATAGCTTTTTAGAACGAGCTTTTCAACAGTAGGGGCTCGTAATTGATTGCTCTTTAGAAGAAATTGGACTAATGGAAATTATTCATGATCAATATAATTAGGTGCGTTCTGACGCCGAGTTCTTATATTTATATTTCAATCAAATTCTCTTTTTCCTTTAAAAATTAAGTAAATAAAATGTAAAATTATCACTTTATTTCTATAATTTTAGCATAATTTTATAATATCTGTTTAACCATTGCTTTGATATATGTATGTTATAAATTTAATGTAGTTATTTCTTTTTTGTTTGTTTTTATTTATTAACACAAAAAAGGTTCTTTTTTTCATAAAACTGAGTGTATCAATAGTATTAGAATGTACTCGTAAGCTATGTCAATTACTCTGTACCCTAAAGCGGTTATTAGACAAACTAATGGTGGCTTTAGCAAAACAAGTCCCTCCATTATTGCCCTATAAAAAGACCATTGAAATAGGACCCTTTACAAGACACCCCTTCAATTGCTTAAATTTCCATTATAATTTTCATTGATGCATAAAAATAATATTAGGTTTATAAGCTTTATATTATGAGAATAAATAAAAATATGTAAAGTCTATGTAGCTTTACATAAGACAAGCGACTCACCTTCACTTCGCTCGGGTTCATCCCTAGGTGCACCATGCCAGATTTAAGGTTTATGGCACAAAAAATTAAGAACTTTCATAGAAAATTGCCCTTAGACCTCCAGGGCCTCCTAGGGCCGGATATGGCCCTGTCGCAAAATTTATTCTTAGTAAATTTCTACGAACTGTAAATTACTTCCCTGCCAAATTTCATATTTATATGTCAAGCCGTTTTCATTATTTCGTCTTAAGTGAGTGAGTGACCTTTCGCTTTTATATATTTAAGAAGATAGATATGGGAGACAAATAATAGACATTGAAGAAACCTAAGATATATTTAAAATCTATACGAATTCCATTGTATAATGTATAATATTTTACTGCCACGCCATTTAATTAAAAAAAAACAAAGGTAAAACAAAGAATCCCTTCAAGAATTCTTTAAATAAATGTAACACTTAGCAGTGCTTACTTTGATCGTTGTTATCTTTGAAGAAAAATGCAACAGTTCCATTCACGTCACAGCACGATAACTAGAAAAAGGGCGCATTTATCAGTTGTGTAAATATGCTAAGTATTGAACGTACTCCGTGTTTCCTCGTGATAATGGATTGCCAGACTAATGAAGGAGAAATTCTGGCTTTTGTGTTTTATAATTCAAATATAGTAAAATTACTAGTACCTATTCGTTTATTATTACAAAATTGTGACCATATTTTTTTTTGATAACACTCTCACACGATATCATCAGCCATGACAAACAATATACCTATAATAAAACAAAAAAGAGAGTCAGTTAAGTTCACAAACAAGTGGAAAAGGCACTGAACTATTTTGTCTTTGCCTTCAGATTTGGTATTGACAGACTTAAGAAGAAGGAAGTATAATTCGCACATATGTTATGTATACTTGTACTTCACCTGTTATAAAGTTAAATTAAAAATTCTCTTGATTTTTAATTACATTGTCGTATATACAGAAATTCAATAAAAACTTCCACCCAAAGGGTACAAGTAAGGTACAGTTCGCGTCACGTAAAAAGAACGCTGGAAGAAAGTGGTGGGGGGTGTGTTTGCGCATCGGTACATTCGCATACGAAATTCCTAAGCCTATTCTTTTATTGTTGAACTAGCCTTTCGCTCACGATGTATATTGATTATTGGTAGGTACATTGAAAAATACATTAGATAGTATGTCATTAAATAGAATTCTATTAATTAATAAAATATGTTTGATTCAGTGTAGAATGTTTAATTTACTAACAAAAAATTTAATTAATTCGTTTAATATATATTTTTTAATTATTAACTGCAATATTATCAGATTCTCTCTTTATAAAACAATTTAGTTCAAAAATATTTTTGCACAATTTTTTATATAAAATCATTTCGTAATTAATAACTTTTGTGTGCGCGATGGTATTTTGAACTGACAAACCAATAGCGAGCCGGAAAGCATGCGGCGCGTGCCTTGACGTCCCGCGCCCCGCGTCTTACCACCAAATTGGCCGATAAATCGCCTCTGCGCAACTTGACAGCCAGCGTTCTTTATACATGACGCGAATTATACCACATAAATGTAAATATGTAAATATAATTATATTTTTAACTATATTAAGCTCAATTTTAAAATTTTGATTTTTACCTACAATATCTTTTATTTGTAATAAAAACAGTTATGAAGATTATTTAAAAAATTTTTATAGAAAGTAATCATAGTTTTTTTTTTCCAATTAGTAACCAAAGATAACACATAATTTAGATATTTTAATACTTTAACATTCTCAACTCTCTATCTCAATTGATATATTCACTCCACTAGGATAAGTAGGTGTTCGTCTTTTAAGATTGATGGTGGGCTCACATGACATTCACCCCGACGGCTGCCCTCTTGACGACTTCACTAACTGCCATTTATCAAGCCGTTTTTTATTTGATCCTTAAATAATTCAGAGCGATGCGTTAATATTTAGAGTATAATCATATGATTCTATATATCTCTAATATATAAAAATCTCGTGTCACTCTGTTTGTCATCGAACTCCTCCGAAACGGCTTGACCGATTTTTCAGAATTTGGTAGGTCTAGGAATAGGTCGTAGGTTATTTTCGTTCCCCTAGGGCCTAGGTGATAAGGGTGGAGATCCAGATTTTGTATTTTTTAGGACCAAATTTTTTATTTTTCTTCTTTTATAATTTTCAACCTTCTACCATCAAACCTTATCTTTTAATAGTGGTTACAACGCAGATATAGCCGCAGGAATTTCTAGTTATGGTATGGTATCCTTGAATAAAATAATCATTTTGATCATTTGAAATATACATTCGTTAGCTTTACAAGAGTTATAAACGAAGTTAACTTAATAGAAAGTTATAATGTCAAGTTTTCTTTAACTTTAAATATTTTTTATACTTACTATTTTTCAATAGTACACCCTCATCTCAGAGATTGATTGAGGGGTTACATGACGCCCTCTTCTAGCAACCCCTTTGATGATTTCTCATTTATTTATGTAGCATATATGGCTGTATGGCTTTGCTTACATTCCTTTAAATTTTCAATAAAAATTTTTGTATTTGGCTATAATTTTAGGAAATGATATAAAATTATGAAATCATAAAATATTATCATATGTTACTTACTTTGAATTTGTGGACATTTTAATTCAAAAACTATAGTATATTATTATATTATAAACAAATTAAAACCAAACTTTGTATTTTTCCTATTAATCTCTATCCCACGATTCACCCAAACAGCTAATTTCAGCGAATGCAAGTCGTAAAATATATCGTCTCGTGGTATAATTTTATTGGCTATATATGTATGGCTAGCTATTTCTAATATAAACTAAATCTATATTATTATTATAAAGCTGAAGAGTTTGTTTGTTCGGTTGAACGCACTAATCTCAGGAACTAATGGTCTTAATTGAAAAATTCTTTTTGTGTTGGATAGTCCGTTTATCGAGGAAGGCTATAAGATATCTTACATCACGCTGCAACCAATAGGAGCAGAGCATCAATGAAAAATGTTGCAAAAAAACGGGACAAAAATATTTCTTTTGATTTTCAGCTTTTAGAACACCAGCGGAGCCGCGGGAAAGGCTAGTAGTGAATAATAATAAAATAAATCTGATGATTTTATGAAGTTAAAGGTACTTTTGAATATAATATGTTGAGACTAACACAATATTTACTAGTTTATTCTCTACCTACTTATTTATTTTTAATCAACTATTAATACCATCTTTCCCATTCCCAAAGAATGGAATCAACAGTTTATTTAACATTTATTTATTTAATATATTCTGTTGATGTTTCGATGTAAATACGGTAATTTTTAGCTTAATTTCCAGGTAAATTCGGTACATATGAAATTATTCTATAAATACCTGTTCGTGGTCTTGTTAAAAGTTTACTTTCATTAACCAAAACCACATCCTTGGGAGAGCGTAGAGAAGTCTTTTCATTCATTCCGAATATATATTATGTATTTATGGTAAAAATCTTTGACCTTTTGTGAAGTGATTTGAGTCTAGTTGATGTGAAATTGTAAAAAAGAAAACGTAATTTCTATAATAATGCAAACTTGTAACCCGTATTCGGCCATCTGAGTGTACTAACCCGATAAAAGTTATTAAGGACCGTGTCTAATATACCACATAATAATTATTATTATTATAAAATTATGAAAATGTAATTATATAACAAGGCTGGTACCGAAATATCGGTACATAATTAAAAGTTATTTTTATTTACTGAAACCATGACGCGAATATAATATAATTAGAAGTAACGTTACTAGAAGCTCTCATTTAAATTTTAAACAAGCTCAAATAAGTAAACTGTTTTTAAAACTCCCACAAACACAATTGAAACTTTCTACATTTGCGGTTGAAACTTACACATAATACACTTCTTATAAAATATAACATTTATAAAATGTAATGTGTTTTGAATGTACTGTTATAGTATATGTACGAGTACATAAGCTTTACATTATTTCCAAAGAACGCTAGTTGTGGGTTCATTTCCAAACTAGAGGAAATTATAAATTAGGTTATAGGTAAACTAATATTTTAAAGGAATTACAATAATTTTGGTAATAAATGTGTTAACTATCAAAAACTATACAAACTACGGACTTAAATATCACTTCGAGGTTTCTTATGATATATGTTTATAGTTGTTAAAATGGTATTTTTAGGGTTGGTAGAAAAAACTTTCACGAATATTAATATGTAATTCAGAAAGCTCAATATGATTTTTTTAATATTTTGAAATTATTTTCGTCACAAAGTGAATGTAAGTACTTATTCATATAAAGCAGTTGAGTAAATTAGTAGCTTTTATTATCAGCCCTTGTTCTTTTTATTAGAAAATTGGTACTAATGTCTATTAATGGGCCCATGTGCGAGTCTTTTTCCAAAATTAAAAGTATAGAACAGAAATTGGGCGGGTACAATTTTCTATGACATTTATCGTCGTATATTGAATAAAAACACTGTTTATTATTTGATGACCAATCCACTTGAAATAATTAAAAGTTTTAAATAAAATACACAAAGATCTAAATAATTTTATCAAGCTCCAATTAAAAAAGCTCAACAATTTTATTTAATTTTCGTTCATTTCGTAGATTGGCGAGTAGATTTTTGATTGATGAACACTGATTATTTATTTTCAACATATTAGTATAGATTTTTTGCACAACAAAATCATTTAAAATAAAAGTTATTTTGATAATTTATTTTCAGGCTAATCATTAATTATTTACCCAATTAAAAGAGGGTTTCCGTTGGTAAAAAAATAAATTTACTAAAATGGTTTTTTTTTAATTTTTTATCCCGCAAGAAAATTTGGACTTACCTTCGTTATATACGTAAAGACTTAAAGCGTAAAGGGTCCCGCGGTTAAAGTTGAAGTTAATTTTCATTTAACTTAATGAATTTGAGAAAACGCGCACTCGAAGTAGCAGACGATATGACATATTTCTATGTATATTTTACATATCTGCTTCCATCTTACTAATATAGTTTTGCTAGATATTGTATAAAGTCTAGTTCGAACGTACATAATCCTTAATAAAAATTGATATGTTTAATGAAATAAGATGAAGAAAATAATGAAAAAAGTAGGAAAACCAAGTCAATTAAAAAAAGCAATATTTGAAACAAGGAGAAACAATTAAAAACGGAATAATCTGATAACGGCCCGACGATTAAAACGCACTCGCAGTTTACAAACAAAAAAATAGAATTGTTTCGGAACTAGCTGGCAATATTTAAAAATTATTATTCCATTTTTAAATTCATATTGTATTCGAGGGGCGGTGTGTGACGGCCAGTGACAGGCGCGGCGTTCGTTAAAGCGATAAGTCCACGATGACACGGCACGCGCTGTTCCGTGGACGGCATATGGAAGAAACTATCGTGGATTAATGCCTGATTAATATAAATACACTAAATTCCATAAAAATAGACTATAGCCCTATCTTATGGCTTTTTAATTAAATTAAGTTAATTTAAGCTTTTGACGGTTACGAGTGTTTTTTTTTGTATCTCGAAATCTAATTTTAAATAAAAACTAAAATTTATTTAAACTATCAATTATCATTCTGAAATACATTATTGGAGTAAATAGTATCTTGTATGGCAGATCAGGGGGGTAGATAAAATATGTAATCACTATCAAAACAGAAAAATGTATAGAAAAGCGTCATATTGTTAGTAAATTATATCGTTCTATTGCTTTTTGTCTATAAGCAATATAATATGCATTGTGGAAAATCAATTTGTCTAAAGGCGACTCTCAATTATACTCTATCCAACTGCAGTTCTACAAGCAAACTTTCACATCCTCCATACATAAATGAATTTATAAGCTAAAATCAAGTCCCAAAGCTCAGGCTTTTAAAAATTATGAAATAGCAATTATAGCTAAATCTATAGTTTTTTGAATTATTGTCTGCCTGTTCATCTATTTGATTGTTTGATTATGTGTCTGGCAACGCATCACGAGGCAAACTCTGGACAGAGATGAAATTGGTATGGTGACATCTGGTTACCCGGGTGAACATAATAGGATATGTAGGTACTTATCACTGCGGGAAAACATTATCTTTGATTTTCTTATCGTTAATACGGACGAAGCAAAGCTATTGAGGGGGGAGACAGGAAAACACTAGTTTACAACATAAATAGAATGGAAAATGTTCACTATGCATGTACTAAGAACAGAAGTTAGTTTATTCTCAGGCACTACAACATCGCTATATTTATAGCGCTGTACAAAAGCAGACGTATTCAAGCCATTAGCTGGTACGACGCGCGAACTATTCAAATTAATTAAATTTAATTGTGTAGAAACGCGAACAGGTCATCCGCGTCTCGTCAGCTCGAAAATAAATTTATTCCGTACCACTTAACAGCTATCGTGACGAACTATTGTAACTACAAATATTTCAATTTAGCGATATTTCTACAATTATATGAATAAATAAATAATTCTATATAGTTCTCCAAGAAATACCTCGTATAGTAAAATTAGTCTCATTCATTGGTTTGTAAGTGATTTCATAATAACTACCTTATATTGAGAATCAATGGCCTCATTATATTCAACAATCTACATCCATTTATCTATGTTGTATTAATTTAAAAGGGACGTTCGATAGTGGATAAAGATTTCGGTTAATGCAATATTTTTGACTGTTCCATTTCTATACTGTTCTTATACGACGATTAAACCCCCTGTATAGTAGTTACGTACTATATAATAGCCGGTATCACCATGTAATAAAACGAAATACGTCTTTTATTACAAAAATTGTATCATTATAAGATCGAGTTCATAATTCTTTATATAAGAATGATTCTTCATCCTACAATTACATTTATAAGTATGCTATAAACAAGTAAGGGTAGTAAAGTTTTGTGTTTATATTTCCAACAAACAACGTGTTACAACAGTATTTAATTATCACAAGAAGGTTGCCGTTATTGTTTTTTAATTAAATTAATTAAGCTGAAATATATATTTTATAATCAAAATATTCGTATTTGCCTGAGAGATGATTGAAAGGTAATCAATAAAGCTTCACCCCTACATCAAAGAGTCTTGACTTTCTAATTATATATAATCAAAGTTCGATACTTTGAATATTGGCCTTATATAGTTTTATTAAAGTATTTAGAAAATAAATTAATATAACAGAATATAACCTACAATAGTAAAACTAACAACGCATAATATAACAACTAATTGTAAGTGTAGTATAATTATATAATTGTAAAGAAATATTGACTTTTATTATCCCTAATTTACGTAGCCTTTTAATTGAACTCAAGTAAATGATACCGGCAAATAAATAAAGTGTAATCCACCCTTAAGAAATAATATTTCATAACCCTTCAAATATCTCTTTAGAGCGAATTGAAATTCGTATCTGCCAATAACCTGTTATTTTCAGATAGGAATTCGACATAATTTGTATGGATCTAATTTCAATATCTAGCAATCAAAACTAGGTAGTTTATCGAGTCTATTAATTACAAACGAACATTAATCATCATCATTACATAGTATGAAATAAAGTCGCCTTACTGTCTGTCTGTCCCTATCTAGGGACGAACCCGAGCGAAGCGAGGTTGATATCACTAGTGATAGATATTACGTTACGCTGCAAAGGATAAAATCGCATTTGATGTCAACTAGCTGTCACGTCCGGATATATTTATTCAAAGCCACACAAACCAGTTCAAAATGAATATTGTATAGTTCCAAAATTGGATATCACATAGTCAGAAGACATTAAGAGGCCTGGGTGGACCGGCGGAAAATTGAACTGGCGCGGTATGCTTTATTCATGACATCGGTATATGCATTGCTTTTGTTTTGAACACTTTATACAGCTTACAACAAACTTCGAACTATCAATTTTCATACATCCTATTACAGTCTGTATTGTAATAACATATACACTAAAATCGCGTATTTAAATATATTAAAGCCATTTCATGACTTGCATTGGGATGTAAATTGTTATTCTGCGGTGCATTTTCTGCGATAAATGTATTACGTGCAATTTAGTTTTGAACTCGTTATTTAAAATATTTATACATAATATATTGTGTATCAATTAATTTTATACATGTTTTTGAGGTTCTGCGACATTAAACTATTGTTCCTATTAATAAATTCCAACTTTTTATTGGCAACAGAAGCAAGAATATTTAACAAAAAATATAACTACCTATTACCTATATTTAAACGATTTACTTATTTTACGTCTTGTAACAATACATTTCCGTTTCCTAAACATATGTTAAGTTAAGCCACATTTATTTCCCAAATGCAGTTACATGACTACGAAGACATAATACACTGCGCTGAACGTATTTATAATATAAAACTACAAGTACACAGGTAAGCGAGGAAAACCTAAAAATGTTACCTCAATAAAAAGAAAAAAAAATAATTTTAATTACTTAGTTATTGTTGGAGTCGGTGCCAGCCAAGAAGGACAGTTTTATCCTGCCTTTGCAATAACCTTTCGAACGGATATTTTGATTATATTTACAAATTGATACATTAATTAAATTGTATTAAGATTATTTTGCTTTGGCTGGCACCGACTCCAACAATAACTAAGTAATTAAAATTATTTTTTTTTCTTTTTAGTTTCGATTTGTAGCGTTTTGAAGTCGGTTTTCATTTTTGTTAAAAAATAATTTATTTTAATTTTTTTTGTGGAAATTATTATGTTTAAATAAGATATTGGAAGGCTAACTAAACTACTGCTCCAATAAGTCAGCGAAGTTTTGAAATGAACGACAATAGTCAATCGAGATTTGTCCACGTCTATTTTTCCACGTAACTCGTAGACTAATAAGACGAATAAGATTTACCTTCTATTATCAATCCACCTAATATCCTGAAGGAATACGACTATCAGTTCATAACTACGTATAATTTTAAAAGAATTTTCTTTCAACTCCTAACCGTTGAGGATATATCCCTTACATCATCACAAATTCTTGAACAGCTTTAGAAAATATATGAAAAAGGTAATCAGTGCCGATAAAATTTAAGGGTTGCCCTCGATTTCTCTAGGATCCCATCATCAGATGCTGACTTGGTGACAATGAGAACATCTTGAATGTATACCCTACCGAACAAAAAAGAAATTTTTAAAATCGGCCCACAATTCACGGAGAAATCGGTGAAAACACATAAAAAACAACTGTTGAGAAATTTTACCTTCCATCATCAGCTCATCCACATGAGATGATGATTTTCATACGTAAAAGCTTTATCGGGTTTAGAAAATATATCAAAAACATAATAGGTGCCTGTAAATTTTGAGAGTTGCCTTCGATTTCCCTGGGATCCCATCATCAGATCCTGACTTGGTGACAATGGGACCACCTCGGAACTATACCCTACCAATCAAAAGAAAATTTTTTGAAATCGGCCCACAGACGGCGGAGTAATCGGTGAACATACATAAAAAAAAAAAAAATACATACAACGGAACATATAACCTCCTCCTTTTTTGAATTTTTTTTGAAGTCGGTTAAAAATGTCTACGCTCCCCGATCCGAGTCTCATATATCATGGGGATTTATACCCACCTTTGCTCCTTTCTCGATTTCCACGCAACACCTTAATTTAATATTAAATTTTGCTTTCTACGCTTTCAGAAAAGCAGATGTCTTTACAGGTTTTGTTATTCATATTTCGCCTTCACGCATTAGCGCCCGACGTCTAAATGGAATGTTGTTACGATTAAAATAAAATATACTTGCACTTCCCTTACTTAAGACGCCTTGCAAAATATAAATGTTAATGTAAACTCATTACTTTCTTTTTGAAATTTGTTTCTTTTATTATATTAAATATATAATTTAACTAGCAATTTACCTTTGCTTCGTCTAGGTGTAATTGATAGTTATCTATACTAATATTATAAAGCAGATGAGTTTGTTTGTTTGTTTGTTTGGTTGAACACATTAATCTCAGGAAATACTGGTCCAAATTCAAAAAAGCTTTTTGTGTTGGATAGTCCGTCTATCGAGGAAGGCTATAGGCTATATTTCATCACGCTACGACCAATAGGAGCGGAGCATCAATGAAAAATGTTGCAAAATCGGGAAGGACGGGTGTTAGTTCTGTGAGGTACCGTACCGCGCGACTCAGAAATAATTTGGTTTCCGGTCTTTAGAACGCGTGCGAAGACGCGGGAAACGCTATAATATTATATACAGAAAGCGTAGACTTTGGGCAGATGCCTATCGTCCCCTGGATGTCCGAATGAGTGTGTTTACCTTTGTGGTGATGCAAATTGCAATAGATGTCTCGTTGACATCCGGCAATCCGGTCTTGCGTGATGCCCGGATGAGCTAGAGACACATGGAGATGAACTGCTTTGGTAGGCGTTGTACCATGTTGATTGCCCCTGGTACTTCTCCGAGACCATAGTGTACCGATTGAACAACTCTTTGGTTGTGTGATCTAGTTAGGGAGGACGGGGGAGGGATATGTATAATCGAGACATCGTGGTTAAATGCATAAGCAATTCTGCAACACTACTTTTAAACAAGATTCTGTTGGGTGTAATAGATAGTCCTGGCTTTTCTATTTTTATTTTACTTAAACGGATTTTTATTAATATGGGTAGTATGCAAAAATGCTTTTCCCAACAATAATTTAAAAAATATTATATTCTATTTGCAATGTACACATCAAAAATTGGTCCGTCCAGCCCTTTTAGTAACAAACATTGAGCTCATACATACATATAGCAACAATTACATTGTATTAACTAGAATGCTCAAATTATTCAATACACATAAAAGAACTTGTTATGAATCTCTCATTATGGTTCCATTTTAGTAGTATTCGTTAAAGGTACAAACTAAACGTCAACAAATGTTGAGATCCTTTGATTATCTCTACACATTTAGTTGGGCCGCTTTTTCCGTAGCTGATGGGAAGTCAAGGCGTTTTGTAGTCGCCCTCATTATTCCGTTCCGGTAGACTGACATTATCGCCACTTATCACGGGGCCGTCACTCAAACTACTTCGACAACATCGACACTGTACAAAGACGATACTGATGATATCTATACAATGATACAACGGTCAGCTTGCTTGAATGAGATTTTAACAACTGATTTAATGAATGCAAAAGTTTAGGTTAAATATTTACTTATTATAGGTATATGAAATTAAAAATACAATTAAAATTACATACAATTTCAAAAAACAATCTCTGTTTCTATATCAATAATTTATTTTTTCATTTTCTTTAATTTCAAAATGATTTATAGGTATAATTAAAGTTTTACTGGTGATTGAAAAAATCTGGCCTCTAATCAAGATGTTGTGAACAGTCTACTGTTTACGACGCTGTTTTTTTATCCTTAACAATCTATACCGATTTCAAATGGTCATTTTCATTTAAGAACTACTACTATTGCAAAGTAATTAATAATAATACTTGCTCATTATACATCTACATCATCATCGTTGTCAACAAAGTAAAAATACACTTCCTGTGGTAATTACTGCACTATTACTAGACGGTATGGTAATTTTATAGGCAAGTTTAAATATATTTTTCATAAGTTCATACTCGATAGTATGTATGGCTGAGGATTGGGAAGTCCTGGGTCCCAAATATAGTTTTTAAGTTTTCTAATAAGAAGTTCATTACAGTAACTTGGTGTTTAGAAGTCGGCGGTTTTAAGCCCACATGCTTTTGGCGGGCATATAATAAGGTTCTACACCTTGTATCTCAACAGTCGTGTTGGATTTTTATCGCATAGGTAAGAGAAAGAAATAGCTAACGCACTTGTGCAATATATCTCTTGGTTAAAAAGAACCATAAGAGAAGACCATTTATTAATAATTATTAAATATACCTAATATAAATAGGTACATAAGGAACATACCACTTCATAAAGTAGTATACTATGAAGGATAAAGATTAAGGATGTTTATATTATAAGTAGGACCTTATATACCTATATATTACAAAAATACCTACCTGAGAGCAAACACAAATAAGATTTTGAGAAGTATACATCGCATTGGTATTTTTATTTCCTTCCTTAATGATATTATAATATCCACCATCGAAAAATCATCTCTGTTTCTAAATAGTTTTATTTTCGTAATTTAATTTATTTCGTCGCCATCTATTTGTTTCGTGGAATCAGTGAGATCAGAAATGCATCAAGCGTAAAATGCAATATTGAAAAAGGGGCTAGTCCGATGCATTTTAATCAAAGTGGTATTAGTATAATCGTCAAAGAATGCGCGTGACGTTGTTCTGACACACGTGCCTAAAGAACACAGTTGGAAAAAGTATTAAATAATACACTATTTTAGATTTTTTATGGAATCTTGGCGAATGAAAGCTAGACGGCAAAAGTGCTAGTAGGAACTACTCCATATGATTTTTATATAAGAACTAGGATATCATAAATGTTAAGAAATTTATGTTGTAAAAAATTCGTGTGCACTCAGTGCAGCCTTGTTTTTGGAAAGCTTTAATATACACAGTGAAGGTTGCTCGATGTTTATAATACTCGTGACGATTTTTATGATTTCAAGGATAGAGCCAAGGGCAGACAGCGAAAGAAACTTCGTTCTTGCCGGATGTCCCAAGACACCCCTCGACTTTTTCGTTAAAAGGTTTTTTGCGCTCGTTTAATAACAATATATTATAGTACTTTTAGTTGATCTCGTAAAATTATACAGATTTACGGCTACACTATTAGTCAAAATATTAATAAATACATAAATATGCTGAGACATTAATGATTATTTATTATCATCCATTGATTAATTATCTATTAAACAATAATAATAAGTGATAAGGAATAAAATTATTTATGAAAAATATTAGTTTCATAAATAAATTAAATTTTTCATGTGAGTGTGAAATATCACTAAATTTCTTTTTATCATACGGCAAAGCTGTGTGTATCATTATTACTGAGGGTGAAGCGTAGCAGATTCTAGTCGATTCACTGTAGGCACAAAATCTAATAAAAGAAATTCTAATAAACACATATATCTTAATATCTTAAACAGCTTTTATACGTAGAGTTTTAAATCCAATAAAATGTCTAGAAAGTTTCTTTTATAATAATATATGAATGCTAAACGTGTATTGTTTGTAAGAATCAAAGTAAAGTAAATCCTTTTTACACCAATCTATTTTTACACACGCGCTTTTATTAAAAAGCTCTCATTTTCATAAAATCGGCATATGAAAGGGTGTCCTTAATCAGAGTTACAAATTCAATTTAGCCAGACAGAAGCGATTGGGGGCGATATCGGAATAATTTGCATAGTTATTATAAACATGGGTCAGTCCTGCATAAACTGCTCGATGACAGCTCTCGTCTCTCGAATGCAAATATAATAACTATGTAGAAATAATGGAAGAGTCTGGAATTTATAATTACAGTATGAAAGACGTACTTTTGCGAGGCATTTATAAGACTGGCATAAGTTACCTTCACGAGTTTCTTACATTAAATTTTAAAATGAAACTAAAAATGTGGCTTTTTTAAGAATAAGGTGTTTAAGATGCATTTGCTGGGTTACGTTTTATAATACAAAACATTAAAATTACGCAAATCCTTATGTGTAATATTTTTAGTGATAGTTTTAGATACATTAAGAAAGGTTTCGGTTTTTTTCCTGATTCTCTTGTAAACATGTGCTTATTGTATATTCAGTCCTTTTCTTATGGCCCACTGCTGGGCAAGGTAGGTTCCCTTCAATGGATCAGACCATAGTTCACCATGCTGGTCTTCACATGTATTTCAAAAACATGCTAGGTTCCCTCAGATCTGCAGATTTCCTCACGATGTATTCCTTAACCATAAGACAACTGATAATCATGTTAGGAATGATTCGCTCATGAAAATATCTAAAATGAGGTGCGAGAACCTGACTTTGACCTACGAGTGTTACAATCTATAGAGTAGTACATTCTATAGAGTAGTACATTAAATATGTTAAATTCTTGAGTAACTCTCATTTCTTGAGAATGGTACGAAAGTACTAACAATTTACATAAAGCCACTTCCAGAAAAGCTACGTCAGAACACGAAATATGATTTACAAGCATTTCAGGTAAACTTATCCAAGTAAAGTGGAACCATGATTATCCTTTCAATCACCGCTTTATCCGTTGTAATCTGTTCAACTTAGAGGGGGAAGGTCTTACGTTGGTTTAGCGAGAGGGTAATATAGAAACAGGATTGTGCAAGAGGGTGACAACCTTACATTTTCAATAGTCCTGACTATTCCCATTCAATTCTTTTTCAATGAAACTTTATTAAAACTGTTACATGAACGTGTTTGTTATTGCCATAGGTTCCAGTACGAATCTTAGAAATAAATGCCTAAAAAGGCTTTAAAAGTGTATTTGTGATAGTTGTGATAGTTTATCGATGATTAAAGTCAACTTATACTAAAGATATTTCAAAATGAAAAGATAATGATGTCCTTCTGACTTATTTCGGCCGAGGCGGCCAAGCAGAGCCTACATAACTGCGCAATAGATATAATAGAACAAGTGGTCGCGCTGACACAAGTGCACTCTCTATTTCTGGGAGAACAATTTGATATAATCAGTGAAAGTTCAAGCGCAAATTGACGGCTGCACGTGAATTAAATAAGCGAATAAATAAACGTAGTAGAATGGTTTAGTAGCGTAGTGTAAAACCATTGGTACATTCCTTAAGAAGATGAAAACCGCGATTCCGATTTCAATGTGGAGCTAATTTAACTGAATATTCTAATAACTCAAATTGATTTTATTAGTTTATTATTTTTATCGAGCTTTTTCGTGAAATTTCATTATATTTAGGTATCGCAAATGCGCAGTACCTACGCCCTGTTATACATTTGCCTTCATTACCTATACTATATATCTATAGTATTAGTATTATATTACCATGAAAGGACAATAGATGGCTCGAAAGCAATATCTAATAATTTACACCTAAACGAAACCAAGATTTGTTGCTAGTTATTGATATAAAATATCACACAAAGTTTTATCCAATTTTTGTCACTATTAATTAAATGAAATTCATGCTGGTTGTTTATTCATTGAAGTAACACGGCTACAATTATCCTGCACAAACCGCCAGACAAATCAATTTGGATTAGGACGCCAATAAAATGTGTCAGCTGACATATTGTATTAATTTATGTATTCCCGTAAAGCAATTAATCATATGATTATATTATTTAAGTGTTAATCTTAACAAATAAATAAAAGATATAATATTTCTATAATAACATTAGTATAAAACACTTTGGATGGATGTTTTTTTCTCAATCACGTCAGAATGGCTGAAATAATTTAGATGAAATTTCGCACAGATAGATAGTCTGGAATATATATTGTTACATTTCTTGGGAAAATATACGGTTCCCGTCGGATAGATTTGAGGGAGGCCGTAGAGCGGAATTCGAAATAACGTAGGTATAGAATATGTTTATATTATAAATTATGTTGATTAATAATTATGATACTACTGAACTTATAATTAAGCTTATATTAATTATCGTTTCGATAGTTTAGGTAAAAAACAACATAAATATGAATTCTTTTGTTGTTTCACATCAACAAATTAACCAAAATATAATACGTACATGTAACAACCACTCTACTGATTGATAAGCGAGCTTTATGCTTAATCACCTAACCTTATCATAGATTAGATCACACAGCATACGTTGTCGTGTAAATTGAGTATTTCCGCGTACCATAAATCAGGTAGGGATCGAGGTAAAGCCAACCAATACGTTACGGCCAGCCGCTGTCGTATCGCTATACTTTCCTCTGAATGCCCCCATTTTGTGGCCCGATTTGTGACTTTCGATCTAATATAATATAATATTATACCGACTTTTAATATTGATAGGGTTATAATCATAGTGTACTAAGTAGTTAAAAACTTAACTAAGCTTTTTTATTAGTAATTTACTACTTTGAGTAGAACAGTTTTAACAAAGAAGGGAATAAAAAGGTTAGAAACAATATGTACATCTTTTAAATTATGTATTATATGATGGCTACTATGTTAGCAGTTTCTCATTGATGAATAAGATAGCTTAAATGTTATTGAACCATTTTGTGTACAGAGATTTATTGGAAACTTATTAAAACTTTTTAATTGATCCTTGTATTAACGCATTGTAACTTAGTTCGAAGATGGAATTCAAAAGTATTTCAAAGTAAAGACAAGTCTAAATTAACCTCTGAGTTTCCTTAAAATCGAGTTCGTCCTACAATACTCTTATAAATAGTGACTTTGGGCAAAATAAAATCCATTATCGAATATGTAGAGCTTTCAACTTTTACATATAACGTTAATTTAATGTTACGCTTAATTATATAATTTTTACTTTTGATAATATTATAATATTACCTACTATCGGTATTTTGAATACCATGAATATAGAGAAATATTTATACTTTATACGGCTTACCGTAAGCTTTCTTATATCAGCGCACAGAATATGGCGAATTTCGTGGAAGTGTTTTATTTTTTTAATAGCTTGTGATATATTATTCGATTAAACAACACATATAAAAAATTAAGTAATCGATTATAATATTTATTAATATTGATTATTATTGACTTATAAAAGCCTAAAAATACAAATATAAGCCTACTCTGTTGTATAATGCCAGTTCAACGTCCAAAGAGAAACTGTCATGTGTGATACCTCCGTTGTAGAACAAGAAATTGCACTCACGGTTTCATTAGAGTTTGAAAGCTTGTTGTTTGCTTGTTTATAAGAGGCTTTAGCCGTATCGTAAATGTGTAATCAAAATTAACAATCTCACTAATAACCAAACTCTCTTAGATATTAATATAATGGGATGATGCCTTAAAAATTGGCAATTTTCATATAGTGATCTACTTATTGTACTTTATATTATATATTTTGTAAGTCCTTTAACTAGGTATACTGACTTTTAATTCCGATTAAATCAGTATGATCTTGCAAAAGCCAAGCAGCTTTTCCAATGGCAGGATATTAACGGATGAGTTCAGATATACTCGTATATGTATACTATACATGATAGTTCTTATAAATCATATACATTTTCATACAATAATGGTTTTGGTCGAATTTCAAACACTAATCACACATTATAGTTGTAATTAAAATGCAAATCTTTATATATACTGTAGGTACTACTAGTATAATTGAATTGAAATATTTTATCTTTTACTTTATTTAACATCATTTGTTTTGTTTGTATTGTAAATAAATTTTAATGCAGAATTTATCAAAAGTATTACATGCTAGCTGTTTACCACACCTTTGCACACGTGATTTTTGTATTGTAACCTTCATTATTATAAATCACTATGCACTATCTTCTGCGTTCTAACACAATTTCCATATAAATTATTATCATCCTTTATGCCGCAGAGACCTTTTTTATCTAAGATTTAAAATATGATGCAAATATATTAAGTAATACTGTCACACTTGTTACTTTGATCCCCATTTCTCTAAAATAATAAGAAAACTTCCATATACTTAGGAAAAGTTTGTACTAAGAAAGCTACATTTTCTATTCTATATTGAAATTCTGCTGGATTAAAATAAGCTAGGAATAATTTTATGTGAAACAAATTAAAAGACGAGATGAGATTTCGTTCTAAAAGTTTTAAAATGGATAAAGATTCTTTTTATTTCGATTGATAAAAAGTGCTGGTCTGCGTATCTTCTTGGTAAGACAGTTTTGAAATCTAACGAAAATTTAATATTGAGTTAAGATGTAATGCTGTATAAAAATGCTGATTTTCTCTTGCAATATTTTCTTTAAAGTGTTTGTATTTAATAAATGCAGCTTACATTTCTTCATAAAATGAATCAAGATTATTTATAACTAATAAGAGACACTGGCACTAGTCTTGCCATTTGTTAAAAACATTTGAACATTTTAATAAATCTCGCTTTTTTTATATGAAACAGAAGAAATTCGTAGTTTCAAAATACATAAGGAATGTATTTATAAAATGAACAAAATGTTTTTTAAATGCTTTACGCGTGTTGAATATAAATAAAACAGCAGACGCATTTATGCTAATTATCGTATAATGAGAGGAATAAATAATAATATCGTGTAGTGTTGCATCGTTAGTGCCGTGCTATGCGTGATGCGTAACAATTTTTAAAAATTCGTGACCAACGCACATGTTGTATGTACATTTTGTATATCACTTTAGCTCTAAATAATATAAATCATGACCTTTTAATCGGTATTTACCCTTCTCAATAGGTCAAGCTAATACAAAAATCCTATGTCTGTCGTACTTTGCGATTAATTTTAAAAGGCAGAAGTAACTCAAATCGGTTTTAGGTAAGTTCTAGTTTTTTTAATTAAAATATATAAAATCAGTCTCAAATCTTTGCAATTACTTTTTATCAAATATATCTAGTGGAATTAGATATTACTCAGTACTCTCATGCAAAAGCTACATAGGGATGGACGTCTTATTGATATTCTAACAATACATGATTTAAATCAACCTATACAGATAAATAAAATTGAAGTGTCTGGGTGTGTGTAAAGGCAAAAGTGAAGTGTAAAGGCACAACAAAAACACAATTATTAAAATTTTTGCGTAACTGTCTATTTGTTCCGGCTAGTCTTTAAAACAGCTGGACTGATTTTAGAGGGACTTTCACTGACAGGTAACTGATACTATAAGGACTAGTAATAAATAATAATCTATATGATTAAAGTATAAATACCCATTTGTGTTCTTATCTAATTACTTTGAAATTTTCAAAAATAAATGTATTTCTTTATTGTGTGTATTCAGCTCTTTCATATCGTCTGTCTTACGTTGTGATTTTTAATCCTTTACACCATTCATCTGATAGCCTCGAAAAATGGTACAAATGCTACGTAAGCTACTATAAATAGGGGAATATTATTATTATATTTGTGATATTTATTTTATTGGGTCTTTACGAAAGAAATAATCATGAATATTTTGCTAATAGTATTGGTACAAAACATCTCTTCCCGCTACCATGACGATGATTCCATATTTCAATTTGTAAACGATTTTGTTGGAACTCTGCCCGAGACTCGTCTGCTATGGTTTTTGGTGGCATCTTTATAAATGTTAATAATTGGTACAAATATTATGTATACTAATAAATACATTTTGTACATCGCAACAATCGATATAAAATAATAGGAAAAAGTAAGTTAAGTTGTCGAGTTATCAAGCATTCCAAAATAACTGTTTTTATATCTACGCGTATTATATCGAAGTCAGATATATTCTTTTTTATATACTAATTTCTATAATTTCACTGCTCAATGTCACGGGAACGTCATTGACCTGTTAAAATATCATTTTATAAGAAAATATAGCCTTGAATATCGTCGCGTCTCACATCAAAAATATATAGGTATTTTTATTTGATTTTAAAATGTGTCTGTCGTATATAATTAAATTAAAATATTTTAAATATACCTATTTTCAATATGTTTTTGCATAACATTAACGACTTTTTTTCGTCTTGTCGGTCCTTCAAAATATGTATCATGTTCCGAGACACTTTTGTTTATTTTGTGAAGGAATTAAGGATTTTCTTAAACATTAAGGAATTGATCTATTTTGTAAACGAATTACTAATCGTAAAACGTACCTGGGGACGAATCAGAGCAAAGTGAGGGTAAATCGCTTGTTCATTATAAACTTTAGATTCCTTAGAATGCCATTACCCGTACCCAGATAGGTACGTACTAAAACAGTTAAAAAGCAGGTAAAGCGATGATCGATAAGCTTGCCGTATTCGTATGGAAATAAAAATAAAGAAATCAATATCGCATTGCAGTTAAATATATCTTGTTTCACTGCATGATGACATTAACTAGACGGCTTGGACAAAATTACAAATACCTAGAGCTTATAGTGAGCAAGGAATTTTTAAAAATGTGATACTTACTCGTAGCTAGTGCTTACTTTATTAATTTTATGAAAAATGTATGTAGGTAAGTTAAGTATTTTATGATATTTATATTAATTTATGTTAATTATATATAATTATTAATAAAAACATGAAAATATGAGATTATAATTAAGGTGTGATAGTAGTAAACACATATATATTGTATATATGAAAATAAATTCTTTGCGATTGAATTTTTAAAAATAGTTATCTTCAAAACAATGTTATTAGATATTATGAGCAATTAATTGGTCCGCTTCTATTTAAACTTTACCTACGAGTGTCTATGTCTCTACATTATACGAATACATTTTTTCGTTAATTATGCGTACTTAAAAATCAACTAGATTTTTACTTCCAAATATAAACCAGTCTATTAACACTATCTAAGTAAACTGTTTCGTCATTTTGTTATTATATGACATACTCGTAACATGAGATGTACATACTCACACATCACAATATCGGTGCTTTTATTAAATCATTATTAATTGCCTGTTATCTAGTAAATTGAAGCCGATCAATTAATGATTCCATATAAAACGGCGAGAGTAAAATCGTAACCATTTTCATTTTCTCTAATTACTGAAAGGAAATTGAAATAAATTACACAAAACCAATGTTTGAAGGCAAATAATACATCAAACGGCAGACAGTGATTTAACAAAATGGTCTATAGAGAGACTTCCAAATGAAATTAATCAAATTAAGGCTAAGCTCAAAGTAAAGTTTACGTTATAGATAATAGAAAGTTTACATTAAAGAAGGGTACTTGGAACAATTATAGGAAGTCGGAGGCGAGAGGAAAAGAAGCGAACTGAAAGAAGACTAAAGCTACAAGTGCAGGTGACGTTGATAAATCTTGCCTTTAAGTCAATTTTTTTATTAAATTATCACTCAACGTAATTTTCTCGAGTCGTCTCTGATGATTTATTAACATTTTTCGTATAATATGTAAATCTATTAATAATTGGTAAATCTATACCTACTTAAAATAAAATTAATTTACTTTCGGGATTATATTCTCTGGCTTGTAATAAATATATTTTAAGTGGGTTGTTTACAAATATCATCGTTTTGTTTTTCAAATAATAAAAAACAAATTTCGATATTTTATATTCGATATTTGGAAGATTTTTATATAATTCAGTACTATCTATAGGTACATGTAATAAAATTCATACTAGTCGAATCTGACTGAAACCTGATATTGAATATTTTTTGGGAAATCTTATTGAAATGGACATAGTTTAAAAAAAATATATCTGTCTATATATATGTAATATATATGTATAAAAATATATATGTAAATGTATCTATAGTTTAAAAAAAATAATAATAAAATAAAATAATAAAATTTCGTTAAAATGTGTGTGGAGCCGCGGGAAATGCTAGTCCCTCTATGTAAAACTGGTTGAATGACTGACTGTAAATACTTTAAAAATATTATTCCACACTTAGAAAACATATGATATTTTTCTTGAAATAAAATAAAACTTTAAATTTACGCTTGAAGTCAAAGCTTTTTTCTTAATTTGTTCGCAGTAGACGAAGCTATCGTGTAACAAATTACAAAATAAAGTAGATTGAAGCTAGTTTAAATCTCCTCATTTTTGAAGTCGGATAAAATTTCTATTAATACAAGAATTACAAATCCTAAACCAGTTCTTTATTATAATTATTCTAGTTTTAATCGCTGCAAAACGGGCGCCTGAAAGTGCAGGTACATTAATTATTCAGCGTCGATTTATTCAAATTGCTGCTTTATGAGATTATGTTTGTATTCGCCCTGCTCTACTAAAACTTAGACTTTAACTCTTCTTTTCATAATATTTTACGTAGACAAAGTCTGGTTTTATTTGTGTATAGTTATTTTGTGGTTTAAAAATTTACTTTTGTGATATGAATTTGGTTTGGCAAATCAACCTTTTGGCAACGTATATTATGCCACAGCTTGGAAAGTTGTAAAACATAAAATGTATTAATTACGTTATTGAAAGTAACAGCTCGATCATATGAAACCATAATTTTGTTGAAGTGAAAAAAATTGAGCTTCAACAAGAATAGATTTATGCGCCAACCCTTCAATACTCGTTGACAGTTGTTCGATAATCGAACTGGGAACAATTAGCCATGAAGTGGGTAATATCCGTGGCACTGTCACTATTCCATTTCAGTGGACACTCGTTATCGTTGAGTGAAAATCCATTTTCCTGCAGAGTGTATGACCGTCACGGTGAAAATTTAATTGGTTAAATACTTACATGTTCATGAAAATCTTTTAATAATTTTAAAATATTACTTATTATTTTAAAATAATCCTTATTATTTTAAATTAATAAGTAAGTTATAATAAAATAATTCGGACGTATTATATGACAAAGAAGCAATATTTCAGTTTTTTCATAATTATTTACCTACTAGCAAACCCAGGTCGGGTTCGCTGGGCGTAAATTAAAATAAATTGAACGGTTTTTATAACTTTCTAATAAAATAAAAGTAGCTTAAGTTACTCCTTATTACATTAGTTATTTGCGAGACAAAGTCCTGTCAAAATGGATCCAGCCGTTTCAGAGATTAGCCGGAAGCAACAGACGGACAGACAAAAATTTTATAAACTGATTTTTTGATGTAAGTACCGTATATACTTTCATATGCATTTAGTGAAAAGCTGTAAATTTAAAATTAAAAACAGACACTTCAATTTTATTTATATGTACTGATATACTGATACTCAAAACGACTTTAAAATGAGTATTAACAATCTCAGCGTAGAGAAATTAACTACGTGCAATGTCTCATGGTAGGTGGCCGCCTTCAGCCATAACTAACACCTGACCGAGTGTTGTAAACTTGCGAACTTTTACATCGCCATATGATCTATCCGTTTGCTGCCGAGCGTTTTCGAGCCCTTTTTCATTTAATTTTACGACTAGGGCAGCACGAAATGTTCGTCTCCCGTATCTTTCGCAGGGCTTTTATTGTTTGTATTTTTTCACAACTCTACGGTATTCACGGTAAAAAGAAGAGCGCCTATTGTTATCGTTTCGTACGTGAAGTCTCGTCCGTAATCCTTTAGTTTCCCGGGCGCAGATGTTCTCAACATTTTAGATGTTTATCCGTTGCAGGCTTTAATAGTATTCATTCTTTAAGAGAGTGCTTCTGTTATTTTGTTAGTCTTGTAATTATTTAGACTAAAAGCTTGGTTTTTACGTTTAAAATAAAACTGAAATAAATTAAATTATTCTTTAATTTATTATGAATATTAAATTAGTAAAAAAGAAAACATAATTATATGATGTTTATCTAATCTTTATTCGTTGAAAAATCTAATAGTATAGTTATCACTTAATTATCTATTTCAATTAATTAAATATTAATTAAATAAATTGTTTTAATATATTTAATAAAAGGCATAATATGTAATATCTTATAGTATTTAATAATTCTAATTATTGTTAAAATTAATTTAAAAAAAATCTCTTATCTTAAACATTTCCTTTGTTAAAGCACAGCTTTACGATTTTGCCTTTTAGTAGAAACAATTTCCACGTCGCCGTTAAAACATTGGTTATTAAGATCTTGAACTAAAATTATGGCACTCAGTAGAGTAAAATTCCTCGAGACCACCTGCGAAGAAACGCGAGAATACGCAATTACCTTCCTTGCGATGAATTTAATTTGTGACTCACTGTCCTTCTTTAACATCCTTGGGACGCCATTTGTTTTCAATAATTAAGATTTGTCCCAGAGGATTCACGCCTTTGAAGTTATATCTTGATATTATATCATAAATGCTTTAACTTTATTAAAAATACTTATAGAATTTTAAAATTCTTTCAAGTTCCAGTAAGGAATACTGGGTACAACAATACCGTTTAATGAGTTTGTCAATAGTTCCACGAAGTTAGCATTGCTACGTGTGTTTTATTGTGTACACCTCAATACCTCAATACGCTTTGGAATTTTTTACGTAAGTATATTATATACTCGTTATACTTATATATAGTTAAATTTTTTACATGATGTATTATTACATAGAAAGATTGTAATAATTTAGACCAATTTTTGTAATTAAACATACAAATAAAAAATATTTATAAAAGTTTAAGTTTATCTTGTATTTTTATGCACAGCCAATGTATGAAATTTGACCCAAACGAATAGATACATCGAGGGTAAAAGTAACCGATTTTAAAAGTCCGTCCGTTTCTATTTTAAAAACTCATGCCTGTGTCTAGTGGCTAGCAAGTACGGCTGCGGATCATGAAGTCCTAAGTTCGAGATCTGCTTCACCGGGAGTTAATAAATTGACGGATTTTCGCCACCATTCCACTTCACCAGAATGGAGAGTTGTGCGAAAATTTTAAGATTTTCTAAGGAAACAATAATAATCTCAAAATTTATAAATAAAAAACACTTAAAATAAATGCATCGTGTTTAATTTTTGTTAGTATTAGTAATTATACCTACCTATATAATATTAGAAATAAAATAATAAACAATTATATAGTTGTATACTATTATATACACGTCTTACAGCGAGTATGTATTCTATTCCTTCGTATAGCGTATTATATCTAAATGAAATATTCAAAGTTTTTTATAGGATAATTATTAACACAAGATAAATACATGAAGGCTTTGCAAATTCTGTATTCAGAAACTTAATGAAAGAAAATTAATAAAGTTTATATCTCATTGGCATTCAAGATCCGTTGTATTGTAAATCCCGTAAACTGTTATCTTCTCCGTAACGCCTTTTGCTATTTTGGAATAAAATGCCTAGTAAAACGATAATATCGTCTTAACGGCATTCCGTTAAAGATCATTGCTGTTTACATAAAGGAAGTCTTCTACTCCTTTGTCTGGAAACAATATAGTGAAAGTTTGTCGTAATTCGAATTACTTTGTAGAACTATTAACATTTCCCGTTTAAAGTTATTTCTTAAAGAATTTTAGTCGTAGAAGTGTTATGTTAGCTTATGTGGTCTCAAGTAGTGTCAGGATCGTTAAGTCTAACTAAGTAACTTATTGCAATTAGCTGTCACTCTTTATTTGCTTTGCATAGTTGGCAAGCAAAGTAAGCTTTCGGAATATAATTATGAAGTTTTATTAAAGCTTAGTAATACATATAAATTTATATAATATTAACATGTACTGAAATAGACAGTGGTAGCCCACCCCCACTTCGCATGGAAGAAGACATGTGCCCAGCAGTGCAACTTTAAAGTGGGCTTAATACATAACTTCATTAAAATAAAACAGTACCTACTTTAAAAGTTACGATATAACCACTGCTACATAAAATCACGTTTTTGTTTACAAAAAGTAAGCTATCAAATCTGTGGGAAAATGGCGGCTTGAAAATGAAAAGTTAATTATAGTTCGCCGAATAAGTAAACAAGACGGACACCCGCGTCGAGGCTTCTACGTATATTTATTTCTAGGAATCAACCTTCCCGCGTGCATCAGCATCATGCAAAATTACAGACACGAAGCGTTATTTATATACTAGCAAGTTACCCTCGTTTCGCATTTCGTAGATTTTAGTCTTATTAAGTGGAATCTTAATACTAAACTTTTCTAAAATAAGTTAAACTTAGACTTTAATTACTCCTTAAAACATCAACCTTGAGTAAAAGTCATGTTAAAATGGGCCTAGCCGTTTCGGAGATCAGCCGGAGCAAATACATATAAGATGTAAACAAAATTTTTAAAATGATTTGCTTATTAGATTTAGTTTATCTGTAGGTATATCGATTAAACGCTATAACTTTCTTGTGAAATTTGCTTTTTCTCGTCAATTTACTTACAATCATAGACCTGAAATGTTGTTACAATGTATGTTACAATGTTAAACCAAAAAAAGATATTTTGCTTCCATCAAAGTCATAAAAAGTAGTTAAGGTAGGTCTTTGCAATTATTGTACAGATCGTGATAATTTGTAGGTACATATTATATAGTATTGCATCAATTTTATATCGTTTACCTTGATGCTATGAATTTATATAGATTTTTATAACTATTAAAACGGTTTCTAGATGAATATAATATAAAAATGAAGTTGATTAATATAAACTTGGCTTAAACAGTCGAGAGGCAATTTCACAAGCTTATTTTCGGCGTTAACTTCAACAATGTGGCTCAACATGGAACCATTTACCTAAGTCGTAAAATAACTTATTAAATGTTTCATCATTAATACTCAAAAATTGCGGCTATTTTTGAAAATGTGAAAAAAAAACAATACAATAATCGCTTAGGAACAATATCAGATTTTGCTACGTATAATTTATTTAGTGATATTAAAAATTACGGAAGATATTCATATAAGCTCTATACAATATTTATTACTTGAGGATGGATGGAAACAAATAAAAATACACAAACACATTAATTTTGGATTTATTTATTTAGAATCCACGTTTGTAAAGTTCCAAACTTACACATAATGTCCGTTTAAAAAAATATAAATATGGCTACAAAAAGGACAGTTCCTGCACGGTGTGGCTAAAAGTAAGAAAACTTAAACTGTATAATATACGAATTAAGTATCGCAATCACATTCTTATAACAGTAAAAGGTCTCAAATTCATTAAACATTCTACCTGAGCGTATTAAACGTAATTTCACTATAAATAATAGCTTTAATATTAATTTTAATAACGAATGAAATTCTAAATATACAATAATTGTCAAAAGAATAATATTCTATCTACAATATACAGGTAACAAACATTTATCTATGTACATTTTATTCGGACTAGTTCACGGTCATAATCGAAAAGTTTAATAAATTTTTTTACAAAAATTTTACAAAAGTGAACACCGATCGCATTTTAAAAATAAAAAATAATTATCTGCCAAAAATACGTAAATTAAAATCTAAAAAGAGTATAATATTTAAAATGGCTGTCATAAGTATGAAACATAATGTGTTGACTCGACGCCAGGTGCTGCTCATCTACAGTAAAATCACTCTAATGTATGCAATAGCGATACTGTAACACTATACGTGTTAATTTTATGTTTTATAAATTTAAATTGCTTCCTTCATAACATATGAGGAATGTGCTTTTTAAAATTCGTTTACCTCCCACGTGTTAGACAACGATACAAAAATAAAACCTAAATAATAAGAACCAATGGAATTCAAGTTAATATAATTAACAGTTTGTATTGAACCTAATGCGAAATATTTAAGGAGTTCACTTTTATATTTTAAATTGTATGTAATAGTGAAATTCAAAATTTCACTAGTAAATTATGTCATCTACACACTAACCATTATGTACATGCGGCACACCGCATAAAGCTCTCTTAAAAAGTTACAAAATTTTTAACATATATAATAATTAACCTATCTATTTGTTTATATACAATTATTGCTATGAAAATTTGCGCTTAAAACGCATCAAACACCATCAAGTGGCTTATTGCCGATACTTATTAAATACAAATTAAATGCAACAGTGACGATTTATTCTCTGTCTAAAGGATTAATAATTACTTTAGTTATGGCAGTAAAAAGTATATTTACGTATAAAACGAACAGTTTGACTGTCACGGATATAATAATTTAATAAATATTTCAGACGAAAATTACGACCTTCAAATATTATTATTAAATTTACTACATTTTAATTATCATTTAAATAGAGAATAAATCCTAATTATTAGAGCAACTAAATCTATAACATGATTGGCTTTAACCATGATATGCTTTCATAATTATTGATGAAAGAATCTACAAAGCTAAAAATTACTGAGTGGCAAATTAAAATTTTAAATTGTTTATTCAAACTTTCCTGAAGCAATTTGACACAAAATGATTTCAAAAGGCTTAATAGATATTAAATTATTAGATTTAAAATGTTGTAGGCCATTTTTAATTATATAAAAACATATTTAAGGTTTTAATTAAAAGATGATGATCTTTAAAGTGAGATTCTCTTATTTTTTGGAAAGTGAACATTAAATGCACAATGCATATTATTGTAGAGTATTTACGATTTTGTTCAAATAATTATATATCAGTCGCATATTTGATTATGTAAGTTTTATTAATGTTGAACTTATTTAAAATATTAAAAGATATGAATTTAACATTAATAATAAAACATAAAGCTGATCAGACATTAATCTCAGTCTTATCTCTAAAAGTGTAAATGTCGTAAATACATATTTAGGACACCTATTGGAGTTCACCATTAGTATTGGCAAATAATATATTTAACTATTGACTAAAATATCATCTATATTTATATTTTACTTTAACGGCATAAAGAGCCGCATAAAGAAAAGGAAAAAAAGTCGGCAGTCGAGTTGTATCACTAAAACATTTAGGCCTTCCAAAGTCGTTATAGGAAACAAAAAGGAGTAATTTTAACGGGGAATTTAATCCCAGTAAAATGTAAAATTCTGTTTCACGCTTTATAAGCTGTTTTGATCGGGGGGTTCATAGTCAGTGGATGATGCGGACGAGGGCGCCTGCGACGCGCGCGCCCGCGCTAGCGTCTATGCCAGCGCGGGCGCGGCGGCCCTTGCTCAGGTACGATGGGGATGGGCTGAGCTCAAAGAAGAACTACTCACACCGGAATCACTGCTCTTTTCAGACGCACATGGCTCTCCACCGGCTACGAACTTAACGACATTCAATTTATGGTCAGATTCACAGATGTCATCTCTCGCACCACCCGGTAGACCTCCAGTGCGTATGTTGGTCTTCTCTCCAATCGTCCCTGGGTAACGTTCGATTCTGTCACATTCTGCATCGTCGGGCTGTCGCCGACGGATTGAGCGTTTCGCTTGAGGAGCTGGCTCTGGAGGCCTATGAGATGGTTCATCAGTTCTATGAACGAGTGGAGATGTACGCACTCGAACCCCTCCCACACCTACTCCGGCCTCATAGCAGCCAGAATCACGGGGAAACTGGCGTCGGCCAAAAGGGGATTCACCTCCTTCAGAACTGGAACCACCGCCCTCGCCTTCACCTTCCCCTTCGCCACCTAATAAATTAATTTACACTACTTTATTTATTAATAAAGTACACTTTGAATTGTAACAATGCCTAATGCAGTGATTTAGCAGTGACTTTACGTAATATCCAAAACACCGTTCAATTAAATTTAATTAATCTTTTCTTCTAAAAACAAAGAAATGAAGTTATATACTAGTATAACAAGAATTTAATAACTGTTAAGTGTAAAGAAATTTAAAATATTGTTAATATAATAAGTAGGCATCAAAATCAAAATTTACAACTCACATTCAAGCTGGTGCAGCAATTGTACTGCAGCAAGGATACGTGTACGATGGTCAGGAGTCATGATTCCCAAATAGTCTAAATCAGAAGGTTCAATTTCCTTGAAAAGTTCTATGTCTTCATAGCCGTTTCGTGAAAACGCAATCATATATTCTGGTAAATCTATTCTTCTTAACAGTTCTTCGACCGTTCTTGGCCTTGTTTCCCAAAGCCTTTCACGACTTATGCACCACTTTGATGATCTTGATCTCATAGTATCTCTTTCAGAAAGCACCTCTACATTAGCAAATTTGAAATTTCCAACTTTGTTGTTGAGAACGCCACGCCAGATGCCAGAAGCGTTCATATTGATAACTTCTATAATATCTCCTTTCTGATAACAAAAAAAATTATATAACAAATGCAATTTTTATTTTAAAAATTAAAAAACATTATTTATTATAAAGCTGAGCTAAAGTAAGCGTTCTATGCGTGTTAAATGAGACTTACGAGACTTTGCCGCTTGACCGATTTAGATAAGTAATATTACAAGTAAAAAGTACAATTTAATTTTATTTTGAAGTATACAGAAAAGCTTAACTAATTCTTATACGTGAGTTTGTGTTTAAAGTAAAATTTGGTGTTGTAGTGTAATAAACGGCTTGTAATGTAATATTAAAGCCCTACCTTATATCTCAAGGCATCTTTCTCATAAATGTTGGGGATGTAATCCACGAGTGCTCGAGCGCGGCACAGCATTTGCGGTACAAGTAGACTCCGCCCCGCTGGACTTAATTCTATGTTTTCTTCTGCCGAGAGAGACGAATGATTACTACCGGCACGAACCAATGCCTGGGTGCCTGTACATAAATATGAGTTTGCTTAGAGGTCTAAATAACATGCCGTTTCTAGCCAAAATGATCAATGAAATTTAAATACCTGATGTCACACATTTACTCTGCTATTCTTGCTGGTTTATTAAACTTTATAGTATATTAGTAGGAAATTCAATATTAGCTGTTGGGGAATAATATATACATGAGTGACATAAATAATGGGCATTATGGTACAAAGAAAGGAAAGACAAACTTATTTACAAATATTTTTATATTACACAGACAAAAACTTAATAAATCCACTCACTACTGCCTGAGCCGCTGGGAAGACTCTCAAAAGAACTATTAGAACATGGAAACGCTTGATCGCCACTTGTACGTCGGTCGGAGGCAACGTCTGGCCCTCTTTCCTGTCTTAATCTGGATATTTTCCTTTGAACAT
The DNA here is from genome assembly GCA_905231865.2 of Boloria selene. NCBI lineage: Eukaryota > Metazoa > Arthropoda > Insecta > Lepidoptera > Nymphalidae > Boloria > Boloria selene. The sequence goes on along the minus strand of HG993140.1, from coordinate 8,605,088 downwards.
CTTGCCGGAGACCTCTTACTTTGCCCGCTAAATTTGAAACTCCTTCACATTCTTCGGCTGACTGGAATTATTGTTAAAACGCATTAGACAGGAAGAGAAATCAAATACAACTCGACTTTTTTTTTAATTTTATTGTTTCAATGTTTGTAAACGAACTTAATTCAGGTAATTTTACCTTATGTACAGTTGCTATATGTTGTGAGTCTGTTTCGCTTTCTTGATCTTCATAATCCGACGACGCCGGTGATAAGGGATCGATGCCTATCCGATAGCCTGACATTTGCCTGTAACCTCTTCTGCAGTCTCGTTCCGATCGGCTTGATTCTAGCGATATGGCAGACAACCGCGAGCCTATAGATTGTATATCGGACGCAGCGTAATCCCCGCTTTCCCTATCTCTCGCAGTTCGCAAGGGTATCACAGTGGTTGGGTAGGGGCCGCTTTGTGGAATTATTAATCCTCTACGAGGGGCTCGCGCTAAACTTATATCTCCGGCGGTTCTCAATGATATGACTCCTTCGCCTCTAGGCTCGTTTCTTAGATTTAATGTAAAACAAACACGTCCATTTTGAAATGAAGCTGCTGGCGCTCCGCTCCCCATCAGAAAATCTTCAGGGTCACTTTCGTATGGCGGTTCGTCATACCAATGACCTCTCCCAGAGAGACCTCTTGCTTCATCATCATACATATATGTGTCGTCTGTAAACGAGTCTTCAATTAGGCTTGCAATGCGCAGAATTTAAAAGTGCAAATAAAAATATACGTGCTAACATAATATCGAAAAAAGTTTACCGGTTAATCCTTCCTACAAAGTGGCGCTTCACTGACAACACTGCGAATAAGCTGTTTACGAACATCGGAAAGCCGTGCGTGGTTGATGCAAAATATTTTAAAACAACATGCATACAGCATTTTGTCGCAAATTAAACATATTTTCGTCGGATGAAGATGAGTTCACTAGCATTTTCCCGTTACATTATGCAACACATTTATATTAACAGACACTTTTGAGTAACGAGTTTTCTCTCTTGGAGCATTCTTTATATTCTTATTTGCATAAACAATTATAATATGATTGATGGAAGATGCACATCGAAAGCAAACCGAATGAATGATGCCGGTCGATAAATCAATACACATTATCAAGAATAAGCATTCCGCAACGACGATCAATAAATTAAGTTCAAAACATCGTGCAAGCAACATGCTATAAAAATCATTTTTCTAGAAGCCTGAATATTTTGACTTACACAAATATTCATAAAGTATAAGCTAGTAAAAAGCCTTAAAAAGAAATAAAAATAGCTCTTTAAAAAATAATAAAATAATAAGTCAAAATATATCAAGACGACTAGATATTAACTTTGGCTTTATTACTAGATAAATGTTGTAAAACAGTAGTAATATTAATAATGATGTAGTAAATTATTGCTGTTTTATGTTATATTGCATAAGACATTGTTCATAAAATACAAAGTGGCTCTAAATGGAACGTAAACTTGACGTTTTTGGCTCCTTATAAAAATTTATATCTTGTGTGTAAAAGTAATAAATTATTTCATTTTATATTAATTTTATAATGACTTTTCTGATTTATTACTACATTTCGAAATTCGAATTAAAAAGAATAGATTATTAAGAATACTACTCTTCAACATAAAGAAACTTTAAATTTATATTTTGTTTATTTTGACATTTATTTGAGAAAAAGAGGGAAACATTGAATGAGATCATTATAATAAAACATTTATAAATCAAGCCTTATCGAAATGAAATATAATACATTTATAACAAGTATAAACAAATTTTAAATACACATTATTTTAGAATTATTAATTCAATAAGGCTTAATACAGATACAATACTCAATTCATAAATACCTCCGAACGGGCCGCGAACCCCGTCTCGACCCATGTTCATAAGACCGTGTCTAATATCTCGTAAAATCTGAAACAAATACAGTTTAAACTTATAACACTCTTGTTGTAGTTCAAAGTCTATCACAGAGCTTTTCGTAGTGAAGAAGAACCTTGATTTGGATCTAAAAAAATATTCTGACTTGCATAGTTTAATGTAAAATATATTACACTCCCCTGTTTCATCCCCTATTTTTCAGTGCCGGAGGATATAGTACCTAAAATCTTCTTAATATTAATTCATGACTTATAAAGATTCCTACAAAAAAATCCACCATAAAATTGCAAGTTGATAACATTCTTTCTTAATAATCATGAGGGAGAATATTTAACTTATATATGTGCATAATATATTATTAGTAGCATAATTCTGTATAAAACAAGTCTAACACTTTTTTCTGAAAATCATAAGGTACAAAGGCTCCCCGATATCATTTAGGCGTTAACTTCACTAAAATTCTTGGTAATGAGATTATAATTTTAGGCCGAAGTAAGGTATCTGATTTGCATAATCACTGAACGCTGAAGCTCAAGCGATCATTGAGTTTATTACCCGGAATTTATAATAAAAGGGTAAATATTTAAGGCTTTATAAACCATAATTCCTTTTTTAATCGTTGGTAAATAATTATTTGTTTTCATTTATATTTCAAAGTATAGTATTCATTTAACATAATATATAGTAACAATTTCAATATAAATACGTTGCTTATGTAGTTCGTTTATTAGTTAGTTGCTTAAAGCCTATATTATGTCTTTAAATGAAATTTATATAGGATTTTCTCAGCACCTCTTGAGGCTCCCATGGGATATTAATCTCCGGAAAAAGGTTGCATAGAAACCTCCCTTTTCATATAAATTTGTAAACTTTAGTATTATTATTCATTACAACGAGAAGACTTTACACTTAGTATAGATACCCACATACCTACAATCTAATAGTTGTAGTGATACATCAATCCTGGTTCATCAAACGCATCGGTATATTTTTCGTTGAGTGTTGGTAGGTAGTGTATATTTGCTTTGAATATATAGTTAAGATTACTTGTAATTTCCTTTATTGTAAATAAATATTTTACACCAATATACATTGCCAATATATATTCATAATTTACCACACACATGAATCGAACCTTCGATCTTCGCTACCATAGACAGTTCCAGTCCATATGTAAATGTATATATCATATGTAAATGTATATATCAAAAGTCGTCATTAAATATTAATCTTTTAATACCTAACAACACGTAATACATATATCAATTCCTTTCAATGAGCTTTTGCCGTAGTATTTGCGAACACGGTTATAAATATTCAGAGGCTGTAATAAAAACGACCACTTTCACGTAAGTAGAAAAGTATTGAACGTTAACTTAATTTATGCACATTTTGTTAGAGCCGACACGCCAAGCAAATGGGGGGATTTGCGAGGTTCGAGCAAACGAGAATTCATGTCAGGGAATACACTAGGGTTTTGTAATCATTATACAAAATTAACGATTGTTATTTTTAATAACAATATTATGCATATCTACATTTTATAATGTAGCTGTAACAAAATATTTGAGTTTATTAATTTTAAGCCTTTCATAATGTCATATATAATTTATCACTAAACAAAACGAATTATACCTATAATAATAGTTCTAGAAACAGAAGTATAATCAAACTGGTTCAGTAAAATTATTTTAAACATAATATTTTCGCTAGTTAAAACGTTAATCCTTCTTTTTGACTCGAGGTTAAGCTTACTGGTATTTGAGGTCACTGAAACTAGGGAAATTGTTTATTACCTCTATAAAATTTCAATGATCGACTTCAACGATGACTTTCATTTTCATTTCGAATGTAGTATATTTGTGGTAAAATGGTTTTTAAACCAAGAAGTTAAAGTCGCTTTTGTAAGGAAATATAAAATATTTAGGACGGTTTAATATTCACCAGTAGTAGATTTACGAGCGAAACGTACTTGGTGAAGGGCTTCCAAAGTTTTGTACAGAAGCGATACAACTGCCGCTAATAAGCTTAGCTCAAGATTAGGGCATGATTAGCCGAAGGCTCAGCTCGCACGCCCAATGAAATCACGAGATTAAAGGCTCTTTTACACTACATTAATTATTCTAATGTGTACTAAATAACAAGGTTTGCATATCTAAGCATGAAAAACACTCTAAATTAACCGTGATAACGATTAGATAAACGTGTGTCGTTTAAATAAATACTTTAAAATTGCGCTGGAAAATAATGTATTACCTCTTCCTGTTCCCTCGCTAATTTATCTTTTTTCTTCATAGCTTCCTGAACTTTTAACTGGAACAAATACAAGCTCATTAATCATTTAGTTACTGCGTTTAATTTTGTAAATATAATCTGAAAGTAATGAAAACTAAATGTTTGTGTAGGTTCATAAAGAAAAATAATAGAAAAACTTTCTATCACCTAATTATTAAAAATGTACAATGTACATATTTACATGACTAAACAAATGCGCTCTACAGTACAATAATTTAGCATTTAATGAAGATTTTAGTTACAATTATTAAAATTAAAATACATAAGTGGTTCTTAATATTACTTAGTTACTGTTGATTAAGTGTTAGAAAAACTTAGCAAAACTAAGTACAAATAAAACTATGATTTGCGCAGAATTTGTATACTAAATAAGATACACAAAAAAGTATATTATTAAAAAATAAAAATGCATCTATTAATATACAATATTTGACTAACACAAAACGAAAAATATCATGCTGACGTGAAAAAATAACATGCTGGAAAAATCGCTCGTGCAATTTCGTGCATTTCAAACGCTACAGACAAGTGCAATGCGTGCTGTCAGTTTTTTACAATACACATATTTTTATTAAAACATTTAGAGTATAAAATAGGCAAATTATATATGAATGATAGATCCACCTCCTTTCTTTGAGCATACCAAATGGAAACCAAAATGTAGGCAATGAGAAATTTTGAATTTTGAATTCTGTTACAACTCTGTTGGCAAAATAATCGAATATAGCCCAGTAAAATAAGAGCTTATATTAGAAAAAATAATAATGGAATTATCAACTTCAGCGCCTTTCATTAATATTTTTGCATAATCCAAACAAATTTCTTAATGAAAAATGAAACGCAAATTATATTAATACTTTCATAATTCTTTTTGCGATTATACATTTCCTATTCCTTGAACAGCTTTGACGTAATATAAGACGATGTTCTTTTGGCACTTTAATTACTCACACTCTACCTTACTATATACTTTAATTACTTAGAATTGGTTTGGATTAGATGAAATACATAAGTTACCAGTTATCACAAATGTAAATGATTAAATATAATAATATTATTATTTTTCCTGAAAAATATAAAATAAAGTAGTTTTTTCCTGGGCTACTTCATAAAATAATATAATATTATTTAGACTATTCTTAGCAAATTCAATCTTTGTCAATTTTATGAGTCTTTTCCAATCTTCCTACTATTGATTTTACTCGTAATATTAATATTTCAATACTAAGCCTCATTCTATTAAATTAAAGAATCCTGAATGCTTTTTTATTTGCCTTCCAGAGCGTAACAGAAAGTTTTCCTGCACCGATGGTACGAGAGAGACTGTTGGACTAATATAATTTAAAAATTACCTATCGAGGCTATAATTTATTTATAATTTCAGTAATCGACGTAAATTGTTTCTATTTTTAATAAAATAGATCCTTTTCCACAGATTCTCTCATATAGTGCATTGCAGGAAAACGCAGGCTCACCCTATGTATCGTTTCTTCGAAGGTGTTTGGTTGGGCGGCACTCATTTGAAAAAAGCGGAGGCGATCATAGTCTCTTGGGTCAACCATGGACCTCAGAGCAGTGTCTGGGCCAGGGCCGAGACCCAAGCCACTTTGAAGCACGCTGTCCGGTGTGTCAACCTGGAGGAAAGGCAAATATTATCACACTAATCCTCTACGGGATGTCCTCCCGTAGTTTCGTAATTCAATCGAATAAATAACAAATTATATATTATTATCTCTGTAACGAAAATTATGTTATACTAATCTAAGCGAACTATATTTATAATTACATTATTAGTCTATATTACTAATACTAAATCTGTCCAAGAAATCTAGCTGTTAACACTCGCTATACAATTTGCAAAATACTTTGCTGAGCCTTCAGATTAACAAAAAAATTGTATTATGCAGAGTCATTGTTACTTTATTCAGCTTAAATTTAAGTCATTTATCAATAACAGTTAGGTATTTTTCTTTTTAAGTTTGTTTGCAAATATAGTTAACGGAGTCGACTTTGGCGCACAAGCGAAACTTTTGTACAAATCACGGCGTGGTCGTTGTGATAAATTATGCAAAATTACAGCGATTGTAGATTATTTATTGACTCTTTTGGTGTTTTATTTGTTAAATTATTATTATTTATGTAAATGTTTTTTAAACAGGTAATTTAAATTAAAATGATATATGAATGAATGTAAATAACTCATGTTCCATAAATATTTACTATAACAATATTATTTTACATTATAAAACATCAGCGAAAGTATTTTTATCGCAATACGGTGGGGAGTGAACAGTAGATAAGGAAAAGAGATATTCGCAATGGTATGATCGTAATGACAATGTATGTGAAAATGATAGGACTATAAATTTTGAACAGTCCGAGTAAGGTTCCGGGTCCGTATAGAAATGCTCTTTGTCGCCTTCACATTATTCCCTTATCAAGTGCGAAGTTAATGGGCGAGCTTTGTACGACCTATGATTAATCGATCCGCGCCTATAAAACCTCATTGTGATGCAGATATCCTTAGCGTTTTTCGTTAAGTGAGAATGATTAATGATGAACCTCGTAAATATTGAAATACAACGATTATTTATTTCAATAATCAAAAAACATTATATTGTAATTTATATTCGTCATCTTAAATTTTTGCGCCATACATTACGAATTCAAGCATTATTTTAAGCTAATTTTTGGTGAAAAATACACCTCATATTCACATCAAAGTATTCATTTTGTTTCATATTTTAATTACACGTGCTGGACTTGACCTGGCAACATTCAAATAAGACTCAAGTTTTAATATTAATGCAAAACAAACCTGAATAAACTCACATTACCAACGTACAAAGAAAGTAATCTATGTCAGTGGCATAGCTTTGAAAATATTACCACAGTAAATGTGATAAATGCGCCCCAAGGAATAACTTTTGTAGTTGCGCAACTTTAAAGGCTACACTTTGTCCAGATATCCTTTGTTGTGTAGGGAATTTGAAAATTTACAGTTTAACTCTATTACATTTACGTTACTATAATATTGTAATAATAACATTTTACTTAATTAAGTAGTGATAAAACACACACGAAACACGTTCAGCTCAGTATAAACCTGTCATCTACTTGCTGTGTCGCGAGTTTGAGTCCCGCTGGGGGCATTATTTTGTGTGTCGAGCAAGAATATTTCTTCGCCATCGGGTGTTTACATATATAATTTGTATTTAAATTTATATATGTATAGTGTATCAACCACACAGGCCATATATATTTCATATTTATGTATAATTTTATAAATTTTATTTCTTTGTTACACATTATTATTATGCCATTTATTTTAATTTTAATAATTTATATTTTTTTATTTTACAATTGTAATATAATTCTAGAATAACTTATTTCTGGATAAAGTACTAAAATATTAATTCATTATATATTAATACTATAACATATAATATTCATTATAACAGTAACCAAACATAAACCTACATAAACTAAGGAGAGTTCCATCTTATCAGATAAAGATGTTCCATAAGATATTGGCATGAACGTGACAATGTGCCAATATAGTTTTATTACCGATATCACGGATTTACAAAACCTATAATGCTTCAACAGCAATATCACAATTCGAATTGGCGAGAAAAATAAAATTGGACAAATTTAAAGTCGCTGACTTTATAAGAACTTTATGGTGATTGTATAATACAGAATGTTTAAAAATGATATCATTGCACTTACATCATGTATTGGTATTGGCTTTTGACCTCTCGATGCTCGGTTGGGAGAATACATCATTATTCATTAGTACGATTTCGATTATAACCATTTACCAAGCTGTGTATAACCACCTATCTAGCGGCTTATCAGATATTAATCACAGTTACAATAAGCAATATTATTCGCTATTCCGCTTAGAAAAAAATACTGTCACGTCACAATCTAACATAAATATAAAGCAAATCGCTGTAATCCCTGTTAGAAAATTCCTCGAGCGATCCATAAAGTATTCTTTTAATCCTCTAATCACAGCTGGACAAAGCCCCCGAATAGTCGAAAAAAGCAACTTCTGACAGGACTAATCCTAAGTGCAACTTGCCCGATAAGGATTATACTCGCGCCCTAATGGCCTTCATCCCTTCTCCCAACAAACGGCAATAACTCAGGCGCCGTCTTGGCTCAACCGACTTAACTTTGGCAGCCGTCATTTCTCAACGGCATGCGGTGACGTACCCCAACGTCTACAGATTAATAAATATACGTGAACGTGGAAAAATGTAGCACTTAATTCGGTCGGGATGAGTTGCGTATTCAGGAAAAGTTCATGAAGTTGGTTATGTAATAAACTACTTGGGAATATATTATCTCCTTTAAGACCAGATAAAAGTGTATATGATTTATATATGAATATAAATGGTTTATAGAAGTATATTTTACTACGTTATAAAGTAGTGTTAACGTCTACTGCGTACAAAAAATTGCTGTATTACGGAAATCTTTCAGTTTTGACGGTCAAAAAAGAGAAAATAGTGACACCTTACTTTGCTTACTCACAACTCGTACTAAAAGTAATAGTCCTTCGTTCTTAACATAAATCCCATAAAAGAAAAGGGATTTTAATAAATACCAACATTAATAGCGAATAGTAATAAATGTCAGTTATCTAAAAGACAGTTCCCAACTATCTTTCAAATGTACGTATGTTGTGTTCCTGTACTATATTATTATACTCTTTGGATTGTCGCCGCGTCTCACCTCGCACGTCCCTTGCTAATGTTGTTAGAAGATGCCCTCGTTAGACTACTGTATGGATTGGTGGGCTGATTGCACTTCTCTTGAAGATTCTTAAGGTTTTCCCATAGTGATGACAATTGAAAAATCTCGTCTTGTATAAGACCCAAGATACGAGTTTGTCATTTACCTGTTCTGTACATCGCGTTTTATCTTTCGACATAATTGATATACACCATTGATAGACATCAGTTTCTTACAAGCTTTACAGTTTTCTACGCAATTATACAATTGTACAATAATTACAAGCAATCATCGCAAGCTGTCCATTTTAACCCTTAGCGTAGTAAGCAATACTAAACAAAAAATACAGCGTTAAATTAGTTTTATTTTACATCAGTAACTTTTCATAGCCAAGTTCATATGTCAGACAGCTTCAATGTATGCAGACTCCCAGTTGTAATAATCACCACTTAGACAAACTATTCCCTAACTACTCGCACAGCCTAAAAAAACTGGTCATGTTAGCAATGCATACAAATGCGTTGCACGTCGCGTCATACTAATTGCTGCGAGTGCATGTCAAAGAAGGACCGGCGTCGCGCCGGTTCAACATAATGGCGGATGGGGGAAGAGAATGTATGAAAAAAAGGAAGGCAGACGCTGAGCTTACATACTTTTGCTAAGATTCGGTTACACGTTACCGTTGAGGACGTTTTGTTTGCTAACATGAGATATCGAGGTACTTCCCGTCCTTCCCTTATTGTCTTATGGCAATATTTATTTTATTTGTTAGTGGGAATAATTTGATTTACTGGAAACGTGAAATGTTTTATATACTACTTTATTATACCTACTTTATTATACCTATTTTATCTTTATACAAAGTATATTCCAAATAAATTCTGGACATTTATACATAAGTATTTATATTTAGACATAAGTAAATTGTCGTGGAAATCTTTAATGATGATATTATGCCCGCCTGTAGACGTGTTTGTGTTGACTGAGGCAAATAATTAACTGTAACCTATTAGCCTCAACCTATTTAAGTTACTATACTAATATTTGTTTCTAAATAGTGGAATATTAAGCTACTTAAAAGTAGTTACAAGTGCTTACTATATACAAAAAGGTATGCTAGTTTCACCCATGGTAATATTAATTCTATTATTAATACCTTGGCCTAGTTTAAAAAAAATACAAAAATAAAGATTTTATTGACTTATTTATTTATTCATTTAGAACAAAAATACTTTCTTCACATCTATTTATTCAAGCTGTAATATTTCTGAACACCACACTGTAAGTACAAACTAATCTAGGTAATATTTTCACTCAAATATATAATATTATATACTATTCAGCTATATATTATTCAACACAATGGTACATATACATATTATACATAAATACAACTATGAAACTCTTTTGAACACACGCCGAAGGCTCCGTCCTTAGAGGCCTTTGCAGTCTAAGACCAAAACTTCAGGACATGCTAATTATTCATGGGTGGACCATGCACAACTCTTGTGTACTTCTCTATTTTGTTCACACACTTTAATAAACTATTAAAAAAGAGTAGTATATGTTTTACCTGACTTAATGTTCGTTCAGATAAGACCTTGAAAATGATTGAAAATATACTTTACACGATGAATTCTAAAACATAAGGTATAATAATGATAGTATGATTTTTGCTCGTTTGTTTCTAAATACATGCGCCAATTCGCTCCTTTAAAAACAATATCTAAGCCACACAATATGAATTTTACATATAACTAGTAATTAGTAATAATGTTAATTGTGAAATATCTGACCACAGATGTAAGTGTCTATAAAAAAGAATTTAAGAAAGATGAATTGTCTTACCCTCTGTGGTGGCAGTGTTTGTCGTGGACTGTGCGAATGTTTTGGCGAACAGGAACCATGCTTCTCTTTTCTATGAGATTTTAATCCACGTAATAGTCTTGAAAATGTTGTCACCTTCTTCTTGGCTGTGCCAAGACAGTTGTCTATTAATAAAAACAAATTCATATTAGCTACGAGTATATGCACAAAAATTACCTTTCGTTTAAAAAATTGTTACAATTTTTTTGTTTGTTTAATTATTCAAAAATATCTTTGTTGAATAATTTTGTTAAGGGCTTATATTTTGTTTAACTCGGATCTTAAGTATCACTACATTTACATTAACTTGATTATGAAACCTCTAGACAATTGAGACAGTCTGTTTTTCATTACTCACCGCTAGGAGGGAACTCGTAAAAGTATGCAGAGCGGGGGCTGAGACAGCTGTAACAAAAATATATTTTTTAATTTTATGTCCATGTTGAAAATTTATATAAACTAGTTCAATATTATCAATCAATTTTTACTGTGTAAAATCATTTTTGTTCAAGCGGCACGCATAAAAGCCATTATTTTATGGAATTGCATAATACTTTATAAAATTTACGCAAGTATTTGAAGAGCTATCCTTCCGATTTTTTACCAATTAATGTAGTTTTGTTTAAGAAACTAGTAAGTAATTATAGTTTTTGAAATATGTTTGCAACTACAAATGAAAAATCTCAAAAAAAATAGGTGATTACAAGTTAAGTACTGCAAACCCTTACTCCCTACAAAAATCTTACAAAGAAAAGTATTTAAGTAACCACTTTAAAAACTTATGTAATACTGTCATTTACTCAGTTAGCCTATAAAAGATGCCAATAAGTAATAAAAATGATATACAATATACATAATACATAGCAGTCACTCAAATAGTGGCGAACCTTAACAGTAACAATACATGTCATAAGGATAGAACAAACACTAAAATAATGCCGAAAGAGCTTGTATTAGATATGATAAGCATTTATCATCCACACTATAGCAAATAAACACGGACGGTATCGTACTGGAGTACGAAGTGATGCAATGAATATTGATTTTCGGTTCAATTGAGTTGGCCGAATATAAATTTACGTGAGCAATCACATTTGCGAAAATCAGCGCATACGGCTGTTGGTTATTCCACGAATATGATGTAAAAGGCAAAAATTAAAAAATAAACCACGCGGAAGCGACGGTTTCCACGCAACTACTAATTCCTTTGATTGAGTAAACACGTAAACGAATAAGGTGAATTATTGATAAACACATAATGGATTACTGTACGTTGATGTAAAAACTCAATTTACCTGGGAATAAATTTTAATCGCATTTAGGCCAAGCATTAATCTTAATTGCATCGTGTCACTCACGATTTTCATGTAAAATGAGGTAAAGATTGATGGTTTGTGGCGACCGATTTTATTCTGTGCATACTTTATATTTATATAGTTACCTATTTATAGCTTTTTCGCATTTAATATACCCCACATTACGTTTTTACGGCTTATCATCATCATCAGCCCTTTTTAACGTCCCACTGCTGGGCACGGGCCTCCCTCAGTACGAGGGGGATCAGGCCATAGTCCACCGCGCTGGCCTAGTGCGAGTTGGCGGACTTCACATGTCTTTCGAAAACTTGCTAGGTTTTCTCATACATGCAGGTTTCCTCACGATGTTTTCCTTCACCGTAAGACAAGTGGTAATCATGATATAAATGATTCGCACATGAAAATATCAGAGGTGCGAGACCCGGATTTGAACCCGCATCACTCGGTTATCCAAGCGACGCGTTACCGCTGGGCTACCACTGTCTTTTACGGCTTATATTATTATCAAATTGTCGTTGTATCACTGTAACGTAATAGGATTAGATTAAAGACTAACATTTCTTCTACTATAACCAGAATTAACTAACCACTAATCTCTAATTAAGGTTGTTATGTACAGATGTACTAATTGTACTATCTTTAATTGTAGCTTAAAGGTACATTAAGGACTTACGCTCTTTATTACACTTGCTCTTTGTCAAATTAAAATCCATTTTTTTTAATTCTTGCCAACAAAGTAACGGATTTTTCTTATTAATTTAATTAGATTGTGGGAAAACAAATACACTTATACCTATTACGTGGAACATGCTTGAGTAGAACATTCTTATCCCACCCATATAAGAAACGTGTTAAACTCCTTCAACATTGTCGGTCGGGTAATTGCTTTTAAAACAAGCAACTATAACCGGTTCCAATTTAAACCACAGTCAAGCCATAGCCTATAGATAAAACTTTTCGATCCCCAACCATCACCTGCTTTTACATTTTTGCAGAATTTCATTCGCAATAGTGTTTAGATACCAATGTATTGTATTTAACACTTATCATTTTTTAACTTTATAGTACAATTAAATAATTGTAATTTTATTGCTAGTATAATTATTATTTCATTTTTCTTTTTTTTTATTATTATTATTTACATACAAGAAGTGTCAAATTTTCAATAAATAATATTTTATATATCTAAAACAAGGCTGTTTCATAATTTAAGCTATGGTGAAAGTAAAGCAACGAGAAGTAGATAGCAACATGAACGTAACGAAGCATTGCGCATTTATGCAGGCACTTAGATAAATCCAGGATTGTTAGGGCTTTTTCATGTCGATAGGAACACGCTTAATTACCAATGACGCTATGGAGCTTATAATGGTTAACTGTGATTAAACGGAGATGTTTATGTCTTTAGATAATTGTACATTTTTAACATAATATACTTTAATTACAGAGAATACTTGTCTTAAAAATATATATAACATGTATAAATTATACAAACCAAGCTCTTTTCACTTACCAAGAGTTTTGACAGTAACATTTGAAGGCAGTGGTAACCTAGTACATAGCTCAACGTGCTTACTAGGAAAGCTAACTGAAGCATGTTCAACTCCCATATCGCGCACCTCTGATAATTTCATGTGAGAATAATTATCTGATATTTATTATATATACCCCCAGCAGGCGATATTACGATGAAGGCGATTATCGTGAAATGATCTAGATGTCTGAGAAAACCTCACCGTGTATTTAAGTCATGTGAAGTCCATCAACCCGGACTTTTTCAACGTAATGAACTACGGACCCCCAACGTATAAAGTATCTGTGTATATGTCCTATCACAATAAAGGAAAGCCCGATCCCAGCAGTGGGATATTAAAAAGGACTAAATTATATGAATGTTATCGTCGTGTTTGAAGATTTTCTATGTAGCAAAGTTTAGTTTTATTTTAATCTGTATTATTATTTCTTAAATCATGAACCACTGGTATCATACCTTCGCTTTGCTTGTTTGCTTGCTTTCACATTACAAAATTATATAGGTATAAGCTCCTCTTTTTGAAGAATCATATACTAACAATAGACAATAAGTCACTTGATGTCATAGTCTCTGTAGTAATTTTAATCTAAATTATCTTAGACACATAAACATTTCACATTTATTATAGCAGCATTAAGATTGTCTCTTAAACACTTGATATAAATATAACCATAAAATAACGCCCTGATGCAAAATACAACCGAAAATTAGCCTATAAGGGAGTGAACATTTTCTTTATACACTCGCTTTATAATTTGATTGACTCCGTACTTTAATTTCAGCAAACTTTACATAATTCACAGCATAAACGCTTTAAAACTTAAACCAATTTAACGCTGCATTGTTAGAGAATTTGGTATGAGCAATATTTTAATACAATATATTACCTACAACTTTTTGCTAGTGAATAATCCTTTGATAATTAACAAGTAAAACACTCAGAGAGTGGACTTAGACGTTGTTGCCTAAGTTTTAAATTTTGTTTTGCTTTTAGCAATAGCATTATCTGATCAATCTTACTCGCACTTATAACATTTAGTATTATCAATACAGAAACAGACAAACATAGGTCTCTTAGATACGAAGTTACTGCAAAGGCAATAAAGACAACACAACTGCGTAGATTACATTCACTATTAACATTCACCATTTGTTTCTCGCCGTTCAATCGTAAGCACTTCTAGGTTGTTTAGATTTAGTGTGGATAGATGAAGTTAATTGACAACAGGCACTTAAAATGTCACAGGTATACACTTTTAAATAAAATAAACTCGAATTTATTTTGGTTTTTGGTTCCCGAGATGGTCAAAGGAGACGTTGTCCCCGACTCTCTCATGGCGATGATGATGTGATGAATGATGATGTTTTCAGAAAAGTATAATTACCACAATAATAATAAAAAAGATGTTTTAAATTTTTATTTAAATATGTAAAATATCCCCATAAATTTAAAAGTATTGTATCCTAAAAGAACATACATTTTTTCTTACATATACATATATATGTGTAAAAATCAGATGTGCGTGTATTCATAGCTACTTTTTCTTCTCCTCCAAAACAACTTGGTCGATTTTGATAACTTATTTGTGTACCAACTTATGAATAAGGATAATTTTTGGCTATATGTAGCACATTTTTCGGACCTTTTTTTATTTTCTCACCAAACGAGGTCTGTGACAAACATCATCTGCCTACCGACTCCGCCAGTAAGTTAAACATTAAAAAGTATTTACTTATTTATATTCATGAAATAGCTTTTAACTCATCCATAGATTAATTAAAATCCGCATAACATATTAGCGCTACCTAACAATTACGAAGCTAGGGAAGCTATTAGCTATAACATGGTTTTATAATACTTTAAGTATTAATAAATTAATTTAATATTTCAATAGTTACTGTGGCATAGTTACGAAATACTAAAATTGTATTATTTATTATTTATGGAACATAATATTACACTTTTAAACGTTAACATCATTGCCAAGAAATCCTCATCCACATCTAACACAAATTGTAGATTCTAAAGATCTAAATGAGCGTATGCATTAATTACAATAGTCAACGTTTATGTAATTTGTCTTTTTTTTAATATTTTTGAATAAACCAATCTATCTGTACTAATATTATAAAGCTGAAGAGTTGGTTTGATTGTTAGTTTGTTTGTTGGTTTGGTTGAACGCGCTAATCTCAGGAACTACATGTCTGAATTGAAAAATTATTTTTGTGTTGGATAGTCCGTATATCGAGGAAAGCTATATGCTATATAACATCACGTTACGACCAATAGGAGCGGAAGATCAATGAAAAATGTTGCAGAAACTGGAGAAAAATATTCCTTTTGATTATCAGCCTTTAGAACGCAAGCGGAGCCGCGGGAAAGGCTAGTATAATATATATTTTTTAATATTTGTATTTTGTTAACAACTGAAAATTCTAAATACTTCTATTCCATATTTTTCTGAAACATGAACTATATAAGATTCAATATTTTCATTTTAAAAAATAAATAATATTATATTATACCTAAATTATGTATATAATTGTAACTTTTGTTTTACCTTCGTATAACCATCCACCCACTTACCTTTTAAGAACAATGTTTAGTTGAAGCACTTTTAATTATGACTATTCAAGATCAATGCACGTACGACGCCTACTTATATATGAGAAATTATCCAGAAGGTATACCTTCTATAAAAGGGACAGAAGAAAATTACAAGCTTAATATAATATAACATAGTTTACATACTAAAAAGAGAATACACAAACTTGCTTGGTGCTTTTCTTATGTGCTGGCTCTGAACTTAAAAAAATTGTATTCACTTTTAAATTTCTTATTCTTTCGTATCTATAATATCTATACTTATACATAAATATGAATCCCTATTTTCCTGTGTCACGGCATCACGTGTGAACGTCTGGACGGATTCTCTTTTTTTTGTTGTTTTCGTCAGAAGTAGGTTCTTATGAAAGAATAAATTAAGTAAGTTGTGCAAGAAATTAGAAAATTTAAGAGAATTGTTCTAATAAATAATACTAATAAAATTTGTTTTGTTTGATGTAATATGATAGTTGCAATAGTGCATGCTATAGCAATTAAATCAGCAAATACATTACCAGGCGGTGCGAACTTCCGTAACAAAACTTAATACGCACCTACATAGGGAAGAACCCGAACGAAGATAGGTTGATAGGTTCGTATACAAAAGTATTTTCCTTTTCATTATTTGAAATGAATTTCTTTGAATTCAGTTTATTTTTAACTGCTTTTTTATTTTTCAATATTACAGTTAATTATAGTAAACGTAATTCATAAAGGAAGCAGTAAACTTGAAACTGTTGTAATAAAGCAAATGTATTTCGAAGCATAATACCAAGTTACTTGTAATCTATATTAAATAACATAAAACCAAAGCACGCTACAGATTTTACGAGGTAATTCATTAGGCGGGCCAACTTGTAGCGGACCTAATTAGCATCAAACAACTCGGCAGAGGATGCGTAGGTGCAATGTGACATGGTAAGTTTTGCCTGATTTTCTATCTACAAATTTATGAGTACTGGTGGTTTTATATTAAATATAAAGATGTTTATTTATTGCATACTGTTACTTTAAATTAAAAAATAGCGAGAGTAAAGTATATTATACAATATGAATAAATAATTAAGTTTAAAATCCCCCTTTTTACGTAGTCGGGTTATAACGACTACGTAAAAAGTAGACTAAAAAGGACGAAACCAGAAAATAACTCAAATAGAAGTCCAGAAATGCATAAGGTTACAAAAATGGTTAAGGTAGAGCTGTGGTCGCACTTATATACCTACTACAACTATGATTATGTGGATGCCAGGAACACCTTAATGTCTGCTTAAGACATAGTGTAGGTATAGATATATAGTATAAAGCACAAGCAACTCACCCTGCTCCGCTTTACGGTTAGTAACGATTAGCATAAATAATATAATAATATGATATGTTGGGACATAAAGCAATATCTATCAAGACAGAACGACAAACGAAAAATAAATATATGTAATTATACAGATAATAAAAACTAAATATATATAATTATAAAATATAATTATACAGAGCGCTACGAAGGAAGCTTGTATTACGGATACCAGATAGCTATAACCCATGACTGGATTACAAACATCCGAGTTTAACAAATAATTGCCCCAGAGGGACTCGAACCCGCGACCGCTGGCGCAAGAAAGTTACTACAAACTGTCAAAAATTAATAGTAATATTACTATTCAAATAAGAATTTCCAAAAAAAAGCGTCGATTATTATTCCTACGTATAGAAAGATACATATTTATTAATCACTAATAGTTTTGTTGGTATTAACTTCCATTGAAAAGAGCAAAGTGACAGACTAAGTTTTAGTTAATAATTACTGCAATATCTGCTTCCTCGAAGAAAATTCTTGGACCGTTAATTTAAATTTATTTTACTGCTGCAATGAGATAATTAAAAGACGAAACGGGTTTGTTCTTGCAACATACAACATTGAACACGATACGTTAACTTTACTTATAGTCAATAACATTGAGAGCAGTGATAAATACTGTTTTTATGTATTTCAAGACGTTACTTTAAATTATTAATTTTCGTTTTACCTACATAATATTTCACAATAAAATTATTGCATTTTGTGTTTTGAAAAGAACCCGACATATTATATTAATACAACTATCAATCCTTACTAATATTATAAATGCGAAAGTAACTCTATCTCTCTGCAGTCTGTCGCGCTTTCACGCCAAAAGTACTGAACCGATTTAAATAAAATTTAGTACACAGATAGTCTAAGGCCTGAGAAAGGACATAGGCTGCATTTCAAGGCGAAAAAGGGCTGTAAGTCGTTGAAATAGGGGATGAAAGTTTGTATGGAAATTAAGTCATTTTTAAAGCTACAAGCTTGAAACTTATTTTTTAGGTTTTTGATTTGATATAAATAATTAAGAGTTTATCCTAAAGGGATCCTATGTAATATGTAATATTGTAATAAAATATTATTCATTTTTATGCAAAAATAGCTAGCATATTAAGAGTACAATTTCAATAAAAACATTTTTCACGAACTGGTGAGCGCACTATAATTCTCCATCTTAGCTGCTGCTGTCGCCATTCGAACGTCTGATTTCAATTTAGATTAGGCCTTAAACATGCATCGTGAAACCTTATCTAATAAGTACACCTGTTCAGTCAAAATATAAAATATATTTCTATTTCTATTTGCCAAGATCATGTATGAGATTATACAAAATGTATAAAAATCAACATGTAAGCTAAATCCAGACTTTGATTCTGATTGAAAGTCTTGTTGCCATAGCTTACTGGAAATATGTAGGTACACGAAGAGAACACTGTACATAGTTGAAGTTACATTCATATTTTCACTGTCGAGAAGCGTGATACATAGCAACGTTGGCGTGTATCTAATCTAATAACGAGAGTTAGAGCTAACACAGCATTAAACAAAAATCTTGATATAAGTTAAATTTCTATATTTTTTAATGAATAACGCTTTTATATATAATAAATAACGCACGTAAAAAGGCAAACCGACATCAGAAGCACTATAAATGTAATTATTCCATTTTTGAAGTGGAATTTATTATTGGATTTTTTATGATATCTCACTCATTAAAAGTGCATCATAAAAAACGGTTCTCAAATAATAATAATTATGTATGTACTTAATATTTTATTTGTAGATAGTACATATAAGAACTTTGGAATCCAAAAAAGCAGCTTTAAATTTACTTTTTAAACTTTCCATCTTTAATGTTGTTTTCTTTTTCAATATAATAAATTTGAATATTAATATACTATAGGTAAATGTGAAAAAAATACAAAACAGTCAGGTTAAAAGCCGGCTTCTATTTTACAAAAGAAATGTCTTATTGTTTTCTTGTATATAAAATTCGTCAATATGCCTTGCTAGGCTTTACCTAAAACCATATTTCGTTGAATTCCGATAAATAAAGTCAGTGACCGAATCTCCAACACTTATACTTCGTCATAAATACATCAAGAATTATAAATAAAACTATCTTTCTGGATTTGTCGCGTGTTTTTTGAATATGTGGTTCCCAACGTTTCGAATGCTTAACAGCAATCATGGTCGCAGGAAAGAATTGCTGTAAAGCATTCAAAACGTACGGAACCAAAAAATCTAAAGAAATCCACGACAAAATGCGAAAAGATAGTTTCATTTATAATTGTCAAATCGCGTAAACCTAAGAAAGTATTATACATCAAGTAGTTCCATATAGTCTGAGATTTATAAGTCTAATAGGCGTGGGTGTAAGCGTCACCACTAACCTCTGATAATTGTGTTGTTGATTGTGTATCAAAGGCTGCGTGGGCTGCGCCAGTAGGAGCTGCTTCTGTTGTTGCTGCCTCTGCAGCATTTGTTTGCCGAACACACCGTATCCAAATCCGTATATCTCATCCTCTTCCTTGTCAGTGAGACAGCTTGAAGGCTGGAACAAATAGAATGTTTTATTTGATTGAAAGTGTCAATATATTGAAAACTTGAAAACTCCCTTTTGTCTATGGCTTCTACATTCTTTTTCATATAGATAAAAGATAACTGTAAATTGAGGATATGTTTGGCTCAGTTTGTAGTGGCCCTACTTTCTGCGCCAGCGGTTGCGGGTGCGAATCCCGCTGGGGGCATTAATTTGTTAAGCACGATTGTTTGTCCCCCAGTCATGGGTGTTTATGTTTATTGTATGTATGTATTTAAAAGTTATATATGTGTATATCAACCTATCTGGTATCCGTAACACAAGCCTCGTAGTTTATCATGGAACTAAATGCTGCGTGTAATAATGTCCCAAGATCCAACAACAACAAATATATATTTTTTAAAAAAGCGTTCTTTATATAATGACCAATAATTAATAAATTAAGAAATATTGAAGCACGTTTTTTACTAATATGATTGTTATTTTACAAATGAATTGTTTTCTTTTCACGTCGTCGTTATATTAGCATAAATGGAACTTTCTTCGTACATAAAGTAAAAGCTACACACAACTTACATTGATATGTTAAAAGCTTACATCTTTTAAATTATACCATAAATATAGAAGAAATTATTATAAAGTTTAAGTTGCAATGATGTTATGGTATCAAAATTGCTACACTATACAAGGAAGGTGATATGAGATATAAACACTAAATTAATAGTCGCTTTAGATACCTTATCTGCAAATATTGATAACTATTACTAAAGTAGAAAATATTTGTCTAAAATACTTAAATCAATAGTGCTAAAAATACATTTACATTTGTTAAGTATAATATAAACGTTGCGAGTCGATAGCAAAGGTTAGAACAGGTCAATTTATCGACTTGATAAACTAAATAATTGGACGACATATTTTAAAACTTGATTATAAATTTGTTTTATTAATATTATTTTATTATTATTTATTTTATATTTTTAATAACAAACTTATTATTAACATAATGTTACTACTTACCGAATATTTTCCAGGCACATAAATCGGTTGAGAGTGGGATGTTGTCAAGTTGTTTAAAGCTAACGTCCCGGGACTTGCTGAGGGAGGTGTCTGTGGAGTACCAGTGCCTCCAAGAACCCTCATTCTTGGAGACATTTCATCCCATTCATGTCTTCGTAGTTCTTCAAGATGGTCCAAAACGTCTCCATAGTGTGTAGAGAATAAGTCCGCATATCGTGACGCCAAGCCTTCTAGGTAACCACGATCCCCATCCTAAAAAGAAATCGATAAATTAATATAATAAAATTCATAAGTCACTATGTTTATAGTTTAGTTTAACAAAATATTCATTATTAGTTAACATGGATAACGCAAAAAAACTTAGTGTACAATTAACTGTTTGTCTACATACTTATAAATTTACTACACAGGTGAGTAAATATTTGCATAACTGAACATTATAATGACTGCTCCAAATTTTAATATTATATACCTACTTAATACCAATAAAAACAAAATGAATAACAACTCTGATAAAATATAGTAATTCGCGAGTAATGAACTCATATTTTAAAATCAACGGTTTGTGAGTGACTTAGTTACTTTTTATCGTTGCAACAATTTATAATAATGAAAGCTTATATCCAAAGACGCGAGCTAAAACTAGTACATCATACACTATTTCTGATTTGGTAAACTTCTCTAAAGCAAAAAGAATTGCCAATAAAAAAAGAAAATTGTATACTGTAATACGTAAGTTAATAAGATAGGATTTACATTACATTTACCATGCCGAGGTAAATAGTAAATTTTAATTAGAATAATTAAAATTTACTATTTACCTCGGCATAAACAATTACGCACATTTATATACGACGACGATAAAAACTTGTCATTCCATCCGAAGAGCCCATAAAAAATTAGAAGTGCGTACTATTACGGGTTTTAAAAGTTACATTCTGCTAATTACATTGCCTATTAAAGCCTCAACTCGGGTAAAGTATAAAAAACCGTAATTATCTGGCGCCTAGAGACCTATTTGCTTGGAGGTCGCTTCCTTCCACGCAATTTCCGCCAAACCCCAAAAAGAAAAAAACAAGCAAGTAATACTGAACAATTAAATACTGCGGGTCTAAATTATAGAAGGAAATTTAAATTAGCCATGCTAAAAAGATTTCTTAAATGGGGGTAATTAATTAAAAGTTTCATTACGGCGCGGGTGGCGCGAGTAAGATGTTAGCTTGAGTTAAATATTTTCATATGCGTAATACTTTGTTTGATAAATTAAGGGTAGGTAAGTATTATAAATCTGTATAACTTATTGGGAAATTAGTAGTTTATACGATTAATAGATCAAAATAAGTCATAAGCTGGCATATTGGATCAAAGGTCGCATGTTCAAAGCCCAGATAAATGTTTGTCCAATCGCGGCGTCGGAAATTGTAACCCACGGATTTGTGTCTGACAAAACGCGATATCGGTTTTGTTGAGTATAAAACGTTTAAATAAAAAATATTTGATACTTGGTGCAAAAAATATTTAAACAAAACTCAATAAATAATACATGAGTGCAAGATGTCTATCCTTTAACGTTAAAAGTAAAAAAAAGTTTTTATTAATTTATTTTCATATTACCTATCGATAATATTTTTTTTTCAAATACATTTTTCACACTTTCGAAAGAATAAATATACACTAAATGAATAGTCTTATAAATAGTGTTTTGTTTTTTATTTATTACAGCTATACTTATACAATAAAATTATATTATTACAAACCTGAACATAGAAGAAACATTTTTAAAATAACATGTTAATGCATAATATGAAATATGATGTCTTTACAACTTTGCTAAGAGACATTTAAAAAAGATTAGCATTCCCTGCGCAATTTCAGACGATAAATATTATCTTAACGGAACTACACGGGATATTTAAACAAGACGATGTTGGCACACAGAATCGAAGTTAATAGCACGAAGCAAGTTTAATCGACAACCATGGCCCAGGAAAGAAAATAAACGAAACGCCCACCTCAGTAACCAAAGTACTTCATTACGATCTGCAACCAAATATATAAACCTCAGGCAAGATTTCTCCATCTTCTTAAGCAAACACAGGGTATAGTAAGATTTTATACCTTACGCCAACTTTAGCGGCGTTACATACCTACCTAATATGTACGTCGAAATATGAATTTATTAAACAAAACAAAAATATTCTGTTCATATAACCACACTTTCTTGGCGAAGTAACAATTTGTTAGAAAATATATTGGCAAGCGTCTCGTTCAGTCACTGTGAAAATATGGAAGGAGATTAAGTGCACCACAATAAAGACAGTATTCTCATGCCAAATATCTAGAATGGATAATAAATATAAATAAAGTGAAATCAATCAATACATTTAAAGCGCAGTCCATATAACTAAATGAAGATAGCTAAGAATTTTAGACAACGAACAGGATGCTATCCATCAATCCAAAAAAGAATCAGTAGCTAGCCACTGGAGAGACGTACTTAGAATTCAACCAGTCGCGCGTCGAGTCAAAGATGGCCGAAGGTTTATTTCCATTTTTAAATGAGAGCGGCTGAGAGCTTTGTCGGCTCCGAGTTTGTGCTTCGCGTTTTAAGTGGATTAAATCGCTCTACGCTCGTAAAACCGACAAGTGGTTCAGCTAAGAATTCAAGTAACCGTTCGACTTTTGCATGAGAAAGTGCTCGCGGGGCCTCGCTTCGCACTTACTGTGCGCAATTTGATGCGACCAGAGTTTGTTTATTTTTTTCTACCCTGGAAATCGTGGTCGATTCACATCTAAGCGGGTTGCCGTTGCTTTGTGAATACTCAATAAAAGAAATTCATTACCGCTATCTCCCAATGAAGCTCTTTCGGGATTAACAGCTTGTCTGATCTTAAAGGATTATGTTATTTACGCTTAATTGTGAAACATTTAATGAGGTTTGCTTTGTATACTCTTTGCTTAATTTATTATAATAGATAGAAACAACAATTTTATGAGAGACAAATGTTTTAAAATAAAACTCTTTTGATATCTTAAAATTTTACGAAATGCAAACTGTACTACATCAGGAAAGTTTCGATTATAATTATTTTAATAAAGTAATCCTATATAACAGTATAAGAATATTGATTCTTGTACATTTTTTCAATTTTGTAAGTGGATGACATATTTGAAATATATCGTAATCGTCGTGCCCCGAACACAATGAAGTATTGCTCTTTAGGGAAGATATACGTCACACAAATTCTTTTCAGTATCTACCAACGATACATTTTTAAAAAAAATATATTGACTTTTTTACTTTCTAAAACAACACATTTTCTACCAACGATTTTAGTAGAAAAATATAAACTTTTTTACTTTCTAAAATAACACATTGAATTAAACATTTAATTAAATAAAAGATACTTATATATCTCTAATTTGTAATTTAAAATGCTTTTCATTCGTTTCATAATAAAGTAATACGACAATAATACAAATCTCAATATATTATGTAAATTCGCAAGCATTATTCATTTCCATTTTGAATTAACGGCAAGAATAGTACACATGAATGAAACTAAGTCAGATTTAGCGAAATAAGGGGCAGGTGATACCGCACATAAATCCTCTTTGGACATCGCCTTTGCCCGGCACGCGGAACATTGTCTTATTGTGCTACCGTTCCTTGTTTTGTTCGTCGACTGCGTTATTTCGGATTTGCGATCTCTTTATAGGACCAATTCGCCCGCTTCTGCGATATAATCGTTCAGCTTCATACTTATTTCTGTGTACTTTCACTATTGAAACTATAAAAATTGCCTTTTATTGTAATGAATGCAGCACAAATACCTTTTTAATTTCTTATTTTCTTAATACTGTGTAATGTAACCTTTTTTTTATTTGATAATAATATCTCGTCATTAACTATTTTGCTTACTAAAGTCAGCTCATAATAGTTAAAATATGTAAATACTTTTACTTAGAATTCAACACTTTATGTATACGCGTTATCGTCCTTTCATTTATTCAATCAAAGTATTAAAATTATTATCACACGACATAAATATAAAGGTTTTCGTGGTTATAACAATATATTTTATGTGCATTATGAATCTTAATCCTTATAAGATAAGAAACAATTTTAATTGGATTAGTCAAAACAAATCATTGTCGCTATCGAGGGCATCGAACCTGAAGGTATACGAACTGTTAATAATAAAGGGACAATGTCAACTGTTGTATTTTGAAAAGACCGGATTGTAAGAATGTCTTGTTACGTTTATACCGTACTTTGTATCTTTTTGTCCCACCTACTGATAAAATTTAAGGTGTAAAATATGTGATTGAACATTAAACAAGTTGTAATTTGTTTAATATGAAATTTTGTAAATTAGTTTTATATAGACATGATTCAAATTAGTTTATAAATCATAATATTATGGGTTATTATGACTGCAAATTTTACAGCAAAGTATGAGTTATTTTAATTATATATCTACAGGAAAATGATGGTACCTGGAATCTTATACACAAACTGCTTTCACATCATGAAATTTCATAATGACTCACGTGCATAAGAATGCAGCATCGTTATCACCTTATAAGTTAGCGGTACTTTTATTAAACATAAATAATAATTATAACTTCACATATTTTATTTTTAATAAAAAAGGAAGCTTTTGTGCGATCAATTTATTATTGAATTTATGTTAAAGTCTAACAAAAAGAATTATTATAAGTACCTATGTATTTGGTGAAGTTTTTATAGATTAAATTGAATATATTATGCATTTATATGCATTACAATAGGACTTCTTAAAATTCTTGAAAGCGTACATTTCCTGTTAAGGATAATAACATTGACGTCACCTGTAGTTTTACACATAAGCATTTAGATTGTCAAAAAGTGAACCGTAATTTCAAAGTAAAATTGTTAAGAAATTCGTCGCAAAGTTTCTACTTTTGCTACAATTACTCTTCTGTGCAGTCTAATGCATAATAGTTAAACCTTAAAGTGCTTGAGTAATACACTTTCTTTATTAAAATTTTTAGAATTAGAGGACTTAGGGTATTTAAATGAATATAATACTAGAAACTTGTCCATGCTTTATTCGACTGATTTTTCATTAAGCTACGAGTGTGTCAAAGTTAAGTATAGCTACGAGTATGTCAAAAAATCATGATGGCCCAAAATAACGTTCCTTCACGTTCCACAATTTTTTTTGTTGCCTTACAGATGATATGCTTAAATCATTTTCCAACGTTAAAAAAATCCGGGATTTACTTTGGGGTTTATTTAACCAGATATAACAACTAATAATATGATATCCCAGGGATACATCTAAATGTACCGAGTTGGAAAAGTAGTACCTAATTTATACTAAAAGTTTAAATTAATGGACCGATTGCAGTCTTTAATTAAAGTTATAAGTATGTAAGTGCAAAAACTGAGTAAATTACCTTAGTTCAAAAGGAAACTTAACTCATGCTAATTTTGAAATGACTTAGTACGAGTTCATAGTGAAGCGGAAGCAAACAATAGAAAATTCTTTTTTTTTTTTACTTCCGCTTGACACAGCTATTTACTCAGTGATTATTGACAATTCGTATATAAAACAGAACTATAATTTGAAAAGCGAGAAGCTGTTGCTATTTTATCTTACATGGTGTGATGATAGAAAAAGTAATTAAATTTAACAATTTTCTTCTTTTTTGAAATAAATGGAATTTATTCGTATATTGGAGGATGTTGATTGTCATGTAAGTTCGTAATCAATGCATAACATAAAGTATCAAACATATTTTTAAAAGAACGTAACGTCAAGTTCCTCTTAAGTTAAGAAACTCCAATATGTCTACGGGAAAACTTTAAGCGTTTTGTTTGGGTTACATCGCCATTGTTGGCATAATCTCGCAAAATTGTGTCATTTCTATTCTCTAAGCGTATGTTAGTGGTCTAAATATACCCATTTAAATTCAATAGCTGATGCTGTACCTTTTGCTGTCATGATGGATAGTCATCCGTTAGTATAGCTTTCATACAACTACAGTAAAAACTTTAAAAATATGTTTGAAATAACGTCAATACAAAATTAATAATATATTCTAATTATAATAATTCTCGAAGGTTAATGTTTACTGGGTATTTATTTACGCGTTTTTGATTTCGTCTGAACTTTTTGACGCGTAATACAGTCGTTATTCAACACGCTACTATAAACTACTGAACTTAAACGTAGGTACCACTGATAACTTTTAAAACTCAGCGAAACAATAAATATTATATAGAACTTAAGCATTATTATATTTTTGAAAGCTTATGCAATGTTATTTTTATTTTCGAGATATCTTAATCACCTAATAGAAAGTTTGCGTAACAATATCGATAGTAAAAGAGCTATAACAATCATAAACTTAAGTGGCAGCGCGAGTATCGTCGCCTCGAGATCTATTTCGAACTGATATCCAGAAAATCGCATTGTAAAAGTACTTTAAGTGAAGCGGAAATGTAAAATCTATATCGGAGGAAATTGAGTTTTGAAATTCTAGATGATGCACGTAGTATTCCCATGGTAATAAAATAATACGTTCGTCGCATCTCATTCTATATTGGGCGATAATACTATACACGAGAAAATTTCCTTTTTAAACATATAACTGTTTATAACCATGTAATTTTCTATTTACCAATTAACTACTTTCAAATTTGACAAACTTATTAAATTGCAACTTAACTTAACTAAGATAATCTCGAAAACATAATTAAAGTAATCTTGAGATTATAATCCAGATAATAACTTAGCGTATTTCAACAGAACCCACAACCTACGCAAAAATTCAGAGAGTTCCTACGCGTAACGCGAGACTATTTATGGATTGAAGAGGCTATTATTCAGTGATTTTCGTTTTTTCTTTGATTTTTAATAATATTTTAAAGGACTTCAAAAAAATAAAAAAATAAGTTGTTAATTACAACTAGTACAAAATTTATAATAATATGTTGAGAAGACATTTTTTTTTTTATTATGGAACTTTAGTAGCCGCAATAGATTTCACAAGAATTTTCCAAAATAAAGCACTTGTCGAGTTAAATTGAGCAAGTGAATGGATTGACATTGACGAATCACTTCTGGAAAGCCACTCGATGTAACCGAAACTGTTTTGGATTGCATGATAAGCGCTCCACAAATATAAATCCTAAATATACAAATAAAATACACGAAATACCAATTTTAACTTCGGTATCGTAAGCAAAAAATATTACCTACTAGATACACAAGCTGTTATAAATCACTAAAAACAACAAAGTATTAACACTGTTTCTAAAGTTAGGCATATCTTGTTATTCATAATAAATTAGTCAACACTTAAATTCAAGTGTCAAATTTAATTTTAACAATCAAGAATAATAAGTAGGATCAGATTCATCACTTAATAATTCATCCAAAAATCCAAATAAAACGTAACCATTCTAAATTAGAAACGTCCAATAAGTCTACAGTTGAGCGCGTGTGTTGTGCGACGACGAATGGTCGCGAACGTTGCCGACATCTGTTGTCTATTTTCAGATTTGTCACTGTTGAGACGATTGTCTGCGCCGGAACCTGACGGGAACCCTTTTTTACTACCGAATTCCTATGAAATACAATACCTGGTGTATCATAAAAATGCTTTTTTTAGATATTGGTGTTGAACAAGTCAATTCTAGTAATTTATAATTTAAATACAAGGTAAATTCTTGGAAACTATTTGATTTAATGTTGGCTTTGTTAATTACTTAATCAACACTGTTAATTTAATCAGCACCAACAACTACATATTGTTTGTTATCTTAATGACGAGAAGCCTGTGTTCGTTTTAAATGTCAAATAACAGTACCAAATCAGTCTAGTATTCCTAGAATATAATAAAGTATACCTACATATTGTTTAATAATATAACTTAAATATCTGTGGAAAGTTCAATAACTTCAATATGCTGTATTTTCCACGGTTACTTACCCGAGAAAACAAATAAATTAATTTATTTATTTCGTTTCTGGTTCCATAAATAGCACTTACATCAGTTCACTACAATTTTATTTCTTTATTATATTTAATAATTAAGGCAAACGAAACAATAACAAGTTATCAAGTTATTTACTTTAATTAACATGTAAAATAAGTTTATTCTCACAATAAATTCATTTTTAATCAAGTTTGTCTACTTTATCTCATAATTCTAGACGTATTACAATAAAAAAGGAATAATTTGGGGACTGTTTTCGGAATTCAATTGCATTTAAAGGCGAGTTCTTCCCATCCCTTATCGTCGCGCTTTGTCCTCCACCATTAAGCTAATTTGAATGGTGCATAGCCTCAAAAAGCTCTTGTTCGATAATACTTTTCCTTTATTCCAGTTGCCGCCCGTTCAGCGTTACACGGATTGCATTTATTTGACGCACTAGAGCATTGATGGCGGCGTAATACAAACCGCGTCGGCACTTTTGAGTATAATTATAAATAGCTGAATGTGTTTTCTTACTTTCAATTACAGATGGAGAATTTAAAAAAGTTAAGAAAAGTAATAAAGACCTTGCGATTTATATTTTTAAGAGGTTTGATGTTGAAATAAAAAAAATGTTTATTATATGTTAGTTAGTTAGTTCCTTCCGTGACTTTATTCGTATGTTTTTATTTATTCTCCAGATGTAATGTTAAACATATATTATTATACTAGCAATCCTAATAAAGCTTTAGATAAGTTTGAAACTAATTGATGGATGAGAATGATAGCTCTATTTATAACCTGTATAATAAAAAATCTAATGTATGATAATGTATTTGATGAACCAACAGACGGAGAAAAAGTTTAAAAATCATTGACCTGTTAATCGTTTTATTATATTAAATATGGTCAACATAGTATTATATAAGAAGCTACAACGCCAGTAAAAAATGTGAAAACATTAGTATTAGGCAGTCCCTAAACAATCCCAAAAAGATGGGATCAGATAAACGGCAATCGCAACTGTCAACGCATTAATTAATAGGGTTTTTTAAACGCAATTCAGTTCTTAAAGTTAAGAGGTTTGAGTTTAAAATAAATAAAGAGAGCGCGATGGATCTGATGCCAAGCTGAGAAACATCATCGTGGGCGAAACCAGTGACAAACGACTCTTTCTGTCACAGCAGTGATAAATAACTGATTATGTTACACGGCATTTTGCCTTCATAATTAATTGAAAACAGTTATCTATATGCAATTAGATCCTCGACAGACTTTAATTAAAGTCCATTAAATTCATAGCATCTTTCCGTGCTTAATGAAATATCGTACAATCATTACGCAAGCAAATGAAACACAATCCGCAGCTCTCACATGCACCCCGCAGGCTGGCATTTTATTTTTATATTATTTTATATCTTTTATTTGAATTGCAAGCGCAAAGTGGCTTTCGTTTTTATAGTTTACTCTTCGACCGGTTTTATGGTAATAAATTCCATGAACTTTAAATGATCTTATTTGAGCCCATGGAAGCTACTTTATTTATATTAGTGGTCATTTGTTACTGTTGAGGATTGAAAGTTCATTCTTAATACTTAATGAGAAATAAGTTATGTTCCAGATATCGTTACACTACATTAGTTCTTGGAACTTTCAAACTATTTCAATATAATTTGTTAAATGTTTCTAAACAAAGTAATAATAATCAGTACAACTGAAATAGTTCGTTTATTTTTGTACCAACGGCCGTTGTAGTTAATTGCCGCATTTTTTTCGCGCCTCACTGCCACGGATTTTGTAATTTGTCTTTCCAGAAATGAGTCGCGTCGTCGAATGCAAGCGACATGTAGATACGGATCGTTTTTTGTAGACACCCCTCCAATTTCGGGTGGCGTAAATAATGTTTAGGAGAATACCCCAGAGTAACGTTAGACGAGTAATTACGGTTTTAACTGCTCAGACAGAAACGTCAAACGTAACTTATTTTAGAGTTTCCTCTGTTTACTGATTTTCTTTTTAAATATTAAGACTTTCGAAGTAAGAGAGATCCGCGATTGATTAAAAATACATTAGGTTGTACCGCTTGAATAATTGAATTGACGTCGGGAACGCAGTGAGGTCACATTTCAGGACGACATAATGTAATCAATACTTTGACGTACACAATGCGGTTACAAATCACGAGCACTAAAAAGATTTACGTTCGCCGTTTACTAGCTACGTGGCTATATTTACGATTGCTCTCACGCACATTACGCTTTGTTACAATGTCTGTGAACCCTGAATACAGGTAAAATTTAATTTCCTATAGAAATTGCGCCTAAATTGTGTATGAAAGTTTATTATTTATTACTTATATT
This sequence comes from Boloria selene, assembly GCA_905231865.2. Lineage (NCBI taxonomy): Eukaryota > Metazoa > Arthropoda > Insecta > Lepidoptera > Nymphalidae > Boloria > Boloria selene. Next base: position 8,573,580 of record HG993140.1, on the reverse strand, counting down.
ATATCTTATAGAATTTTTTTTTTTATGGTAAAAAGGGGGCAAACGGGCAGGAGGCTCACCTGATGGAAAGTGATCACCTCCGCCCATGGACATCTGCAAGCCAGGCTTGCAGATGCGTTGCCGGCCTTTCAGGAAAGGGAGGGAAGTAATGGAGGAGGGAGGGAAGTGGGAGGGAGGGGGGAACGAAGGCGGAGGATGAAGGGAAGAGGGAGGGGGGAATGAGAGTGGGCCTCCCGGACTCTCACTCACCGGACGAAACGCGACAGCATAGCTTTTGTTTTTGTTACATATAGTAACTTATCCTGATTTTGCTCGGATGCCTCACAAATACACACACACACACGCTGCGCGCGTGTTTAATTGTATTTAAAAACTTAAATGTATATTACAATAACTTTTAATAAATAAAAAAAAAATATATTACGTTCACAAAGTAACGTACTAAATAAGACAAAATAATTCATCCAATTATAACACATTATATAGACGGTAAACTTTATGACGAGGATTAATGCTTAGTGATGTGTCATTTGAAATTCAATTACATTGTATTTTAATGCTGAAATGTAACTTCATATTCTGGTTAAACTGCGGATGTAGTTGGAACAGTTCATAAGAGATGTATAATTAAAATATTCATGAGTTTCTACAAATCTTTTTGTGAGTCATAAGATTTTTGAACGCTACTTCAAAATGATAGATTGCTTTCAAGTGGTAGTCTGGAATCTTGGAGTGGTTTTATCTAAATAAACATTAGGCCCTTATAATTTACAGTAAATATACTTATTTTGAAAGTACAGTACGTAAAATAACCAGATAAGATTATCTATAACACTTATATGTTTGGACGTTTTTGGATATCAGACCCTGTTACCTAATTTTTGTATTAGCGTAGAAAAAATATATCATTCCTATTCTTATAATAATAATGATAGTAATAGATATAATTATCTAGACGCTTAAAAAACACGGACAAAGAAGTAGACAGAAATTATCTAGTATTATTTGAGTTTTTGTGGCACCACTAATATCAACATTAGCAAAAAACATATCGTAATTACTTGATCGTGTGAATTTGGACTTATAATGTACTACATATTTAATGTACATATTATATGAAATAAACTTATCTCTAAATCATCTTAATACTGAGTTACTACGAGATACTAGTTCGATATAGTACAAGATATCATAGATAAAAACCTTGATAAAGGTACTTTAGTTTAAAAGTCCTAGTTGAGTCCTAGATAGCAAGCGAAATTGCGGTACCAAAATAGTTACAGAATAATAATAATGCGCGTTGTTGCTTCACGATCGCGTACCTTTATCCAACTTACCTACTGGAATCCAGTTAGAAATGCAGTCTTAACTAGTTTATAATAGAATAAGTTAAAGTTCGAGTTAGTTTACTAGCGTAATGTTTGAAATTAACGTCTAGCTATTAGTATTAATACCTGCATTAAAATACCTTAAGACAGTGCTTGTTAAAGTAAATTATATTTAATACGCAATAATTGTAACACGAAATATTTCAATGCCGAATTATTGAAATAAAACAATGTTAATTTTTTTATACTCATTTTATATATATTTTTTACTTTTTTAAAGTTTATTTCTTAAAATAAACTAAAATCTTTAAAAAAACTCAAATGTAGATCGTACCATTATTTGATTATGCGATTACTTTAGTCTTATTTATTTTTTGTTAATAATAAAAAAAAACAAAAATATTCAATATACCTACTAACATGTCACACTCGTGTTACTGTAAATATGGGATACATATTATACTTTAAAAATTTTTTATACTTAAACCAACCCTGACCTACCAACATAACAAAGAAAAAAATTTCGTATGGGTCCAGGAGTTTTTGAGTTATAGCGACATTAACAAACACCATTAGATTTTTCTATATTGAATGATCTATTAAATTATTTAAAAATAATTAATAAATACATACAATGGTGTCAATGTGTCAACATAATGAAGACAATAAATATCGAAGCCAAGAAACATTCAAACAACATATGAACAACAATCATTATTTACCAGACATTTACAGTTGAATTGTGAAACGCGATAAGCTACTATCTATGTACAAACCTCGCTTACTTTGCCTTAACGGTTTAGATAACAATCTATGAGAAATTGCATTTGTTACTTAAGTATAAAATATTGTATAGTTAATAGGCTATATGCTTTTGAAATAGATTTCTATGGGACTATTTTATAGGTATGTCTCTGTATTTATTAATTATGGGAGTTTAATAGCGAGAGTGACAGTATGTTTTTCGCATATAAATTACAATAGCCTTGGTATGTGCCTATAGTAAAAATGTACTTTACCGTCATGTCGCTACAATACTACAGTAACAATATATATGCCTACTTGAAAAATGAAACCGAAACCAAATGTAAAATATCGTAATAATTTTCAAAACTCCACGAAAAAATAAATTATAACTCGTGTAGGTACAATTTCAAGTTTTATAGTAGTGCTATAGCCGTTGAAATAAGTCAGGGTTACGTCTGGAATAAAACTTGGGATCCAAGTTACTGGATACATTTAATATTTATTGGTTAAGGTAGCACTCGCACTAAGAAACTTCTCCTAAAATAAACAATGTAAGGTTAGTTAGGTTAGTAAGAAACAACATGCTACGTAGAGTAGTTTCAATATTGTATGACTCTTGCATGGCGAGTTATGTATATAATGTACCTATAACTAGCGACTCACCCTCACTTTACTCGGGTTCGTCCCTAGGTACCCCCTTTAGTATAAGTTTTTTACAAACTTGTTTTTTTTAAATTATTATTAAAAACTTCCTTATGACTTAAGGAACTTATACAAAAAATAGACCAATACGTCGAGCCATTCTTGAGTTTTGCGCTTAGCAACATTCATTTTTATTTATATAGACTAAGTATTGCGAATACTCCCGTCTGTGTATTGCTGTTAAGTTGTATTACCTATATACTATGTATGCAAACTAGTTTAAACTTTAAGTTTGAATCTACTTAACTGATTGGATTAGACTTTCTATAATTTAACACGTATTTCCCCATGTCTCCGCTTGAGAAATAAACACACACATAAATATATGTTCCTTTAATTTCCGTAATTGCCCTTTCGAAAGTCGTTGCGTAATATAATAGATCTTGTTCTATTATCAGCTGCTGATTTTTCAGTTACAATTATGACTTTTTTAACAAAACAAAAGAAACCTTTCGAGATGAAAAAATAAATAACATATAGAATAAACTAAACTTCTTCAAATATATAAATTCAAACAAACAATTTTAATTTAAAATGATGTTTCTTTTCAGTCATTCACATTGAGCGTAGCCTTATACAACATATGTACGGACAGAGTAAATGCTTGCAATATTCATGTTAGAATTGTCAGTCAGCAGTCTTGTAAGTTTTATGAACATTACTTATTAATACTACCTTTCTGTATTACAACTCGTATTGCTTTAGAAACTGGTAGTAACTGCCTATATTCGTGTATTACATTAAGTTATTAACCGACTGCAAAAAGAGGAAGTACCTGCTTACTTTTAATTTCTTTGCCTATTGTAAATATTTTCTTAATTATTTGACATTTTCGTTTTTTTTATTAATAAAATAAATATTTTTATATAATAATATTTAACTTATTAGCTAGCGACTTAACCTTACTTCGCTTAAGTTCGTCTCTAACTGCATTTTATTTTAAAGAATAAAGCCCATACTCTATAGCTTTCCTAAATAAACTGGCAAACTTAAGCAAAAAGATTTTTTCAAATCGGATTATAAGTTGAGATGAGCGCGATCATAAAAAGAAAGATAAATAGTAGTTTTAAGAGATCTCGCTTGAAAGCACGAGGTATAGAATAACCCAAATTATTATCAATGAACCAGGAGCAGTCAGCTACTGCGAGCATTATATCCTATTTGATATTTCTGCTTATATGATTTTTATTAGTTATTATTATAAATAATAAATAAGTAAATAAATATGTTGGGACATTATGGTTGGTTATATATTGCACACAGCGCCATCTAGTTCTGTGGTAAGCTACGAAGGAAGCTTGTGTTACGGATAGATATATACTAAGTACAGCTACTACCAGATAGTTGATATACTACATTACCTATATAAGTTTAAATACATACATTTAATGTATTTAAACATTAATGACTGGAGTACAAACTTCCGAGTTTACCGTTTAATTAAAAATGAATGCCCCTAGCGGGGCTCGAACCCGCGACCGCTGACGCTAGAAAGTAGGGTCACTAAAAACTGCGCCAAACGTCGCGCCGAGTAAATTATTAGAAGAATATTATCCGAATTTCCAGTCAATTTTGATATTTTCATATAAGCTTATACATAAATCCCAATAACGTCAATAATGTCTTAAGGGTGAGAGAAAAAATTTTACTAAATGATAAAAAATCTGCGTATAAAAGCTTATTATAAATAAAATATATTTTTAAAAGGATTGTATAGTGTATACAGCATTCGGACGTTCACAGAATCAATCGATATACATGTAATATTAACAGTTGGTCCTTCGGGTAATACAGTTTTATACGGTCGGCTCAAAACGTTAAGGGTTATTTGATTGCGAACTTTATTTTTATTGGTTACAGCTTTTAAAAATTGGCGGACTTATAAATAAATTTTATCTTCAGAGAATTTCAGGTAAATTTTTAATCTATTTGCTGTTTTACCAATTACATATTATGTCAGTATACTGAACTTATAAAAAACATAATTTTTGTCATTTTTCATCTCATTCGTATTTTTCTCATTATGTATTTTTTTAATTCACTTTATACATACACTTAGAGATATTTTTCGAATATATTATAAAGTCCAAATAGCTCTCTATTTTAATTAATTGATAACAATCATTATACCAAATATTATTAAGTATGAAGTCAATTGAATATTACAATATTTGCATATAGTAGGTAATAAATAATTTAACTTCCAACAATTAAGTCACATTTCGCCATAAATGTACCATTTGGCATGGGTTTTTAGTTGGTGAATAATTTGTCTCCCGTATGTAGGGTAACTTGCAACCTAATACGGCTCTTCTAAACTCGCAAGAATAACTTGGCAGCCTTCGATGTTGTCCTCGGATATACCCCTAAACCTAAGTCAGCGTAAGCCATGCCAAATCTCCTTGAGTTGTTTTAGTAGACTCGATCCAGTCACCAACTTAAGCTGGTATATATGCCAATGGATAAACTTTGTGGTAATAGTTTTATTTGGCCAATTCACTTCTTTGTCATACGTTGTGTAAGCAATTGTTAATATTTGTATGAAAATGATATATTTAATTTCATTGGAATTTCGTTATTTTATTTATTTTTATGTAGTTATTTATAAGTCTACGTATAATAGAGTAAAAATAGGAAAATTTGAATATTACAGGTACCACTTACTATCTGGGTTCATTGTGCGACGGTGACACGGGTGAAAGCTAGTAGTAAATGGTGCCATCATTCTTATTGTAGTTTCCCTTGAGAATTATATTCGCGTCATAAATTAATATTTTAAGAAAACCTCATTAATCTCATTTTTTTGAGAACAAGGCCCTAATTATTATTCAGAACAAAAATATAGATTACATAGTAAATGTTATAGCTATACATTTTCAAAGTAAAAATAATACTGTTAATTTAATGGAGATTGTCCATTCCAATAATATTTTATGCATAGACGAAATTGTAATGTGGTAAAATGCAAGAGACCCGTTGCCAAATTGCTTCGTTGCTGTCCACACATCATTGTAACTATCGTCGAGTAAATTGCAAGCTATGATATGAAATATATGTATGTATTATGTAGTAAGTAATATAAAAGATAGAATAATTTATATACATTTTACTTACTATTCAAAGATATTCATCATCATCTCAGCCCTTTTTAACGCCCCACTGCTGGGCACGGGCCTTCCTCAGTACGAGGGGGATCAGGTCATAGTCCACCGCGCTGGCCTAGTGCGTGTTGGCGGACTTCACATGTCTTTCGAAAACATGCTAGGTTATTTCAGACATGCAGGTTTCCTCACGATGTTTTCCTTCACCGTAAGACTAATAATTTTTTAAATAAGCTAATATTAAAATATGCATGAAGCTTAGGTATTCTATGGATAAAAAAAGTGTAATCAGAAATTGAAGGTTCCGTAGAAAAATATTAAAATTAAGGAGCCAAAGTAAATTGTTATGTCTAGATGGCTTTTAAATAGACTATAAATTAAAAAAAAAGCATTTATTGAACCCAAGTAGATAATTATTATAAACAAACATTAAAAGTCAATTACACACCAAACGGACGTACGCGCCATTGCCGTTTCCGTTTTACTCCGTTAAATAGCGTTCTTCCAATAACCTTTAATTCCTTAGATACTACTAGAAAGGGTTTCCCGTCCTACACCTTTGTTTACATCCAGGTGCCTAATTAAATTTTAAAGGTTTGACACGAATAAAGCGAATCAATTAAACACGGTGTTAATTGTAATTTCCTCTTAACGTACTAATTGAAAATTGGGTTTCGTTTTTATCTTATAAAACATTTTTTTATTAGTTAGTTAATTGAATATTATAAGTTTTTAGTTAAGTTAAAAGTAATTCTGTACATTATATAGGAGGTAGATAGTACCTGATGTGGAAATAATAGTTTTTACAATATGGTAAAATGGCTAGCAAAAGTGTTCTATTTGTTATTAATAATAATTATAATATATAAAATAGTAAAATACGTATAATTACTAACTATGATTCTATGAAAACCAGAGCTTGAGCTCTACATAGTACTGCACAGTTTGTACGAATTTCGTTTTATTTGGATAAAGTAGGCTTCACGATAACTAGTTGCACGCTCATGCGAATTGTATTAATGACGGGTTCGTCTTTAGGTCGACTATAAAATTTTAATATTTTTGAGCGGAAACCTAATCTTTTCCTTAAATAAAAGTAGCTCTTATTAAATTCCTTAATATAAACACCGCGTAGCTATAACGTTTATTGTATTTAAATTTCAAAACGGATTATACAAAGCAAGGACACGTCAATAACTCTTAACATTTAAAGCGCTATGTTAACAAGTGCCCCCAAAATATAAAAAAGAATATACATTTTCCTTTAATAGTAATCCCTCTAAACAATTCCTCGAAATCAAACAATGACGTGATTGGCTCATTAAGGCCGGAGGGTAGGAAGCGTGAATCGCTTGATCAACAAAAGATGCACCGGAACTTCGTGACAGTAACAAGTGTCTATCCATCTCCGAGGAGGGTCCGACATGAGTTAGCAGATTGTGAACCGTTGTACTTGCGTGGCAAATTGGCAGGACACTAAGCGTGTTACGTTGATTGGGCGGTGTGTAAAAATTCTTGTTTTTGTCACAATATTATGTTAAAAGAAAAACGTTTAAAGACTTTTGAAATGTACTATTTGGTATTTGGTATTAATAAATAAGAACAAAAGCCTAGTTTATAATAAGTATATAAATAGGTAATATATGAAGTGTAGGATAATATAAAACCATAATAATATAAGTATTCATAATATAAACAAAGCATTAATTAGTATATGACTTCCCTTTCAAGTCACCCATGCCATCGGCATACCGATAATTCCTCCAAATTTCGCTCAACAATGTCGCCTTTCCGCATATTGGCATAAATTAACACAAAGTGGGCGTAAAATCACAGTGTGGTAACATCGATACGCAATTTGCTGTCAAGTAGTGTGAGTGATTGTGTTTTCGAAAGGCTCATCATAAATGTATAAATATGAACGGAAGCACTGAGCAATATTATTACAATGAAAGGAAATATTTATGCTACCCATTTGTTTTAATGGACTATCGTGATATCTATCCATTTTAGTTTTAATTGTCATCTAATTATTGTCTGTTTTTATCAATATGCCTTTCGAAAATAATTTGTTCTCAACTGTCATTACAAGGGTTAAATAAAGAATTGAACAAACTAAAGTAACATTAACATAAATTGACATAAGATCAATGTCGTAAATGTTCACTAAGTGTAAATGCTTTAGACTGACAAAATATGAAGTGTTTTGTGGTATGTTTATATAAAAAATAACCAGGAGGTACTTTTGTTCGCCGCAAATTGACAGGGACATGATTCGCCACAGTCCTCTTTTCGGATAAAATATCATGTCTAACCGATGATTATCTGATGCATTTTGTAAGATTAATTTCATACTTTCATGTATTAATATTCAATATAATAAAAAAAAAAGTAATACTAATTCCGAAAAAACGTTTTAGTGAAACAATCACCATTATCACCGGCTACATAAAAAGTTCTAAAACAATAAATAACTCGCCCTTCTGCCTACTGAGAAAGCAATTAGCTAAAACTACTTACCTATTTCTGTATGCCGACTAATCGTGGGACATAAAATATTTTGATATGACGATAAAAACAAAGGAGCCGAAACTTTGTGTTATCTTATCGGAAAGAGTGTTGGGCCATTAATAGGCTGGGAGTCTTGCCACTACTAGTTTAGACAACTTTATTCTCGACGTATCTCATTGACTTATAATATTCGATACTCAATGGACCTGTTGCACGATAATGTGATGTTATATTTTTTAATATCTGTAATGTATTGGTTGTCTCATGCGCCTACGACACGTCAGTGTCAACTGTCAGTCACAATCTAGCGGTCGTCCGAGACGGTCGTTGTGTGCGTGTTGAGGTGTTGCTGAGCCGTAAACTATACCAATAACGAGGACACTACAAATGGCGACGAGGACAAAACATGTGAGTATTCACAATTATAGTTATAGAACATAATAGAAAAATCTTATTAAAGTAGTATAACAGTCTAAAAAAAAATGAAAAAGAAGGGAAGGTAGTTGCATAAAATTACTTACTTCTTTGTTCACCTTTTGAAGTCCTTAAAACAATTTTAACTTGTTAAAATGTATTTATTTGTGATTAAATAAAAATATATAAACATTTGATATGCTCTAATTTGTAAAATGCAAATTGAATATTGTATAATATGATCTATATTTGAATGAACCAAAGATGTGATAATATTGTAAATACACTACAACTTTCAGATTTTGTGCTTTATTTTGCGCATTATAAAGTTCCAATTTACAAATGATTTGTTTCGAAATAATAGTGGAATTAAGATGTTATGAAACTTCTAAATTAGAGATTCAGAAGGCAGTTATAACATCTTTTCATTATGAATATTTAAATTTTGCATTTAAAAGCCTATGCCTACGCGCAGCATGATCGACGCTGCCGCTTATGATTCTAAGCTGCATAACACGAATTACGTTACACTACTACGGAGCATAAAGAATTCTATATTAGTAAAAAGCTGCTTTTGGATTTAGTGTATTTAATTGTAACTAAACATTATAATGATATAATAGTGATATTGAAATTGTTTTTAAGAAAAAATAATTATGAAATATAAAAAATAATTATTTAGTAGAATAATCAATATTATTAAACTATGTAGGCAATTTGGAAGTGCCTACCGATTCATGCTAGTAATACTATCGGTGCGAAAGCACTATACATTTAAAAGAATTTATGTACCTAGCTATTGATATCTGCCGCACTAACAATCGGTATGACTAAATATGCATCTTTTATGAAAATATGAGCGTGTGTTTATTTTGTAAGGAATTACGCTGGTATTCTTAATTGTGGTTAAAATATAATCAATGATCTAAGTGAAATAAAATACAATCAGTACTTTATAAGTAATTTAAGCAGATTAAATTATTATCTGATCATTTAAAAAAAAATGAATTTTTATATATGAAAGCTTAAAATTAATTCTATTTAGTTGTACAACTATATAAGAACGTACCTAAGCAGATAAAAAATCTGATCATTAGATTGATACTGTGCTATGTGTATAATATGTATTATTATAATATTATGAAGCATACAAAGCATATTTTATAAGTTATTCAAGCAGACAAAATTATTTATTCGATCAATAACTTGAAAAATAAATGAATGAAAATTTTGTAACGAAAAATTGGTATTGATCAATACTATTTAGTTTATACAAGTATATAAGAACATATTAAGCAGATTAAAAGTCTGATCATAAAATTGATACTGAACTTTGTGTGTAAAATGTATTATTAATTATTATGATATATAGGATACAAGGTGTATTTTATAATATCTGATCATTCAATTGGCACAAGGAATGAATTGTTGTATACAAAAGGTTGATATTGAACAATACTAAGTATTTAGTTCGTACTACTACAATATTAAGCACATAAGCAGATTAAAAGTCTGATCATTAAATTGATATTAGTGAGTATGTACGTAATATAGTACATAGATTTGGGTTTAATCGGAACAAAATCTAGCGGAAATATCCGGTCATTAAATTGACATAGCATTGACATTTTATCAATAGTTCAAGCAGATAAAATTATTTATCTGATCATTAGATTGAAATAAGATATGAATTGTTGTTTAAGATTTATTTTATAACAACATAAGCAGATTGTGTCTGATCATTAAATTGATAATAGAGAATGCATGTAATGTATTGTATATGTAATATATACATATTTAGTTGGAAACAAAACTTAGCGAAAATGTCCGGTCATTAAATTGACATAGCGGTATTTTATTAATAATTCAAGCAGATAAAATTATTTATCTGATCATTAAATTGAAATAAGAAATGAATTGTTGTATATGATTTATTTTATAACAACATATAAGCAGATTATGTCTGATCATTAAATTGATAATAGGTAATGTATGTAATATATATTACAGGTATATATATACATATTTATTTGTAACCAAAACTTTGCAGAAATATCCGGTCATTAAATTGACATAGCTGTATTTTATTAATAATTCAAGCAGATAAAATTGTTTATCTGATCATTAAATTGAAATAAAAAATGAAATATTATTAATTTTGTAACAACATGAGCAGATTATGTCTGATTATTAAATTGATACTAGAGAATGTATATAATATATTATATTATATAGGTACATTCATGATGAGACAAAAGTTGGCGGAAATATCCGGTCATTAAATTGACACGTGACCATTATAATTGGATGGCAATATTAAGTAGCAGATAAAAATATCTGACACATTCAATTGATCATTCCAGATAGCCTCATTATGCCAGGTTCACAATGGAAGCGCTGGAAAAAAAGGCATTCCTAATATTATTAGAAACATCCAAAATTGACAATAATGTAAAAGAAAAAAAAAGACATAGCCTTCTTTATTTAGACGGCTTAGATATGCAGGAAGTTTTCTGCAATATGTATTTAACGTCCCACTACTGGACACGGACTTCCTTTCAATGCGAGAAGGAACAGGCCATGGTCTGCCGCGTTGGCCGAGTGTGGGTTGACGGACTTAACATGCCTTTCGAAATCTTGCTGGGTTCTCTCAGACTTGCGGGTTTGTCACACCATGTTTTAATTCATCGTAAGAAAACTGGAATTACTGGTAGATATGATTCGAACATGAAAATATGGGAGGTGGGGACCCGGACTTGAACTCGTATCACATATATAGATATACCTGGACCTAAAATCAACCCTTAGGATGAAGTAGATGTGCTCCAAAATGTATTCCAAGATATTTCTACGCTATGTCTAAGCTTGATACATATACTAAGTCACCAAGATGGAGTTCAGCCGAGCCGAGAAGAACCCGATGAAGAGTTTGTGAATGAGTTCATAATAAGATTAATGCCACAAACCGGTAAATGGCAATTTACAGATCGGGACGAAAATATTATCGATCAGGTAACATAAACATGTTACCTGGCGGAATTAGTGAGCAAAACAATCTTATACCTTGGAGATTAAATAACAGTAGACGGAGAAATTATGGAAGTGAATTCGTTAGAAGCCTTTAATAAACATCTAGAGAAATTAAGAAACAACACAAAATCAAATGGAAAAGAAGAATGATAGAAAGTTGTAAAATAATGATACAATAAAATATATTTTATAAGTAAAAGGCTAATCAATCAGGGTACACAAGAGTCACACATCGAGAGGTCTTGGGTTCGGGTCCCGGGTCGGGCCTAGTTTAGTTATTGAGCCTTTCGGTTTGGTAAGCCGAAGTAAAAGCCCGAAGCTGGGAAGTTGCAGCGTGTCACCCCCGTGCCCCGAAGAGCACGTAAAGCCGTTGGTACTCCTTCGGTTGGTCTTAATTCTCACTGGCCTTGTCGAGTAGTCGTCTCACCGAAGTATAAGAGTGATAGCAATGAAGAGAGCAATATTGTGCTCTATAACAGCGCCTGCGAAATTGGGCAGTCTCAATGAGATAGGCTGCCAGGACCGAAATCGATCAGAGAACATTGTTATTTACAGAATATGGTAAACGTACTTCATGATGTTAAATGTTCTGCGAAAGACAATTTCGCTGACAAGTTTATAAGAGAATTAGAATTTAGAATGAGAAAATAATCAAAGGACAAAGATAAGCTGCATAAAATCAGATGAAGAAGTTAATCAAGTGAAACTTTGGAATGGCTTTAATAAAATTGAGATTAGGATATTTCCTATATTCAAAGGAACCTTGATAAGTTTACTTATGGATAATTACAACCTTACTGGAGGATTTCCATACCTTTAGAATCTCAAGCTAATAAAAAGAAAATCAAATAGCTTAAGCAAAGAGACATAATAAATCCTGTTGTGGGTTATTCAAAATTGGTGTTCCTGTAGTTCCGGTGTTGAACGATAATGGAGGAGTGCGTTTTTGTATTGACATGCAAAAAGCAATGAAGCAATTATATTAAGTGTATAATATCACCACGGACAATGGACAATGTTGCCTTAAATTAGGAATGTCAAAGTTCACTTCACGTAATCAGATATAAAGGCGTCTTTCACGAAATTGAATTATATCTAAGTTTTAGGCACATCACTTGCAAAGTTTTGATAAAGGAGCTGATGTTTGGCTTATCGTGTGCCCAAGAAATCTTTCAAAAACATTAGAACGCGTTTTGTTTCTTGGTAAATCTCTCGTTTTTGGTAAAGATCTTGAAGAACATGACGCACGATTACAGAAGGTATAGTCTGTTTTAAAAGAAAATTATGAAGTAATAAGGGAAGACAAGTGTTTGCTTTGGATGAACAACGTAACAAAAAGTGTTAAGCCATACAGAGTTTTAGACTATTGGAGAGTTAGAATGATATCTAGAACTTATAAAACACGTCAGCAGGTGGATGTCGCCAATAAAGCCCATACGAGTATTATGTTGACAAGGGCAAAACTTAGCATAAAAGTTTGGTGGCTTAAATTTAATTAAGACACCTAGAATTTAGAAAAACTTTTGAAGGATGCACCCTTCTCTCTGCGATAATATTCACCAAATCCAATGAAGAGGATTGATTTTGCAGAAGATTGATATTGTGATTGATTGAATGGGTCTACTTCCAGGCGGGGATTACTTATTATTAGTTATTAATTATTATAGCAGCTATAAAAAAATAATATTTGGCGTAAGATTACATCTTTAGTAATGGTAGTAGAGTTGAAATACAAATAAATAAAACTTTAATTACTGATGCAATTAAATTAATACCAAATGATACAGATGTTAGAGATAGAGATCAAGAAAGGAAAGAAAAAGGAAAGGAAAAAGAGATACAGGAAATGGACAAGTGTGATCATGAGACATGGAGATAAAGTATTAAAATATATTGAATTTGGATTATGACCCAGTTACACACACAGTGTAAAATAGAATTAGTGGAGATATCACAGTTCAAAAGAATGAAAGTGTTCAAATCCGTTAAAGGAATATTGTTCATTTAAAAATAGTTCAAGGATAATGCAAAGTATGCGATAATTAAGATTTAAATGAATCTAACATAAATGAAAGGAATTTGATACATAAAAGTTTGATAAGTAAAATAATAAACTATAATGGTCAAACTCAATAAATTAATTAAGTAACGAAAGGAGAATATAATTTATTGAAACGCTATGAAACCATTAAAAGTGTATGAATGGATATAATTTAAAAAAAAATAATAATATAACAAATAAGGGATGTAATGTATTGGTTGTCTCATGCGCCTACGACACGTCAGTGTCAACTGTCAGTCACAATCTAGCGGTCGTCCGAGACGGTCGTTGTGTGCGTGTTGAGGTGTTGCTGAGCCGTAAACTATACCAATAACGAGGACACTACAATATCTATTTTTTTTAAAGCATTATTATTCATTAATATTATATTGACACAACATTCATGAATGTCATTTTTTTTCTTAGAAAGTAATTATAGTAAGTAATTAGTTACATAGTTATATTAATCTATATAAATAAAAATGAATGTTGGTAAGCGCATAACTCAAGAATGGCTGGACCAATTCGGCTTATTTTTTTTTCGTATGTTCCTTAAGGTCCACGGAAGGTTTTAAGACTAAAAAAATCAAAGTTTGTAAAAAAAATATACAAAAGGCGGTACTTAGGGACGAACCCGAGCGAAGCGAGGGTGAGTCACTAGTTACTACTAAAACTTAAACTAACTCAAAAATTAAACTAATTACTTATAGTAAGTAATAGGACTAGTTCTAATTATAATTTAAGAAGAATTAAAGTTTACGAGCAACCCTAACCTAATGAAGGCGGCATGGTTAGTCTAAAAACGTACATCTATAGGGATCAGCGGACCAGGTTAGCTCTGACGGTTGGGATTACCTCTGCTATAAATGGGCTGTCTTGAGGTAGTGTTAGGCTTCGGTTCAAGATAAATCTCAATTTTTTTATACTTATTAATAGTTTAGTTAAAATATATCAAAAAGCCGGCTGCTATATATTATTTAAATTATAAATAACACTTAAAAATTAGAGTTGAATATATTTTGTAAGACTTATAAAATACTTTATTTTAAGACTTATAAAATCATTATAAAATCAATCTTATAAGAGTCAAAAAATATTAAAAATAAAGACATGAAGCAATAAATATTTTGCTTCGTAAAATAAAAATACAAGTCACGTACCTACTGTTATAAATATTAATAAAATTATAATTTTTGACATAACATCATAAAACCGATATAAACTTTTGGACTTGACTAATATAATTTTATGACAAGTACAATAAAGTACTAAATAAGTTTGAAACATTTGGTTGTGCCAAGAAAGCTCATAATTTGCACCAAACCCCAAGGGACTGGTAAGTAATCTTAAGAAAACCTAAAAGATTTAAGCGGCATCAACGGTAAGATGGAATCTGCTTTAATTATAATAAATAAATAATCTCATAAAAGTAATCCCTAAATGGTCGGGCTAACATTGAAAGCTTCAAATATAACAATGACGTATTTCATGTTCGTTATTTATGTCTTTCGTGTGTTTTTATGTCCATAGTTAATGTTCATTCATGTATAATACAAGAGAGCAAGCGATTGAATCCTATGTAAGAGGTAGTTGGTTTGATTTTGTATTGAGGAAATATTTTAATAACTATGAAAACTACTTTGTTTTCTGAATAGCCTAAATAAAAGTTATTAATTCATAAAAATTAAGCAGTATATACTATATAGAGACCTATGAACTATTTCGGAAATCGAACAATGTTGTTTTATGATATACATATATACTCGACTATTCCGTGGGGGCAAAACGAGGAGATGAGCTGTTATAAAATATTTTAGTACAGATTGAATACTTTTGATATTAAGTTCGGGGCAATCATTTTATTATTTATTAAGACCGTTGAAGTACACAAGTACTACCTAGAGCACTTTTATTTTTTTTAAATATCTTTTTATGTAAATTTAACAAAGCAATTTTCATTGCAAAAGAAAATGTAACTATAGAACTAAAGCTCTACACAATCTCACATATCGAAAATCGGACTACGATTCCAAGTACCTTATAATACACATATTAGAAAGCTTATTTTCCAGAACGGATTCCACAAAAGCGGCGTAAGACAGTCGTCTGACAAGTGATTTATTTCTTTTATCTTAGAGCGGCTGGGATTTCATGTGAGATAAGAACAACGCAGACATTATGCAAGTTTGGATTGGATCATTCAATGCAATTAAAGTATTTCTATTTTAATTGTTCAAAAGTTTACACTAGATATTGGAAAAGTCAGTTTTAAATAAATAGTTTTTCTAAGGCATCTCATTAAATTTATTATTATAATAATAATGTTAACTTACATATTATTAGTAATTTTAATGTTCTTTAGTATTATGCTTCAATAATTCAGGGACGGAATAGTGTAACTTTTAGAGGAGAGCAGAGCTTGGGAGAGGTATATTCTACATACGAAAGTACACAATTAATATGCATCAACATATTTATTGCTAAATGCTACCAGGATTAATTTACTTAACTTTAGAAAATGTAGCGTAATTTGAATAAATATAAAGAAGATAATTTTAATATCCTTTTAATACTTTTCGTCTGCGAATTCTTTAGCATGGTTGGCATGGCTTTGGTAAGTAGGAAATAAAAGCCCCTATTTTGCCTTTCATTGAAATCTCTTCAGCCGCTTAGGTGAGAAAACTGAAAAGGTAATAATATAAACAGAATTTACTATGAAAATTATGAATACTAGTCAATGTAAGACAAAAATCTTATGGCTGCGCTACTCATAAGAATTTACTTACGTAAATCAAATTTAGGTACCTACGTCTGTCTGTGCGATGAGATTGCAGTTCTACTTTAGATTATTACTGTACTATAATATTATAATTTAATGTCTTAGGTTTGATTTCGGCGTAGAATTAATTATTTGTATCGGGTATTATTAGGTAAATAGACATTTTTTTTCTTGCTTAGTAGCTAATGGTATCATGTCCATAAAAAATATTACTTATTTTGAGCGAAATTAGACCAATGGTTAAGCGAGAGCGAGATAATTATTATTGCGTTTGGCTTTTTAAAACAGCCAAATTAATATCTCACTTTCAATTTCACAAAGAAACAACTTAGTTATAAACGGTATTTTAACGTGTTAAATTAATTTTAAGTAACAACTATGACGAATTAACTTCCATAGTTAAAATATTTAACCGAGACAAAGCGGTTATAAAATAGCAATTAAGACTTTTAGGATACCAATAAATCTCAGAACCGCGTCTTATCACAGACGCGCCGAAACTTTGAGGACAAACAATAATTGAATCGGTTAATCGATTTTTCACACATATTACTTTGGTTGATTGCTCATCTTGTTCGTTTTTAATTTTATTTAAATAGTTTAAAAGAAGTATAAATCAACTATTAGAACTCGAATATTTTTATTAATAGTCTATATTATAAATTGAATTATTTTTTATATTTTCTGCTCATTTCACAAATGAATGGCCCCAGCAGGACTCGAACCCGTGACTGTTGGCACAACAAATAGCATCACTACAACCTGAGCCAAACATGTCGTCAAAATTTGAAGAAATTGATTGTTGATGCATAAATAGTCGCAATAAATAGGCAAAGACTTTCTTTTTTTTTCGGTATATTAGGAATAGCTCGTCAATGAACAAGCTTTAGTGTTTTCAGTAAATAAATATAATGCTGTAATAATTTAATCAAAATATTTAATCATACTCGTAAAAATATGTTTTACAATGTATGCTGAAACGATGAAAGTCAAATGTAAAGTAGTAGCACAGAACCTAAAATTGGTCATTTAAACGAAATGAATAGAATATTAATTGAAAAAGTTACAAACCCTTTTATACACATCATTTGTCAAGTCACTAATGAAAACAAAAACGCGATCATAACGTCCCATTTCCCTCGAGTTTATTTGTATAAGTTATGAGATTTACATCAGTGAATATACTATTAAAGGAAAATCTATATGATGTGGAGTAATTAAATAGGATTAATATTTTCATATTTTGTTCAAAATACCTTTTCAGGAACAAAAAAGCTGTAAATTTTAATACTTAATAATATGTTTAATTGTATGATATTCAAAAGCTACCTAATTAAATTGTTCCTTATACGGGAGATAATTTCAGTGTAAAATGAACAGAAATGTAAACGAAATCATGAAAAAAAATTGAAATGATTATCTATCTAAAAATCTTCGTTTATTTTAATAATATGTATTATGATTCTA
Organism: Boloria selene; assembly: GCA_905231865.2. Taxonomy (NCBI): domain Eukaryota; kingdom Metazoa; phylum Arthropoda; class Insecta; order Lepidoptera; family Nymphalidae; genus Boloria; species Boloria selene. The sequence goes on along the minus strand of HG993140.1, from coordinate 8,555,460 downwards.
ACAAAATCACATTATTTAAAAAAAAATTAACAATCAAACAATGTTATTAGTTAACCTATATTTTTAAAGTAAGTTAATTTCTCTTCTCGAAAGCTACTCCATAACTTTTTCATTCTGTGACCGAGACCAACTAATTCATGGTCGCATAAAACAAACGGTAGGTATAGTGACAACTTTACACGTCCAACTTTTATGTGTTCAACGTACAGAATTTATAACGTTTGTCACTCATATGGAGAAGAGCAATAAAATTAGGCATTTATATTGCGGGAACGAGTATTCGAATTGTTTTGAAGTATGATTAAGTGTTCATTAATTTTAATTGCTCTTGTTGAGGGTGCTTTCTATTTAGATTCTAAAGCACAAAATGTTTTAATGTTTGATCTATATATGGAATAGGCAATGACAAAACATTTCAGTACCTTTAACAACCATTTCTCAATAACATATTATTTTAATTACTGACAAGCTTCAACTTTTTAATTCGTTTTTAATATCTATACATATATAATACTAGCGACTCATCCTAGCTTCGCTTGGGCTCTTCCCTAGATTTAGCACAGGCAAAGCCGCGGGATCTGCTAGTTATGCATATAAACCTTCCTCTTGAATCACTCTATCTATTAAAAAAAACCGCATCAAATCAGTTGCGTAGTTTTAAAGATTTAAGCATACATAGGGATATAGGGACAGAGAAAGCGACTTTGTTTTAACTTTTATACAATGTAGTGATAATAAAATAATCATTTAGTCGAATCTGTACATCAAATATTTTTGGGAAAATCTAATTAAAATAGTAATATTATTAGCGAAACGGAATTCGAATCTATCTGGTTATTAAAAATCAAATTTCTAAATCCAAGCTTTCAAATAAAACAAAATTCGTTGAAGTAAATACTAACATATAAGAGTCCAAAATATAACTTCATATTGGACCTTGTGTCCTACAACAGGTTCTTTTGAAAGAAATAACCAATACAAATAAGTTATTCGAATGAGTCAAGTAAGTGATATCGTGTTGACTCATGTGATCCCCCAATCTTGTTTATTTGCTCTTCAGATAATAAGATGTGACATATGTATTACGTGATTATATTCCTATGGTATAGATATATTGGATATATGCATGTCAAGGAATTTGGATTTTTTCCAATAAGATATCAGTAAATTAGTAAATGCGTATTATTATGAAAGTATACACGGTACTTACATAAAAAAAAATCCATTTTTATCCGTCTGTCTGTTTGTTCCTGCTAATCTCTGAAACGGCTCGACCGTATTTGACGGGACGGGACCTTCACTCGCAGATGGCTAAAGTTATAAGTAGTTACTTAGGATACTTTTATTCTAATAGAAAAATATAAAACCGTTTAACTTATTTAAACTTAAGCCCAGCGAAACGAAGATTAGTGCTGATATTTTTTCCAATGAGATACACTTCATAATTGTTTGCATATTGTAATTATACAACTTTATCCGAATATAAATATGTTGTATTTTTCTCATCACCTTAATAGTTAATAGTTACCAATAACAATATACCTTATAGTTTCCACTAATGAGTAAATGTAGAGTAGGTAAATAAGAATTTCAACAATTTTAGAGAAGATTGTAAAATACGTATTATATTAAGGATGATCGAGTTTGTTCTTAACTCTTTGAGGAAATCTACTGATGTTATCAAATTATCGAATATGTAAATTTTGTTAATAATATTTTACAATATAATGTTCTCCAACCGATTCTGGCCACGGCGGCCAATCTCATTGAGATTAGCCAACTGTGCAGAGATGTATGTATGTGAGATAGTGCACATGTGTACGCGCAGACACAGGTGCACTCTCTATTCCTATCACTCCCATACTCCGGTGGGACGACTGTTCGACACGACCAGTAAGAGCTAAGGCGCAGGACCGACGGCTTTACGTACTCTCCGAGGTACGGGGGTGACACACCGCCAACTTCCCAACTCCGGGCGGTCACTGAGGCTAACTTAACACAAAGACTCAATAACTAAACTTAGCCCAACTCGGGATTTGAACCCAGGACCTCTCGATGTATGAGCGTACATGCTAGCCACTAAACCACCAAGGCAGTTATCATATCTTACATATTATATAGCATCTGTCTTTACTTTCTTATCTTTTGTTTTTTATTATTGCTAACGAATCAATGATAAATGTTACAATCAATTTTTTCGACTTATATAGAATGAGCAATGAAAAATAGATAGGCATCGACAAATCGATGTGCAACTTTCGGCCTTTCGAATGATTGATCACTTTCGTCTTTCCAAGCTTGTCAGCCAAAGAATAACATTGTTACAGCTCTTGTAAACATTTCAATGCAGAGAAATCCTTTTAAAGTTACCTACAGCTGAATCTAGAAATAGAATAGGAAATGAATATTTGACATGAAGCGGTCGACATTACAATGTCTGAATGCAAATACAGGGGTCGTAGATTCGATATATTATGCATATATATATATATATAGTTCACAAATCATTACCAATGCTTTAAGTTTGAAATAAAAAGAATCATTTATCTATTACATCATTTTTTATTATTATTAGTTATGATTAAATTGTTATCAAATGATATCATTTGAAAATAGATTTCTTAGTTTAATGCTCTTTTACTTACTTAGACGATCAATCTCAATTTTTGTTGAATTTGAAAAAAACCTTGGCAAGTTTTTTACACTGGCGAAGCTCCAAATGCGCTAATAGGGCAGTTAACAGAGATTCCGAAAACTATTTCATACAAAATAGAAAAAATATAGGTATGCCCGAATGCCCGAATAAAACTAAAAGTAAAAGCCAACTGTTTGAAAAAAGGGGCTTAGCTCTTTCTGTATTTAAAAAATACTTGAAATATAAGTTTGAATATCTGTGTTTAAATAACTCTTCTTTGATGAATGAATCTTCACACAGTGGACAATAACTAACATAAAACGATAATGTACATACAAATGGAACGGAAGCCATATGTGAAATGTAGAAATAAAAGAGAAATCTGGTAGACCACCGACCAAGGCGGTGACTTCAAAGGTAAATCCCCTAGTACCTCGGACTGTATAATAATCATGACCAACGTTGAAATATTAATAGGTACAAGGGACTAATATCATGGAAGTGTAACTATCATTAGTCAAAGTCACTTAAGTAACTTGGATAAAATCCAACTAAAAAGTTTAGCTTTTAGTAAGAATATAACATAAAGATTAAGCTGAGAGGTACTATCACTTTGATTGTATTAGTATCGTAAGTCGTACTTAACATTTTAAATCATGCACTAACGTATTATAATATTATTAAATATGACGAAATAATTTATATAAGTATTATGAGAATCTTAATTTTTTATATTTATTTTTTATACTAAGTTATTTCTCGTTACAGCTTTTAATGTTGAAACAGAGTTCAGTGTCGTTCACGTAATTACTACACAATGATCGCGTCTAACGCATTAATATTTTCAACATTTCATTTATATCTTCGTACTTACACGCATAGATGTTGGGATCAAAGGAAATCCTCTATAGAGTCTCATTATATTTTCTGGAATGAAGTTTCAAAGTACGTGAACGTATGGTTTCTTACCTGCAACAAAGAGAGGCGAACATAATTTAATACTGGTTCATATGTATTATATTATAGATATACCTATCTATTGAACGAAATAGCCATCAAATTTCCAAAGCCAGACGAAAATTAATATTAAACTTGGTTTATTGTAGAATAATATAGAAGCTATATTATTTTTTATACTTTTGAGTAAGATTATTTGTGTCTTCTTCATACTACATCAGATTAGCGATTTCATTTGTACTCGAGTAGTACCTTGGCTTAAAGGCATACAAAGGCCTTGAAGCTATTAGTATAGTTTATTTGAGACCAAATATAGTTTTTTATTTCAAGATAAAAATCTAACATTATTACATACCCGAAAGATAATTTTTATACATTATAAACGAGTGACAAACGGCTATAAAACGAGACGTCCATAACATTTAAGTATCACTGTAAAATATAAACTCACACGTAGGTAGCTACCAAACGTAGACCTGTACGGTCAATTTCCAACTTTATAATCCCGTTCAATATTGGATTCGATTACATTCCGTACGAACTCCCACTTAGATTTTTATGTGCCTTGTCGTTCTTACTGTCAGGTGATATTTGTAATGGGGCTTATCTTTAAACTTCTTATTGAATTGTCACTAGTATCAAGATGTGACCAAGAATGGTCGCGAGTCGTCCATAGACTAGATTTCAAACGAGTCCGCCGTTGTTCCGTATATGGCTGGTTAAATTAAAAATACGTCGTGTTGCTTATCTTTTATCAAATTATTAAAATGGCTTTTACAACTTATTTATGAGTTTAATAAGATACTATATTATAATATTGCTGAATGTTTCAACGTTGATAAAAGTAACCTGCCACTTTCATTTTACAAAAACAATATTTCCCGCTTCAAATTTGCCTCACTCTTATAAAAATAATTTTGTGAGGCCAAACGGAAGTATTAGTGAATTTACGCCGACATGTAATACTGTATTTCCAGATAATATTTTTTTAACATCTTTATTAGGAATTATTCCGTGCCGAGTAGGGTAATTATATTTCACTTTATCCATAACAGCATATGACAGGCTAATTATAATTCGCAACTCGAACAGTTTTATACCTTCATCGATAATAACTTATTTGCATGTATTTAAGATCTAAGATAAGATAATCTGTACAGAATATGACTTAAATCTGTTGATATTGACGTATTCTAAATGAATGTAGGGAAACGTGTGCATATGGCCTATAAAAAATTTGACAACACGTTCTGCTCAGTTTGTAGGGACTCTACTTTCTGCGCCAACGGTCGCGGGTTCGAGTCCCGCTGGGGACACTCATTAGTTAAGCACTAATGTTTGTAATCCAATTATGTTTACATTTATAATATGTATGTATTTACAAGTTATATGCAAGCAAACAAACAATGAAATCTTTCCTCTTTATAATATTAGTGTAGATGTACAGACTTTACGTGGTTATCGGCTTAAGACAAGCCAGTATTACCGACTAAATAGGCAAAGTAAGTATGGTTTTCCAGTAAATAAAATTTTTCATAACTTTACATTTAAGATATAGGTCGTCGTATCTTTGTGGGTAGAATGGGTGATCATTATCACATGAGATACAGTACGATCATTGAGCAGACAAGCGCGTGGTATTGAAATGAAACGTGAAATTGCTTTATTGTCAAAACGATTAAGCATCAAACACGACTGACTGTTTATTTATATATCGTTAATGCTGCATGAAGGGTGACGTTAATTATTTAAAATGTCTACTCAATTTTATTTATTTTTTATATTCTATTGATTTATTTATGATTTTTAAATAAGCTTATGTACTTTTAAGATAAAAAATATGGTTCTTTTATATACTAGTGTTTGTCTCCTACTTCACTCGAATAAAAGAATTAAAGATACCTAAAAACCTATAGATATAAATATAATCCTAATATAGTATTTATTAAAAACAGTTGAACCAAGGCAGTGTGAAGAAGCTTACAACACCCTCGAACTTTTGCACTTACAATGCGAGTGTGATTACAGTTTCAAACTTCAATACTATACGTATTTAAATTGTTTTACATATATATTACCGCTTAGTTTAAACACTAATTTAAGTAATTTATTTAATATTAGTATTATTGAATAATTTTATTTTGTAAATAGTTCTGATACAAAGCTACCTACGTAGGTAATATTCTACACCAATATAACACATTGGAGATTCACTATTAAATGGTCTTAGTACGTTTCGTAATTCGATTTTAAATCCTCACGGGCAGTCCCAAAGCGTCCGTGCCGGATTTTGAGGGAATTCGGTAATATCCTGCAAATGATTGCATATACATGCTTGTTTTGTGCGATTCGATTTAAAATTATTATCTCTTTCTCATCTTTATGGAGGACTGATTGGTAGAAATTTGGTATTTACTTAAAGAATCACAAACAACTTCTGGTCGGGAGCTTCGTTCATCCAAACTGATAAAAATTGCCTGCTTTACTTTAATTCTTATAATTTATCCTGTAAAACTAAAACTAAACTAATATAGTCGTACATATGCTACCAATAAGCTTATAAATAGTGAGTGTATTAGTAATAGAAACATGCGGCTAACATAACCTTAGATATTGAATTCAGATTCAATATCCCATCGAGTTACTAAAGTTTATTTCAACATTCATGAAGTGTTTATATTAGGTATGGTACAACTACCTGATACATATCTCGATGAAACATAACCGTGTAATGCAATTGAGATTCTGAATCTTGTTTCTTACATGTTTATTTTGATTTTACTTAGCATTCTTCTTTTGGTACTGTCTCTGACTTGACAATGATACTTAAAAAACTGGTAACTCAAAAGATAATGCCTTTTATATATAAAAGGTAATAACTCAAAAGATAATAACCTTTTAAGCTTAACCCGCCGTGTATTCATTATTTAAGCAAAGCCCGTTTTTGGCTCGGCTGATACTCGCGCTAAAAAACAGCAAAAAAATTCGGAAAAAGGCATCGAGGGAATGCGGAATTGTGCCAAACAAAAGGCGAATGGGACGCATTTAATCCTGTCCGGTCGTCTCGTTTCGACGGCGTGGAAAGAGAAAATTGAATTTATTATCGGTTGTATTTGAGTGACGTGTTATTTCACACGCCAGCAAAGGAAGGAGAAATCCAATCAGTTAAGGTGATAGCTCGGATATAGTGAATGAACTGACTGAAATGTCTTTCCGATTCAATTCTGTTTTCACGATTTAGCATCGGAAATTGTAGTTTACATAACTATGTATATGATTTTGCGAATCAATTAGTTACAATAGGCAATAGATGGACTTAGCAATTGTTAGTATACTTCATTTGAATAGATCTTTATTAAGCCGCTTGGCTTTAAGAAAGGAAAGTGGCCACTTGTTATGTATTCTTTTTTTTGTTATTGTATTTAGTCTTTTTTAACGACTCACTGCTGGGCTTTCCCGTTATATGAGGGGGATCATGCCATAGTCTACCATGCTGGCCAAGTTCAAGTTCGGGATGGCGTGTTTATATGTATAGACATGAACGAAACCCTAATATCACGATATTTTCCTTTGCCAAAACATAAGTGGTAAACCTGTTGAAAATAATTCGCTTATAAAAGTATCAGAACTGCTCAACGGAGGATTTCAACGAGCTTTACTTGAGATTACAAACAACGGCTAAGCCATGTCTACGAAGTTTTGGCAATATATCCAATATTATTAAATATGTGGGATAATTTAATAAAGTATATCGTAAAACAAGTTATTTATTGTTCACTTTCAAAATGGGGCCGAATAAGTAGGTGGCACCAATCAAAAGGGGCTGTACCTTTTGTCCTATACATAATTTTAATTGGCCTAAATATACCCTAACATTGCTTATAGGTCAATAATAAAGCACTACATTCAATGTGAGCTAAGTACTAGGGCTAAATCTAATAATACTCTCAATCGAAAACGATCGAACGACATATTGTAATTAGGAACTGAATTGAGAAAGCTTTTGAACGATATTGATTCTAAACAAATGTGCGGAGTAATTTGATGTAATATAATATAGTAATAATATTTAATACCTAATAATATCTGCTCCCTTACAAGTAATTGTGTGAATTAAAAAAAATAACGAGTGTAACCTTTACGAAGATGCTATAGTAAAACTTCTTTGGTGATGTGGCAGATACAGCAATTAAATTAAAAGTTTTTTTTATAAATAAAATGCATTATAATATTAATATTTTTATTATCTATATAGATAATCTAAAGAATTAAAAGGAGAAATTAAAGTGTCTATTTTTATGAGAATATTGTAATTGAATTTTTCTCCGTTTGTTCGAGTTTGTTTCACCAATCTCTGTAAAGGCTGGACTGATTTTATAAGGATTTTTAGTAGCAAACTGGCGTTTTAAGGATTTACTTAAGCTAGGTTTTTAAGTTTGTTTATGTATGTATCTATGCGTATGTATGTATTACATATATATATGTTCTCCTCCTATGCATAATCGCTTGAGTTATTTAATTGTACCGTCCCGTGTACGTTTCTACTAATCCTTTCTCCAAAGGTTGTCTGTAAGAGATTGCTTATAGCAATAAGACCGCCTTTGCATGCCTTTTTGTATTACTCTCTTCATTTTCTCTTCTTCTGTGTGTGCAATAAAGTATTTATCTATCTATCTATCTATCTATCTACTTTTACTGCCAAAAAAGAATAAGTATTTCTTTTAAAAAAATAAAATATATTTAGGGACGAACGCAAGCAAATGATAATAAAATTAAACGCATATTCTCTTAATTTGTTAAAGCAATTTCTAACCATTATAGTAATAAAAAGTCCATTTGGCTTATGAATATTTTTAATCTCATAACATTTATAGAACAAACAATTGATATTCTATAAGAACGTTGTCATTTCTTTTATAAACGAGACTATTAAAAAGAAATATTTTTTTCCCAATTCAATCTACGATTTCGGGCCGGTTTTTATTCATTTACATAAAACTTGTTTAAATGTTAATGAGTAAGTCCGGATTCTGTGCTCTCTGACAAGGATAATAAACTAAATCTCAGTAAGGCACCTGAGCTTTTTAAAAGATATTTAATGAGGGAATAATTATGTGCTGTACTCACAAAGAATATGCTATTGTATATAATGTTAAGATAAATAGACAGTTATAGTAAGAAATTTATACATTTTTTACTCAATTCAGTTATGCTTTTATGAAGCTTTTTTATGAAAAGTTATTTCTAAGAGAAATAACATAATTTAAGTAAAGTAGACCTAAGGGTAGAATCGAGCCTTATGAAACATTTAGCTAAAGTGAGGTGTATATTAATAAATTCAATTAAAATATATTTATACTATATATTAAAAATACATAAGATGATACTTGTTGTATACATAATATGTGTTACTCGTATGTAGTCAATAGCGTCAATAGAGCTGTGTTGATATTATATCCAACACACAAATTAATCAATCGCGTTGCTCCTATCTGGAACACGAAGGTTTCTCTTTGATAATGCACCTTGCGCTTATACAGTTGATTATAATATTCGACACAAACATAACACAAATGAATCAATGTCTGGTTGTAATTAAAATGAATAATATGTTGTATTATAAATAAATAATTTATATCTTAATTACGCATTATGTATTGATGTCAAAAATACCATACAACTATTATATCCAACATCAAAATCTGTTCTAAAACATCATTTTTAGAGATAAGAAACAAACAGACGGACAGGCCGAAAAATTTTAACCAAATAAAGTCACACAATTTATAAAATTGATAATTAACTAAACTTATGACTTTCCTATAAATAATAATTTTACAAAGTAAAATATCTGAAAATCCAAATCAGTGACGGTGTAACATTTATATCCCAAAACTATGTATAAAATTTCTTATGCTATATCTATAATTCTATCACGCAAGAGGCTGATTTACTCATTTTAAGCTTAAAAATAAGGCAGGATGATAACAGAATGAAAAATAATTTTTAAAAGAAGGTCCATTACTATTTTCTAGATTGATCTTCAGCAAGATGTGTTTTCTATTATAACTGTGACCAAGACTACTTATTAAGTTTTTTAATATGACCAGGTTTAACTAAAGGTAAAAACTAAAATTAGATATATTATAATATATTTATCCATTATCCACACGAGCATTATTGATGATTAAAAGTAAAAAGTGACTGACCTACTCGGGTAAGCGTAAATTATTATTTGCTGTGATGGATGATATATCACTTGGTTTTGTCACGTAAAGTTCGGTTCTTATTGAAAAAGGATTAGTTTCGGAAATGTAATTATAGTTTGATTAATTATGAAAGCGATGTTATTTTGCCATGAATTTGTTATTAATTTAAAAACTTACTATATACGTGTATCAAACATACAATTTTCTTTGGGTGCATCACTAAAAAATAAATGACTACCAAGGCATAATGCATATAGGACATATCTTGCTTTGGAGTTGATGTGTCAAAGAGGTTTATTTTCAATATTTTATTTTATGATTAGTTCATTGTTATAGTATACACGTTTGGACTATAGATTAATGTGGTATAAGTAGTAAAACCTGTAGGTTAAAAACCGTTATTTCAGATAACCTATAGATTATTTTAACACCAATTAGCGGACATAAGATTACATAAATGATAAGGTACAGAATCTCTACGACCCTATTATTAATACCTACCTCCTGATGCATTATGGTATGTAAGGTACAACAGGGTACAATGATTTTTAGTTCTAAACCACCCTAAATGGTGAAAGTGATAGAGTCCTTGCCCAATACTTCGGATAAAATTAGAAAAAAAAGATATAAAGTTAAAAAAATAAAACGATTTTATGAAAACACATAACATATACAAATATTAATAATAAATATATCAAAAGTCTAATGTAACCGAATTCAGTGATTTGAAAAAGAATCAGAAAATTAAACGAAAAATTAAGATGTAATAAGTTATTAATTCTGCCATTAGTTATATAAATGAATATGCAAACGAAATTGTTGGCAGGTATTGGTTAATATGTTGTATATTAACCTAATCAAAACAGTAAAACACAAAGTGATAATAATTGAGGTTCTTTTGTTTAAAGTGCTTATAGAGAGTAATTAATAACTTTAAAGGCAAAGTTTGCTTATTAATAAAACCACATCAAAGGATATATTAAACGTAATTGAAAAGATGAGCTGTAGAGAGTTAATATATTATACAATTTGAATAATTCATCAATGAGCTTAGCTTTTATGAACGTTTGTATTTTTATTAAGTGATAGGTTATAAAAAGACTATTTGGATTTATTGCTTTACGTGCTTGAAATTGGCTGATAAATGAATTCTAAAGGTCTTGGCAACAGTAAACTTTATATTTTGACATTAAAATTGGTTAAACAGTTCAATATTTCCTTTGCTTAAACGAAAAGTATTTTAAGAAATCATACTAATAAATAAATAATAAATAAATATGTTGGAACATTATTACACACAGCGCCATCTAGTTCCATGGTAAGCTAAGAGGCTTGTGCTACGGATACCAGATAATTGATATACTATATATACAACTTTAAATAAATAGATATTATAAATAAATACTGTTCTTTTAAATACTTTTATTTTCTTAGTAATAAGCTTTAAGCCTTTGCGTCACTCAAGCCCTAACTACATCCTCTCATCCGTATATAGTGACTTCTCACAGAAACTAGTACATCGAGCTAGAGGCGTCGGAATTAAAAAGTGGTCTATGTTATAATCTCCGACACTATGGCCATGCAAAAAGTTATTCAGTTGTTGTGTAGAGGAGGTAAAAACTAACAGACAAGGGTTAATTTTTAAGGAGACAAGCTCATATACTTTATTAGATTTGATCTAAGATTTATATTATATTTTTTATCTTAATTTATTATTGACTAGCGACTCGCCCTCGCTTCGCTTGGGCTTTTTCCTAGATTTAGCACAGGCAAAGCCGCGGGTTCCGCTAGTTATGCATATAAACCTTCCTCTTGAATCACTCTATCTATTAAAAAAAACCGCATCAAAATCCGTTGCGTAGTTTTAAAGATTTAAGCATACATAGGGATATAAGGACAGAGAAAGCGACTTTGTTTTATACTATGAGTGATACTAGCGTCATTGGGCAAGTTTTGTCACAGTACTTATCTATGATATCAGGTTTTCATACCTTTTTTGTCACTAAATTAAAAATATTTAGATAAATGTTTAAGTGAATACAATAATGTTTTATGTAAATTCGCTAAAATATGAAGATTGATAAAGGTTGTTGAAGATGTCGGAAAAAAATACGCCAACGTGGAGCTTTATTGGTTTGCACTTGTAAATGTATCAAAGAATTACTTTTAAAAAGATGTTACTATTACACTCAAGCAACGCTATGTGCTTAAAGAAATACGCGAGGGTTAGGCTTTTGTAATAATTAAGAAATAAAAAGTAATAGAAAAGCATAATAAAAGCTTGTTTTTTTTTTAAAGCGACGACTGATACATATATACCTATGTATTATATAATATAAGCCAAATAGTTTCTCTCATGCAATATTGTTTAATCGGTTATTCGGTTAGAGCTCATGCGAGGTCATTAGTCAGAGCATAAAGTTATTTTATCCACATAATGAACACCTCACCGCTTATCTCGGAAACTTTCACTCTGACAGCTTACTAAGTTTTGATTTATTTACTTTACTTCGCTTTTGTTGTGGTTAATAGGCTGCTATGCGATACTCTGTTTACCTATATGCTAGCTAATAGTACTATGCAATAATATAATTTGTACAATAAAATACGATTATATGTAGAAAGCAGCTAAATAACTTATAAAAAAAATGTTTTTGTATTAGTATTATATAAATAACAAGATTTATAAGTAATTATTACTTTCTTTTGTTTTTATGATTCCAATTTCCAATACACTCGCAATTTTATGAAGTCTGTCTGTCTTTATATTTGCCCGTATGCCACCTTTTTTCTGAGTATTTACTGCATAGACCAAATAAAAAATTGGGAGGTTACATATATTACGACGATAACCCACTTGAACAGTTAAGTAAAAGACGCACAAACACGGAATCCCCATTAGTTTTTCTCAGAAATTACAGGGATAAGAAATCTAAATTAAGGAAAAATATGACAAAAACCCAGTGTCCTCAAATTCGACGGTGTATTTCCCCGAATTTCTCTCGAAATTTTAAGCATCAGTTGTTAGGAATAGTCTTAGAATTCAACGTATTTTCTATTAACCAACAAGAACAATTGACTTAGATTTGCGGATTCCTTAAGAAATTCTCATCAAATACATACATAGGCGTACCAAATAGGCAAATATTTTGCGATTTGACTGTACCATGTCAGTAGTAGTCACATAGTAATTTTTTTAAGCATTTTAAAGCATTGTTCTTTTTTTAGCGAATGTTGTGTTCTCCTATAATTGGTTATACATTAAAATAATATGTTACATTTAAGCAGATTGTGAATGTAATGTATGTATACTGTTGGAGATCCGTATTAATAAATAAATAAAACAAAGCAACGGAAGCAATTACGCAACGGATTTTGATGCGGTTATATTTTTCAAGAGGAAGGTTTATGTGTATAAAACACTAGTGGAACCCGCGGCTTCACTCGCATTAGATCTAGATGAATCCGAGCAAAGCGATGGTGAATCACTAGTAACAGTATAAACGGTTTATTTTCATTTATCGTACTATAATATTTATGATATATACTACCTATACTATCCAAGTAAGTCTTATTGTAACCTTATTCCTAGCGTTGAATTAGTATTTGCATAATTAATATTATCATAACATGCATAGTTAATGATTTTATTTAGTAAAATCAAACGTGTAGAGATTTAAAAATATATATTAAATACGAGTATAATATAGTGTAGTGTATACATAAATAAATCAAAAATTTATTTGCACAGAAATATTTTATTCCCAATACAAAAGATAATAAAATTGATCTGCTTAACCCCTAGAGCGTCGGCCTCCGTTTTACGAAAAGGCTCGAAGCGTCGGCGTAATTTCAAGGACTTCGGAAAAACGATGAATTCGTTGATATGTATATATTAAAATGGTATAAATTATACCTTCCCGGCTTTGTTATGAGTTTATCTAACTATTTATATAATTTAATAAGCAAATAAAACTGACCTTATCTCGCAGTGATGTAATATATATTTTTTTATTTTTAAATTAGGATGCATATGCGGAGCCGTCGACGCCTCGAGCCTTTTCTCTTATGATCTTACGGTGTATCGTGAAACGCTCGAGGGGTTAAGGAAAACCCGATATTGGATTTCGCGCTACTTAGCTACAATATCTCATTTAGCTTTTAGATTTCAGACTGAAGTGCTAGTCGTTGTCAAGTAAGTTTAAATCAACTAGTTGTTCGAGAGATCGTTGACACTAGTGACAACTTAAAACTGATCAATGTATGAAACATGAGTATTTGGTTTTGCAAGCTGTCAAATACAAATGACGCGCCCACGCTCGGCTCGGTTTCGTTCGACCTACGAGTAGGTTACATGGTTAGTATGGAAATACAGTGGATATACCATGAGATTCGTAATTTTTTCCGGAATAACAGTTTGTATGAGTAATGTATGTAATGTTTAAAAAAAAAATATTAGTCCCGCTGAGTTTCTTTCGCCAGTTCTTCTCAGGTCAGAGGTTTCTTCTTTCCGAACTGGTGATAGACTCGTGACAGTTCAGTAAGAAATTGTAACAATTTTTATACTGAATAAAATATTTTGATTTTAATTTTGATTTTTGAAAATAGTAAATGACAAAGCATGCATTCATCCAAACTTTGGTATTTATGTATAATATTTATGAGATTAGAGCGAGTGATGATAGCTTGATATAAGAAGTATCTTCATAATAAAAGGACTGTTTTTACATAATATACATAAGTGTGTACGAGCGCGCTTGTGTGCGTATGGGTGTGTCCGGACGCGCATGTGTATGTCCCTTCTCGACGACAAAACTACTTGATGGAAACGGTTGAAGTTAAGTAAACAGAAAGACTGAATAGCAGGCCAAAATTACCCTGAAATATGACCGAGAGTCACATAGGTTATTTTTACAGAACACTATAATTCACTTCTATGTATATTCATATTTTATTAACTTAAGAGGTTAGTTAAAACGTTTTTTTACCTGGACAATGAAAAATATAATATAATCCTTTCGCACGATGACTCCAGTATTCTGTGGTGAGAGTTAACATGTGCCGTTGTTTTATGCCGTGACTACAATTACTGGGAGCGTGTTGCAGCGTGTCTGCGTGTACAAAGGACAAGCCTTGAAAGGGCCCTTAGGCGGTGAAGTGTGCGGGTTTAATGGAGATATGAACGCATCGCAAACGCACTGTATAGTTTTGATATAATGTATTTTTTGTTTATCCATCACAAGTGCATGCGAACAATAAATTTTCATTTCGAAATTTAAAATTTCTAAAGATTTTTAGATTCACGCAGTTATTTAACATTATTAATAACTTTTTCTATTTTTTTCGCGGATTTATTTTAATGTAGACATTATTAAGGGAGCGATTAAGGTCTTAAATATCATTATTTTATACTTATCATAGACAATGCCAATCCCCAGTTTAATAAGAAAATTGAAATCATTTTTAAGCTTTCCAAACATCGAGAACCTAAAATCTAAATATTTTCACTAAACAATCTCAAAAGCTATATCTAATAATTTATTATTTCTTAGATAGTACATATGATATTGATAATTTTTTTATTAAAAGGTCGTGTTTTAAGTGGTATAAACATATTATAGTGAATGTCGGATCTAAATTGCTAATATTGTTATATAAAAATAATCGCATTTGATTTCTTTGATACCAATAAAACAGGGTAAGCATAACAATAAAACATAAACAATTTACCCAAGCCACACACGTCGTTTAAAATGCTGAATTGTGGTCGTTACACTAAAGCAATAAAAGCTTACTGTTTTTATTGTTTTACAGATGCAATTATATAAATTATATTATTTTCTTTAATGAATTTAAGAATCAGGTCCTTAAGGCTGTTGTGTAATTTAAATATATTTATACTTATTTAAGTACTTGTTATTGAGACAAATAAGCAAAATTCAGAATTTCACTACAAATCGTACAATATCTATGATAATAATATTTAACGCTTACATTTCAACCGTCATTTATATCAATTGACTTGTTTGAAATGCGACCAGACCACGTCAGCTTAGTGCATTCATTCTTACAACTAACGATGTGGCACCGCGAAGCTATTCGATTTACTCTCCCAATATGGTGAAAGGAACGTTGTCGCCACAAAGCATAACATCGCCCTTACAACCTAGGATGCAGAGCCAGCAATATTTTTGCTATCACTAAATCGTTTATTTCCTTACCATAGGGTTGAAATTAGAGTGTCACTTGAAATTTAAGGGTGGTCAAGTGTACGTGCTTCGCAAATCAAGTGAGTTGAAGTATGGATGGTAGACGCGTATGAAAAATCGAGTGAGGGTGACAGGATAAGAGTTGGATGGGGGTAATATAGAAGGTTTAATCGGAAATGCGTGAGTACTCTGTCCTTGACGCGCAGGCGGCACCTCTCTTCAAACGAAATAAACAATCACCTGGTGTTTTCTACTTATATTTTCCCTCATGCCTATAGTTTGTAACAGGATTTTACGTTTCATAATACACTTTTCATAAATAATCCATAATATTGAATAAGCTTTATGAACTTCAGTTCACTGAGTCGATTTTAAACTTTTGATTAAATTATAACATTCGGTTTTTATTGAAAGAAGCTCATGAATATTCAATGTTTTCATAAAAGCGCCAGTTGAAATGCCAATTTAAAAGATACTTGAAAAGGTGTCATTGGGCGTAACGCCTAAGAATTAGCTCGTCAATGATATCAAAGCGAGCGCCAGCTGTCAATTTGTAGCCAAAGTGATTGAAGGGACCAACCCTTCAATGGTAATTAAAACGAATAAAGAGTTAAATTTATGCCCTATTATGATTTATTATGGTTGAAAATTAGGGAACAAAAATATATACAGTGATTTTATTACTTGATTGATCACAACTTTTAATGTGTCAGTTGCGTGCAAGTAGACTAATAATATTTATGTTGACCTAATAGTAGGAAAATTTGTCCTTATTTATATGAAAATTAATATATTATAACAAATACTGATGATTGATGATGATGATTATCATTATTAGATGAAGATGCAATTGATTAGCAAAAAGAGAAAAAATACATTATATTTTATGCGATTTTAATACTTAATATATAATGTTTATTAACAAAATTGCGTAAGCGCGTTTAACTTTGTGTAATCAACCAAATCTAAGCAAATATGCATGACCTAGGTAATTAAGTTACGTTCTAGTAAGCTATATCTAGTAAGCTATATTTAGTACCTATACTACCTGAAATTACGCAAATATAATTTTATTATCTTTAATTCAATTGGATATGCCTAGCATTTAAAATATGTAATGTATAAGTACGTATACCTAAGGCTTATATTTCTAGTATGAGCACTACAAATATCAAACTAAACAGCCGATACTAATAAAAACCGGAAAAAAACTCTTTTCCCTCTATAAAGATAAATTTGCATTTTTTTTCTATAACCGTATTATCCTTACCGTTTATTATTATATTCTACTGATAGCTGTAATTTCCAAAGGGATTATTTGAATTCACGATCAACTCAGCGGCTTATTCAATCAGTGAAATTATATCTAAGTAGCCATGTCCGGTTGAAGGGATAATAGATAATAGCCATAATCCTAAACCTACTAACAATAACTAGAAATATTTTCAATTAGGAATTAATTAGATTTTTTGGTAGAAGTTTAATATGAAGTTCGGATGTGTTTTTAAAGAAATATACGATAATAAAATATTGTCTACCAATATTAAGTTTGCCTTATGACCATTACGATCGAATTTGACCACAAGTTATAGTAAATAAGACAAAATAAATAAATAAATATATATTGGGAAATTAATACACAGCGCCGTCTAGTTAAGCTACGAGGCTTCTGTTTTGAACGAGATAGTTAATAAACTATACATATACAACTTAAAGCTACTTGAAGCTTTAAAACTATGAATATTATGATTATAAATACCCATGCCAGGAGTAAAAACATTCGTGCTCACACAATAAATGCACTCAGCGGGACTCAAACCTGCGACCGCTGACACAGTATGGTAGTGTCACGACTAACTGAGGTCTTCAAATGGTCATGTCTATGACCCTTCCATATCAAAAGATATTTTCTATCCACAAATATTATGTAAATTATCATTTACATATGCCCCAATTTACATATACATTAGTTTGGTGTAACTGAACGTAATATTGTTTTGTGCAGGCAGGCTGGCGCAGGCCCTCGTCACGTGTTGCTTGCCCACAGACATTTGCATCTCAAAGCATACCTAATACTCAATTACGGTGTACACTCTTTATAAGCTTTACCAACTCTAAACAATGTTAGTTGAGCAAAAAGTGTTTTAATTAAGCTGCAACATGCATTGAATAATTGTTGTGAACTTTTTTAGTCAACTGTAAAAAATGTTTTTAGTTACTGGCATGACAATTTACTGCTCTTTTTAATTCTAACGATTGTAGATATTTTATTGTTGCAATAACAAATAAATTCTATATAACTAGCCTATAGGAGCTTAATGAGAAATAACTTTTTAGCAATATGATCAGTTTGCAAAAGCTTTGTTTCCATATATTTATTAAAGCAGAATGAAGAAACAGTTACCCCAATTATAATTAATCTTGATGACATGTATTGACATTAATTAACTGTCCTTATAATTGGCCGAATATTTTTGAACAGCTTATGCCTTTAAACTATAGATCAGCTGCTATTTTAAATGTATTTTTTTAGTTTGTATGTGTAAGTATGATTGTAAGTAATAGAACGAAATAAGTTAAAGAAACAATAAGTTAAACAAAGGTAGTGAAAAATTAAATAATGAAAAATAATGAATTTCTTATGTTCATCCAAATGATGGTGCAAAATAATTATATTTATATACTTTTTAATCTATTAAGTTTATGTATATAAATAAAAATGTAAGACTTCTAAGTCCAATAAGAAAATCAAATAAAACCTTTCTTTGTTTGCGAAGGCCATGAATCCTGAGCACATGTTAGCAAAAGCAGGCATTTGGGTGAAAACCGCGTTGTTGGCAGCACGCCACACTACGTAAATTATCTAGCTATATAAAATCATATAGAAACTTGGAATCATAATACATTTGCATGTTTTATTTTAAGACTTTCTATGTTTGTAGATTTCTTAACTTTTTTATACTTTCGTAAAACTCATAACAGTACAAAATTAAAATACACCTTATTTCTTGTAGAGTATATTTTAATGACTCAATAAACAAAAGCAATTTTCGCATTTTAAGGGTCGTCGTTTAATTAAAACTTTAACGCTGTAAATATAAGAAGCCTTTATCTTCAGGAGGATTTAATCAATTAAGTTTTTATACTTCAATAACTGCTTTGGTGATAAAAAGTGAAAGTTAGATTGACAAAAAATGCGGGTTTCATTAAGTCATTCAAAGTAAGTTCTATAGTTGAATATTTAATAAAGATGGGTATAATTTAAATCATTACAGGGATATATAGTGTAAAATAACTTTAAATTGGTCGAGTTTCACTTTTAGAAATATTTAACTTTATCCCTCAGCCAACTTCACAACTGTGACAATTACGCAGACAACGGATCGAGTGCCGCCCCACGGCTGAACCTTTAATTTGTCACGTTCCGTTCAAAGTTTCGCATGCAAAAACCTGTAACACAAACCGCGCCCGACAGTTGAAAGAAGCCCTACAGGAGTGAGTTAGCGAAAGTAATTAATCGCGAGCCGGGTGTCTGTCACCATGTCGCACTATCAGCCGGACGCGCACTCTACTGGAAAATTGAACTAGCTGCGAAATAACCTAAGCCTGGTGACTCGCTATGAGCAACTGATGAGGCTGTCACATATTATATGCTCTCGCGCTATCGTATTATGTTATTTAAATTATTAATCCCTGGACACTAGCGAGATATCAAATTATTTATATATTAGTTTTTACCTGCGACTCTCCTCGCACGGTACAACTTAAATTTTTGGAGTGAGCTCATTAGTATGACTTTTACTACTTAATAAACTATATAATATACAAAAAAAGAAATCAACAAATACCTCTTTATGGTAGTGTAAAAAATATAACGTACGTATCTTTCCCATGAGTCATCATTTTCCTTTTGCATTTATCTTTACGTCATCATCATTTTATATACTTTCCTTATCAAATAAAAAGAGCCTATATGGAGATATTGCGTGCTAGCTGCCACACTGGCAGTGATCAATCTGCTTTTATTTTTAAACACGATTTTTTACTTGTATTTTGTTGTTTTAAAAGTCTTGTGTGACCTTCTTCCAATTTTCCTATAAAGAAACTTTATACGGATACAAAATTTGAAATTTGAATAAAATTTACCATTTTTTTTGTCATCAAGTTTGTCTGATAATAGACTAAAGAGGTAGATAGAGGGCTTTAATAGTTTTTAGCAAAAGTTTCGAGTTTGGCACATTATAGTTAGTAATAGCTGATAGAATATACTGAAGTGGTACAAAAAATACAAATGACCTTGTTTCGTTTTTTAAATATCTTCTATAAGTTCATTTTTATAATATAATAATAGTTAACCTACGAAAAACAAACGTTTTAACAATGCAGAAATTAACAACTGAACTTTTACTTGTTTTATGGAATTGAGAAATTAAGCTTACTAAGTTCGTGAGCTTAGTAAGCCACGACATAACGTGATAGTAATCTATTTCCAATAATGTATAATGTACATACTCCTATGAAGTTATTATTATAATTTTTTATTATATTAGAAAATAAAAATTATAAAGTTCATTTTTGATTTACGTGTTATAAGATTACTTTGATTTTGATATGTAAAAGAGTCATTTTTCATTCCTTATTTTTAATAATTAATAAGCAATTTGAATACTTTATATACGTAGTTTTTACATTATCCACAGTAACATAGTGACAAGGTGTAACTAGAATTACAATAAGGCAATTTGCTTAAGGACCCCACTTGTGATGTCTTATCTTAATACAGGCTTACAGGTAAAGGCCGTCTTCCCTTTTTTGTCTTGTCAAGCGATGTTCACTAGATCTGACATAGGGTTATATGACTAGAGCTTTACGAGCTTGCACATTTTCATGAATTGCCGATACTTTACCGACAGTCAAAAAAATCCGGGTTACAGTTGTCACCATTTTGGAAAAGGTTTAACTTATATCTACAATCACTTTTATGGTTTACATAAAGCGTAATTCAATAGTATAAACAAGGCATACATACCAATGACTGTAATATACTTATATGGGTACATTATGAACACACTGTGGGTCGCCAGAAATAAGAATTAAATGAGAATATATATTCCATGTCGTTTTATATTCATAAAACATTACTGTATCTTTCTTTTCCAGACATTTTAGCGTTGATTATTCAGCGGTATCACGATTTACCATCTGTTTTGTTTTACTGAGCGATTTATGTTCTTCTTAATGCGAAAATAAGGTTTATTTTCCTATGAGATAAGAATGAAAGAAGGCCATAGTCTGGAGACATTATTTTGTCACAATGGTGGGTTCCGCCCACTTCGCGGGCTACAGTGAAAACTCTTTGGTGATGCACTGCTTTGGGGAATGAATAAATTTAAAGACGGCCGAGACCGCGAGAGTAGTGCACACAATCTCTGTATCTCTACGGAGGCTTGATATAAAACACCCAAAGGAATAATAAACGTCCGGACAAGAGAACAACTACAATATTTAAACTTTTTGAGTTAAATTATTGCTTCAATATTCTTATAAAATATGCTGCGAATTCAAACTTTAAGAAACATCATTTAAATTTCACACAAAGTCTTGAACGGTACCCTGTACAAAGGAATGGAGTGCCAAATAAAGCTTCTTTAATAAGAAATTGTATTATTATATTTAATGCGATATTGAATGTGATCATTCTGAACAATTTATTCATATCAAATGAAAAATGATAAAAAATATAAAATTATCTTAAGAATTTTCATGCCATTGTTTTGTGAACCATTTCATGCGGAACGAAGTTATGAAATTTTCCGCTATAAACACAACGACAGTAAATAAAGTTTAATGACTCAGTGTTTCCTGTATGATACTTCTATTTCTATTATAGTATACATGGGACAAACGATTTAAACTCAGTAACTAGAACCGCAGTCATGGCGTGAGAAGCACCGTAACCACAGTGCTCGTGGCGTCTCCTCAAACCGCAAAGAGTTGGTAATCTTATACACGAAGCTTATCGACACTACCTTTCATGGTCGCAAATATTGTATTACAAACACCGTCTTACGAATGCAATAAAATACTGTAATAACATGATTATATACCTTAATCCGTTGAGTTAAGGATAAAAAAATAGTCACGGATAGCAAAGTAGCTTGTGGTTTGCGTCGACCGATTCATAGATTGCTTTTTTGTCCACACTGGACGAATAAAAATAAAAGCGAGCGTTCCACGTAGGTGGCTATCATGTATCGAATTCTATCTTGTGGAACGTTCGCAAGAATTGAACACCCTTACTCTTCCCTTTTTCGGCTAATCCGATCCAACTGATAGAGTTTTAAACTAGCAATTTGTTGTTTTTTGGACTTCGCGTTTATTTAATTTAAAAGAAACTATGTATATCAATCTAATTGGAATGTATGAATGTGTAATGTTTAAAATGTAAAGAATTCAAACTATTTATTACATGTTACATTTGCTTGTTACAAGATGAATATTGTTTAGTAAGAAGATTCTTCCAGTCCCATATTACAAGTATGTATGAGTACATTTCATCGATGCTTTTAAATCTCAGTTTACGCGCCAATGGAATTTCTGCTAGCTAACGAAATATAATTTTTCTTTTTGTAGATAATAATTGTATTACATACCTAATTCAAATATCACAATCGTGTTGTGTTTTTGCTAAGTACCAAATATTTTTATCTTTTTTACATTCGAAAAAGATAAAATCTACATTGATTCTATGAAAATAAATTTAGTGAAAACATTCTGATATATGTTCTGATTTCATTGATATATCTAAAAGTTTTAGTTACAAACGTGCCGACTCTAAATAAACGGCCGACCGATGGCAATAAAAATAAAATAACGTATGCTGTAAAAATAAATCGTACTAGAATATTATAGGTATGTTTAAAATTTTAAATTAAAGTACCGTGGTTGCTTTTTATAATAAAATGAAATAGGCAGTGTATTTGCAAGACGCCGCTCTTTAATATGTACCTTGCAAGGGATCTCTGAAGTACTTCTTAGTGCTTTATCTTGCCGCAAGCTCCCCTTTATCGTGGGACGGGAATACGATTAGAAGTCTCAATCTTTAAAGAACTGCTGACGGAGGTGACCAGGGTCTTTTATCTTACTATTTACCCAGAAAAAAACGAACGTGATTATTATATGTATATCTGAGTGTAATACAAATTCGTTATTTTTTTTAAATATTTAATTGAAATATAATTATTATCCGTCCATAGACCGAATTTCTAGTTTTTAAAAATCTTCACTGTCTATTTAAACCACTAGACACATTTTGTTAAAATTTTGTATAATAATAACTGGACATTCGAGTCAATATATAGCAATTTTTTTACTGCGTGAATTTCATCTTTAAGAATCTATACTACAAAATGTAAAAACTTAAATATCATTACTTATATTAAAGCCTTTATGCACCACTGAAATATGCATATTAATAATTATTTATATATTATATTATTCATATACTATATTATTCATATACTATATTATTCATATATTACATATATTGTATCAGAATTGCATTTACACTATGACTACACCTCATGTATAATTAGTTTTTTCTTCGTAGGTAACTAGTTCATTTTTAAATTATGGTTGCGCTACTTCATTTCAGAGTTTAAATATTTTATGAAACGAAACATGAAATATGGCTCTACATTATACATATTTCGAGGCAAAACTTTACCCCAACACACCCTCTTGTTAGCAAATTTTCGCGCAATGGTCAAGGGAACAATAGAAAGATCAAAGGGCTGCATTCTTCACTGCAAGGGATGACTTTTGGATGTTTACAGAAAGGTATTTTATATTTAAATAGCCTAAATTTGCTTCAGATATTAAAATATGATTAACTTCTTATATTGAACCCTAACATGCCTTAAATTTATTTAATTATTTAACCCTTTAGTCAATTACCGATAAGGATGCCCAGTACCCATGTCAGTTTTCAGGGTAACTTGTTAATGTAGTTAGGATTCTATAATAATAATTTTGTACCAATTATAGTTTGTTACAGTTACCTAATTTAGAACCCTTTATTATGTCGCCCAAAGAATTTAATATACTCGGATGTAGCCTAATTGTTGTAACTTTTCGTAAATTAACCACGCTCGCTACTTCGCTCAGGATTTTTTTACTTAAATGTTTTCAATGTAAACACTAGGCGTTTTCTTTCGTTTTTTTTGACCGAAATATATTAAATATGATTTTTACCCAAAAAAATATATTATATTTTAAATAAGAGTAGAGTTTAAAAGAAAAATTAGCGTTTCACTAGAATAAGAGTACTACTTAGTATAAGTTACTCCTTATAACATCAGCTAAACAAAAACAAAATCTATCCAGCAATTTCAGATATTAGCGGAAGCAAAAGTGCAGACAGACAAACTGAAAAATGCTAAAAATGGTTAATATTCTTCTAAAGAAAAACAGTTACACATAGACACTTTAATGTTATTTATCTATTTAGAAGGTATGGTTGAATTTTTAAATAGAAAAAACAAACCAAAAAGAAATTTAAAATACAGAATAAATCTGAAAACGTTATTTCGAAATCATAGAAATATAGGTAATTATTTATACACGTGCGAATAGTTTTGAATATTTTTGGAATAAAAAATACAAAATCAATTTCTCGATTTCTAATAATAAACATTTCAAAATTGTAAAATGTATATACACAGTTAAAGTTTTTACGAGGCTCAGTTCCGCAAGGCAACGTAGTTATTTGAAAACAAATAGCCCTATCGACCAACCATTTTAGTATAGAAATAATTTAAACGGCATTAAACTGTCTCTGCGATACAGCAGGTCTGAGATAAAATCGGTAAATCATAAGATTTTAAAGCGTACCAACTACCAGTAATTTATTTACGTCAAAGATAATAATCAAGAAAATATCTTTTGATATAGTGTAGGAATGACACCATAAATACTGCGTTAAGATTAGAAGTTTATATTTAGTCTATAGTTCAAAGTTTCTAGAATTATACTATACTTATAAGTAAGTAAGCCGCATACAAAATAATTTTACTAACAACACAACAAGCGGCTCACATTTTTTGCCAATAATAATAATTCTTTCTTCTAACAGTGGTTTAATTACTCTTTATAACATCGCCTATCAGAGAAAGTCGCGTTAAAATCGGTACAGACAGGCTAAAATGTAAAAAAAACTGTTTTTCTTATAAGTATATTATTTCCGTCATTTGAAATTACTAGTAGTTTTAACGAATTAAATAAGTAACAATATTATATTTGAAACAGTCGACTTAGAAATAAAATGAAAAAGTATTTCCATGTTACTTTTAAATAGACATCTATCTAATTCCAACATTGCATTTTTCCGATAGCTGACACTCCAGTCCGACAAAACTCAAAAGGATAGTGTAAACGATGTTAGCTCTAAAACTCAGAACGAAACATTCCACAGGCGATCGATTTGGATTAGGCTTCTGTACAACCCGACTGAATAAACAATGTGACGACCGCTCTACCCTTTTAACGTACCCTTCTAGACTCAAAGGAATCCACACGTATCATTTGTAGAACGTACCTACTATGAAAGAATTAAAAAAAACTTTACACAAAGTCAGGGTATTCACATTATAGTGATTAATATTAAGATTTGTTAAAATACAACTAATTATCTTAATTAGCTTTTATATAAGATATTTATTAACAAGAGAAAGCTTTCATGAATGAAAAACTAGTTTTCTTTTATTTAAAATGGAAATGAAATAAAAATATTGCTTAATAAAATATTGTAGTAAAACAGAACCGTAAAATGATAAAAGATTTCTGCTACAAAATGCATTTCTAAAGTAAGAAAATGTTTTCATACTAATAATGTTAAATAATCTAAAATTACAGAGATGTATTAACTAAAATAAATTATATAATAATATGGATTGGTATATCCCTGTAGTACAGTTTTCTTTTAATTATAATATAATTTTATGAAGCTGAAGAGCTTGATTTTTTGGTGAACGCGCTAAACTCGTGAAGTATTGTTTGGAATTGAAAAATCGTTTTGATAGTCTACTTATAGAGTAAGATTATACACCAACATCATATTGCACAATAATATTATAAAAAATCTAAGTTAGTGGTTTTCAGACTTTAGAAATCGGGCGGAGTCGCGGAATATGCTAGTATTATAAAAATTGTACTCGTAACTCAGGTAAATATCACAACTGAGAACAATTTGACGCAATTCGTATATAATTAATTGCTGATCTATCCTATTAACTCCATTATAGATAACGAATCATGACGTATAATTTATTTATAATATGAACGTGATTTTTCATCAGTAAAATTATTTAAACGTAAAGGTATTTACCTCATATCAAACCATTTAATACTTTTTATTGTTTGTTGTACAATGTACATCTGATTATTGCTTTTTATTTCCTTAATTTCGATAATATCTAATCATTATTCGCTTAGACTGTAATAATTAGTTCAAAACAATGAAGTCTTATGCAATTATTTTATTTTTTTTTCTATTTATTTTCAGGGCTTTTATTTTAACAATATGCCAGCCCTATCATACCTTAACCTAAATAATTAATGCAATTATTAACATATATTTGTAATAACTAACGACTTACACTCGCTTCGCTTGATTATTCCGAAAGTTCGTTTTGACGCTGAGTATGGAATAGATAGACTATATTATATACTAGATACGATGATATATGACCTAGTATTTCTTAATAAACGGCCTCCTTAATGTAAAAAAAGGATTTTTCATAAGTAGTTGAACAGATTTAAAAAACAAAGCTATTGAAATAAAAAATTACATAAATGTATAGAGGTAGACAAAGCATTTCTTTATGACTTTACTCAAGTAAAATGTCTTTCATATCAATCAATCAATTCTGATATTTGTTCTGCTTGAAAAACTCTTTTGCTAAATTGGTTGTTTGGACAAATATGTACTGAAACGACGTAATCTTTAGAACTACTTGTACGTTGTGGAAAATATTTTGTGTATTTTATAGTCAATTTATTGCGGAATGGTTAGAGTATCACACATCACACTCCGACCTTTAGGGGTGGAGCGCGATCGGAACGCCGCTAGTCTAATACATATACGACTAAATTGATTGAAGCACTGAACCGGCAGTGACTGTAGCTTTTATTGTATCAGTGGCTTATTTCAAAAAAAAATAACCATAGTAAGAAGAAACAAAATACGTAGGAAAATATAGAGAGTGTTTTGCTCTTTAGAAAAATGTACTTTATTAAAGCAAACCTTTATCCATCCACGAAGTATACATCTGCATAGCTTACCTGTAAAAAAAATAAGATTATTAATTATCATTACCCATTATACTCGTAATGTAAATGAGCTTGGAAATAAAGATAATTTTGAAACGAATAAAAGTGTAGAAGTAGTAGTAGTAGTAGAAGTGAAGCGGGTTCAAATCCGGGTCTCGTACTTCTGTTATTTTCTTCGACGAATCATTTCTAACATGTTTACCACTTGTCTTATGGAGAAGGTAAACATCGTGAGAAAACCTGCATGTCTGAGAAACCCTAGCTGGTTTTCGAAAGACGTGTGCATGTCAGTCCGCCAGCCCCCACTTGACCAGAGTGGTGGACTATCGCCTGATTCCCTTCTTATTGAAGGGAGGCCCGTTCCCAGCAGTGGGACGTTAAATAGGGCTGAATAAAAATAGATATAGACTAGCTGCCATTCTGCTATTTTTACATACTACAGTTATATTTTGTTGAGGCATAGTGAAATTTTTAGTCTAACGACCCATATGTTACATAGTACAGGAAAAAAAAGAATCTATTCAATCGATTTGTATAGAATCTAGAACATACAAAAGTTTACAAATTGATGTTTTAACTTTAAAACGTTGGAAATAATTGAACCAACGATTTAAAACAAATATCTGAATATAAAGTAATTAATAACAAAACTAAAATGAATCGTATTATATATTTTGACTTTATATTTCATCCGCTCATCACTGTTAGTCATTAAGCTTTAATTACAGGTGACTGTAATGTAAATAAATTTAAACATTTATTAAATGTTAACACTATATAATTATTGTTATAAATAACATGATAATGCTAATATTAAAATCATGCTTTGCATACAAATGACATTTTCCAATTTCTGTTTAATATATGCGCGTTAACAATTATTGCAAACATAAAAACCACATCTGTAGGTGTAACTGTAATGTTAATAACCTTAATAATTAGTTAGAGATGTGATATTTTCCTGCATTATAAAGTACCCTATATGTTGTCTCGGATAACCTACCATTATACTAAATATCATCCAAATCTATCCAGTTGTTTTCTCGTGATACCGTCACAGACAGACACACAGACAGATAATAATTATTCTAAAAACCATATATTTGGCCTCTGTATCAATAATAACGAATATTTCAATTGGACTTTTCAAAAAAATATTTAACTCAACTCATAATTTTATTATAGATATGTATATATATTGCTATGTGCCAGTTCTGCTCAAACTCATGTGCGTGATTCTGTGTGTTTATACATATTTCTCCCTTCTATATTTTCTCTATGTAACCAGATCATCTTGAGTATTTCCCAGAGGTACGTAGGGTACGGAAAATAAAGGTGAAGTACTTATAATAGTCGAATATAAAGGCGATGTTCATGTGTCTAATTGGTACTGACTTGTTATTACAAACTACTATAATTGACAGCACATTCCTTAAATAGTACATATAGTTACATTTATTTATTTATTACTATATTTATAGAAGCTTTTAAATGAATGACACTTGGTTTGGCTTATAAAGTTTATTAGGAGTTAGTATTAAGAAATTAATTTTCAAAAAATATTTTTTTCGAAATGTTTGTCAAAAAAAGGTTTCAAGTCAACTAATAATAAGAACTTAAAAATTAGTAGTTCTAAAATAACTAAATATCGTTTTATATGTCATTTCATTAAAACATAAAAGAAAACAAGGTATAGTATAATAAACTAAAATGACCATAATTATATAATATAATTTTATTGTGCTGAATTCGCGGCACAAATACTTTGCGTTATTAGCGTCGTCTTGTAAAAAACACGCACCAAACGATATCATTATTAAATAACGTGCCAATAAAAATAAGGACCAGTTTATAGTAAGTTTTGAAAAGTTCTAAACTATACTTGTCGCGAAAGTTTGACCGTTAAAAGAATATACGCGTTCATCTATTAGAAAATATTATAGTTCCGAGGCTTGGCTACATTCAGTGGCATATTTATATTCGTATCGCGTGAGTGGGATGCTTCTTACCTGCCTCCTTACCTTTCTCGTGCGCTTCTAATATAATCTTTAATGTCTTACTAAGAAAATATACTTTAAAACAACAACTAATACAGCAAAACTCCCTACCATTATGACCAAGGTTGATTTGAATTATGTTGTTACATCGGTAGGTACTGTTTTTATTGGAGTAATCATAGCTTCTGACCCTATAACGGTGCTCAAAGATGATGTTGCTATAAGTTATTAATTAGTTTAAGTTAACGTAAACTGTATCTTTATATCCATGACGATATAATAGTAGGTACTAAGGAAATTACATATATTTAAATACTAGCGACTCGCCCTCGCTTCGCTCGGGCTCTTCCCTAGATTTAGTACAGGTAAAGCCGCGGGATCTGCTAGTTATGCATATAAACCTTCCTCTTGAATCACTCTATCTATTAAAAAAAACCGCATCAAAATCCGTTGCGTAGTTTAAAGATGTAAGCGCACATAGGGATATAGGGACAGAAAAGGCGACTTTGTTTTATACTATGTAGTGATTATTTTTTAATGTGTGAGTCTTTATGTAAAATTAGTATAACATTAACGCTTTTAGAAGTGCACTAATATTACCCCACATACCCAACAAATCTAAAAAAATTGTAGTTAAATGTACCTCATAAATATTATTTCTTCAGCTAAACAAATCAATAGAAATATAATGTAATTTAACTCACGATGTTTATATAAACTATGGTTTATGATTGTAAATATCATAAACAAAGTGTTATTGGCATATCAATTTTACCAATCGGATTGAAAATACCTAAAGCCAATGCCAATCAAACGTACATAAACTTGTTAGTAACTGGTACAATACAATATAAACGTAAAATCCTACCCTAGATACGAGGACAATAGCCTGCGGTTGCGAACTAAATATGAAAAAAACATACAGGAAGCGGTTGAAAGTTAGAAGCTGTTAGGCTACCCCTATATTGCTAAAATCGAGCTTTTCATTTAAGTATTTCAATGTTTGAAAAGAATATTAAATATTTTTTATTCATATAGAAATACCTAAAAATACATATTGTCCGAGATAGCAGTAAGCAGAATTAGATATTGCAAAGTACCATTTTCCTAGATTCTTTTTTCAAATTGATTCAAAATAATTTTTTGACTGACTAAAAGACTTAATGTGTATTAATAGGTAATTTCGTTATTTTATTAACGAAAGATCAGCACTACATTTAAAAAGTCTGTAAGGAACATTAACCAAACCATAGGCTTTATGTTTTCTAAATTTCAACTAAATAAAGAAAAATATACACGCATATATAATTATTTGCGATTATAATACTGTGACGTAAACACAAACCGACCAACGGCCCAAATGTTGTCATTACATATTCAATAATATATTAAACCAAGGAATAAACGTGAAAATTTAAAATCAGAACCACATTTTTGCAAAGCGCATGTGCAAATAAAATACTTCAAAATATAGAGCGCGATACAAGGTCTTGCTGTAGTCGATATGAATACTGTACGTGCAGGGCGGCGAGGCTTTGAACTTGGCCTCAAGAGATCGTTGACCTTTACATAGATCATTATAGGTGTTGAATTTCTTACACAACTCAGACGTAATTGATCCTATTAGGGTTGTTATCTACTTTTATTTCTTATTCATTTTATTCACATCTTCTTATTGGCTGAATCTTTCTATTTTATTTAAATCATTTTAATACTTTGAGATATGAAATAACGTAACTAAATAAATATATAAATTATTTTATCTATGACGAAGTATGATTTTCTTATAAATTTATTAAAAATACGAAAATATGCTTGTTTCTTTCTGTATTTCAAAACTAAATTAATGGATCAATGCTGCAAAGCAATTAGTAGGCCTATAACTTATAAGTCCTAAATACCTAGATTTGTAACAAACAATAATTTTGGAAGTCACGCCTAATTTTAATTTTTGTATTTTATTTTTAATAAAAATGATAACTTTAAATCGGAACAGTATTTCCAATAAACATTGACCAGTAGAAGTTCACCAAAGAGGCCGAAAGTAAACAGGAGATAAGGAATACATTCAAAGCAATATAGCCTATAACTTATAAGTCCTAAATACCTAGATTTGTAACAAACAATAATTTTGGAAGTCACACCTAATTTTAATTTTTGTATTTTATTTTTAATAAAAATGATAACTTTAAATCGGAACAGTATTTCCAATAAACATTGACCAGTAGAAGTTCACCAAAGAGGCCGAAAGTAAACAGGAGATAAGGAATACATTCCATTGAGTATTCGAATTATCTCCGTAGTGTTGACTCAGTTGTGAGAGCTAATACAAGTTTGGAGCCAAAGGCGAGTAAAGTATCTCCTAATACTACTTTGAGTCACTACAAAAAGAAACTACTTTTCAAATTAATTAGATGGTTCCTGTTTAATAAAACTTAGCTATATTTTTACTGTTAAGTCTACAGAAGAAAAAGTTCTATCAAAATCTCTACAGGCGATCTTGAGAACAAAATCTACGCGAAAAATAGATTTGTCAATTTTTTAAATGTTTTTATTATACCAAAAGCAAAAAACCCTTAACATAAACTTTATTAAGCAACACGAATCCGCTACAATTGTACTGTGTACCGATATATTAATTAAAATTTACAGATTTTAATAAAGAAATATGTTTCTATTTACTGATTATTTGATTCAACGCTAGATTTATAAATATTTTCGCAAACTAAATCAAACAACAGAACGCTCGCTCTTACTCTTTAGACAATGTATGTCGTAGCGTCATACTGTTTGTACAACTCTGATTTTAGTGTAACAGTATTGTGTCAACATGCGACGGAGATAGCCTAGTTGCTTATTTTCATATAGATTACTTGATAAAAAAATATTAAATAAAGGTTATTTCTTACGTTTAATGACCTCGGTTAAAATGCATGGTACGTAAAATATAAAGATTCAGCTGTAAATTAATAATTTTATGTACATTTCTTTTAAATAGGTGTGCAACACAATAGGCTTTTAAAAGTGATCTCTACTTTACCTAACGTTTAGTAGTTGTTGTCCTACAAAAACAATTAATTTCGACTAAAACGGTTTCCATCCAAAACGAAAAATGGTAGGCCAAACAAGCGAGCAACGAGTTAAGTTGTAACGAAAATCCAACAAAGGGATGATTAACGATTTTTCACCCCCGAACTTATTCAAGCAGTTTCGATATTGAATTCGTTAGACAGCGTAAAACGAAAGTTTTCTTTTCCCTTACACTACAAACTACCATGTTCACGAAACAACTTGCAAGTATCAACTAGGTACCTACAAGTATTTATTATAATATTATCAAATAGGTCAAGAGTATAAATTATACCACAGAATATTATATACTTAAAGACAAAGCGACTGCAAGCAAAATACATATTCACTGTCTTTCATGTCAGTAGATTATATCAAAAAATGTTTATTTAAATAAGATTTTATACATGTAAATTAATTTGATCACTTAACAATATATAACATAAAAATTAAACATTAAAGTAAATAAAATAATTTCCAAAATAAATGAAGTAAGCCGTTTAGTAAAGATTACAGTGAATAAAGCATTCCTCATTAATATCTTTATTTTAAATTTCATAAATGTATTAAACAATACCTTTCAATTAATGAAATGTGGCCGTTTTCAGACGCGCTTCTGAATTATAAACTTGTGTCATATATATAAATGATTCATAAAGATCGGACTATGAGACAGATGATGTTCAGTAAATTGAAATAAATCGCAAAACTTTAATAGTAAAGCATTAATTATAATTATTGAAAAAAAAATAGTTTAAGTTATTTTTAAAAAGACTTTGCACACAGCTTCACTTGTATAAGCGGGAATATAACTTATAATGCGATTTCACAATACGTTCCTTCCATTCCATTTCTTAGAATTTACACTTCTATATAACCAAATTCAGGAGGAAAGTTAGTATGAAATATCCACGAAAGTCAATAAAGTGTTCTTATAACCGATAAGAAATCTCATCACTCTCATTGCTTGTTTATTTTATCCGAGGCCTGAGCACTGTTTAATTATTTGTACGTATAAATGACAGTCACATAAATGGTTCAGCCTCTCTAGAGTACATCGAATATTTTGATAAACAATATACCATTGAAATCTGCTAAGAATTTGAATTAAATCAACGAACGTATGTTTGAATATTGGGACAGGGAACTTTCTTTTATACCTTTTATACCCACTTAATAAGAAAATTCAATAGAACGTAAAGTAAGTGGCTCATCTGTCTTCCGTAGTAGTAAGAGTTCTCGGGTTGCAATTTTTTAAAATTAAGAATTAGCATATTAAGTTTCGCGGCAGGTGCTAATTCACCTGGCCAGCGTATGTTTGAAACAAGTTACGCTAATTATAATAAAGGGTAAATTTTATAATATCAATGTGTACATACTTGAACAGTTTTGTGTAAGCAATTTAATGCTTTTAATTAATTTATGTCAATTTTTTTATTCAATTGCTAAGTATTAGGTATGCATATTTCGTCGCGTGGTATAACGATAGAATATAGTGTAACTAAGGCATTAATGGGTGTACTAATAATCTTTGTATCAATGTATACAATAGACTTTTACTTACCCTTGCTTCGCTCGAGCTAGATTTAGCGCGAAGTCGCGGGTTCCGTTAGTTATATACCTATAAAAATCTTCCCCGAGAACCATTCTATGCATTGGTGAAAACAACATTGAAAATCGGTGCAGCAGTTTTTGAGTTTTTCCAAACAGACAGACAGACGCGGCAGAGGACTTTGTTTTTTAATATGTATAGTGATAATAAAACACACTAATTTAGTACTAGTAATAATGTTAACGTTTGATTATATACCTGCAGAGGATCTTACCGCATTTTTTAGCAATTTATAGCTTTTAAAATATAAATCAATCAAAAATAATTTTATAACAACTTGTTAAAAATATAAAATAAAATAAAAAAGTGGTTGTACATAAGTTCAATAAATCTGGAATTTATTTCTTTTAAAGGCAATTAATTTAAAACAGTTGTTTATCAATATTGCGCAGTAAAACGAATCAAGTCCATTATAATCCCAATTTGCCAAAATCACATTACTCTTACAAAAGAAAATATTACGGTCTCATATTTTAATATCTTTAAATCTTGTATTAAATAGTGTGGAAACTAAATTGCTATAATAAAAATATATTAGTTTCGAAAAAAATATAACTATTATTATCTTAGATTAGATTTTTTGTCTTTAAGCAGTTTCTATTGCGGTCTATAAATAGATGATATGAGGAAGGTCAATAATTACATTTGTAGTTATAAGTAATATAAACTTAGTATAGCGGTAATATTTTGACGAAAATGCTTTCAAATGCAAGAACTATCAAAAAAGGGGTTTCAAAGTTTAGTAGTGTCATCTCGTTTTATCCTTTAATACTAACCCTAAAGCCGTTTCCCGAATGTCATATAAAAGTACGTTGTTGGATGTTCAACATGTGTAAAATCTTTGATTAGAAGACTAAAAGACTAACCCATCCTACTTGGCTAAAACTACACTTTTACTTCACAATAGCTTATGCCAAACAACTTTTAATTAGGTAAATGAAAAAGTAAAAGCGTCTACGTGTCTTCAAACCTCATCAAACGCAACGTGCGGAACTTTATAATACACACTTTGTATACAATACCAAAGTTTAGTCATTTATTCTATCTCGGGACCAAAATGCTTCACCAAAAACCAGGAATTGTTTGAAAGACGTCATCGCACCGCACACATATTACACAAGTTTTATGCCGCATAAGCCACCTTACCTTATAAATAACAACAAAGCGTGCCCTTACAGCGATAAAACTACTTAATCAGTTGGTTGCACGCGGGCTAGTTAATGACATAATTAAAAATCCCCGTTTAGTAAGGGAAAGTTTCTTGTATTTAGTGTAGGGA
The DNA here is from genome assembly GCA_905231865.2 of Boloria selene. Taxonomy (NCBI): domain Eukaryota; kingdom Metazoa; phylum Arthropoda; class Insecta; order Lepidoptera; family Nymphalidae; genus Boloria; species Boloria selene. The sequence continues at coordinate 8,520,165 of HG993140.1, read as the reverse complement.
TATTCAAACGTAAATCGATCTAAAGATTACCCAAACCTTTACCTTTCTGAAAATGGGGTAACTCCATTATTATACTAAATAATATAATAAGTGTTTGACAGATATAGTTTAGTAGCCGTATTCTAGTAGCAGTAATAATATTAATAAATAATGTTTGAGTTTATGCCGGCCTAACTGGATCAGCATCACTAGAATTTGATCATAACCATAGCAATAGCTGGTTACTAACATATACTAGGATACCTTTACTGCGGTAAAATGTCTCATCTCTGAGAAATCCATACTTATCGTTAAAATGTATCTAAGCCACCCGAGGTGAGTCGCTCGCAAATATTTATTTATACTAATATTATAAAGCTGAAGGGTTTATTCGTTCGTTTCTTTGTTTGTTTGTTTGGTTGAACACGCTAATCTCAGAAACTACTGGTCGTAATTGAAAAGTTCTTTTTGTGTTGGATAGCCCGTTTATTGAGGACGGCTATAGGTATAGCCTATTACATCACGCTACGACCAATAGGAGTGGTGCATTAATGAAAAATGTTACAAAAACAGGAGAAAAATATTTGTTTTGATTTTCAGCATTTAGAACGCGAGCGGAGCCGCGGGAAAGCCTAGTATTGTGTACATAGACTTATGTCTGATAGTATTTTATCACATGGTCTGAATTAGAGATAACTAATTATAAATTGGACCATACACTAATGATAACTTGGCAGGAAACTAGGAGAGGCCACACTCAGGTAAAGCAGAATAATGAGTTTTGTTGTTGGTCGCAACCGGATTAAGGTATACTGCATACGATTTATCAGGGTGCTGTAGAACTGCAAGATCGATGGGAGTTGAAAACAATTGCACTTACCTACACTAAGCTCTTGCTGTAAGGTTATGAAGTTCGCAGGGGGAATTTGTATTGGCTTAGAACTTCGAAAAATCAATATGTTAACATTTGCCGTTCGTTCGTGCACATAAAGTAGAAATTAATTGAGCCTACTAAAAGAAATCCATTATAGTTTTTTAGATTTACTCGAGTCTTTTACAAATAAAACTAAGTAGAGAGGCTTAGAGGATAGACTGAAGATGTTGATGTCTCAAAGTCAAAAACGGAACTTAAATATCTGAAGATTTTAATACTAAGCATTTTATAGAAATGTAATTGATATGGAAAACTAATTTATTTAGTAGGTATTGCTACATGGAGTAAATGGAGTGCGCATGCGGGGACAACCGCGCTTACTAATAGCACACTAAAATATAGTTTACTCGACTTGTTGACAGTCGTTGCTATTTTATGTCAGTCTATGTCATAGTCACGCGCTCCCGTTTTAAAAGTGTGAAAAACTAAGAACAATGCCTAGTTTTTCAATTAAATGATGTGGAAAGTGTACTGCTACTTCAAATCACAAAAAAGACGGGATCACATTTCATAGGTAAGTGGTTTTCTACTCCATTTTATTCAATTCATAAAAAATTAAAATTAATTTTTAATGTCAGAATAGTATATCGCGTCAACGTTGATGTCTTGTCTATTTTTTTCGTTAGTGCTGTCGCAGCATCGCAACGATTTATACTTACCTATCGATATAATTCAAGATTAGATGAATTTTTATTTTATTGTAGGTATTATTATTATTTTTATTTTAAAACAAGTGGGGCCTAGGATAATTAAAAAATTGTATTTTGTATGATTTAAAATTTGCAGATTTCCCAACAATGATAGCGAGAAGAAAGAAAAGAAATAGCGTCGTATGCTCCAGACATTTCACACCGGATTGCTTTCAATCTTTAAAAAATAATACACGTCGATTATATAGGTCATCAGTACCTATATTATATTTACCTTCTCTGGTACCTATCTTTTAGTGTATTGAAGTTTTACATAGGCTGGTCAAGCACATATTATTAAAATATTTTTTACAGACCCTTCCAGATGATTCAAAAACACTCAAGATCAATCGCCCCCATTAAGAGATATTAAGAAAGAATCTTCTAAAACCACGGTAATATTAATAAATAAAAATGATGATGCTTGTTATACCTATAAATAATAACTACCTTAATTTTTACACAATCACCGTATTTATTGTCTAAATTACATTTTAAATGTCCACGAAATAGTAATCCCAGACAAAAATCTACTTTTTATGTCCCTGTCACCAGAACTAAATTTGCAAAAACTTCATTCATCAGCAGAAGTTGTGATCAATATAATAAACTTTTTATTAGTAATGACATATTTCATCTCTGTCTTAATAAATTTAAAATTAATGTTATGCACAATTTGATTAATGTAAGCTGTTATTGATTTTATTATTTTACATTATTAATCTAAAATATTTTATTTAATGAATTATATTTTAATGATTTTATTTATTTGAAATTATTGATTGTTATTGCATTTCTCTCTCTCTCTCTTGAATTTGTTAGTATATTTTTTTAATTGTCATTTGTAATATTTTGCATCTATATACATTTCTTTGTAATAAGTGTTATGTTAACAATGGAAACTTTTATTGGTTATGTTTCTATTAATTGTTTGTTATTTATAAATTTTATTGTAACACCGTTTGTTTCCTAAATAAATAAATAAATAATTCCGTGTGCATTTATTGTACCTACTTGTGGCTTCTCTTAAATATTTAAATAATATAATGCATATAATTTTATAGGAGCCATAATAGAAATAATATTATAATAATAATAGTAATAATTAAAAATAATAGAAACCCTAAAGATATAAGAAAAATATAATCAAAACTTATCCATTTTAAGAATCAGTAAATATCTAATATATATAAATCACGTGTCACGTTGTTTGTTCACGAAGGACTCCTAAACTACTTAATCGATTTTAACCAAATTTGCACACCGTATATAGTTTGATCCGACTTGAAAGATAGGATAGCTTACATCTTAATTTATAGTCGCAATATTATTTTATTTTAAATTAAATGTTTATTATACGACTTTAGTGTACTTATCGGCTAGTTCTATAAAATAGATATATAGATAGTGGTTTGGCATCTATGTTGCACAGATATCCCGTAGATGGCACCGTATTTCTATTTCTAGATTATAGATAGCGCGTGGCCAAAATGTAGTAAGGAGTAGTATTTTTATTTTATTAAAATATATATAAAAACCGTTTAATTTATTTTAACTTACGCTGTTTGCTAGTAAATAATATATATTCATAAAGGTCTTTAAAATAAATCACTTATTTTATTAAAAAATCTAAATCTCTGTATCGCAAACCAATCCTTACACTAGTAATAAGTTACACAATTATCGATATCGTTATTTTTAAGTAATTCTTTTGGAATCCCTAGAGAATCAGTCATCACTTGGTTGTCACTTCGTTACCCAATCACAGCTAGCGAAGCTTACCTCTCCCCCCGCCGTAAATTACTCAATTTGAGCTAATACAAAAATATGCCGATTCACACTCCATTGGTTTTATCCTCCTAGTATTGCTATTATTATGTGTACATTGTATAAAAATAAAAACTTAAAATCATAAGTTAGATTGCTACCAATTAAAATTGAAATACCTATCAAAACACTTGCTATTTTGCTACAAAAAACTTATTGCAATCATCACATACTTACAAAATTATGACCTTTGAGATGTCCAATACCTTAGTCTCTTATGTGAACATGATTATTATATATATATTATATGTTATCATTCGAAGCATTGGGAATCAAAGATTAAAATAAATCCGCGTGAAAATCAAAAAACATAGTTTCAGTAAAAAAAATATAAAATCAATAGTATAAAAGTTAAAAAAATATGTATATATTCTAACGTGTTTTTATTTACTAAAAATATTCTACACTTGTCTTGCTACGTTTAATAAAACAAAATCTAGTGTAGTAATCTCAGTTTACACCGATCAATCACATCCGTGTCTTTGCTATTCTACTTGCGTAGAATATTGGTGAAGTATTTTTGCTCAACGGGCACACCCAATAGCTATAAAATGGGTATTGAATAAATTGATTCTATACGAAGGTTTTAGTGTTTCAGCAGACCATTCATAATACAGAAAATATTCTTAACACAATACATTTCCTTGCAATGAATAAGAGATTCTATGCAACGTTGTTTTATTCAACAGCTACCTACCTATTCATTTGACTGTACTTGTGAAACTCAAATCTTTGCTCCTTGTAATTTTCCAGTAAAATCATGTCTGCAAACAATTAAGTAAGCCTCAGACAGATTGGTTCGGTCCCGGGGCGATATCCAGCGAGGAATCTTAATTGAACCCTTCGACAGGGTCAACATCAGACGTTTAAGACATCGCTATCACCGAATGGTCATCGGAACAAGTGGTTAAACAATTACGGTGTTGTGTTTATTGGTAAATGTTGATATTTGCTTAGTAATTTGTGTAATTGACTGGCTTAATACTAGTGGTCGCTCGAAATAATCCTGTCACACGTTATGGGAATTTAGTTAATTAGATTTTTGGCATATTAACTATCGATTTCACTGTATTTACATAATTACTATGTTTTATGCAGTCATTAATAAGCAAATAAAAGCGACACGTTATTATATGTACGTACATAAAAATCAATTGCCGTTCATTAGTCTTGCTAAAATTCAGAAGCGGCTGGACCGATTTGAATAATCCTTTTTTGTTTTATTAGGGGTGTGACCGGGGTGGTTTAAATATAAAAAATGGGGTGGTTTAAATATAAAAAATGGGGTGACCAAAAAAGTTAAAAAATATTTATTTTGTCTGGTGATCACTAACCCCTGGTACCTTAACTAGAGACGAATCCGAGTGAAGCGACGGTAAGTCGCAAGTCAAAATATAAATTAAACTCTAATCTAATAAAAGGTTATGAAGTTACACACATAAAAACGATTGTTAATGCGTATTGTGTAGTTATTTTGATATATAAATGAGCGGACGCGGACGGAGATGAGCACTTCACTGTCAGGATGTTCATACTTTGTAACGTTTATTTGACGCAGTGATCAAAAATAGTCACTTATAAACTTACAACGTACTCATATGAGTTATTGGGGATAGGAAATAAGATAAATGTAGATATAATTAATTTTAATACATCTACAATCGCGAGAAATTTCTAGATATGTAATTCAAAACAATATATTTTGTAAAAATGCTGAATACAGGCATCTAACAAAAATGTTTTGTATTCTAATAATGTTAAAATTAAATGAGATAATTGATTACGGGTATTAAAGTCTACCTCTTTACAGCATCCTATTCTATTTAAAGCATTTATCCAATCATTGAAATCTGTATGACGATAGAATAATTTACATGTTTGCGATTTCGTGAAATACAAGTCTTTAAAAAATCGTATTTATATGTTAAACAAGTTAAATGATATGCTTTAATTCAAATTGTATAAAAAAGTCAAAGTTTCTTTACTATTGCACAATATAGGTATTATATGTATTTGTGATGGGTATATAATTAAATATAAAAAGTTTATTATTTTTAGCATTATTTCTGCAATAAACACCATATTTTTTGAATTGTGACAACTGACAGCTTATTACGGTTAAAAGGACACAGATCCATGGATTTTAAAGAAGTAATAACGAGCGAACAAAGTGGAGTACACTACCTACACAGTATACAATAAGATGAATAAGCCGCCGTGATTAAAAAAAATATTACAAGTCCAGTAATAACCACCAAACGAAATAAATGTGTACAAAGGAACTAAAAATAAACGAAGAATAGTTTCTAAAATTTATCAACTTTATGACCTCATGTAAATACATTTAACACTTAAAACTCGCATAACATTAATGTGTAAAGCCAAAACTCCACTCACGTTGCCATCGTAGTCATTTAAACTGTGAAAAACAGAGCGTCTTGTTTGAAACTGCACAGTTAGCCACTTTTCTAAAAGCATCTGCACCTATTTTCATTCCGTAGCTGGCATTCGTGGTGTGCGAAATAAAAACAAAAACTAAAACAAAATCAGCTTTCCTGTTTAATTTAGCGGACTGTTGACAAAAAACCTTAGCTGAGGCATTTGCAGCATGAACGTAACTACGCAGGAATGCATTGTTCCGTGCTTGTAAAAGTCTATATTTTCTGTCAATCCTGACTGGCATTATTGGTGTCAGTTAAAACAAGGAATTTACAATGACTCAGAGATAGCATTGTTCAATAAATAACGGGAGCGATAACAGTTATTGTTTAATAACTAAAGACTAGATAAGTAAATATAGGAAGTTAAGTTCTGCGTAAGTCATAATAAAGCTATAGCAAATAAATGGTTTATTTATGTGTTTTGCAAATGCTTATAAAAAATGTTAAAGTTAATTCAATAATAATAAAGGGATATAGACAGTCACTCTACAGACTTTAAAGAAAAGAAATTTCAAAATTTGTATTGTTATAGAATAGAATCATAATTATTTAGCTATTTTACAACGATTGTGGAAAGATCTCTTGTCTTACATAGCGCCATGAATAGAATCGATGCTAATTACATACCCTTTGAGAAATGTGTCATTAACCTGTATTTATGTCAATAATGATAGTAATAGATGTAGATAAATTGTCCCCAAGCGGCAACAAAAGAATGGAATTAATGTAAGTTATTCTAATTGTGCATTATAAATTATTTATTTAAATTTTAATCAAAAGCAATGTCTGCCACATGAAATATTTTATATGTTTTACCTGCTGCAAAGGTTAAAGGGTAACGTTTTCGAGTATATTATTGTATGCATACATATATACGTGTTTTAGCACACTCTGTAGTCTAAACAGCTTAATAGATTTTAGCTTAAGGGCAGCTTGAAATTATATTCGTCTTAATTATGAAAATGGTCTTAGTAGGATCAACATTAAATAAAAAGGCCGACTTTTCTTTAAAATCTTCTTACCTTATAATTCATGAAGTGGGAATAAGATTAAGAAATTGTTAAATAAAACCGAAACTAAAAAGATGTAAAAGAACAATTTTCAATTTTTTAACACATGCCTACTGCTTGTGTCTTCGACTGCGTAATATATATACTATCTCTCTTCTATTCTTATTCTATTCTGCTTCTATAATATCTCCTTTCGTCGACTTGTTCTCATCTTTTTGGTTCGGCTTCATACGTAACCAGTTTTTTTAATTATTATTTTCAAAAACACCGCCATATTCTAAATTCAATTTTTGAAATTTCTTATCACTACTTAATAAAATTGAATCTTCGTTCAATTTGGTTCTTATCATATTTATGAAACCTGCAAGAAAGTCCACTGACACAAATATAAAATCCGAGTCTGAGACAGTATTAAATGGATTTAAAAGTATTTCGTTTCATCTTTTTACTTAATATATTTTAAAAGACGTCGTATTTTTACTAAAAGGGTTTATGAAAGCAATATTAACATTTTCAATATTATGGACATCGGGAGATTATTTTCTCCACTTTATTATCCATTTATATTTAGAGTAAATCCTATGTCCTACATAAGGTTACTATTCTGTTATATATATATTATGTATGTATTACCTATGATACATTAATTTTTCATATCATTAGTAAAATAATTCGAAAAAATAATTTTCCATTTTTCGGTATTTCAAGTTTATGTTTCATTCGATGATAAGATTATTTTAAAATTATCTGTTAATGGAGCACCTTAATACAAAATATTTAAGTAAAAGTATACCTACGTAAATGATATTAGTAACAAAAACCTTGGAAAGTCGGGACAAAAAAGGGACACAATTTAGAGGTACGTAATAAATTAAGTGAATCATGGCTGTACTGGCTGACGCCCGCTGAGAAGCAGCATGCCTTAGGCGCCTCGGTTGACGCTTATAAAAACCCGTCTGTACGTGCTTGGCCAACCCACGTTGGCTATTAACTTTTCGACTTTATATGTCCATTCATACCAATGACACTTGACCACAACCTTCAGTTCCTTAGGTTGCGCAATTACTTGGTTTAGTGGAGCCAAAAAAAAAGTTGTATTGATTGGTTATTTTCAGAACTTCGGATTTTTTTCCAAACTGCTGAAAAATGATTATCAGTAAAAACAACTGAAGGTTGCTAATTTATGACTTTTGAACTTGACCTTTTAAACCAGATAAGCGGTAAGATTTAATGTAATACATAAATAATTCCCTACGAGGGTCCAACATAGGGTTCTAAGTAAGATTTAAGTATGTAAAATAGATTTTTAAATATTTTTTTATAATTTTAATCAATTCATATTCGAATTATGATTAGAATTAAAATTTTATTTAATTATTTTTAAAACTTTAAAATATTGTACATACTCGTAATTTGTATATTCAATAATAATAGAACTTCTTAAGAAGTGTCGAACTAATGAGCATACCTCAAAAACGTCTAATGACTATAATAATCTTCGGAATCCCAAAAGTAATTTAAAATGAGCAGGTAGGTTCCAATGATTATGACCGGAAACCTATTATTACTGCACGATAGTAATTTTTACAGTGGTCTGAATCAATACAGAGTTAATATGAAAATAATCGAGTTCGCTTGTCGCTTATTACGAGCGGAAATGTAATTTGGATGCGCTTAAATGCTAAATTGGAGTAGGTCACTGCAATCACTGAACGGAAATTAATGGAGTACCAAATGAGGAGCAATTTAAAATCCTATGATTAAAATAGTTGCGGGATCGGACTTCGCTATTTCGGAGCTTACAGACGGGATTAATACGTAATTTCAGTTGAACGCTGTGCGTTTAAGCGATAGAGAACATAATTAGCAAAACAAATTAATCATTCAGTCTAATCTAAATACTGAAAGATTATTTTACAATAATGCTAGTGGGCTTTAGTGAGTAGGAGTAACAATACCCTGCCCGTTAACGGCCGGCAGGTCTTTATATTGGCTTTCCCCAGAGTAAACAAAAAAGCCATAACTGAAGGCTGAACGTATTTCAAAGATTCCATGCCTAAAAACTTATTTAATATATTGTGTTTTATAATTTATACAGTTGTCAGTGAAAATTTATTTCTGAAAAGTAAAAAAAAGTATTAAAATACTCTTATACCAAAGATATTTTATATAGATAATTCCACACAAATGCATTATATTTATATATCAAAAAATAAAAGGTAAAAAGCATTTGAGCTTAAAATAACTTCACATTTTTAAAGCACACTGGTTTATTTTACATACAAATAAATTCCTTAATTTACATAACAAGTTCATTCTTTTTGCAGCCTTTGAACCGAAACTAAATTTAAATGCATTCCGCATACGAGATAACATGCAAAATGTAATTTAGACGTTTTTCACACGACGCTCTAATAATGGACAATTAGAAATTTACTCTAAGTGAAATTTTACAAAAAATCGGTTATTTTAATATATTTCAATATAAACTTATATTGATTTAGACCTAATCTACGACTATTTACAAAATACTTAGTTCTCAACTAATATTATTGATATATATGTGTGTTGGTTAGTTTTTTCATCAATTATGTTTTGATTGATTAGGATTAGAAAATTCAATACCCCAAATATTTTATAAATTCAGTCGTTTAGTATTTCTCCCTATTAGTTTAAATATTTGAATATACTTTTTTATAATTATATTTATGTACCTACTTTATAACGAACATTATGCACCAATATATACAAAGAAAAAAGATTACTATGTTTTTTTTTACCTATTCGTTCAACACAATGTTGATGAACGACAAATTTGAAAGGACCATTTATATAATCTATGCAATGTTAGCCACAGCTGAATGTTTGAACAGTCGAATCGTTCAGCGCTAAAATGATAAAGCTAACACGAAGTGTGAAACGTTGGCCAAATGAAAAATTTCCGGTACGTTTATTAATTTTGCTATTGTTACCAATTTGTAAAGCTCCCGAGGGCTCGATATTTGACGTTCAAAGAGAGCTTTTTCTAATTAGAGCATATATTGCGCGAATAAGATGATCAATTTCAATTTTTTTTAGCAAAAAGCTTCAACATAATACAATCTTTAATATTATAATATAATATCTTAATACATCTATTGTAGTGTATCTATTACAAGAACTATTTAAAAGATTGTACCAATAAAAACGAGAAAGTGCCACCTAAGAAGCCAAAACAAAGTCGCCGAAGCTTTATTTGAAGCTCGGTTTCTTGGAAGACTCTTGTATGTTTGATTGAGAACTCTTATAAATAAATCTTTGGTGGCTCGCCTATACTGGTAGACACAGAATGAATAAAACATAGTAGTAAAATAATAACGTTGATACTTAACAACTGCACACGATATTCACGGAGATAAATAAATTTTAGTGTAAATATTAAATAAATAAAATTCCTTTCATGATTTCTCTTTAATATTTATTTTTAATCTATGGCAATTAAATAAAAATATTATCAAGCAAAATCTGCAGTTATTTTCCATATAAAAACATTCCATATTTGGTATTTAAAATTATGTTGATAATTTCCATAAAGGCAGTAACGGGTAACCCAAACCCAATCAAAGAGGAAGGTACACTGAGAGAAAGTCGTAACACATTCTGGAATCAACAAGTAATTATAAGTTTCTTTATGGCTTACGCAAACAACAAGTTTCTCATCGCCCATAAGTATCAAATAAGAATTTATATTGCCTTCCATTCAGATACAAGAGCTTTACAAATAATAGATGATAAAATAACAATTAGCTGCGACTACCTACGCTGGTATTAGAATACACACATTGGTTGTTAAATACCTAAAAATTACAACATGGGAGTCGATGGTTATTTTATAGCCATGTAGTTAACAAGTTACATACATGGTAACGGCTTTCATTTCTATTAAATGTAAAAGAGCTGCTTAAAATAAAATTTACGAAAATAGTTCTCTTAAGAAATGCTTGACAATGTTAAAGAAAATCTTGAGTGAAGAAAATAACTCGGATATAAACAGTGAGAAATTTGTTAAATTCTATTTCTGTATTCTATTTCAGTTCTGCGATTTCTCAATAAGCATTCACTCCTCAAGTTTCAGTAAAGGTCAACACCCAACGCTTGTTACAATAGAGTTTAGTTAATATAATTCAGTGCACAAATTTCCTTAACCTTACAATCACCGATGCTAATCTTCCCAACGAGTACGACGGCAAATCTCGAGTTAGCTGACTTTAGGTCTGGTCTGTGTCCTGAACAAATACCCCTACACTTCGAGCAAACTTTGTCATCTTGCACCTGACAAACTTTAAATTGTACATACTGCTAAGATATGTACGCTGTGATCGCCTCAGAGGATCACGCACAATGTACATACCTACATACATAGTAATGACGTAGGTATTCAATTCTTGATTGATTTTACAAGTTTATAATACATCAGAAGATAATTTTGGTCAGATCTTATATATAGTATATGAATACTATGTGACACAATAGTATATTTATAAACTATTAGGTAATTTTATTTTTGCCATAAATTTCAGTCAAGCGAAAGTTACTAAAAATAAGAAATTTATTCAAGTTTTGGGTACGCCAAGTGGCTTAATTATAGGTACTTTTAATATTTTATGAAGGCCATAAAAACCTTTTTTTGTAGATTCCGGACATTTCAGTGCTTCAAAACAATAATTAAGGTTTGTTGCGTGCAACTGTTCAACAATAATAAGAGGAAAGAGAAAATAACTCACGAATGCGTAATGACCTAGCTTCTCATTCAATTTTATTCAATGTAAAAGAATCTATGGATAGCATTGTTGTCATAGCATGATAAAAATGTTTACTTAAATTATACCAGTAGTTGTATTTACGAGTAGGTATTAAGTTAAGAAATCTCTGAGTGAAACTTTAATGTTTCTGAACGATATAAAAACGAACGAGAACGAGATGACTTGGAAAAAAAATTAAACATTAATTATTATTAGTTTGGTGCTTAGTTGATTGCTACATTTCTATAGATTTGTTTGTGTTTTTCATCGATCAATAATGGTGTTTTTCTTTACTGTATTTCGTAAGAAAGTATTAAATCAGCCATTTGGTAAAGTAGTATAGAAACTGGATCCATTAGAGGGTGTTAACGGGGATATAATCCGTAACATCCGCGCACATACCCCTCTGTTAAGGAATTAGCAACAATATAGGAAATGATGGATGGAAACAAAACTGTCTTTCTCGATATTAAGAACTATTGATATGTAATGCGTTTTCCACATATTGATAGGTGAAAAAAATTAAATAAATGTTGCAAAGTAGTGTCTGGATACGTGTGAAACTAAATTTTAACCCAATATAAAAATAAAAATTAGTTAATTAAGTAATATAGTCAAGACGGTCTCTTTGTTTTCTTTTAAAAACGTGAATGCAGTATATCGAAACAAATCCTTTTAATATTATTAAATTCTTATTTTTTATTAATATTTAATGCTATCAATAATATTTGACATGTACTAATGTAATTTTATAAAATTTAAGTAAATCTTAATATACAATATAATATTTGTGTTTAAAGATTAAAGCATTCGCTCCCCGTTCTTCTCACATACATATAAAGCGGGATCATTTCCTTGTTTGAGTGCAAGGGCGGTGAAACAGGTAAAAATCTACCGACTGAAGAAGCTTACGTCAGTAATTTAAAAATGAGTTCTTTAGGTGAAATAAGCCTTAATAAATATTGTATTTAAAACAGTTTCAATGTATCGAAGAACATGGCTGGTGGGCTACCAGCAGTAATGTTACATAAAATTTTATTGCAAAATTGCAATTGTAAAATGATTTCCAATAGCAGTAACAGATGTTGGGTACAAAGCGCGTCAACACGACATAAATATTGGCCTAATAGTCGGAACTGTGATATTGATACGCCGACGAAATTTGTCAAGGTTTTTGTGAGTAGTTCCGGCTGCAATAGTTCCATGAATGAAATGCAACAAAAAGTCTTTGTTAAAAGGAATGTACCCAGATATATAATAGTACCCCAGATTATAATCAACGTAGAACACAATGGCACTTAGCAAAGTGTGAGAAGATGATGCTGATAGTTTCATTTATAATTAGAATAAAAATGTAATCATTGAAAATATTTTTTCGTTATTAAAGAAAAAAATACTTATAGATAGGAATGCCGCTCCAAGCAAAAAATCCCCTCTGATTAGTTATTATAGTGCTAAGGGCAGTTAAGTAAATATCTCGATGAAAAATTACTTAATCTATACATCTATACATATGAATAATATTGGAGTGTCTGTTTTATAATTTCAAATTTAAAACTTTTCAATAAATGCATATGAAAGTATATATACGATACTAGCACCAAAAAAACAATTTTTTAATTTTTGTTTGTCTGTCTGTTTGTAATCCGGGTAATCGCTAAAACGGCTGGACTGATTTTAGTGGGACTTTCACTCGCAGATAGCTAATGTTATAAGGCGTAACTTAGGCTACTTTTTAACCGACTTCAAAAAGAAGAGGAGGTACAAATTTTATTTAACTAGCAGAATCCGTAGCTTCGCTGACGCTAAACCTCATAACATATAATACTATGTCTTCTTAAAGATATTTTACTTTGCTAACAAGAATATATTATGTACTTAGTCATTTAAAGAATTACACTACCACGAGCGTAATTTCATATAGCAGATATACCACATCTGTATTCCACCTTTAAACAGGTTTGAAGCACCAAGCTCGAAACCGGTAAAAATAATCACAGATAATTACGGTAGACTAATCGAAAAGAATTTTATTGGAAAATTGGAAAAAAATTAAATTGTAGCGTTTAATTTATATCTTTATTGGCAATAAAACAGTCAGTGCAACATCTCGCATATCCGACACCTAATAGCATTTAACAGGTAACAAATGACAGTATAAGCCGTTAATTAATTTACCAAGATATTTATATTCTTATACTTTAACGAATAAATACATATGATTATTTTTAAGTTTCCGTACCTCAAAAAGAAAATAAGGATTGATTCTATAGGGACCTATAGAATCAGTTTACGTATTTTGACACTCGCGAGGAGAATCACAAATGAATCAAATTGGATAATTTCCGTTGACCTAGAATCATAAGATTTGGCAATGTTTTATAGCAAAAGTCTTAACTTGTACTATAAGACATTATTATAATAAGTGATAATTATTACTTATGCTATACAGGGATATTCAGAACCGTGTGGTTACATTATAAAATATGTTTTTTTGATTTTGTAAACTTATAATAATGTTTCGCTAAGGAACCCCGTGCGAGTGGGACTCGGGCTTGTCCAATTTTTTTACCGCTTTAATGAATACAGAGCTTTAAAAAAGTTAAAGCTCGGGTTATAATATGCGCAAGTCAAAACAACGAAACTAGTAAAACGAAGACCATAATAGATTGCTTCTGCGTTGACCATTGCAATAAGGGCCGTATAGTAACAATACATTTTTTCGCTTAAATAACCAATCTTAAATGATGTGTTGTTAACTAATACTTTAAATAAAGCACAATACAATAACTGTAAAATTTCGGTTACTTAAAAAGAATTTGTAGTTGGAATATTAAAAAAAAAATTGTAATTGTTTGTTTTTAGATGTTTTTTAAACTTTATCACATTCTTTTCAGAAGTCTATCGTATCAGTACCATTGCAAATACCTCTATCTATACCTGGTATTAATATGTATGTGTATATAAGTGACGAATTCTTAGATTTTACATTTGACAAAAAACATCGATACATTTTATCAATTTGAAGTGTCACCACACACGTGACGTACTTGAAAAATGATAACGCAATCAAATGATAAGCTTTGTGGAATTTCATAAATCATAACTGACAAATGTTAGGTTTATTTAACACGCCGCTAAGGGCGTGCCTTTCCAAAATATTCCGCCTTCTTAACCACTGCCGACTCGAATAATTAATAACTTTTTAATTAAAATATCAACTAAGTATCTCAGGCTTACTCATTAAAAAGATAAAGAAGAAATGTATATTATATACGAATGTTTGTAATGTTTCCTTTCTGATAACCGGATCTGTTTAAGAAACGAATAGATAAAAATTAATTACTAAATTCTACATTTAAAGAATTTTTACTGACAAAATTGTAAATTAAATCGACGTTATCGCAATGTTCAGTATGAGCTATGATAACTTTACAGTTCAATTTATGTTTAAATCGATTATAGAAAAATTTGTTTATATACAAATGCCAAAAAAGTCAGCGTGGACAACCAGTACCTAATCAAATATTAAAAAACTTTGTAAAGAAGGCGAAAGTTTGTTTTCCTATGTGTTTTAGAAATCTCACTTTATGTCACATTTCAATAAATAAATAGATAGCAGTACCCGCCGCATCGCCCGCGTTCATATTTTCAACTGCTACTAAACTTCACATGATCACTTGCTCCGTTAATTACATACTATAGGATTTTAGCGGGTTACGAAAATAATACCAGATTGACAGCTGACCTGTCATTGATGCAAAAAAGTGGTGTTGATCTGATCGCTACTAAGCCTCGGAGGTTCACCCGCGGTTCCAATCTGAAGATTTCCTAAAAATTTTATCAAAATCGGTCCAGCTGTTCAGAGTCTAAAGGGAAAATACACACACAAATCGACTTTTATATGCCCAATAACTTTTGTTTTAATTTCGTTTTGTTATGTATTTTTGTATGTACAAAGTTATAATTTATTTATACTCATATCCAACAATTAAATGTACAAAGCTTCAATTCAAATCAGAAAAAGTCCGTTGTTTGTACACATTAAATATAGCTATCGGAGTTACGATCAAAGTTCCTAATGTTTTGACTTAAGAATGAAATAATCACGGTATCAAAGCTTTAAGCTCGCTAAAAGCTTTTGTTTAAAAAGTCGAATTCTCATATTCATATATTTCTTATTAAATTTAAATTTTCTACACTTCAGTATTATCTCAGTAATTATCGCCTAAGGATGCTAAAAGATGTGCAATTTATCGTAAAACCCAATTTAGAGCCGGGAGGCACGCGATTACAATCTTCTCACGACAGGGAAGGCGCTCAAACTTCTCATCTCCAGGGAAATCACGCACGCAAGAAACTTTATAGCAACACGTCCGAGTGATCCGCCCGAAGCGGCCAAGACGCTATACCACACACGAGCCGATCAAAAGAAATAACAAGGCGCGGGCAATGCCTCTACGCGGTTGCTTCACATCGTACTCAGTCGCACTTAATGCACTTTTAAAGTTTTCATATTTGCGTACAACACTTTCACAACACGAGCTTAACCGCTAGAAGCAATGCCGTTGCCACATATAATAAACACTGACCGTGGTTGAGTACGGCTGGAGACTCAGACGGATGCCGTCTTGGGCCAGACGCTCCCGAAGCAGACGTTTTAGTTGAATTCGCGGTATTTTCACCAGCTCGGCTTTTCCCTCCTCATACTCATCGGCATATTTTGTCGGTTCTACTGCTACGGTCGCTTGTTCTTTGCGAGTTTCTTCCTCGCAACGGCAAGAGTTTTGGGCAGCCGCGGCCTCCTCCAGCGTAAAGTACACGGCTGCTGCACCCTCTTCTCTAAGAATTCTTACAGAGTGCAGCAGCCGTTGACGGTGAGCTGGATTAAGGACACCGATAGCGTCAAGATCGGGTTCTCCGACCTGTTTACATATTTCCAAATCGTCGTATCCGTTGTCAATAAAGCTTTCCGCGTATTGGCCCAGGTGGAGCGAACGCAACCACTCGACTACGATGTTGCCGGCTGTCGACGAGGCCATGTCGCGTCAAAACGCGAAGCGCATCACAAGGCGTGCTCACGACGCGGCAGTCGGCGAGAAACTAGCGGCCACGCTCCCCTTTACCCCTGCTTCCCCTCCCTCAAAAGCCGCGGTCGCCGTCCCTAAAAACTACGTGCTTTTGCTTTTTGACATTTTGTAGCTTGATCGTTTTATATCTATGATATACACTACGAGTATGCGATAGTTCTTGCGAATTGCGATTCAAGTGTCACGTATCACGAAGGAGAATTATATTTTAAGAAAATGCTTTCGTATAGGCTGCACTTCAAAAAATTTACCTGTTAGGAATTTAATTTGTTTCAGTTGTAATCCATACCATAGAAGAATATTTAATATATTAGTATATTATACCTATGTTAGATCAGAAATAAAAGCTCTGAGTAAACTTTCGTAACTGGAGTAGTGTTAAGAGCATTCGCTTAATTTTACTTTATCACCTGCACCTTAAATCTTTTAAACTCGCCTTAAACTTATAGGTATTTTGCTAACAAAAGCAAGAAAGTATTAGATTCAAGACTCATGAAGCGTGTATATAAGTACCTATTTATATTAGTATACCAAAAATATACTAAAAAAGTACAGTGTTTTTATTTAGTCATGTGTAATATCAAATTATTCAAAGAGTGATATATATTATATTGCATTATAATAATAACGTATTATTTATTTTTTTTCCCTTTGCGATAGAATTTAATTAGTCTACTTAGAAAGCAACACTGCTAAATAAATATTAGTTATGTACCAGAAGTGCATTAAAAACCTCTTATGCATCTAAATAGATACAATTCATACACTTAATAAAGTTTTGTATAATGAAAATCATAAATTTATTGTAAGTATCGTAGTATAAATAATGTAAATACTTTTGTATTAAATATAAGTTACGGCAACGTAAATCAAAAACGGTTAGTAATAATTAGAATTTATTAACTTAGTTTGGGTAACTAATTTCAACGTTTCATATTTTACTTCAATTAATTCACACTTGCGTTGTATACCAAAATCAAACAAAACGGTAAATTCATTTCTGACGAAAATAATATTATAACTACATGGATTAGAAATTCTTTTCACGTCTGAAAAAATGTAGTCTATTCGCTCGTACGAAATAAAATGCTAAGCCTAGTGAAGCCAATCGCGATTTTTCTATCACTGACGATATAACCGATTTGAAAATGAAATAAATGTAAACAGAAATTGTTATTTCGAACATTTTTTCACCGCCAATCTACGGCTACCCATTTATACAAATATATGTAAAAAGTTTTAGGTGTTTAGAAAACTTTTACAAGGTGTAAAATAACACTAACATTGCCATAACAATACAGCACTGTAACACAGAACTACTCACCAAAGTTCCATCGAAATCGGGAAGAAAATTTCATAAGTATACTTATTTATTTATACATTTTTTTAAAACTAAATAACTAAAGAATTAAAAAATATTAAAGAAATGATAAACAATCTTTAGCATGAATATAGTGTTTAATAACAATCTAAAATCTGGAGAATTGGGTTTTACTACGTAAATTTTATGTATATCATCAATATATTTCATTAAAAAATACAATTTTGATATTAATTTTCTATTAATAAATGTGTATGTTACTGTAAAAGTCCGATATGGTAATTGCCTACATTTACTAAATTTAAGTTAAACTATATTTTAGATGAATGAAGGGATTTTATAAAAAAGACGACCTTTCAGACTGTTATTATCAGAGTGTACCTGTACTGGCAGGCCTGGATTTACACTAGGGGCAGTCGGGGCGAGTGCCCAGGGCGGCAAATTTTTTAGGGCGGCAAAACTTTGAAAGTCAAAAAAATTTTTATAGTCTTATCAAGATTGCTCAATATAATCCCCCTCCCCCCCTAAATTGTCTTACGTAATAAATGAATGACTCCTAAATAGTAAACTCGAGTGCCTAATATTTTTTTAATTTTGAGTATAAATATACAATTAATTGAAAAACATGTCCGATGAACGTAAAAAATTGAGCGGATTTGAGCATCGGAAGCGCGCTTTGGACAAAAGTAGAAAGGAACAAGAGGTTTTGAGTAAAACTCCCAAGCTAGATGATTTTTTACGAAGATAGAACGTGTTACACAAAAAACGGAATCTATCTATAGAGATTGTACAAACTTGATTAATTGTTTCGAATGTTTTACAGCAATCATGGTCATGATTTGGGTTCTGGAAATTAAAAGCTTCTTAGCATTTCGAGGAGGCGGGACCAGGCTTTTCAGAGGCTCAGTTCAACGCTTTCAATACCCAGCTGTTTGGGACTCTACAAAAGCCTCTTCGCTATCATGAGGCACCTCTCTCTGGCCCTGGACGGACGCTGGACGTTCCTTTTTCATTTCTCCCAGTTCACCCCGATACTGATGGAAGCCGTCTCGACTTTCGGTAGGCTTTTGCCGAATGTCCGGGGCATTGAATCTCTTTGCCGGTTTTGAGATTGTGAGGTCCATGGCACTGTATGATGCCCCCGTTTGGATCGACGCCCTCTTCGTCCCGAACGGGGTCCATTGTGCAGTACGCAGCAAGTCCTGGCGGTGAAGGCAATAAGGGGATGACGCACGGTGTCCTTCTGGCGGGCGGTTTCGGGCGAGTGAGCGTGCGCTCGGGAAACTTCCAATGTGGGATCCCTCCCGTCTAGCTGACGAGGCCATGATCCGGCGATGGAGGGAGCAACTGGGAAACCCATAGGCTGGCCTAGCAAAAGTGGATGCAGTTCGTTCTGTTTGACTGGGTCTGGAGGCCCACTCGGTGTCTTGACTTTCAGACTGACGAGTAGGTACTGGATTAACGATTAACGGACTTGAGAAAATGTAACGGAAGTTAACGAGTCCGTTAAATTTTTTCTAGGTTAACTTAAAAGGTAATCGTTAATCGAAATGTTAACTTCATTAATTAACGGATTAACGAGTTAATGCTGGGCATGTCTCTGGTCACGGGAGAGACTAATTAATTATTATTTAATTCAGCATTAATTTGAATATAAGTTTTATTAAAATTAAAAAGTTAAAAACAAATTGTATTTAATTTTATTATTTTAAAAGTTAAATATCAAGCAACACTACAGAAAACTAAAATCTAAAAAAATAATATTAATCAGATCTAACTATGCTCTATTCACATAGAGCCCACAAGTCTTTTGAATTGTAATTTATCTATACTTAATATTATAAAGCTGATGAGTTTGTTTGTTTGTTTGTTTGGTTGAACGCGCTAATTTCAGGAACTACTAGTTTGATTTGAAAAATTCTTTTTGTGTTGGATAGTCCATTTATCGAGGGGGGCTATAGGCTACATAACATCACGCTACGACTTATAGGAACGGAGCATCAATGAAAAATGTTGCAAAAACAGGAAGGGCGGGCGTTAGTACTGCGAGATACCATTCCGCGCGACTCAGTAGAATTTGGTTTCCGATCTTTAGACCGCGTGCGAAGCCGCGGGAAATGCTAGTAGAGTATATTTAATTCAATGTCTGTAACAAGTATATAAACCTCTGAGACGTCAAGTATCTTAGTCTCTCCTGTGACCATAATTGTTGTAAAGCATTTGAAACGTCGCGTCGTTTCGAATGCTAATCCGCGACAAAATCTGAAAAGATAGTTTCTGTTTGAAGAGAGTTAAAAACTTCTTAAGTACGTTCTACAATGACTGCTAATAGACTAATTTAGCTATTCTGTGCATCGAATCCGACGTACTTCAACGTTAAGATTGCGAAGATTTAATCGACCAATTCGCAATACAAAAAGTTAGGCGTGTTTGCCTGTGAAAAAATTGATGATAAAATTGATGCAAAATTTATAATTGTTAGAAAAAACAACAAGTATTTATTTATGTTTTTGGAATATGTAACATATATTAAAGTTTCTGCAATAAATTAGAGATTTTAATTTTGAGAAATAAAATATATAAACTATAAGTTTAAGTAAAGTTCCAATATTGGGGCGGATTCTTTTCCGGTGCCCAGGGGCGGCATTGTGTTTAAATCCGGCCCTGTGTACTGGTACATAATTGGTTTCAACAACGACGATTTAAACCTTAATGTTGGTTTCACTTAACACTTTGCGTATAACTCGTAGCCCTTGGCGAGATAAACGATATTATTTTTCTTTCTTGTCACCCGTTTCTCCTCCATTGTTTCATTGTAAAAAAATGAAATTCATTTTCGTGCAATAACTTAGATATTTGATTACGCGATCAAATACGAGTAGATATTAGATATGAATTGTCTTTATAATATTATAATAGATATAAAATTACGTACAATAGAGTATGGATGATCACGTTTAAGACGGTTCGTGGAAAAATTCTACACTGTCACTAACCTACATGTACTCGTACTGAACATTATGGCTTTTGAATTATAGGATATTAAATTTTATTGGTATAGTCTACTAAACTTTGGTAATGAAATTTAATTATGTTTAATAACGACGTAATAAGTATTTATTATACCCGTACATTATAATAGAGAACTGCTAATGGAATAAAGTAAAGGCACTAAAATTAGTTTATTTTGTAAGGATTTTCTGGCACGATGTGAAAAGCTTAAAGTGGTATCTTCATACGTATTAGCTGACGTAGCTGAGAGGTATGGGTGGTCACGTCTCGGTTTCGTTCACCTCTCGTCGCTAGAATTCTCAGTGAGGTGACACGGATGCTGCTATACACTTCTTTAAGATCGCCATCTCGTAGCACACCTCTAAAATACCTAAATATTCCAATCGAGGTTTATCTATGTTAGTTATGTTTAATAAAGTTTTTTTGTTATTTAATGTAATTAATATTAGTAGTATACACAAGTTTCACTATGTACCTAATACCTTTATCCCATAACATTTCACCTATTCATTACATTAGCATAGTATTTGTATAACTAAACATGTTGTGAACGGACTAATAAATATCGAACTTTTCGGTACGGCTCGCGTGCTATCTAAGTACCTATTGTATGTTGATTAGATTGGATAATTATCATAATAGTATTTTCTAAAGTGATTAGTTAAAGGTAAGATGTATCTGTTTAATTTATTTGACATATTTAAATATGATGCATGATTTCAAAAACAAAGCATGCTTACAACTTTACAATGTTTTTCTTTAATGGTCTAAGAGCCGGTGAAAGATCGACCTTCACCGACCTGATAACCAGATGAGACATATTTTTTATTAAATATAATTTATAAACAAATATGCCTATAATTACTTGCCTATCTGAAAGTGCTCATGGCTATTTTTAATTAAATTAACTTTAATCGATTTTTGTTTTTCATCACTTTCATTCTTTTAATAACCAAATGAATTTTATTTCACTGTTAGTTTTTAACACACAGAATATGCCTCAGTAGGCTAGCCTACTCATTTTTGTGTATAGCTACCAAAGCCGATGTGAACAGGTAAGTCAATATAGGTGACTCCATCGTTCTGCTAACTTATCGAAAGTTATATCAAATTTTAGATTATTTTATTACAAAATCAGTCATATAGACTTGCCTGCAAAAAATCATACTTAAAGCACTGTTGCCCAGCTAAAAATAGCCATGAGCACTTTCAGATAGGCAAGTAATTATAGGCATATTTGTTTATAAATTATATACGATAATAAATATGTCTCATCTAGTTATCAGATCGGTGAAGGTCGATCTTCCACGGTCTCCTCTACTACGTAGTAACGACGTGGATGCGTAAAACTAACATCTATTTCACTTCAGTCATGCCTTATTTATCTTATTTTACTACAAATTCATTGATTTTGAAATTATAACTTGTCCTATTTCATGTTCGGCAGATAAAAATTGACGAGAAATAACTAAATAATTAAAACTGAAACTTTAAAATCTAAATAAATCACGTGAAAAATATAGTGCTAATAGCGCCTAAAATGCCAACTATAAACTATTACATGCAATTTTACTATTTTAAAGGAAATAATTAAAAGAGGTTTATCCTGGTACCTAGTAAATATCTGATGCTATTGGGACCAGTGCCAGCTGACCCAAGGCAAAGCATATTCATTTAGATGGAAATGTAAGAATATATCACAAAATGATTCAAAAGCGGTATACTTAACTGATTTGATTAATTAATTTTAACTATAATAAAATTAATATATATGTATGTACGTACGTGCTTACATTGTTTACTTTTGTTTATTTTGCCTCAATTTAGCGCTTGTAGCAACTTCAAAGATATACTTTTTATAAATGTTTATATATTATATGTGTTATAATCATTACCTTTTTTCAGTAGGATATAAAATCTTGTATCCCCCCGCCATTACATGTCTTTTTATTATTTCTTGGTATTTTTAAATACACTCTGTTTTAACACGATTTACTTACTTATACTAAAAGCTCCCGCTGCCTCTTACGTCTTGAAAATAATACTCAAAAATCACCCCTTAGTTAGGTACATATGTATACAGACAGACGGACGGACATACCGCATGACATAAATAAAACAGTTCTATCCGGACCTTTTAGGCTCAGGATATCGTTAAAATTTACTACGTTCTGTTTCACTGTGACACCGTAGTGAATTTTATAAAATTATTACAATTTTTAAAAATAAATGACTCGTGATGAAATAAAATTAATTACGTGGAAATATTATTAATAGACTTTGTAAAGTTATTTTTCATAATGTATGGATTTCAATTCACAAATTAACGTATTGAATTTCAATTTGTGTTTCTTTAATAATTCCTGAATATATAGTACCGTGAACCGTTTTAAAATAACAAAATAGTTGGGTTTTGTAATTTGTATGAACCGTAAATGTATATTATTTATGATAAGTTTTATGTAATATGTCTATGTATATAAAAAAGTTTACAATGCATAAAATTTTCTAATTTTTAAATATTTTCTAAGGCACTAGAATATACTTTAAAATGTATAGAACAGCACAGTAACACACTTTACAACTTTTAAAAGGTAACTTTCTTTTTACTTTTCTACCAAAATTCAAAGATATTATCTTTCTACTTTGAAAGTATCCTCATATATCCCTATCAACTGCGTACACTTGGTCTTCTTTTTTTCTCTGTAATAGTTTTCCTTCTAGAATCACTTTTATATCAATAATCTGCGCTCAACTGGAACGCTTTGAAACCATTAAAAAGATAATTGAATCGAGTTTTATTTATTTATTGGATAAATTTATTAACTGTTTTAAAATAAAGTTAGTATGTTATATTTTAAGTCTCAATATAATAAAAGTATGGTATACTAAGCAATTATAATCAACGTTTAGAAATAACGAAAATAGCTATCTTTATTCGTCGTGCCTACCGGAAAGAACAAGTAAATACGGATAAACGACATATGAAATAAGGGCACGCAGGGCTCGGCTAATATACTTTTGGAGGCTTCTCAGGCTTTCTTATCGGCAAAAGCGTCTTGTTATCTCTCTTCCTCAAGGCTGTAAGCGAAATAAAACAATATTCTGTAGACACATTTCGGTTACATACGTTTAAGTAAGATTCTTACTCTGGATATGAGCATTTCAATTATTTTAATGCGGAAGGAAATGATTATTCTCTTACACATTTTCGATTTTCCTTTAATGTACGTGAACTTTCTACCGATTGTTATAAACATTGTTTATCTTTGGTAATCGTTACAATAGTATAATAAAAGTAATAATGCTAATTCTAAGCTTATTTTATCATACAAAATAAGACTTACCTTATATGTATAATGTAAAATATTATTGCCAACAATTTTAACGCTATGAAATAGGCAGTTACCATAAATTATTACGGTCCATAAGTTAATATTTTTTTTAATTTCAAAATATATATCTGACTCCCATACATTTTTATGATTAGGTACATAAATGTATGTACAATGTACATAGGTCTTTGGGATGTAATTCAAATACCGCTTCGCTCGCGGGTTTTTCACAAAGCCTATAAAAACAACGTTTTCTCCATAAAAAATATTTACACAGTCTATAATTTTCAAATGTATTATTATTTAAATACAATATTTGATCCAAATATTTAGAGCACATATTGAGTTACATGAATTAAAATTTATAGATCCAAGAATTGCTCTTAAGAATCAAGAAACATTCTTACAAATTGAAAGTTTTTTTAATATATCGAAGAAGGGTTCGTATTTTTTTATGTATTGTTGATCTTTGAACGTTTACAAATTATTAAGTACTTATATTATTTGTTTTAAAAAAATCTTTGCGACCATCACTTAGCTCAATGTGCAACAGCCCAGGTGCTTAACATAATTATATAATGTATTATTATTTTAGGTTAGCGTGTAACAAATATATATATATACACAGTATACGAGTACACACATACAAATTTTCGCATTGATAATCCGTTTGTAGACTTCAGCCGTCTTAACAGATTTAACTAAAATCAATAATATTAATAAAATTGCTTAACAGCTATTTGAATCACCACAATTTAAAACGGGCGTATCTAAACCGTCCCGGCTCGCATTAAATGATACAACAAATCTTCTAAAGGAACTATTCCGAACTACGATATTTCGTTTTACGTCCAATTTCCATACGCGGTAAGCGTGAAGGATTAAATGGGGCAAAAGATTGCGCCGACTCGGCCTCCGAAAAGATTTTTAAAGTCTCGTAAACCACGTCTTATACTTTGTACTTTTATTCATTTTCTTCATGAGCTTTTTAATTTTTTCTTTAATATAATAAGTCAATTACTTCGATGTGATAATAAAGTCATAAAATAGCTAATATTTAATTTAAAATTTCTTGTTTATCATGGTTTAAACCCTTCGTTCTTTTTTATTCATTGCCGTTCCTATTTTTTTATTTACCCGAAGGAAAACCTTCTACAAAAGCCCGAAATAAAACAATTTATCTCCTTGATTTCTCTAGAAAGACGATAATATATTCCTCCCGAAATCAGTGGTGCCCTTAGGATGCAGACAAATGCCCGTCGTCTAGCGTGCTGACACTTTGCGAGGTTACAGAGCGAATAATGACCTAGTGAGCTTTTCAACTATTTTTGTGTCCATTTGGGTCAATTGGATCTTGAGAACTTCATATATGCTTTTTAAGGTTTAAAAGCTTTTTAGATCTATATTTTTCTATTGTCAGGTAAATAATGACTCTTAAGTAAGCTTTCTAAGCTTCCATATTTTGAATAAAAATATAAAACTGTGTGAGTATTCCAAGTTTTTAATTTACATAAATATTATATTGAAAAGTGAAAGTGGTAACGCGCTGGCTTGGATAACCGAGTGATGCGGGTTCAAATCCGGGTCTCGCACCTCTGATATTTTCATGTGCGATTCATTTTAATCATTATTACTACTTGTCATACGGTGAAGGAAACCTGCATGTCTGAGAAAACCTAGCAAGTTTTCGAAAGACATGTGAAGTCCGCCGACATGCACTAGGCCAGCGCGGTGGACTATGGCCTTATCCCCTTTATACTGAGGCAGACCCGTGCCCAGTAGTGGGACGTTAAAAAGGGCTGATCATGATAGTGATCATGACATTATTTTAAAAAATATCAAAAGGTAATATTTAAAAACAGTTTTTTTTGTAGCTTCAGAAATATATTTAGCCTTTGAAATATTTCTCTTTTATTAAGAATTTTACTAAAGAATTTTCTGAAATAAAATCTACCGTAAAGCTTAAATAAATATATCTCAAAGGGCTCAAAGACTTAAATAAATGTATACTCTAGCTATTCCGCGAATGGCTTGAAATGACTCGATTATATTTGTGACATTCCTTTAAGGTTTGTAAACATTTATTTTTATGGAAACTTATTATCATTTTAAAAATCCTTTTACTTGTACTATAATTAAAATGTTTACTATATTTATTATGTACTCGCGCCCACCTTCACTTCGCTAGGGCTCTTCCCTAGGTACCCTTTAGTATAAGTTTTTTATGAACTTTGAATTTTTCTTTTATTACATACTAGCGACTCGCCCTCGCTTTGCTTGGGCTTTTTCCCAGATTTAGCACAGGCAAAGCCGCGGGATCCGCTAGTTATGCATATAAACCTTCCTCTTGAATCACTCTATCTATTAAAAAAAACCGCATCAAAATCCGTTGCGTAGTTTTAAAGATTTAAGCGTACAAAGGGATATAGGGACAGAGAAAGCGACTTTGTTTTATACTATGTAGTGATTATTAAAACCTTTCGTGTACCTTAAGGAATATACAAAAAAAATCGTTGAATTGGTCGAGCCATTCTTGAGTTTTACGTTTTGCAACATTCATTTTTATTTTAAGTAGTTAAGTATTTCAATGGGGTAGTAATTATTTAGGTAAATATTTAGTTGTACTATATGTTATAAAATAGCAACAAAAATTAAAAGCCCATTTGCAATTTCTCAAGTATTATGTGGGAAAATTTTAACGAAGTGTCATCTGTGTATATTCTGATCCTGCTGATGAGCTGACGGGTAAACCCTCTGGTAGACATTACACTAGAGTTGGTGAAATATTTGGTCTCATAATAATTAATTTTATACCTATGTATAATAAAACGATTATTTTAATATAAGTAATTTTATCGGACTTTTAGCAATATACCTTCCAAACTGCGAAATGCAAAAGTAATTTTGTTTAATTTTCACGATTATAATGCTGAACTAATTTTAATGAATTTTGATATAGAGATAGAGAGCAGTTTTTATTGGTTTTTTTAATGAATTTTGATATAGAAATAAAAGTTAAAAGTTTGTATAGAAAACAAACCACCTAAAGAACACTGTTGATAACTATTTTTTATCTATGTAAAACGAACCTATTAACGCATCCGTGGGAAGCAAGGGTAAGTGGGTCACTAATAAAGTACAACTTGAAAATACTTAATACTATTTAAGGTTAAATTATCTAGCAATTAATACTGTTTACTTTCTACTATCAGAAATACAAATAAGATTTTTATAAGTGTAGAAGTCATAAAAAGTAGATAATTTTCCTTCTTACTACATTAATATATTATTAATAACTAAATAAATAAATGACAGTATGTCTTATTAAATTGAATTCATAAAAAGTTAATGTTAATATAATTGTCTAAACATTCAAAAATTCTAATAAATATCGACAATTTACATCACTATAGTACGGCAATGCGGACAATCCGGGACGTAGACGAATGTGCCCAGCAACTCGCCGTGACACGTTCATTGAGCTTTCATTTGACCAATTTTCGACTAAATCCCACCAATCAGACGTGTACGCCAGTCTTGCTCGTCGATTCACCAAATATTCATCTTTGAGATTATAAGCAACTATATAGATAAATAGGATAAAACTGTCTTTTTGTAATTTAAAAATTACAAATTTTTACAAAGTGAATATACAATAATTACATGCGATATTTATAAGAAAATCTCAATTTTTAAAATTTTTGTCTGCCCGTCTTTTCCTTTCGGTTAATCTCCAAAATGCCTGGCCTGATTTTGGAGGGAATTTCACTGGTGCTGATGTTTAGAAAATGAACAACTTGAAGTTTCTCGTGCGAAGTCGCTAGTTATAAATAAATCTTTAGTAAAATCACAATCTCGTATTAAACTTAACATATATAATCATAAAAATCTGAAAATAATGATGTTTGTCTCAGATTTTATTTAATTTTAATAAATCTCAATGAAAGAAGTTGAACCATTTGAAATTCAGATACTCAGTAAGCGTAACGTAAGACAAACAATTCACAAGACTCACGAAGTCCTTATTAGTTGGTACGATAGAAGACGTTATTTTTCGCACGAGACACGATGCTTTATCAAACATTGGGAGACTCGAACATGATTATAAGTGTACGTGCCACGAATGCCTTCCAAACGGCAAGAACGTTGGTACATCAAAGAAAGGCGTACAAATTTTCCGACAATAATAAAAAGTACTCTTGTTATCGCTACCAAATTCATCTTATATGTGCAAATTCAATCTCTTTTTGAATGTTTCAAAGCTTTGATTTTTTTGAAAATAATAAGCTTTACAATGATTTCGACTCAATTTTTTTGTGGAATATAAAAATAATTTTATGTAGTAGGTATAAATAGTATATATAAATAGTTATTATTATTATTATTTCCTTTATTAAAATTATTATTATACATATTAACCTTCCTTTTAACCCTATCAAAATCCATTGCGTACTTTTAAAGATCTAAGCATACATAGGGACAGACAGACAGCGGGACGACTTTTTTATACTAAGTAGTAGTTTTAAACTTATTATTAAATATACATATTGTAGTTTTACTTAAAGTGTTTCATTTTAATATTATTATTAAACCTATTGAAGCTAATAAACATGTAAAATCAAATACATATTATGTTAAATACGAATATTTGAATCTGCTTAACGTCTAGAGGATTACAAGTTAAATATTAGCGATAACGAAATTTCGTTAAACGCTCGAGGCAATGCTTCTCTCAAACAAGTACAAAGTGTCGCCAAATGTTATGGCTCACCCCATTGGCCTAAATTTATAGGTACCTACATGTACCTACTACTAATTTATGCAAGCGACTCTGCTCACATGGTAAAAGAATGGGACAATATGTATGCGATAGTTATCTAAACTATTTAAACGCAAAGTGGTAAAAATCAAATAAACAACGTTACAAATGTATTGATGTATTGGTTCGGTCAGTAAGATATTCTTTAAATTCATTTAACTTTTAATATAAAAGTATCATGAATAAATTCTCAAAAATCTAATCCTACATGTGACAGTGGAACTTGTTCTTAATTTTTCAAAGATGTAACAAATAATTTTGAAGAACTGTTGAAACACTTTGTAGGTAGAACCTAATTGCGAATAACGATTTTAATTTTATTAATTATTCTTCTTCTTATAAGTAGCTTACAGTTAGCAGAATAATAATGTATAAAACTAAGTTAATATAATAAGATCCACTTTCTGAGGTTCTGACCTGCGTAGTTTAAAAGTAACGGATTTTCATACAAACTTTCACCAACCTCTTTATCTCTTTTGGGGTTGAATTTGCAATAAGCCTTAATGGATACTTCTTCCCTGTAAATACTTACTACCTAACCTACCTGAAAGTTTCAGTTTCTGTAGAGTAGATAGTTTTGCTTTTAAAATATCTATATGATGACAAATTATTGTAAACTAGCGACTCACCCTTGCTTCACTCGGTTTCATCTCTCGAAGCCGCGGGTTCCTCTAGCTGTACATATACATATAAACTTTTCTCGTGAATCACTCTATGTATTAAATAAAACCGCATCCAAATCCGTTGCGTAGTTTTAAAGATCTAAGCATACATAGGGACAGACAGACAGCAGGAAGAGACTTTTTTAATACTATGTAGTGATGACTAAAACACACGCTCTATGAGAGCTAAATTATAAAATACTATCCTATTTATTTATCTTTTTATTTGTACTGTAATTATGATTTATGAGAGTGGTAATTGAAATAGGATCTCGTATTTTTTTATATATTTAAGTAAATAGGTACTTCTTTAACATTATTTTTATCACATATGACATATCAATACATATCATAGATTTTTTTGAACAGGGACATCGTAAAAGTACTACTTAAAAAAACAGGTTTTTTTATATAGATAATTACGCCTCGAGCCCTACATTTTGAAGACTCTAGTCAGATTATTACGCTACGGTTCTACTGAGCAACCTGCAAAGTGAATCTAATTAGAATTCTGACGGTGAATTGAAATGCTATGAAAATTATATAGCTTGTATAAGCTACTTCATATTATTTTACAAATAAACTATTTATTTTATATTATTAGTGGCTACTTACCTTCGTTTCGCTGGGGTGCGTCCCTTTTTCAATTTTTAAGCGGAATCCTAATTCTATTTCCAAAATAACACTAACCTAAGTTATTCTTTATAAGAGCCATCTACCTGCGAAAGTCCAAAAAAAATCGGTCCAGTTCTAGACTTAAAGAAATCGTGAGCCTTTTTTATTGGAAATAAAAAAAATACTTTCGGTAAGATCATTAACATTAGTTAAAACCATATAAAGATTTATGCCTAAACAAAAGTAAGAAAATGTTTTAGTATAAATATATTTATGTCGAATAACAGGCGATTATTAGCGTGTGTAAATATACGTAAGGTTTTACTTGTAAACACGTTTCGCTCAGTTTGTAGTGACCCTACTTTCTAGCGGTCGCGGGTTCGAGCCCTGGGAGCATTCATTTGTAAAGCACGAATGTTTGTATTCTAGTCATTATATTTATAGTATATATATTTAAAGTTATGTATGTGCAGTGTATCAATTATCTGGTAACTGTAACACAAGCATCATACGCTACCACAGAATTGGTGCCACTGTGTGTAATATAATGTCCCAACATATTTATATTTATTTATAGATCCATTTTAAAAGTATTTACTATTACAGTTTGAATGGTAATCGTTGAACCGAATCGTGTGTAACTTATAACGTATTAGTTTAACATGTGACATTAATTTCCTAGTTGCCAGGTGCGAGTTAGTCTAGCGTGACATCGCGATAACATTTTTAAAGGCCACGCCTGTTTTTATCAATATAATTCAATAGAACAGGGAATATTTATATTTCAATAGTATAAAGTAGTTTTATTTATACCTTAAAAAAGATCCTTGTGTTTCTACGGTATAATGCAAAGATGCGGCTTCATTATTCCGCACAAAAAGAAATGGCATTTTTACCCATCTAATGCATAATACCTAGTATAATATTACGTAATCTGGGTTAGTACTTACCTGGTACTAAATACCTTTTAGCTACAGAACTCTTAATAAAAATTACCAAGGGGTAAATAGGCGTATTTCAAAAACTAGCATCATTCTAAAAAAAATACTGTACTGCCTTAAAATAAGCAAGTTTTTGGTAAAATAATCTAAAACTTATACCTACACCAAGTTAAAATGGAAAATCGTGTTAGAACGTGCAACAGAGCTATAAAAAGTTCATTGTTTTTCTATAACAATATTTTTCTTCACGCGTCATTAAATAAGTCTTCAAGCACCATCTTGTTCAGGAAAGAGCAGTAAAATGGATCAACGCCCTCCGGAAAATTACACCATTTGAT
Source organism: Boloria selene (assembly GCA_905231865.2). Lineage (NCBI taxonomy): Eukaryota > Metazoa > Arthropoda > Insecta > Lepidoptera > Nymphalidae > Boloria > Boloria selene. Next base: position 8,488,371 of record HG993140.1, on the reverse strand, counting down.
TAACTGATAGTGATTGTTCTAAAATCAATCGCTTTTCTAACACTGTATGGGAAAACTTAAGAGGGGCTGATATGTAAAAGTATATAAGTATATAACATTGAATATGATAATACGTACCTATTTATGTAATGGAAACAACATTTTTCTATAATATAAATGTACAAAAAAATCATTTTTCTCAATAGAAGACGCATGTCGTATGTATTTTATTGTTATTATTAGACCTCATTAGAAACAAAGTATTTAAAATAATGTGTACCAATTTGTCATTATGTTTATGTTGCACTAATAAAAAAAGAACAAATAGGCATATTATATATTTTTTAATCTTAAAAGTACACACATTTTACGAGTACGAAGCTTTAAGATAAGTACCATTACCGCGTGTAATCTCATCTTAGTAGGTAGTACAATCTGTGTATTGAGAAGTTAATTTTTTCTTACTATAAGCATAATAGAATTTTATTAAATAAAATGGAAATAAGAAAAAGCGTGGAATCTGTTCATTATATAATATATCTATAAGAAAATCACGCTGAAACATCACTAACCGTTATACCTACAGTTCTCGAGGCATAAGCTCAGCTTTGTATTTGTGTGAGTGCAGTGTACAGATAGGCACGACCGAAGGCGTAGCGCGTTGCGAGCTGGTTTATACCTGTTTTAACTGGTTTTTGATGCGCGGCTATTGGCTTTTAGCTATCACTCACACAAATGCAAAGCTGAGCTTACGCCTCGAGAACTGTACCTATGTACAAACTGAGCGAAGTTGACCTTACTCACTATTATAAAATATAGACAAAAATTGTTTTAACATTTATTATAGTGCGGTAAAGGTTCACAAAACAAACTAAGGTAGCTTTTACCGCAAATACCGAATTTCAAATTAAAGTTTATTACCTTCAGAGTTTGTCAAATAGTGCATTCACTAGCAATTCTTAACTATTAAATTTTCGTGTCTTTACGTACACCTACAGCTTTTACATTTCTATTCAACTATGCCTATATTTCTTTATATTCAATTTTCTGTGATTATCATATTATCTGTGCATATTACCTACATATTGATGTAATTTAAATATGGGATTTACTAATATGCAAAATGTTGGTTTTTAATCATTATACCTATGTGTAATTCTACTGTACGTGTGTATGTCACTGAACTCCTAAACGGCTGGACCGATTTTAATGAAATGTTTTGTGAGTGTTCTAGTGTATTCGAGAATTGTTTAGATTCACAATTCAGTCCATTACAAAATGTATTTTTTTTAATTAATTAGTTATTTATACATTTGCACAATAAATGACATATTCAATTATAAATAAGTCATTGCAACATTTCACAGGGAGCAAAAATTTATAAAAATTTTCTATGTGTGCAGGACAACGTCTGTCGGGTCCGCTAGTTGTATTATAAAAATTACAAATTTTGTGCAAACCCTATTTAAACTTTGATGTCGCGTAGCTTTCGGTAAGGAAACGAGGTTACGAAAATATATAATTAAAAGTTCATGAAAATATTAATTCAATATTTTAATTTAAAACTTTATTAAATGAAATATCTCCGTAGAACAAAACCTGTCGACGTTATTACGCCGCGTCGAGTCGTGTCACTCGATGGCGCAGTTTCTGCATAATTACGTGATTTTTTATTAAAAAATGTCCCCGAATAATATTCAAGCGACTCCATTGAATTTTCTAATATCCATTTTATTTTAAAGTTGTCTAATAAATATCGAATGTAACGTCATACTCTATTTGGTTTTTTGTTTCCAAATAACTTTAATAGTAGCGACTAATAGTAAGTTTCGTTTATTTTTAGATTTTTTTAAATACAATTTAATACAATTTTTATTAGTATAGTATAGTATTCTATCTTTACATATTAGATATTTATTGCTTCAATAACTGGAGTATTAAAAAAATGAACATTAACAAAAGGGACATGAATTACTTTGTCGCGTACCTGTGATAAAGTTTATAGAACGGGAATATTTTCATAATAAGTCGCCTGAAGCATAAGAGACCCTCTGTGCGAAGATATTACAATGTTTACTCTTTGAAATAAAAAGCGGTCCCTTAACCTACGGTCTTGTGTAAGTATATACGCAATTTAATCAAGAGAACAAATAATCTGAATACAGCTACCTTTAATCAAAATTAAATGAGACAGTTCTATTTAATATATAATATTGTACTTAAGTAGCGCCTCACTTGTACTTTCGCTTCGTTTCGGTGTATTTTCGGGTATTTTAAAAGACTCGATGTGTGTTAGAAGACGTGAAGACTTCTGTTGGAGGGGTTCCAAGAAACTCCATGGGCTATTTTGGTCCTGGCAATTATTTGATAGCAGAGTGGATCATGGATGCAACCCCATGGTTGCTGGTCTGCTTTAGCACTTACACAGACAAAGACATGGCACAGATACATGCGTTTATAACACCTCTGGTTTTGAGTCGGAGTTTCAATACTAGGGTGGATTTTTTAAATCTAATTAAAAAAATTTAAATCAAATTAAAGATCAATTTATTTCTTAGTAAGTATATATATATACAAAAAACATACACTTTCTTCTTATTTGTTATATTTTTAATAGTAATATTTAAAAAATTTGTAGTACTTTTATGCTTCCAGTACAAATGAATGCTAATTTAACTGTTAAGTCATACTCGAGACAGTTAAGAAGAGCGCACATACGTGGTCTTTACCTCGTCGCAACACACTACTAAAAAAGTTCTTAAATCATCTACAAATTTTTAAAACATTTTTTTAATGTTAAATGCGTCAGTTTGACACGTTTTGCGTATTTTACCGTATTTTTATCGTATAATGCGTATTTTTGCGGTTGAGTTGCTACGAAGCCCGCCTCATTACAAGCTGAAGCGCGAAGCTTACACAGGCTCACGCTCGCTGTACGTTTATGAGAACTCGATAATTACGTACAACAACACTATCAATGTCTAGTAGTTATGGGAAATAATTATCAAAGCGAGCGCGACCTTGGTATATCATAGCTAATACATATTGTCAAAAGATAAAGTGTGTACCTATATTGGGTAGTGCCTCTAATACTACTGATACAATTCTGAAAATTCTTTCACTAATAGCTCCATATTATGCAACAAACTTTGGCCACATCTATACCTTTTTTTCACAGTTAATATATATATTTTAAATTTCGTTCCTCCATTTTTATAATTTATTAAGCAGAGTCATTATTTCCTTCGCTGCTTTTTGCTGTACCTCTGTTTTCGAAATTTTCGCCAGTATTAAAAGTATTAATTCTGGTATTATCATAAAGTTTTCATGAAACTTTTATATCCCAGAAAACCCTTGGGGTTTCAGAACGTTAAAACTACTTTCAACAATAATCATGCGAACATAAAGAAAAAAATCCTTCATATTGGCATAATTATTGCTTTACTGTTTTGTAAAGCTACAGTGTTTGTATAAAACTTTATTGCCTCTTAACTTTACTTGGGTCGTAGTCACGTTTCAGTAAAAGTTGAAATGGTATTAAAATACCATGAAATTTTAGGATGTTAAATTAAAAAAATATTATTTATAATAATATTCATTTACTGTAAATAAATTTATATTAAAAATAAATGTATGATGTTTCGTGCAAAGTAATTCGATATGAAATACATTACTCACCTATTTCTAAACATACCTATTAGTATCATTGAAAATTAGTTCAAATTGCATTTATTAACTAATAATATCATACCTATTTTTATAACTATACATAAAATTTACATAGTACATATTCCAAAGTAATATTCTACATATTCACATACAACTTTTAGTAAGTCATTATAACAATTATGATAACTGTTAATAATCGTACTTTAAATATTTGAGCCTTTTTGAATATTACATATGATAATCATGAAATAACATTACTAGAGTAGCGTAAGCCAGCATTGTGATATATCCAACCGTAATGAGGGGCAACGTCCGTGTATACAACATAGAATTTCGGATCACAAAGTTTTTGACCAGTTAATAAGCCGCACTTGGATAATACCCCTCGAAGAAACCAACTCACTTTATGGTCGGCTTGCATTGTTGGAAACGTTAAACCACCTCCGCTATCTCCGTTTCTAGGATTGATACCTGTTAAACAATATTATTATATTATTACATATAACATATCCTTACTAATATTATAAATGAGAAAGTAACTCTGTCTGTCTGTCGCGCTTTCACGCAAAAACTACTGAACTATTTTAAATGAAATTTGATACACATCTATCAAATTTCATATAGTCTAGAGCCTAATAAAGAACATAAGCTACTTTTCAAGGCGGAAAAAGTGCTGTAAGGGGATGAAATATGGGATGAAAGTTTGTATGGAAATTGAGTAATTTTTAAAGCAAATTTCTCTAAATATGAACATTTTATAAACAAGTGTAGTTGTAATCCAGAGTATTTAGTAAACGGCGACAATCTCACTGGTATTAGTCTAAGCAGAAATATTAACTCAAGCTCAGATACACGTACACTATTTCATTTAAAGTTTTTGCAAGTTTTTTTTGTTACGACGTATATAAGTTACATGGTTATGAGTTTCTTTATTGCAATTTGGCTACAGAACCCTAAAAAAGTTAAAGATTAAGATAAAATTATCAACACAATCAACCAGAAGTCGATCCATATTCATTTAGAACATCAGTTAAAATTCAATTCAGACTTGGAAATCCGACAAAAAGCTGAGACAAAAGAAAACTTACCAGCATTAGGACCGAAGCCGGCACAGAATGTAAATTCATTAAGCAATTTTGAATACAATTTTGGTGAATATGCAATACAAGTTGTATCGTTCTGGATCACTGTGTCAGTGGCTCTAAGAGTATTTGAGAGTACGTTTTGTTCAGTCGTCCCAAACCCTGTCACCTGAAATTTTGTATACTAATTATATAATATATATTTACTCATTAAATTTAAAAGCTACACTGAAATTAGAAGTTAAATCTAGTTTTTAAAATGTATAGCTACTAATGATAAATAAAATAGATGTGTATGTTTGTAATATCAAACCAACGTTTTATAAATGCATTACAAATAAGAAAAATATTATTTTTAAATTAAAAAAAACGAGCAAAGCAACGGTATTAATTGTATATACAATCAATAACAAAGTGATTTCATATGATTAAATATATCGATAAAGGTATATAATAATAAAAGCCACTTTACACTTGGCATAAATACACAAAAATCAAAATAGCATAGGTAGTAACTTCACAAACAAAGCGAAAGTTAAAATAAAGTCCTTTTAGTTTTCGCGTAATGGAAAAAAATGTGGAAACGTAACCCGCATACATTTCATTGTATAGATTACTTAAATGAATGTTTACCACAGCCCGCTTGCCAAAAAGCGTAGTTTTGTCGTACACTGGCCCCCAAATACAAATGGGTTGGACGTACTCAGTATAGCGCAGTTTATTTACAACTACAATAGCCAGGTCTGAAGTAGCGTGCTCTATACTGTAACCCGGATGCAGAATTACACTCGCAGCCTGGAATAAAACAGTATAAAAGACGGATTAATAGGAATGTAACAATGAGTTGGCTCATGTATTAGATATAGCAGCTGAATTAAAATGTACGAGTAGATGCTCGCGTTTGAAATGTTACGCATTTTATTTACGCATATGTTGGACTCTAGAGTTTTCATTTACAGTTTTTAATAATATTAATGTAGGTTCTACTTTATATGAAATTGTTATTTACGTTTAATGTTTGTCGCCCAGTCTCATTTTTGTCCCTTAGATCTGTAATTCCGGCTTGAATGACGATTCGTCTTGTTTCAACTTGACTTCCGTTCAAGAACATGCAGTGGCCAGCTGAAAAATGTTATGAGTAACAAAAAAAATGAATAACAGTATAGTTCATACATTATTTTTAATCAGGATTAATTAGTGTAGCTGCAGATAGCTAAATTCTATTTGTTTCTTTTCTGATTCTTTTAGTACACAACAGTATACAAATATCCCATCTTATACTTAGAAATAGTACGGTCATAATGCAGATAATCTTGACACTATTTTAGTTTGCTTGAATATATTATAGATGGTGTGAATTCGCAACCGGTAGAACTATTTTAATTTAAAAATATCTAACATATAGCAAAGTTGATTTTGTTTTCAATAAAACTAATTTCAATAACTTTAATCGTTCTTAGCTATGATATACCTACCTACTCACAGAAACTTAAGTGAGTATCCTACGGTTTGACTCATGAACCCGTATATTATTAATCTATACTAATATTATAAAACTGAAGTAGTACTGGTAGACTCATGACGTTCAGTAAGAAATTGTAACAATTTTTATGCTGAATAAAATATTTTGATTTGATTTGAAGAGCTTGTTTGTTTGAACGCGCTAATCTCAGGAACTACAAGTTAGATTTGAAAAAAATCTTTTGGTGGTAGATAGTCCGTTTATCGAGGATATAATATAATATCACGCTACGACCAATAGGAGCGGAGCATCAATTAAAAATGTTGCGAAAACGGGCAGTTCTGCGAGGTATCATACCGCGCGACTCAGAAAGATTTTGGTTTCCGAACTTTAGTACGCGTGCGAAGCCGCGGGAAATGTTAGTATTTAATATAATTAAAAATAATATTATAATACAACATTTTTTTTCTGTCATAATAAAAATAAATTTAACTAAGAAATCGATATATGTTACTAACGAACACCTATATTGACATTTAATTAAACAATTATTTTTCCTAATGAGACCCTTTTTTCAAAGAAAAAATATTAAAGGAAAGGCATTACAAATTATGTTCTTAAGTCTAACAAGAAATTAGATCGTACCCGTAAGAATTGCAGTCCTGGATATAACGCTTCCTCCACATTGATAATTGGCTAAGTTCGTATCTGGTCCTCTTATTAGAATTGCTACATGCCACGGCCAGTCCCCAGATTTAGAATCGGTTCTCATTGAAGTTAGTTCACCATGTTCCATGGGTCTCCTTCCACAATAGTGAAGCAAATCTTTACCATTTGGTTTCGTGGCGTTTAAGGAATCTACAGTTAGCGCAGCCTAATAAGTATTCAAAAATATACATAAAAAAGTAAAGATTCACTCATACATCACCTACTTCTTATAGATAACCAAAAATGTAATTTACATATTTTCAAAATACTGTATATGACCCATGTAATACCAAATAAATAAACATTGAAATATTTCATAGTGAGAGATTTTTATACTAAAAGATTTTCAGAATATTAAAACTAAAGTTAAATGCAAGTAAAATGCAAAATAAGATGATGTAAAAGTAATAAACATGATACCTTAACAAGCTCATTGCACAGAGTCATATTATTCAGTCTGAAGTTGGTTACAATGGGTACTTCAGGCGTTGTGCTTCCATTGATTGATGTAAATAAATAATACTTCTTGGGAATAACGCCTTTAGGTTTGAATACAAAATTGTGTGATTTGTTGGTGATAATAACAGTGCTGTTATGCGACACCTGAGAATATATTTAATTATTTACTTTTAAATAATTATTTTTAATACAAATTCAATAAAGAAAAATCATTCTAAGGTACATGTATATTATATACTATCTTTATCATTATAAAGGATAAAATTTTGTTAGTTCGTAATTTATATATAGGGGGTAAAGTCTAAAATTAATAATTTGATTGCGAGTTTTTGTGCTTTATAGGGCTATAAAATACCTATTTTGTTAAGACAATAAACATGTTTAATGTAAGAAATTTGGATAATATGTTTTTAATTAGAAAATACCGGTAAGTAGAGCTATATCGAAATGAGTTGCCTAAGGAGTTCCAATGAAATGTCAAAAAGACTGCTTGTGACGCAAAACCCAAGCGAAGCGAGATAAAGTCACTAGAAAAAAGTAAACTACGTAAATTGGTATGATAGAAATATATTTTAGTAACGTTTTAAATTAATAAACTATATATAAGGCATAAAATTGCTTACCCCAAGGAGCCCAATTTGTTTTTCGAAACCAATTTCAATTTCAACACTTTCTAACTTATGATACAATTCCAGATCAATTTCCCCTTTCCAGAGCAAATCCGTTACTTTGTCGAAATGAATCACTCCAAGTTCGCACGGCCGGTATCTTGTTAAAACTGGTCCCGTGAGCGCCATTGAATGCACTTGCAAAACGCACAGAGATAGAACTAAATAAATCACATTCATTTTGAAATTCTAAAATATTTGCTACTAGAAAATTGTGATCATTATAAATTAATTAAAATGACTTAACTGACACTGCTTCACTTTATAAAATATACCACAATATTAATCTGAAACTAACTATATACAGAGTGTTTATTTTTAAATAAAATCGAATACAACGTACACCAATAAACTTGTACAGAAAGAAATTGTGTCGTTTTGAAAACTTGCAGCTCTTATAAATGAAATTTTCTTATGACTCATTTAGGGCAATATATTTAATAAAGTGATGTACGCATAATTTATATAATATTTATTCGGGTTACGATTACATTAGATTCGTCATTATAGAGTCACAAAGAATTTAGTAATCCTATGTAATACCACATGTGATCTGATTACCTGACCGACTGACCTACGTTCACTAATATTTGCTAACAAGTGTTTGCAGATTGTCGAGCGCATGAATAATACTTTTTTTAATTAAATATGAAAAAGTGTTACATAATATGTAACTACAAAAATAAAAATAATGGTAAAATATAAGACCAATGTCTTCAATTAAATATGTTTTAAGAAACTTATAAGTGTTTTTCAATCACATATTTATAATTAATTTTACTTATACTTACTAATATAATTTTACATATAGTTTTTAAATAAATAAAATAATCTAAATTATTAAAATTCAGAGCACGCTATAGATGTGACCTCTTATATTTACAAGAGACCTTTAGTTAGTCGAAGCTTTTTATCTTATCAATGCTCATTAATGTTGTAATTTTTAATTTAGCTTTATAAGAATTTTGACACCTCGGAGTGTAAAAGAAATTATTTAGAAATGTAAAGTTAATGTTATAAATGTTATAGAATTCATTTTCATTTTAACAAGCTTTATCGATGAAAATTCGATAGATAAAAGAAAGCTGCTTCCCTAGTAGCTTCACTTTCATTTGAGCTAGAATTTAAATAAAAACACGAGAAGCAGCAGCTTTGTCAAAGCATACCGTCCATGACAATTTAGGGGTAAAATTAGCATAACATTTTTAAGAATCTCAAGTACGTATAACATTTTACTTTGTCTTTGACAGAGCTGCATCAACTATGTGCGAGTAGGTGTGTTTAAAATACCGTCGAGCGTTTGAATGAAATTAATTTGTAAATTCTATTCTTGTTAATATTGTGTGATGTGTTTTATATTAATTTCTTTTCTTTTTCTATTTAAATTCACATTTTGTGCATTATATATGATTATACATACATATACTATACTTATCAAATAAAATTGATGTCCTTGAAATATATCTGTTACGAGATACAGTCTATCATGTGGGTATATTTTTTTGGAAAATAAATGTTGTTTCAAACATATCGACTATTTGTCTGTTCTACTATTTAGCCATTGTAGAATGTTTGTCTTAGGCCCTGTATATAGATATGGCCACCACATCTGTAGTTCGACGAAGACAGGAGTCCATCACAAGGATATTAAGAAGGAATTAATTATTATTTATTTAAAAATTGCATCATGATTTATCTTGTCTGAATAGAAAGTGTTAGAAATAATAGCTTAGGTTTTAACGTTTAACTATAGGATTATGTTATATTCGGGTAAAACCTATAATTAATAAAAATTTATACTTATCCCTTATTTTTAATAAAAAAAACTGAGAAAAATATTTTTTTAAAAGGGTTAAAAGCTTTTATGTTAAAAGATGGTCTTTCATAACTATGCATTGTTATTACTATTAAATAAAAAAATACGACTGAATGATAAAGAAATGAGTAGACAGTTCTTCTTTACGTCTTTCGTGGTCCATACAATTTTAATGAATGGCTAAACATTTCCTTTTCGTGAACAGACCTCTTGCTACTGCATCGTTTTCAAGACTTGTATAGTGTTTTAAAATAAAGAAACTTTGATGGCCTCAGTACTTTTTTGAAGACTTTTCTGACACTTTCTTTTATTATAATTTGTTATTATTTTATTTATATTTCCTCTGTATGAAGAATTGTAAGATACTTTTTTATTTTGAAATCAAATTCAGAGGTTGTTTTATAATGATTGAATGCTTGAGTTCATATATCAATTCTTTTTGGTGTCTATATAGTAGTGTGTACATTTATTATATGCATTTAGATTAAAACAAAATTCTATTGAGAAACGATTAAACATTACCTGTTACTTATACTGTAAATATACTGACAGATAAACTAACTTTTAGGATAAAACCAAAGAAATAGATATAATCAGAGAAATTTTACTGATCTGCATTTTACTCTTTTTTGTCTAGAAATAACCAAAGAACAAAGTTTAATTTCCCTCTCGTAGTTTCAATCAAGTAGAAAATGGAGGAATTGAAGTGTGCATCTGCTTATTTCTTATGTAAACAATGCCATAAAAGCAAGTAAAAGGAATATCTTACTTATGATCAAAGCCTTATTCTTTCCTGAAAACAAACGATCCTGTTCTTTCTTACATGACAAAGACGAAACTTTCTCGAGTCGACGTCTGGAAATATTTCTCTTGTATAACTTTAATCTCAACTTTTGACTTTGGGCACTTCTAATCTTTGATGTAATCACATTCTTCAATTATTAAAATTATTTTGGAGCTACTTATTGTCTGAATGTACGCTCGTATGTACAGTCGTAAGCAATGACATGTATACGTTGACAACTTTTCAAATATATGTAAACATCCTTCGTTGCAAAAGAAAGTATACAAGCTTTGTGTCAAAATAAAGTATCCGTAAGTTGTTTCATAATTATGTATACATTTTTATCAATTCATAGTAAATAACATAAAACGAATGTTATTATATACACGTTTCGTGTTATAAGTATGTAGCCATTAGTCTAAGAACTAAGAATGAAACATTAAATAATATTTTCGTATTTAACAAAGTTTTCTAATACAAATACTGTGTCTCTTTTATTAAATACGTGAATTCTTTAAACTGGTCCATAGAAGTTTAATTCATTTTTATATGTTGAGTGATTGAATCAATTCGACGACCTGATTCTCCAGGATGCGCCTTGAATTCACTTCAGGCAGAGCTCTCCTAAACAGCTTTACCCAGGGTATATGAGATGTCCTCTGCAGCTAACCGCACAGACAGGTTTTAAAGTATTGTAACACCATGATTCGCAAACTTAATAATTAGATAATTAACAGTAAAATATTTTTAAGATCTTTGGCTTATTGCATCGGAAAATGAAACAAAATTGAAAAAAAGAGAACACATAATACGTTGCTTTTAAAAATGTATTATTATGTATTCAAATTTAAATATTATAATACATTTTTAAATCATACGTGTAATACAAATATTATCGCGTAATAGAGTGTGCATATGTGTATGTGTAAGAGCACGTTTGTAACACATTCACAACATTGGATGACAGTTTTAAACTTTTGACATCTGACTGTAACGTATACTGCATTGAACTGTTTGTATGTTATCGTTTAACACAAAAAGTACTTGACCGATTTTAACCAAATTGTGTAGTTATAACATATGCCTCGAGTCATGACTTAGGATACTTTTCATTGCATAAAAATACTTATTTCAATTTACAGGAAAACAAAATAATTGGTTGTATTGCGATAGCTAGTGGTCATGGAGGATAAAACCAACTAGTGGTTAAGCGGTTCATCTGCGTTTTACGCAAATTTTAGAACGCAAACCTATAAGTTATCATACTGATATTTACCACTAGCAAGCCCGGACCGCTTCACTCGGCGTAAGATAAAATAAATAAAACGGTTTTCAAAATTAAATTAAAGTAGCCTAAGTAACTCCTTATAACATTAGCTACGATATCTGCGGTCGAAAGTCCCGTCAAAAACAGTGTAGCCCTTTCGAAGATTAGCCGAAACTAACAGACACACAAAATTTAAAAAATTGATGTTCTTTCTGTTTCTTGCTATGCATTTAGTCTTCTTCTTCTTGCCGAGTCGATGGCAATTGTTAAAGTGAGAGAGCCCAAGACTCGGCCACTATAATAATTGCATAAGCTCCTGTGAGTTACAGGTAACAGGGCAAGGAGGTCATATTATTAAGTGTAAGAGAGGAAGAGAACCACATCTGCACTCCAGGCCACCGTTCGCAAATCCCCACCTGGTCAAGTTTTCCTTGCTTCTGCTAACCTGAGTCCTAAGTCTGTTAAGAGACTTTCAGGTCTAACAAGGCAAACAAACTATGTCCAAAGGAAACATTCTTGATATGCATACGGAATGAGAAGCTGTTAATTTATAAAACAGACACAATTTATCAATTTTATTTAAATATTTATATATAAATATCTATGTTTTTTTATTATCATACTATGATTTAATCATATTTTAGTAGAACAATTAAAAAATGCATCTTTTTTAAAAATGTAAGAAACTAGCATTTCCCGCGGCTCCGCCCGCATTCTAAAGATCGGAAACAAAATACTTAGATATCGAGATTTTTTACAAATGAGATATTTTCCAGTAGTAAAAAGTATTTTATATCCTGACCCGGGTAACCAGCTATCATCATACTAAATTTCATCAAAATCCGTCCCGTGCTTTTCTCGTGATGCGGTCACAGATAGGCAAAAATTCTAAAAACAATAGATTAGCTCTGTATGGATAATAATGTCTATTTTAATTAGGTAGATTTTCCAAAAAAATATTTAATGTACAGATTTGACTCAGTGACAATTTTATTATATGTATATGTATAGATAGGTAATGAATTATTTGACTTTTCAAAACAGATTTTAAATTGACGTCTTTGTATCGACACGCAAAACGGCAACGTCGCTTACGTTGCCGTTCCGTCAAATAACATGTGGCATATTATATATTATTTTTATAATCTGCCAGTTACTTTATTAAGAAGTTTTATAATGAAACAGAAAAAATTTATCAGCAACTATTATCGCTAATCGCCGTGCCCGTTCACACAAAAAGTATTGAACCGATTTTGTGTAGTGATAGATTACCTACTAAGGTCAATATTTAGGATGCCGTTTACTACAGGATAATATTTTATTCTCACTGGATAACACAATAGCTGGTTCTATGAGGTGGTCCACATAAAAGAGTGGTGGAAATTTAAATGAGAAATAAATTGTTGGTATATTATAAGTAATAGCATAATATTGTTATAAAATATTAACTAAAAATGTTAATGGAAGAGAAACAGTATATGTATATGTATTAGAAAACTTTGTTTCAAATACGAAAATATTATTTTATGCTTTTCGAGGACGAAACAGTGCACAAAATGTGCACAGACTAATGACTACATCCTTATAAATATTCGTTATAGTCGGCTAATATTCGTTTTATGTTATTTACTGTAAATTGATAAAAATGTATACTTAAATATGAAGCAACTTACGTATACTTTATTTTGACACAAAGCTTGTATACTTTCTTTTGCAACGAAGGATGTTTACATATATTTGAAAAGTTGTCAATGTATACATGTCATTGCTTACGACTGTACATATACATATAATATCAATGAATATGTTTCCTTTGTTGATTGTTTTTTGTTTTAGTTTTTTTAGGATTCAATATTTTTACGAAATTATTTTATTTTTATAATATAATACTGTTATTCGGCCTTCTACGACTACGACAGCCAATTTCATTGATACTAGCTAACTGCGCAGGAGATATTACAGTGTACAAGTGTCACAAATGCACTCTCAATTCCTATCACTCTCATACTCCGGTGGGACGAGTACTCGACACAAAGGGCGAGAACTATGACGCAGGTCCGAGAGCTTTACGTGCCCTTCGAGGCAACGTACATGCAGGCCACTACTCACCAAGGCAGTCAATATTTTTATATAATGTAGTATAACCTTTTATCTAAATCAATTACTTTTGAGTGTACATTATAGGGAATATCCCGGTAAATGTAACAAAAAACGTTTATTTGCATGTGTTATATAGGTAAATGCAAATATTTATTAAACAAATAAAGTAAGTTAACTTTCTATCATCATTGATGAGGATGAGGAAATGAAAGGTTTATTACTTCATATTCAGGCTGACATAATGACGCAAATCAACCACGCGACGCTATCTATAGCGTCAAATGTATAGAGTTAAAAATTCTGGATAAGATAGTCCCTGGAGTATAGATACATATAATAAAATTCTTAGTCAATGTACATTAAATTTTATAAGAATTGTATCAGAATATACCCGAAACAAATATGTTAAAATTAATAACAAATATATGTAAATATTATTAAAATTATAATAAGTAATTCGATCTGCACTGGGTACCAGTAAGCAATTATTAAAGTAAGTAAATATTATCAGCCTTTGTACCTATGTAATAAGTGCAAGGTATTAACACTACAGTTTACATTGTTACCTGTTAAAACATCACAAATTGATCCCTAGATATAACATTTCACGACAGCAAAAGCACAGACGAGAACAACAAAGATTTTTTGGCTCGGTTTTATCTCATTCATGTTTACGCCAGTAATCCTATTTGTGTTTGAAAAATAAATGAAACAAGGAAAGAAAAGAATTTAAAAATAATTTAAATGTTAAATAATATAAATATTTAATAAGTATTTACGAGTATTAGATATTAATAAAATAGTTAGTTTAGTAACGATTTTATTAACTTTAATAATACTGTATTATTATAATTAAATTTTAACAATAAAGTGTGAAACATTCATTAAATACAAGTAACCACAAATTGAATTCATGTGTTTATTTACATTCCATAACCTTTTGTCAATGTGTCAAAAATAAAACTATTTGTCTTTTTATAATTAAGTGAAATGTGACCAGAATTTTCCAATAGTCAACTCCATCATCTGATATATATTTATTGGCTGACTATCTTTAACAGTATAAGAGCTTAAGCAATAATGTAGTTTTATATTTTTGCCGTCCATTATTGAACGAAAGATACTGAGTAGCTT
This sequence comes from Boloria selene, assembly GCA_905231865.2. NCBI lineage: Eukaryota > Metazoa > Arthropoda > Insecta > Lepidoptera > Nymphalidae > Boloria > Boloria selene. The sequence goes on along the minus strand of HG993140.1, from coordinate 8,473,243 downwards.
GCACTCATTCTATAGGTGATATGTTTAAAAAGCCAGTTACTTGTCCTGCAAGGTAGCGCACATTTGCCGTCACTGACAACATTAGAGCTGTATAGATTATCAGTTTGCCTACAGACACGGCTACTTCTGCAATTAAGTAATATTTTATTTCTATTTGCCAAGAAAACCCCCAGCTTTGCGTTTTATTGTTTGCTGAGCATGCTATTAATCTTGAATTAGTTGATATGACTTGAATTAGTTGTTACAACATACGCCAGGTTGATGATGGACCATGGTATTTAACCAATTCACCCTGCACGATTGCAACGATAGAATTAACATAGAAATATGACTTTTTTTTTAATTTTAGGTATTCCAATCGCCTACCTTAACACTATACTTGATCTAATTACACATTTAATTATGATATCCAGTAGATAACATAGTGATCACTTCTAGAAAATTTACTGTAAAGATTATTACAATCAAGCTGAGGCGCTGAGAATGCCCTTAATAGATATTTTATGTCTAATACGCTTCAACAGATGGCCAACAAGCGATACGTTTAACGAGTCTTAATTGGGATAGTTAGTGACACTTTATTCGGATCAACTTTGACCTGCAGTGGCTTCCGATACAATTGTTATGTTATATCAATATTTTTCTTGGGTTAAATCATCATCAATATTAAAAATTATCATCATGAATATTAAAATAATAATTATTACACATACTTTGTATACATCAAAACTATTAATTTATTAATCAGGTATTGTATTGCGATATTTTTATATGAAAACATGTACTACAGTTTTGAAATCCAATTGCAATTTGCTAATGAACAGACATGGAGATATATTACAAATGCGAAACACTATAATCGTAGGCAGGAGTAGATGTATAACGAGGGATGGCTTCGTGGTCATTTGTTATTTATTGTCAATTTGCGTCCGAGTCTGCGACCGTTCGTTAGCGGTTCAGTAATAATCTTATTAAAAATGCTTACTCTCACACCGTTTTGTAATCACACGGCTTTTGACTTTAAGTGAAACTATATTAAATGCTCTTTAATTAGTATAATATACTATTCAATTTTCTTATCTATGATATTGAAATACATGTATGGTAAATATAACCTCGATTCATTGTATTTTGTGATCATGATAAAATTTTTCTTTTCTTGTTTGGAGTAAATTAGGTAAATTCCGATAGTAGTGCAAAGTCTTCTTATCTTACTATTATGCCTAGCATGGTGTAATAGGTACTCGTACCTTGATCTTGTCCATCGTTGAAGGGAGGCCTATGAGCAGTATGTAATTGAGGATACATAATAACAGACCATATACGTATTTTTTTATTAAAACATGCCATTTTAAAGATCATTTTATACTTACAAATAGTTGCGGTGTAAATGAACTAATATTTTATACTAATTTAGTTAGAAATTTTTAATTATTTTTAAATTGCCACTTTATTATTTCCATAACTGGACTAAATAAGTGCCAAATGAAAACAACGTAGAATGTTTTTATCATTACAATGAATTCTCACAGACAGATATTATATCAGAAAGCAGCTGAGATTTGGTTAAAGGTTAAATCTGAGTTGCTACGAATAATACGACATTCAAAAAGTACCTAGAAAATCGTACTTTTTAAAATATTCAAGTGTTGAAGAATTCAATTCAAAATCTTTATGGATGATTGATAATAGATAGAAACAAATCAAAGAAGGAAAACATATATGTTCAATTTATGTTTTTATTTTATTTTTAAAGTTGGTACTTAAAAAACTTCAATATTGAAGTTGTTCATACTAAACAAACTTGTCGGGCGAAGTAGAACACTAGTGCTTTAATAAAATTAATGCGACCATAAAATTAATAGGGCATATGACATTTAAAATAAAAAGTATAATAAAAGTTTTCTTTACCCCACCATCAAGTCTATCTGTAAACATTACTAAAGCGTAGAATTCTATTTGCAAATGTTTTCTACGTTTTCAAGAGATTAAACTTAAGATGGGTAATATTTTTCAGTCGCTCGAGTTGGAAACTTTCCTTTGTCGCTCGAAGTAAGCAAAGGGTGCCGTTTATCTAACGAGAGGCTGTTCGAAGTTTGCTAATGTCAATATCTTGGCTATGGACTTTTCCGATGGTTTCAAGGAAATTATGATGTAATAAATTCTTTGGATTATGAAGAGATGAAGTTAAATAAACTCATTGAGTGAGCCTCTTCGTTGCCCATGGTTTGACACTATGGAAAGAAGATATGTGGTGGCGTTATTGAGGTTGAGGTCGGTTACATTCCATCAAACAAATTTAAATACCTAATGGGTTTAGCAGAATCCCCAAACTGTGAAATATGTGGAACAGTGGATGATATTCAACATGTTTTGATGGAGTGTGAACGGAACTCGATTGAACGTCGAAACATCTTTGTTAATAATTATGAAGTAGGACTGTGCAACAGTAACTTGCCTTGTCCCTTATCGGAGCAAGCAAAGATGCTTTGCACATTGTTATTTGTGATACAACGTCACTAATAGGTTAGGTGAAAACTGTAAATTAGAAGTTTTGTTTAAAGTATGTAAATTTATTACGGGGGCGACATAATCATTAATTGATAAAGCTCCTTTAAATAAAGAAAAAATATAAACTCATTTTGATCAATGGTCTGTTTAAAAACAAAAATTACTATGATAATATATTACACAAATTAAATAAATTCCCAAAATGTAGTTATTTTAAAGAGCTTTAACGTTTACATTTACAATCCAGTACAAAACCTTTCAGTGCGGTCGAATCTGGTGCATGAATCAAGCGTATCGGATGATCCCGCAATACCGAGTGGTTTCGTGATTTATTGGCTCACCGCGGATTTGTCTACCACCTGTCTGTATGTAGATAGTTGTTCTAGTATTAAGCTTACATATATATTTTCATTTAATTATATAATGGCAAAAATTTCTTATAAAAAAGTAATACAGCTTACTTGGCTCCTTCGATATGCATTATGTTTTATTTTGATCCGAATAATATTATTTAATTTTACGTATATCATTTTAATAAAAAGCTTTAAAATTTCAACTTAGCTTAGCGGTTTCAGCTAAGCTACTGACGTCTGACGTCATCGATTAAAACGTGATTAAATAACGTTACTAACGTATTTTTCTTATAATGTAGATAACCACTATATACAATTTAGGGCGTATTTTTCTGTTGTTCAATCCTATAAGACGATCCAGGGAGGATAGCTAGTAAAAATAATATAAGCAAGCAGAACTTATATAATTTTATATTACACTATGTTATCATAAATCCTTTCAATGCGGTAAAATCTGGTGTATGAATCGTGAGTATCGAACAATCCCGTAATACGGAATAGTTCCATGATTTATTGGTCCACGGCGGAAACGTATCGTCTACCACCTGTCTGGACCTTGCAACTTATGGCTTTCGTAGCTCTTAGAGCACACAGAGTTAACTGATACTACGCCACAATAGCTGTATTAATAGTAGCTGTGTTATAACTAAGAGCAGAGTTGGTATCATATATATGACTAAATATTCGGTCAATTATTTTTGTTTGTTGTTTCGGAAAATAAAATATTAGTTACGTACTTTTAGTTTAAGGGTTTATATTTTGATCTATTACAGGTAGACGGAGTCATGGATAACACTGGGCAACAGTGGTTCAATAAATACTTCACACATATGGTGTATTCCAATTACAAAGTAATGTTAGTAGTAAAATTATTTGAAAGAAGTATTTTCAATCAAAAAAAAAATTTTTTCATACTAAGCATACTAAGCATATTGGTATACCAAATAAAATGGTATTTTTACAATATCTAAAGATGATAAAATTGAACATGTGTAATTATATTTTAACGATACTATCATTGAAACGCAGTAAGGAAATTGAATAACATATTATTTGAATAAATACTTTTAGTAAATCGCTTTATGGGATACCTATTAGTTCTGAGATTAACAAGGTCCCAATGGAAATGTACCGTTTACAGATTTATCGTTATAATATGATATGACTATGTATTCTATGAAATATTTTATATACTATTTCATGTTGTGTGTATTAAAATTCTTAGTATGTGTAATTTATAGAGTGTGATGTGTGGAACGCATTATGCTGAATGATGAAAAGACGAAATAGAAGCCACGCAACTATGTGAAAAAGGCCTACTGTCTAGAAAATAATCATTTGCTATTTTCTCATCAAATCTATTTAATAACAATATGTTTTATAACTATAAAGATCAAGCTTAAGTCGTTAAGTTTAAAACTTATCAGTAATTTTATCTTTCGCATTATGGACTTCCTATTAAATAACCCCAAAGCGTCTCTCTGTTTGCAAATGACAAGATCCCGTTAATTCTAAGATACGGCCGTGCTCTATTAATTAAACCTATTTGCTCTTTGACAGTCTGTATTTGCTTCCAACTTAATTAACATTCTCGCTAGCTAATATGAGGATATGCTATGATTTCAGTATATAATCATTTTGAAAAGAAGTGACAGGGAATACGAATATGACTTATTAAAATTATTTAATAATTAAGTATTGTTAAAAAAAGATATTTTTAATATTTTCATTTAATTATAGGATTTCCAGAAGCTTCTTATTGAGCTAGTACAACGTTTCCCGGTATAGGGGATGCTACCCTTATCATTATTACAACTTCGTAGAAATGTGAAGCAAATAGAAATCTTAGGAGCTATAAGCATTTAGCTTATTAATTGCTTTTTGTAGTGCGTCATCAGATTCGTAGATAATTGAGCGAACTCGGGCGAAGACGCGACGGCGACGACTTAAAAATACATTTCCTTTATTACAACTGAAGATAGTTACAGCCCAATGCTTTAAGACATTGCATTATTGTTTTACTTCCATTCTGCTGCATTGCGAAGCTGGAGTAATGGTTCGCTGATGACTTTTGTAAAAATGTTCATTATTCTTTTAAGTGCAACATTTATTAATTTCTCGTACCTTTTTCTAGTATTTTAATTACCAAGCTGTAAATTTAATTACAGCCATGAAAAAAATAAGAAAATGAAAACCCAAAAATGCTTCTATTATTCTATATTCTTCTTCTTTAATTGTAACTACGATATATTTTAATTAGTGGTCAAATTAATTTTTTTACTTATGCATCCTCCCTGAAATAAACTTAATTCAAAAAGGCCCTCAATTTGCAAATCATCCTTCTCATTGAACTTTTAAAAAAATATATTACAAGATAATTAATTTATCCAATTTAAAATTTTATATATAGGTCGGAACTCGGACGATTATGATTAACTTGTTGTTGTTGTTTTTATTTATCCCCAATAGGGAAAGGCAAAGGACTATAGTTCATACAGCCTTGATTAACTTGTTTAAAATAAAAATAAAATAAAAAGAAAAGATATACGATGGTAGATCGAGGTAATATTGTGGCCCGGAGTGTAACCAAGCATGGAACTACTCATAATGAAAGCTACTCAGCATGTTTTTAGAAAGCAATTACTATTATTTATGTTTTGAATGTTAGTACTGTGAAAATTTAATAACATTTTTTTATTCTTTATATTTAACAATAAATATTTAGGAAATATGCCTAAAAGTTAATACTCGAAGCATCAATCAATAATAAAAAATCTGAGTAAAACCAATAAAATCTATAAAAATCTAAGAAAGGACTATCTTTTCCACTTTCAATAAAAAAGCAGTTCTCTATTCATTTTACCTTAAAAGCATCTATCACTCAATACGATGTTGTGAAAAGAAATAGTTTTTTTTCTATCGAGACGATTCTATACGGCGGATGTCCTTTGGCCTGGTGAAAAAACACCCAATGCAATTACCGGTTCCCTGTGCCAAAGGCATTTCAGTCATTTTCACTCCTCTCACCTGTTATGAATAAGCGAATTAATTGGTAACAAGGCGACTTTATTCCTTCATTCATAGTATTGTGCGTATTGTACAGCTTCAGCGGTGACAGTGTACATCTATTGTTGGCGGTTCATTGTGCAAAGTAAAGCCCACGGCAGATATACACTAGACAGTAGACTGCAAAAGTATGGAAATAATTTTTAGCCATTTTTTCACTTTAGCATATTTTTTTAGCTATGAGAATGTAGCAATGAAGCAGTAGTTATGGGTCTGACATGGTCTAATAAAGCGGAAAGTACACGCCATATTTGGTTACAGTTAATGTTAATCACGGCTCTCCCATTTTACTTATATTTGACTGTCGCCTGCCACGGATGAGAAAACTGATAGTTCGTAATATAATTCTTTATTTAAGATCATTTTTACTAGACCATAGAGTAAAAATTAGCCTAAAAATAAATTTAAAAAAAATACATAACGTTTGTTGGTTTTTAAAAACAAAATTGTTACATTTTATAAAATTATGTAAAACTTTCATAAGAAATTAGTAAATATGTAACATGTATATAAAAATAAGATTGTTTTTAAAGCTGGTATGAGTTATGCTTAAAACTTCTTCGAAAATTAATTTTCGTTACAAGTTTTACACATGGTTATAAGTACGTAACAACAGTGTTCGCAGTAACAACATAAATTACTCTGTATTTTGTGAGCTACAACCTCAATACTTCGCCTCATTATCCTTAGAATATCTTGCAAAATAAGAAAAATGGAAATAGCCTGAAACACGAAAAAAGCTTGTCGAACAAATCTCCTTCAGTATGTAACGAAAACAAATACAGAAGTAAAAGTAATTTTCTTACACTATTACGTTAACATTATATATAAATAGTTCGCATGGATTCTAAGAAAGCTATTGTAAAAGAGCTTTCTCAGAAACCTTTACATTAGTTATACTTTATAGCATGTTACACAGAAATAACCATTGAACTACCTATAACTTCATATTTTGTAGCATATTTTATGCTAAGCCTTGCCCATTGCTAAAAAATTGAATAATATTGTATTGCCAATCGAAATTTTATAAGTAAAACACATTTAATATTTGATGGACACAAATTAAAGTAGTTTAAAAAAAATAGAATGAATGTTTTTTAATATATTTATTAAAACAGAATAGTTGTAGTAGCAAAGTATAAACACACTGTCCACGTTGCACAGTAAACATCAGCCTATAGCTAATTATACAACTGCTATCCATCGGTTCGATGATAATACAATATCAACAAGTGTCTGTTGATTTAATTCTAATAAGCTAGGAGTTGTCCGAATATCCTACTAAAGTTAGCATGCAAAACAGTATAAAAGGCAATTTGTTAGTTTTACTGTCTGAACGTAAACATTGAACAGCGGTCCATAAACGCGCTTATGGTGCAACTCCTTTATGACAAAATATTAACGACTATTCAACAATATTATGTTGCTATATTATAATATATAAGGTTTAATGTATTTAATAATGCAATGTATTTACTAAATACAGCCATTATATGTCAGATTTTAATGCGAGGATATAATTTCTATAATAATTTGAGTAAAGTACTAACATTAAACTTCAACATTTGTAGAGATTATTTATTTAAATTAATAGGCAAAGTTTGACATAAAATATATAATTAACTATCAAAAATATCCTATAGTTTTATTAAATCTACATATATGTGTGTACAATCGTTTTATTCTTGCTTTGATCGTATGAAGGCATCTTTTTCCCATTAGGTGCCTTTTTGACATACTATATTTTAAATCATGATAAAATAACGGCCACAGTTGATATTTTTAACGGAATAAAAAAAGCGTAGCCTGTAGCACTCAATGGTAACGTAGCTTTTCATTAGAACAGGTCACATAATACTACAAGTGTTAGATGGCTGCCCTTATAGATTACCATGTGTTGTGTAAATATTGGTAAAAATTAATTCCATTGTAATTATTTTCAGTTAATCATTGAAATTATTTTTTTAAAGTGTTTAATGTTTTATTTATAAGAATAATATTAGTGAACGAATTTTTAAAATTGGATTAGTTTCGAAGATTACTCACCTGCGAACCTATAAAGTATGAAATTTATTTTTTAATATGCTACTTAATATAAGTAGATTAAATAAATCTTGGTTTTAAAACAAATTATCGTCTGATTCATGCAGTGATCAAGGATTATTCCCCTAGTATTTTATAAGGTAGCAATAAATTTTCCTTTTATACTATGAAAAAAGTTCCCCTAAAGGAAATTCCAAAATGGATACGGAAATCGTCTGTCTCTATATATGTCCACTGTCCATTTTCTGGCTGATTTGTTTTTTTATTACAATCGCCAAAAATGTTATACGATTTCTATAAACCGTGTGCGTAAATGTTATTTACAAAATGGTAAAATCGCCGTAAAGACGCATATTTATTATATGCCATTACTATCCAAATCACTTCCTATATGGATTTTTTAGATGCTATACAAATATACTTTTAGTACTGAAGTTTTCTCTTATTTGAAAGTTATAAGCTACAGTGTTTTTCAAAATAGAAATTCTTATGAAAATTTGTAGCAGTGAAACCGACGTCATATTGTAGAAATATTTTAAAATTTATTGGTTTTTTAAAGGCGAAAATTTATTTGTGTATGTTTCTGATGGTTTCACATTGAAATTTTTGGGTTTATTTAAACAGAAATTTAGGTCACAAATAAGATGCGGAGCTAGTTGCTAAAATAACATAAAAATCAATAATGAAACTTATTTTCAATTTTCTATTCAATATTCTCACAAATTGCAACAGTAATAAAAGTAACGTAACAATAAAATTTAAGTCTTAAATCTAAAAAGAAATTCCCATTCTCATATGATCACAGTTTCCTTTATTCAAATCTACGTTCAACTAAATTTTATGTGATGACACAACGCATTACCTACACGAAATCGGACCGGAAAATATTCCTGTCGATGGCAATAAAAACACTTGGCTGTATGCATCCAAAATGCAACGAGTCGAAAAATATTGGAATCCTTCCAATAAATTCGGGTAATGAAAACAAGTTTACAGCGAAGGCACCTAAGAAGTCTGCTACGAAATCTCAGTAGGTACGTTTTACGAGACAATAGATGTTTGCTGCTGTCCGTGTTGGCAGAGGGCCGGGGCGGCGATGCGAATACCTCATTTTACGCTTCATGTCATCAACCCGATCAGGCTCAGTATTCTGAATCAATCGGTTCGAAACGTAAGTCGACGTGCCTAGTCGTATACCCGGAGTATTGAAGGATCATACTACAGATTAGTGGCATAATCTAAATTACGGAACGTTTTTATGTTAACACATATATTAGGCTCTATATTATTTAAAACTTTTTAAGAGCGAATATACGCTGTAAATTATAAAGTTTTTATTGTAAATAATAGAAAAAGAGTTTTGTGCTATAAATTTACAAAGCACGTACACAATACAACAAGGTAAGCCTGAGTACGTAAGATAATTCATTGCGCACACGTAAAGCTTTCAAAACTTCGAATAAAGTTAAACAACGTTAAACTTTGTGAACTCATAAGTGCGGAAAATATTGTTGGAGACTCTTTCATTTTGAAACATTGATAACAAGGGGAACTATCCGTTCTAAGCACTTTTATTTGCCCGTTTATTTTATAATAAAAAGAATCAGTAAATACAAAGCAATTATATTGAAACCTTTGATAAGAACTTCAAGCGAGTTTCTTAGTTTTCATTTTGTGATAACTTACTTAAAAGTATTGTTATTTAGGTATCGTCCAACTTTGCTTTTGAGGTATAAAATTTTAAATTATATTTGTAAAATAATAAAGTTTAAGAAACAATAATTTAAGAACCATAAATACTGTCGTAGACACTAATTAATTATAAGTACCATTAAAAATGAGGCAGTGGTAGTCCAGTAACGCGCTCGCTAGGTTAGCCAAGTGAAGCGGGTTCAATCCGGGTCTCGCATATGATATTCTCATGATCCTCTGATATTTTCACATGCCAATTATCTGTAAGTTAATTACTGCTTGTCATTCAGTGAAAGAAAATATTGTGAGGATACCTACATGTTCGAGAGAACCTAACAAGTTCTCAAAAGAAGCGAAATCCACCAAGCCACACTTAGCAAGCGTGGTGGAATATGGCCCTGATTCCCCTCGTATTTAAGGGAGGCCCGTGCTCAGCAGTGGGATATTATAAAGAGCTTAAAAAGGGCTTTAACTAGCTCATAAATAATTATTACTCTAATTTCTGACTGTTTACATCATAATACTTTACTTACTTACTAAATCTACTCGTAAAACAATTGAATATTTCCTTAAACAAAAAAAATATTTGAAAGGAAAATCTTCAATAATATTCAAAATCGCAACATGTAATGTATTCATCTAATAAAGAGGTCTCTAAGATCAGAGAATATGTGAAATGTGTGAATATAGGTTAAGGGGAGCAAGATGGCGCGGGACAAAAAGAAAGGGATAGGACACAAAGGCGAACCTTATTAAGGATAAGGCAAGAATGATGAATGGTTTTGGGTTTATATTGAGAAGAATATATAATAAGCCCCTGAAAAATAGAAACCATTTCGAGAGCAATCTAAAAGTGGGCATTAAATTAAAGTACTGTGATTAAGGTATGGCGGATGTGGGCAGATATGTATGTATGTCGATAGATACTTATACTGGTATACGTAATATTATAAGCAATATTTTAACTGTATATCTTATATGTAACTTCCTTAAAATACTGTATTTTGTTAAATATAATGGTTAGCACATAGAACAAAAGATTCTTTAGCTAAGAAGTATAAAGAAAGGCATTGAAGGCTGACGACGATGGGAAATGACGGCACGATCTGATAGGATTCATTAGCGTAATGAGCTATTAATGTTTGATGGCGCTTTGATTGACCCCTTGCAAGTGTCACATAGCCTTGAGCTTACGTCGTCAAAGACCTTTGAAACTCCTAAGCTAGCAGTTTATGACACGTCTTCCAATTCGGTAAACATATTTTTGAAGCATACCTATTAAAATTATGTGTACATGTTGCAAATTTTAAATTACTAGATATTATTAAAGTACCTGGCGCGAAGGCTATCATCACTTACAAATTCATTGATAATTACATTGCAAAAACATGATAATACATGTGACGGTATTATAATAAGCTTAAATAATCACCTTTCTGAGGACTTTCGTATATTATGAATGCGAAGAGCCTCAGGGGTCACAAGTTACATATAATTAAGATTTTCTAAAAGATAAAAAAACTAATCAAAGTACAATTAATTGTCTATGACTTTGTTTGATCGAGATACTATCATAATATTTTTGTGTAACCTTCTAAGCAACTTAACTTGGTACACAAGAAATAGATTGCAATATCGCTATTTAATTTATAGTTTCATTCTATTACTCTTTTTAGTTGAGCGTTTGCAAAAGGAAAAATCCATTATTCCAGCTGTCTGAACAAAGGCAATTAAGTATGGTAGCTGTGGCTGTAACACATCCAATTGACGGCACATTGATATGTTTATATAGAAAACGTACATATGAACTTAAATATACTTTAGTCCAGAAGAAATCAAAAGAATACTGAAAAACGATATACATATATTTATATATATATATATATGATTATAGGTAAACTTAAAGTATATTATATGCGTAGTGCACCTGAAATAAAACAAAAAAATTATACTGTTACTTATGTACCTATTCACGAAATATATATTTATACATTTATTTTATGGTTACTTACCAGAGGATTCCCATTAAAAATATTAAACTTTTAGAATTTCCTCCAAGTCATAGCCAAATGCTGTTATAGACAGCGAAAAATTATTCTACACAGAACCCCTTCGAGGGGGTTGAAAGGGTTCAAACCCCAAGGGAGGTGTCGAATCATTCAAACGAACTTACTAACACGTTCCCTAGAGTTTTATGCACTTGTTAATATTCGGTACAAGTGAATAGCTTTTTGAAATTAATACATAAATATTTTAAATATAAATAGTCATAAATTATATAAAAGTTTTGCTTTAAAGAGAACAAATTAATACGATTTTCAAATAATTTTAGCCTACTTGTCATTGATTTCTTACAGAATTATTCTTTTTAAAAAATATTATCAATAGTAAAATAAGATAATAATTAAGAATCTTTATAAAAGTATCTCCTAAAATTCACCACTTACATGTACAGAAATGCTAAGGGCACTTTCGAAAAAAAATTAATAAGAAATTGATTTTATTAGGCTAAGCTTGAAAACGCCGCCCGCTTTTAAATTTACCCCAAATATTAATCCCGCGTAGTTCGTAAATATTACAAAACTGCAATTTCCGTATCAACGCGCTATAAATACGTAATACATCATCGTGTTTTGTTTACATGCAGTATACGTTTTTGTTAATTGTTGTCTATATACTGTAATACAGTATACATTTCTCTTTTATAAAAAAATACCATTTTGTTTTCACGCATTCATTACCTACGCAGTGATGATTATTTTTAAAAGCATTTTTCATAACAAACTACCAACTCATTTGCGTTTCTCTCACATTCGTCTTTTGGTAGGTACGTTTTGATGGTTAGTATGGATATATCCTATATATTGACAACATAATAACATGCTTCAAAATCATTCAGACAGACGAAAATTCTAATATTCATAGATTCGGCCTGTAAATCGTTAATAATAACTAAGTATTTCTTAATGAAATATTATTAAAAAAATATGTTTTGTACATATTTGACATATATGTATAGATTTAAACATAATAATATTGTTTTCTTAATAAATATTAGTTTACTATCATCAAGTAAATACATTCAATGAACTATAACCCCAATCGGAAGAGCGCTTTTCCATTCAGATGTATAAAGCGCGGTATCGGTAGGAGAATAATTCTCTACTCTGAAATATTTATATCATGGTCTGTAGTGCTAGGAAGCTTCGACGTGAAATCGTTTGATTTATAATATACGACTTAGACGATAAAAATATTTTATTAGAACTGCTTCGAATTACTTTTTGGTACCTACCCACGGCTTTTGTTTGTTTGTTTGGTTGAACTCGCTAATCTCAGGAACTTCTGAATTCATTTGAAAATTCTTCTTGTGTTGGATAGTCCGTTTATCGAGGAAGATCACGCTAAGACCAATAGGAGCGAAGCATCAATAAAAAATGTGGCAAAAATGGGAAGGGCGGGCGTTAGTTCTGCGAGGTATCATACCGCGTAACTCAGAAAGAAATGGATTTCTGGATTTTAGAAAGCGTACGAAGCCGCGGGAAATGCTAGTATATAATAATCTAAAACAAAAATATAAAATGTAAAATAATAGTGTACAAAACATAAGTGTTTTTATTCTTTATCAGCATTAAAACCAATGAAGAAAAAATATATTTAAATACAATAACTTTATTTTCGTTATAATCGTATCCGTGTCGTACTACTAAAAGGTCACTGAAGTGATGGCGGTTATACTGAAATCTACGATGTTAAGACTAACTCTCGAGTTATGGAAATAGCTTTGGCAAGCATTGAACACCAATTGTTATAGCTTTTGCTGTATATTAAAGCTATTGCTTAATAACATGTTATACATAATTGCCCATCCAACTTTCTTAATGTTCAACACTAAATGTCAAAACCCTTTGAAGCAAGCAATATTTTTACTGCAGATGAAATGTGTGTAGTGAATGAGTATTCTTAGTGATTTAAGAATTATTATTAAGGCTGAATTTATTTAACTGATTTGTAATTATTATGATAAAGAACAACTTTAGCGTGTTTTGAGATATTTAAATTGTAAATATATAAGCTAATTAAACAAGCTACTATGTCGAGAAGGGAGACTTGATAATTTATTAAACTATTAATTATGAATTTTGTTTTCTACGTGGTTTTCACAGAGGTAAACGTACATAAGTACAGTACAATATATCCTTATAACTTAAATATAATCAATATTTAAGTGACTCGCCCAAATAAGCAAAAATAGAGTAGAAGTAGATTACGTTATTACACATAAATTTACGTTATTTTTTTATTCTTCTAATAATAAAATAAAATTTAGTATATATGCATTACTAATTTTACATTTAAAATATTTTTTTTTATTTTATGCATGACTCAATTACGTATACAATTAAGAAATATGCCTATATATTTTCATATTTTGTGTGAAGAGATTTACGAGAATATAATGCAAAAAATACATAGCAATTCCTCTACGTGACAACTAGGAATGTTGCGGTCTTCAAAGGGATTTGTACCGGGTAGTTTGATAGCAACTAAACTAATATTGTAGGTTATGAAGAGCATTTAAAATAGAAATGAAAATATTTTTCTTTAACTAAATTGTAAAATAGAGACGTTTTATTTAAGTAATTACCATGAAACAAGTAATATTAAAAGCATAAGAAAATATATCGATATTGCTGTATTTTTTTATTAAATTAAATAATTATCAATTATAGTTAAGTCGATGAAATCTTAGTCATTACGTACTTAAATATGTTTATTTCTTTGCATAAAACGTTTTTACTTTGTAAGAAGAATATATTCTGTTATTTTTACATTTACTTCGTGTATTCCTCAAATAAACTGGACTCAGTTCTCAAACACTGTCTAAATAAAACAAAACTAGGTCGAAATATATTATTCATGATTCATCTAGCTTTACTGCGAACAAAACTTCGCAGTAAGTAGCAAAGCGCCCACTAAAAGGAAGCCTCAAAACTAACGCTTACTTTGAGGTATCTCTTCCGTCTGTGAACGTAAAGAAATCAATACTTTGCTGCTAAACCATATATTTGCATAAATTTCGCGTCCCATATTGCGAGCCACGTATAAAACACGGCTTGTCAACCTTACCGGCGTTTACCCTGCTTATATAATGAAGTATGTCATAACATTTTTATAGTAAGATACTAGCTATAAAACAGGTTTACTATAGCGACATTACCGCAAAGCCCCGCTTCGATGAGATATCGTCGTGTAGGCCTGTACTTTAAGAAAGCGTAACGCTTGCCCCCTTGTAATAAAAGATATATTGCTCTGACTATTTATTTTAAAGAAAACTTATTAAGGAAACTGCTAGGGGGTTTCAATATTTTCAATTATTTTGAACTGACATAAAAATATAATTCTCTTTTTACTTTGTAGAGGTTTTAAAGTTAACAAAAAATTGGAAATAACAAATGCAGGGTCTATTTAATGATATTATAAATATTCCCTTAGAGTTCAGTGAATAAATTTCATTTATAAATTGTAATAAAAAAGACAAGCGTCTCCATTGCGTACTGACGCAGGAGGACGCTATATGTGCATGTCCTTCGACAGTAAAGCTGTTGATTTATTAGCATGCCACTAAGCCGCGATTCTGTCGGTATTAGTTAGTTCCCTCAAGTGCCTCTTTCTTATTTCTACTGTCGTAATAGCTGGCTATAATAAATTTCGACATGCTCACATGAAAAAGTATTATTATTACTGAAAAGCATAGCATTTACAAAGTCCCAATCCACTATGTCACGTTAATTTCTATAAGATTATGAGAAGGATTTCATTTATAAAACTCAATTTTTATAAGGTTGAACCTTATCATTATCAATCGTGTTAAACGTACGTATATGTAAATGCATAATGGTCCCTAGTCTCGAACATACATACATTAAGCCGCAAATAGGTACGATGAATGAAATAGGTACTATTTTGCATACTAAAGAAAAAAAGATAACGTTGTAATAGACTAGTTTTCTGAAGAAGAAACTAGTGCTCAGTAGTTGTAAAGTAGGACGCAAGATGAAAGCGGGTTCATAGTAACGATAATATTCATGATTGCTCTTGAATTTCTCTAGATATAAGGAATTCAACAAAATGTCGCTTTCGTATACAATATATAAAACATCAAACTAGTACAAATCAGACAATGTTTGCACACAAATGCACACTGTAATTAAAGCTGATCTGAAGCAAATCCTGCTAGTATATGTAGAGGCTTCACAACGAATTATATAGTAAATTTCTGTAATGGGTCCATTTGGCAAGCTGCTAAGTATCCTGTTGAGTTAATGTATGAAAATTGATCGAGCTTTGTGAAACTTGGTCAAATCACTTAAAACATCAGCAACTTTTGTCACTCTGTTTTTATAAACTGTTAAGTTATACTTATATACTGAATAAAACATGTGTACAGTGTTATATATATATAATATTAATAAAGTATATAGTATACGAAATATAGGTCCATTACCAATGGGGAAATCTAAAAAATGTGAAAATAAAGGTATTTTTCTTTATTAAAAATACATACTCTGTAATCACACAAAAGATACACATACTCTGTTAATACAGAGCATCACAGTTTTATCTCAATAATGTAAAATGCTACTTTTTATGAAAATCTTGTAAAAATAGTGTCACAAACTAAGCGAATGTAAGCCAACGAAGCTTAACATCGCAATGGAGCATGACTGTGCATTAAATTAGCGGGTAACAAACGCTCAAGCGGTCCAACTGCCACCTAGGTAATGGAGTTACATTCGAAGTTCGATTAAATCTAGTCTAGCTTAGCATAATTCCCATGCATAGGAATAATTGTGTAAACCGTGCCTAGTTTCTATTCTGTTGCAGAAAACTTGTACTAAGTAAGCAAAATTTAATTTAATTTCTTAAGATTGTTACTGAAAAAGGAACCTTAAGAAGTATTGAAAATACTATAAATAATTAAAATTAGTTAAAAAATACTATATAAAGTAGTTTAATTTTTGTATCTACCACTGATCTTCGCCTGCCCTAAAAGTATGTAAAAACTTATAACATATCCAAACATTTTTCTCCCTAATTTTCTTTATTTTCAAAAAATTACAAAAAAAATATCAGGTTTATAAAACTTTAACCAATACACAAGTACAATCCTATCCACAATCTGAAATTTCCTAATAATAATCAAACTAGATCGGCAACAATATTTCATAATAATAACTGAACACCTAGCGGGGCTTTGAACTGAAGCTATTTATTTATTCAGTGAATCGTAAACGCCGTCGGAGTGGGAACACTGATGTCTGCATTGTGATGACTTCAATTAGCAGACGTTAAGAGTCGGGTAATTGGTTACCATGGTGTTTTTGTGACGACTCAATTGTTTCCAATTAACACTTTTCTTAATGAATATCCTTTCAGATTGTATATTGATTTAGGTTTCTACATGTACTATTTTATCTAGATTTATTTTCATGCTTCAGTTAGTTAAACATAACTTTCTGATCCAATATACTAATATCTGTTTTACATAACCAATTTCTTAACTAGCAATAGTTAACATATATGTACGTGTGTATTATGAAGGAACCCAACAAAATAAAAATGTATTTTAAAAAGGATCTTTTCATTTGTATATGGGTAATATTGAAATCGGCCGGCATTTCTGTAATATTGTAATAGTTCCGAGAAAAAGTAACACCGAGATTAAATTGCCAGGGCTTACAATTAATCAAGCAGCTTAGCAGGAAAATAAATTCATACTTTTTAGATAATTGTATTTGTTGTTAAAGCATATACTTAAATTAGACATTTAAATAAATTACTAGTCTTAAAAAGCAAAACTATACTGCCTATAACATACGTACAATTTATTTTTTCCGGTAATCTAGATAAATAGTTAAAAGGATGTACATAAAATGGAGCTTTTAACCCGCCCTATTCTATCAAATATCTATTCATAAAATATTTGAACGTTTTAGATGTACTCAAATGTTCAATCAACAAATGGAAACCAATTTCGCATAAAAAATTAAACTACTTTGACGTATTGAATTAATGTTTTAACATTTTTTTAAAATAAACTTTAAAATTAAAAACACTGTTTTAAAATAAATAAATTGATTCTCCAATGCTAATTAAAGTTCCTATATCATATGTGTTATATTTATTATTTTTTTACAAAAAAGTAATATTTTGATAATAATACAAGACAATTTTATAAGTATCAGAAAATCTAACTATTTTTAGTTGAAATTAGTTAATTACTTAGTTTACTGAAAAGTCACAACAATCTTATGTTAACAAATTATTGGCTGAAATTGAAAACTAACTAATATAAGCATTACAGTTATTTGAGCTTTCACCGATTACATACAAATACAATAGCTACGACTTACGAGTAAATGCTAACGTTTCCTGATTTACTCTTCCATTCAATCAAATTTCTTCATTCATTCATACTTCGTTCGTTCTATTTCTACAAACCTTTTTGGGACTTCTTACAAAGATTTAGATTTGCTTACAAAGATAATAGTAGCAATGCGATTACTAAATAGAATTTCATTTATTTCTATAAATATAGATTCGAAAGATTTAATATCAAATTTTACATAAATATTTTCTTTGTATTTTTGGAAAGTTTAGAAAAGTAAATAATATGAAAATAGATCTGCAGCTTGTATCAAACATTAAGTTATTTCAAGTAAGTCATACTAAACTACTTATGACTTTTCTTAGAAAATAGGAAAATTATATTCCTTTGAAGTGACTGTTCCTCTGATGCACCCCGCATCGCGCTAATTCTATCCCTCGCCCTTTGAACCGCTCAAGTCAATCGAAAAGTCGATTCCTTGGTTAAACATCGCAAATGAAAAGTCTATTGGGGAATGTTTTAAGTGATTGAAGAAACTGAAAGTGTTTTTAAGATTCTCAAAATTGAACAAAGCAATATTCGAATTTTATCGGCGTTATTACATTTGTTTTATTTCTTCCATCGTTCTTCGTATAAATGAATTGATTGTTTCCGTCGTTTTTGTTTTATTTTCATTACTTATAATTTGTTTTCTTTTGATAATTTGGGAGGGATTGAATAATGGATTTTGAAATTAAATGGCTTCAATAATTCTGGAGACGTACAGTGAACAGAATTCCTAAACGAATTTATGTTAATCTAATTACTCTGATTTCTTGTAAATGAAACTTTTTATTTAGTTGAATGGGAGGAATACACATATGTATACTTTATTATAATAATTATTTTATACATTTATTTGCTTATATTATGCACTAAGCTTTATGAAAAGCGCATACCTAACGGCTAACACCCCAGCAGGCTTCAATATTGGCAAGTCAGTTGGAATAATATCTTTTGTTAACATCGAGATAAGGATATTATATTTTCGCTTCAATTGTTAAGAAGATTGGTGCCTCTTCTACATCTGCTTTTGATGTTGACTCCTTTGCTTTTATTATCTATTGACTTATCTTTACAATATCGTATGAAAGTTATTTCTGTTATTTAATTCTAGGGCACTTGTTCAGTAATTGAGCATCACACTAAATATATTATTAAGTTAGGTCCTAATTAATAATCGATCGATCTAAATTACTAAAAGATAACTGAAAATAGTGTGATGTCCACAGATCACACTACCTATAGTATATGAATATTTTTTTGACATTATTACACAGAGCACCATCTAGTCGCGTGGTAAGCTATGACGCTTTTGTTACGGATACCAGATCAAACTCGCGACCACTGGCGCAAAAAGTAGAATCACTTCTAACTGAACTAAAAGTGCCGTCAAAGAATATTATACAGAGGCGACAGGAAATTTCTTTATAAGTTTGACTCACATGGTACATTTGCGCGGATAAATATTTTACAACTTTGTAAGTTATAAGAAACTCGATAAAACCCTCATAATCGCACTGAGATGACGAGTTTGTAACGTAATCACGTTTTTCGACTTTTGATATATTTTTATTACGATGCAGCTTATTATATATATTCGTGAAATATATTATTTTGTGTAAAGTTAGGTACTTATATAAAAATGTTTTTTTTTTCTATTTAGTGTATTTAAGCATATTGATTTTTTTTGGGTCGAGATTTTGGCGATATTTTTTGACTAGGTATGGGGTAAAAAAAATACGTTCACACTGGTAAAAAGCTGGATATGTGCATAAAAAATTTTTGACATAATTTTTTTAAAGAATAAAATATCTTAAAATAGAAAGATTTATTATGTTTCTAGTAGGTGCTTACTTGCGCGTAGCACGTTAAGTGACATCAAAATTCATGCGCCGATCTTGTGTTCTTCTAGTCTAACATATTTTACAATAAGTGAAAATTTCATGTAAACACCCTTCTACTTTTTAATGGCCATAACACTGCAGTTTGCAAGGTAAAAACAAAACATACACAACAACGGCTGCACAGAGAGCTATAAAGTTTAGTAAGCCACGTTGTCTTACAGTCTTCTGGGACTACGTACAGAATGCGGAAACGAACGGACATTGCTAGGGGGTTTGAAATAAAAGGTAAGCAATATAAAATGAACAAAATGGGATAGATTATTGGACGAAATGGGATATAAGCTATAACTATAGTACTCTGCCTCACATCCGGAGGTACTGGGTTCTAATCCCGAGTTGGATTGAGTTTAGTCTTTCTATTAAGAGTTAAGACAGCCCAGAGCTAGGAACTTGACGGTGCTTACCCTTATATACCTTGGATAGCACGTAAAGCTATCGGTCCTGCGCTTTAAATACTACAAAGTTGTAAAAATAATAAAATATAATCAGTTTTTACGTCAACAAAATGAATAGGAGATAATAAGCCAGTATAATGACAAGTTTCGAATATTATAAGATCAGTTAATGGGATTATTCTATTCAAATGCATTAACGAAGCAAAGATTTATTAAAAATGGCCAGAAGGAAAATAGAAACGTTGTTATTTT
The DNA here is from genome assembly GCA_905231865.2 of Boloria selene. Lineage (NCBI taxonomy): Eukaryota > Metazoa > Arthropoda > Insecta > Lepidoptera > Nymphalidae > Boloria > Boloria selene. Next base: position 8,452,593 of record HG993140.1, on the reverse strand, counting down.
CTGAAAAAGCGAGAACTTTTGGTAGATTACATTATAAAATATACTTCGCGATAACATCGACAGAAATTGAAACATGCAATTACTTTGTTTTGTAGGTTGATTACTCGTTTATATGACAAGAGTTAACGAGCCAATTCAATTTAGCCTCTTAAATTATTTTGTCCTCAAACAACTTTTGTTGTAAGTAATCAATTTAAAGGTCAATAAAACATTTTTAATAAAGTAAACTTGTTAATAAAACGGTATTAAAACATCAGGAACATTAGTGTTTTCTCTTCAGTGTTGTAAAAAAATAAAACAATCTCATAAAAATAGATAAAAATAAACACACGTCTGTTGTATATAAACATATATTTAATAAAATTCTAACTAAGACATCTTAACTTTAAACATATAAAATAGTTATTGGAAAATCGTATTGAATTCATTTTATTATCTTATTGTTATATTATTATCAATAGAAGCAGAGTACTTTATAATTTCAATGGGTCCTCCCATCCCTTAAGTTAGGAATTAAAAAATAAAATGTATGTTTTATTAATCGCTTTAAAAAGCCTGCTATTGTCAATTGTTCACATTCATTTGTTGATATAAAGTTATACCATTATATTTTATGGGCTGTATATTATAATTTCACGCTACAATGATTGCAGTATCAATATTTTCCAAACTTTATACTTGTCATAGTTACCATAAAACGGCCATTACTTCGCTCAATGATCCAATAAATATCTATATATTTGTTTAGCAAACTGACATATTATAACCCCTTTGGTTTTACGATGCAATGTACTAAATTTGATTTTGATGCCTAAGCCACATTATATATTACGTATATTATGTTAAGTAAATAATAATGAAATTAACGTTTTATTATTTCTTAATGTCAACTACTTACTTTTGATCATCGATGTATTTTACCACATTCATTTTGTGATTTGGTATGATTATTCGTTAAAAAAATAAAAACGCTATATGAACCAATTTTATACGAGTTCGTTTTTAAGGTTCCATATCCCAAAAGGAAAAAGGAACCTTTATAGGATCACGTTGTTATTCAATCAATATCAAATTAATACCGGTCTGAAATTCCTCACAGCTGTAAAAGATGTGTTTTTTTTTCTCGTCCAGGAAGTATGTACCTAGATGTGGTAGACGGCATTCGCGAGTTTGGAACGTATTTGAGCATCTGTAATTTCTCTATTTATTCATGACCATTTTTAATTTCGATTTTCGCTAAACAAGACAAGCATTTCTCTGGCCTCTATTAGTACTTATACTTATTAAAATGTAAAAATATTCAGGCACTGGCCGATAATAAACAATACAGAAAATTAAACTATGCTAGACAAAGCTTGGTCTGGTTTCAGATGAGACATGAAAGACAATTCCAACAAACGATAGCCGTAAGGCGAAAACGTGGCGGCCTTTTGTTGTTACACAAATAAGCCTCATTGTGTTCGAGGGTTCCCCTCATTACGGCGCGCTTCATTACTAGCTACGTGTCAATCTGTTACAGATCCTACTGATCATTTTCCGACTTGAAAAAATCAAATTTTCGTTGTGTTGAGGTTCTACAGGGAGTGACCACACAGTACGTTTATTATGGCTAAAAGGATCAAACGAGCCAACCATCCATCTGATGGTAAGTGCTGTGGTCGCCTATAGACGTTTACAAGATAAGTATAAAGCCGACCTTTAAGGGATCTAGAGACACGAATCTTGAAGAGCCCTTTAATGTAACGCTCAGGGAAACCTCAGAAGGTAATTCCACATTTTTTCTTCTTCTGTTATGCTATCTTTTTAACTTAGCAAAACCAAGTATAATCTTTATGGTACAACAAAGTGGTAGCTTGTCATGTTTGAATAATTCAGGCAAATACCACATCTTTCGTTGTCAACCTGACTGATTCAATAAATCTATTTTAATACTAGTTAAAAATGTCTACAATATAATATCAGCACATTAAAAAAGTATTAGATACACCAATAAAACCGTACCTGACCACTAATGTTATTATTATTTAAAATATAGTCTCCATTAGCCAGAATAGCAAAGGCCAACGCCATCTTGAGACCACTTCTTTGAATATTAACAGAAGTTTAAAACCCAGATAAGAGCTCAAAAGAAACAAAAAGCTCAAGATGTCTTTGTCTGTCGAATGACTTCGATAAACAATACCTAATAACAATTATTTTTTATCACACATTAAAACACAAAGTCATTCTTGTCAAGCCTTATAGTGTAAGACAAACATCGTACAACAGAGTGCAAAAACACACAGTGGACAACGGCGTACGTACCTTCACTGTCCACTACCCTTCAAACATTTAAGAAATATTAGTTAGCTCTTACTACATCGGAATAAGAGTGATAATATCATGAAATATTAAAAGACGTTTCACATGTATACTTATGTATGTAATTATACAGGGAACATGTCTGAAGGGTGACTACAAATCTTTCAAAGGGTAGTGGTTTCTGCGGTCGCGCGACATGCGGGTATTATCCGACCTCTTTGAATATTAACTATTTCACTTGAAACAAAGCTTCTGTTTATACCTTGTAATAAGTGTTAATTAAACATTAATAATCCTTTCCGTAAGAACATATTATTAAGGTGTTTGCTATTTATTTAATAAACGTGTTATTTTAAAGCTGTTAGTTAAGTTTTAATCAACTTCAAAAAATGAGGAGGTCATCAATTCTAATAAATTTTCATTCGTCATTTGCGTGTGTTACCTCAGAACTTTTTCTAGATGAACCGATTTTGATAATTCTTTTTTTATTTGAAATCTGTGCTTATCATGTTATCCTTCATAATTTACAAGAAATTCGATTAGAAGACTTCAAATTCAAATTTCAAAAACTTAAATTTGAAAATAAAATAATAATCCACCCCTAAGCGTAGCAGATAAGTGACGATCGATTTTTTTGTTTAACTACGCTTAACTTTTTACGTTGTAGTTTAATTTCGATTATGTTTCTTTTTTTATTAGGCAGTGCGTACTTCAAAGTTGAAAAAAATTCACCTCTAAATGTAAAAAGTAGGAGTAATGAGTTTTCCCCCATAAAATTTTATAAAATACTTTTTTTTCACTTTGCTCTATACGAAAAATGTAAAAATAAAAGTGTGTACTCTAAGCTATAAAAAAGTTATTGTTTACTTTTAACTAAGCTTTTCATGCTCTACATTAGGTCATTTTATAGAAAGATATACTCTTTTTTATTATAAATAGGGACACATAGGGATACAAAATCAAAATGATTAATTTTATAAAAAGATTTTTTTAGTATGATTATATTTTATCAAATAATTTAATAACGAAGTTAACTCAAACGGCCTATTATTGAAGAGCAATAAACAAGAGCAGAAAACAAGTTCAATTTTTTCCATTCACTGTTTTCGTTGAAGGAAAAGCGTATAAAATATAAAGTAAACTAGTTTTTTTTAGTATTTTAAAACTACCATCTCACACAACATAAATAATAACAAGTCATCATATTGTAAATATTAAATTATAAATTCATTCAAAAATTCTTAAATTTGATTTTATACTAATTTATTATATAACACATTTATTTAAGCTAAAATATGAAAAATAGTGCAAAATTACCAATTTTTTTCAATAAATTAATGTGAAAAGCAAAAGTGTAATCTTGTATAATTTGCTTTTTACTTTCTTTTTACAAATAAATCAGTTAATTGCCATCTATTGAGGTTTATTTGTTTTTTTTCCTTTTATATATTTTCCATTTATTCTATTCTATTTAATTCTATTCTTTTATATTTATATATTTCCTTTCATATATTTTCCTTTTATTCTATTGTGCTGTTGTTATAAAAATTAAAATTAATTTAGATTTTTGGTAAAATAAAAAATAATTCTAAATACTTTTATTATATTTTAATATATCTCCATATTTTCTTTTACTTTAAAATAATAAACTTACAAATTACAATAAATATTAATGAATAATATTTTCTTTCTGTAAAATTGACATTGAAATATTAACTTACAGTACTATAGAATAAGTTACAAATCTCGTCGTTTCTAGTCTTATTATTACTACTGCCATCTTTTAGGTATTTTAAAAACTAAGATGTGTATATGCATTGTTCGGACTAAATAGTTAGTAAAATATATAATAGATGGCAGTCGTAGTCGCTTCTTAATAATGACTTGGTACAGAAATATTTAAATAGATGGCAGCACTAACTGACTAGTTTTTTCTTATATTTTGATTTTTTAATAAATATAATAACTTATGTAACCTGCTTTATATAATGATGCATTGATTAACTTTCAGATAAATATGTGAATGTATAAGTCAATCTTTGTTATCTTTTTGAATAAAATGCTAAAATATAAATGACTTTATTTACTAAAGCCGTGAGTAATTATAGCCTTCTAAACTTTGATTGACCTCGTGTTCATTTTATATTTTAAAGTATTGTTTATTAATATTAAAATAAAATATCATTCTATGTATTTATTATGGGAAATAAAACAAAAAGTAACATTGTCTTGATGGAATTTATTTTTCTCTATATCAATGATTGATTACAAACTGAACAGAAGTAACCGCACATTGTTTAAATACATTTTACATGACATTGTATCATCTGCAACATATAGATTTAACGAAAAATATATAATGATGGCCGATTTATTATACCTATTAGCTACAAACTTATTCACCAGAATATCAGGCTCAATATGAGCTATCACAATTCTCGACCAGCGGTCCCTCCTACTGATAATTGACAAGGTCAAGGCGATTCAAAACTCAGTTTTTATTATTTTACATAGTTTTATTTATTTATTATAAGTTATATAGTTATAAATTTATATCACAGTAGGAAAAGACCGGGCGAAAACATGAAAATTAGACTACCAAAGCATGCAAGCAACATAACGTAACTTTTACAACTAGGTCACTCGTAATTCTCATAAAAATGCCGGATACATTGAATCAATATCAGTTATTATATTTTATTTTTTTGTTACGTTACATAGTGTGTTAATTTGAACAATATCTCAGTCTCACTCGCAACTCAAATGCTTTATATAAAAATACTGCATCCAACAATGAGGTGTTCAATCACTTCCACAGGTTGTATTAGATTATGTGTGTAGAATTTCATGACCCTTTTTGATCGAAATTTACCTATAGAAACGATCACGTCTAAAAATAAATTAATCAAATACAAAATGCCCTAATTAGTTAAAGTTACATAGAAGGCATCAGTGTCTATGTATCATAATTATTGGATTCTCGTCACTAGTATGCGCGACCGCATCTTCCTAATTTCATACGTAACTTTAAATTAAGAATTAAACTAATTCATTGGACTATCACTCACAATTCAACATTCAAATATCAATAACAACACTCAACCATCTGTGTTCTAATACTTATTAATACATCTAGGCTTAAAATCACAATGAAGTATTGAATGAAAGAAGATTAACATTGGTCAATAGAATTACTAATTGGTCGAAAAGATATGTTCAAAGATAAATAGGCTTTTCGCCTGTGCATAGATTGCTCTTTTTAATTTGATATTCGAGTATAGATATGGTTTTAAAGTTATTACAATATGACTTTATAGGGTACAACCACAGAGCTCTTGGTTGAAGTATGTCTTACAATAGCATTGAAGGATCCCGCTTCGATGCTGCTCTTAAGAAGGTAGCTAGTACACGTATATTTGTTTTAGTTGAGGTTTGAGCTCGGGCGGGATCGTGTACACTTCCTGTTCAGGCTTCTTTTTGACGAGTCGCTTCCAACGACCACCAATATTCTTGCGCAAACTGCGAAAACTCGCTCGCTCGTTACCGATAGGCTGCATCAAGTTGTCCTGGAATAAATAAATTATTCTATAAGTCTACTGTGGTTAAAACTCGTCAAGTTTTCGTATGAAAGCTACTAATAAAACGGATTTTTTTTAGTTCTTTTAAGTGCAAAATAGTTTACTGGACTGTTAGGTCTGATGACCCGAATTTAAAGTTTTCCGTTACGTCTCCGATGCATAAGTGCATTCGCACCCACTAATAACAGACATCCAGTTACACAATGCTCTTAAGTTATTTTAAGTCTCGGTTGCCAAGCAAACGTTGAAAGAAGGTCGTCCCGTCGAACATTAAATATTATTATTATTACTAGCAAGTAGCATGCGGGAACTTTTGTAACTGTCGTTTCACTAAATATACCCGTCAGACATTATCAAACATCTTTGTTTGACATTGGATAGATATTTAAAAATATCAACTGCTAGTTTTGAAACTACGTAATAGGCTTGATAAATGTAACTAGACAGTGTATGTTGTGTGTAATTTTACTTTCTAGATATACGAGTAGGAAACAAGTATTGGAAATAGAACGTTGAGGCAACAAATATAAAGCAAGCCTTGGATTCAAAGACACATTAGCATTATGTACTTCCTGATATACTAGTATTTATTTCAATACAGGTGATCATTTATGAATTACAAAGATTAGCTAATAACGCTATGAATAGTCGGTATTATAGGTAGGTCTTAGGAACAGCAAGTAGACCGTGATATTAAGGTTACAGCATTTACGATACTGCAATTTTAAGACCACAACTCTTTGCATTAGCCTCCTTTGTTCGTTTAAGAAAGAAGGTCGAACGCTTACAACATGTTCGCCTTGCATAGCTTTCTACTCGGTAAGCGTGTCCCAACGCTTAAAATTTTGCACTTAGATCGTCGTTATACGTTCAACTCTCTCTCGCTTGGTGGGGGTTGAGTTAGAACAGTCACGTTTTCTATCCATTGTAACTTTTCTAAACTCCTGTATTATTATACGAGAAAGTATACACATGACGCGTGATGTCTAAAGAAGATTTAGGTCAAGAATAACAAACAGATGCTACTTGTTCTCATTTCGAATAATCGTAAGATATGTTCAGGCCACTAAATAAATGTAAATGGTTACTCAAAACAATATTATTGTTTTACTATTGTTTTGTTTTAAAATTTGGGGAAAGTTTATTATTATTACTAACCTGATCGTGAGGATAGACGTAAGGCGGAGGCAGCGGCGGTGGAAACTGCCACAGGGGCTGCTGGCGGAAGGCAAGAGGCTCAGCCGTTGGTTGCGGCGCAGTCTGAAGAACTGCTTCGGCAGGATGCACCGAGGCAGAGTGCTCCTCGCGCTTGCGCAGCTTGCTGTGGACGATACGAATCGCCATCATAGTACCGTTGTTCCCAACCATGGTAACAAAAGGTCCTTCGACGCAAGAATAACTAACACTGGGTTGAATCACAGGTAAAAAGTTCCAGTCGGGCAGTCACAACATATCCGATTCACAATTTTCACTCACAGCCGTATTGCGGTCTAATCGACGCGTTTAACTAATAACTAATTTAAATAAATTATCACAATTATTTTGTAAGAATAGTTAAGCTATTGCACATATCACTGCTCGTAGGAAGGCGCGGTAGACCGCGTTACGCGAGCTTCTGCTGCGCGGTGACTAGAATGTTATCGTGAAGATTGGCCGGCAGGTGCCTAGCAAAGCGCTCGCTCGTGCCAAACGACCTCTACGGAGTACTCCATGCGTCTGAGTTGAAGTGGAGGGGCGCGTATGGCTTTTATATATTCGCGTCTGATGCGGCGCCAGTACGGCAAGAGGTGCGGGGGACGGGGGAACAACGATGTGGCCGTTTTCCGTGAAAAACTATGAACGGTTGGGGCTTGCGATATCATCGGCCGTTCTCATATATTATCGTCACGGTAATGACGCATCTGACGGTTTAACCGTTGGTTAGTCCCGCTTGCTACTTTAAAATTATTTTGTACTGAAATTCATTTTGTTATGACGGCTGTGATATGAAATCGGATAGTTTGAAACAAAAGTAGTTATTCTTGCGTGAAATACATAAAACGTTATAAATATATTGTTACGTTCTACGGGTTCGGGATCGGAAATTAAAAGCGTTCTCGCACTAAAGTTGTTTTATTTACACTTAATATACACGCGCAGTCTGTACACAGCACTAGTTTAATTTAGTCTCTGAGCACTATAATCCACCACTTTTAATAATTCACTGTTCTTTTCTTCACTTTTCCACTATTTCGTATCTCTTCGTAATCTTCACTTAACTCCGAACGTCAACTGAACTCTCGACACACTGCCGGCCTTTTTATATGCGTAAATATAGAACATTCTAGTATCGAAAATTCAAAATGTTTCTAGTAACTTCCAAATCTTTCCTGAAAATGCTTTCTCTCTCTCTGACACATTAAAATTTGCAATAAACTGTTCTTGTTATCTAATTGTCAAAAGTTATAAATTGACATTAGCCGTTGTAAGGCATGGTACAAACGTGCTATTATGACGGGTTCGCACTCTATTCCGCGACACTACCCCCTCCTAAGTCATGCTCGTCTCGAGCATCGTTGTTGCCGTGATACTTGGCCAATCGGTCCACATGCACGATTTTAGCCGGGCTTCTGGATGTACGTTGAATTCGGAAAGTGACGTCGTTAATTTTCGTTATTACCTTATAAGGCCCCTCCCAACTGGGTTGTAGCTTTGCTGATTTACCCTTTCGTCTCACCGGGTTATGTAGCCATACCAATGAGCCTTCCTCGAAGGTCGTTCCTGTCGCCTTCCGGTCATAACGAGTCTTCATGCGTTCACTTGCTTGTAGCCCTGCATCTTGTATCTGCTCATGAACACCAATCATCTTCGCTCTTAGTTCACTGGCATACTCGGTGATGCAACTTGGGGTATCCGGCGGGCAACCACTTAACAGATCCGCTGGTAACCGTAATTCTCTTCCAAAATTGGCAAAGGCGGGTGTCATTGCAATGCTTTCATGTAATGCTGTCCGGTAAGATAGAAGAAACAGTGATATGTACTCGTCCCAATCCTTTTGATGACTATCTACAACCTTGGCTAGATGTCGTTCTAAAGTTTGATTAAACCTCTCCACCATTCCATCGGACTGTGGGTGACAAGGCGTAGTTCTAGTTTTTTGCACCCCCATGATCTTACACAGTTCTTGAAACACCTGTGATTCGAAGTTTCTTCCTTGATCACTGTGCATTTCTAATGGGACACCAAATCTGCAAAATACCTCTTTGACCAATTTATTTGCAACAGTAACAGCTTCTTGATTTGGTATGGCGAATGCTTCAGGCCATTTCGTGAAATAGTCCATTACAACTAAAATGTATCGGTTCCCGGAGTTAGTAATCGGAAATGGTCCTGCTACGTCTATTGCGATTCTCTCCCAAGGTGCCCCAACATTGTATAATTTCATTGCTCCTCGACTTCTGGTTTGCGGGCCTTTGACAGAGGCACAATGTACACATTTCCGACACCAGTCCTCGACATCATCTCGACAATGCAACCAGTAAAATCGCTCCTTGATCTTGATTAACGTTGGTGTCAGAAGTGGGATCGGAAATGCCGTTAGTACCGAGGCACGAGAAGGAAGGAGTCACTACACGCGCAATGGCAGAACAGCAAAGGGAAGATTCTGGCCCTAGCACATCGAGGGATGAGTCCGCGGCTCCACAGAGCACCACGCCAGACATGAACGCCCTTATGCAACAAATGGCGTTCATGATGCAAGAGCAGGCTCGCCGACAGGAGGAACAGCTGCGCACACTCCAAGAAGAGCAGGCTCGCCGCCAAGAGGAGCAGGCTCGCCGCGAGGAAGAACGTGCACGCCGCCAGGAGCAACAGCTGCGCGCACTCCAAGAGGAACAGGCTCGCCGCCAGGAGGAACAGATGCGCACACTCCAAGAAGAGCAGGCTCGCCGCCAAGAGGAGCAGGCTCGCCGCGAGGAAGAGCAGGCTCGCCGCGAAGAAGAACGTGCACGCCGCCAGGAGGAACAGCTGCGCGCACTCCAAGAGGGCATTCACAAGGATGTCATAGCCGCTCTTCAACAGAATACGGAAAGGCTGGAAGTCGTTGAAAGAGAAGTTGAGGAACTAAAGACGACACTCGTCACACACGGTGAAGCTTTAGACGAGCACGACTCAAAACTCTCTAAAATTGAGAAGAGGATGGATTACTTGGAAACTCAGAAATTACCGCGTGGTGCCGACATTAGCTCATCATCAGCAAAGATTTTCAAAGTCCCCTACTTCGACGGCAAATCTTCTTGGGCCGCATTCAAGATCCAGCTTGAGACGATCAAGGAGACGAGTGGTTGGACGGATGACGAAGCCCGATCTGCCCTTACCGTCGCACTTAGAGAGGAGGCTCTGAATGTATTGGAGGCGCTTTGTGCTAGCGACCCTGGCAGGAAGACCACATACAGTGAACTCCTTAACGCATTGGAATCGCGGTATGGTGATAGTCATCTAGAGCACGTGTATAGGGCTCAAATTAAAGATCGTACACAACGAGCCAATGAAACCCTGCAGCAGTGGTCCATAGAGATTGAGAGGCTCGTACGTAAGGCATATCAATCCTCGCCATCCACCATAGAAACTATTCTTCTGCAGGCTTTTGTGGACGGGATTCGCGACTCGGAGGTACGCGCGGCTGTTCGCCTAAGACACCATACGAGTCTCAAGGAAGCTGTCGCTCATGCTTTGGAAGTTGAAGCCGTGCGCCATGATACAAGAGCTTGGAAGGTGAGGGAAATAGTCACTACGGAAGGATCATCCACCCGGAGACGTATTTTTAATCCAAGATGCTACGAGTGCGGCGAGCGGGGCCATCTCAGAAGTAACTGCCCTAAAATATCGACCATTCGGAGACAGTCAGATGTGGCTGTGTCGACTTCTGACCAGCCACAGGGAAACTAATTCCAGCCAGGGCTGCGGGGTGGGCGCTGGCCGGGGGATCTTCAACCCCACAAATAGAAGTGAAGCAGACAGTGGATGGAAACACCTTAGTAATACATGGCGCAATTAATGGAGTGGCATGTAAACTGACGCTGGATACCGGAGCATCACGAACCATCATTAATAACCGAAAGCTGAAACACATTGCGGACAATAAGTTGCAAGACAGAAAGTATATCACTCTCATGACAGCCACCGGCCAGCGCGTACCTGTTTGGGGGGAAAGTTTGTTGCTTAAAGTTGTTACGTACTACGGGTTCGGGATCGGAAATTAAAAGCGTTCTCGCACTTAAGATGTTTTATTTACACTTTATGTACACGCGCAGTCTGTACACAGCACTAGTTTAATTTAGTCTCTGAGCACTATAATCCACCACTTTTAATAATTCACTGTACTTTTCTTCACTTTTCCACTATCTCGTATCTCTTCGTAATCTTCACTTAACTCCGAACGTCAACTGATCTCTCGACACACTGCCGGCCTTTTTATATGCGTAAATTTAGAACATTCTAGTATCGAAAATTCAAAATGTTTCTAGTAACTTCCAAATTGTTCCTGAAAATGCGTTATCTCTTTCTGTCACATTAAAATTTGTAATAAACTGTTCTTGTTATCTAATTGTCAAAAGTTAGAAATTGACATTCGCTGTTGTAAGGCATGGTACAAGCGTGCTATTATGACGAGTTCGCACTATATTCCGCGACATTACCCCCTCCTAAGACATGCTCGTCTCGAGCATCGTTGTTGCCGTGATACTTGGCTAATCGGTCCACATGCACGATTTTAGCCGGGCTTCTAGATGTACGTTGAATTCGGAAAGTGACGTCGTTAATTTTCGTTATAACCTTGTAAGGCCCCTCCCAACTGGGTTGTAGATTTGGCGATTTACCCTTTCGTCTCACCGGGTTATGCAGCCATACCAATGAGCCTTCCTCGAAGTTCGTTCCTGTCGCCTTTCGGTCATAACGAGTTTTCATGCGTTCACTTGCTTGTAGCCCTGCATCTCGTATCTGCTCATGAACACCAATCATCTTCGCTCGTAGTTCACTGGCATATTCTGTTATGCAACTGGGAGTATCCGGCGGGCAACCACTTAACAGATCCGCTGGTAGTCGCAATTCTCTTCCGAAATTTGCAAAAGCAGGTGTTATGGTAATGCTTTCGTGTACAGCAGTCCGGTAAGATAGCAGGAACAATGATAAATACTCGTCCCAATCCTTTTGATGTTTATCCACAACCTTAGCTAGATGGCGTTCCAAAGTCTGGTTAAACCTTTCAACCATTCCATCTGACTGTGGATGATGTGGTGTGGTTCGAGTCTTGTGCACCCCCATGATTTTACATACTTCCTGAAATATATGCGATTCAAAGTTTCTTCCTTGATCACTGTGCATTTCTAACGGAACGCCGAATCTGCAAAATACATCTTTTACCAAAGTATTTGCGATAGTTACTGCTTCTTGATTTGGGATGGCGAATGCCTCAGGCCATTTTGTAAAATAGTCCATCACAACTAAAATATATCGGTTCCCGGAATTAGTAATCGGAAATGGTCCTGCTACGTCTAATGCGATTCTCTCCCAAGGTGCCCCAACATTGTATAATTTCATTACTCCTCGGCTTCTGGTCTGCGGGCCTTTGACAGAGGCACATTGCACGCATTTCCGACACCAGTCCTCAACATCATCTCGACAATGCAGCCAGTAAAATCGCTCCTTGATCTTGATTAACGTTCTTCTTACCCCTAAGTGTCCACCAGAAGAACCATCATGGTAGACTCGAAGTATCTCGGATACTTTTATTTTAGGAACCACTAGTTGGAGATGGCTATCATTTCTACGTGTCTTCTCCCATTTCCGGCACAATACTCCATTGTGTAACAGCAAACTGTCCCATTGTGCCCACAAACTTTTCGTAGCGGTACTGTACTGTGCTATGTCAGTCCACTTAGGTTTTGGCCTACCACTACTTAGCCATTCCATGATAGGTCGTATATCTCGGTCTTCTTCTTGAGCTCTCCTCATGGCTTCATCACTCCAACGTTCATCTAACGAGTCTGTTCTAATAACTTTAATTGATTCCAATTCCTTTGCCTCTTGTCTTTGACAGTGCTTGCAGTCGTCTTCACAGGGTCTTCTAGATAGAGCATCGGCGTTGCTGTGATTTTTACCCCCTCGATGTTCTATATCAAACTGGAATTCTTGAAGTTGTTCAATCCATCGTGCTACCTGCCCTTCGGGATCCTTGAATTCTAATAACCATTTCAGGGCAGCGTGATCGGTTCTTACCAAAAATTTGCGTCCTAGCAAGTATTTCTTAAAATGTTGTAAGGTTTTTACTACAGCAAGTAGCTCTCTTCGAGTAACGCAATAATTCTTTTCCGGTTTAGAGAGTGACTTACTGAAATATGCGATTACCACCTCCTGCTCACCCTTCCGCTGGGACAATACACCTCCAATACCGATATTACTGGCATCAGTGTCGACAATAAACTCTCCCTTTGTGTCTGGATACCCGAGGATCGGTGTTTGGCAAAGATGTTTCTTTAATTCTTGGAAGGCCAATTCGCAATTATGGTCCCATACGAAAGGTCTCTTCTCCTCGGTTAGCTTATGGAGTGGTTTGGCGATGTCAGAAAACCCTTTCACAAACCGTCGATAGTAAGAGCACAATCCTAGAAATGCTCTCACTTGCGTCTTGTCCTTAGGGGTCGGCCAATCTTTTACAGCGGTGATTTTCTCAGGATCCGTTTCTACTCCGTTTTCTGAAACTACGTGTCCAAGGTAATTCACTTGTTTTCTGAAGAATATGCACTTCTTCGGACTTAACTTTAAATTAGCTTCCCTTAGTTTATCGAATACTGCTTCGAGTTTCCTAAGATGGTCATTGAAATCACGCCCCACAATAATTATGTCATCTAGGTAAACAAGGCAGGCTTCTCCTAGTAATCCGGCGAGTATGCGTTCCATCAACCTCTCAAATGTAGCTGGTGCATTACATAACCCAAACGGCATAACCTTAAACTGCCATAACCCTTTTCCAGTTGAAAACGCAGTTTTCTCCTTATCCACGGGGTCCATGTCCACTTGCCAATAGCCACTCTTCAAATCGAGAGTTGAAAACCATTTCATACCACTTAGAGTGTCTAAGGTGTCGTCGATTCGAGGCAGGGGATAACTATCCTTTTTGGTCACATCATTGAGTCTGCGGTAATCGATGCAAAACCTTGTAGAACCATCCTTCTTCCTAACTAGTACTACCGGAGAACACCAAGGGCTAGTGGAGTGTTCGATGATGTTGTTCTCTCTCATGTTTTGAATCATGTCGTCCACTTCCTTTTCCCTGGCCCATGGAATTCGTCTAGGTCGCTGTCGGATAGGCGCAACATCACCTGTATTGATTTTGTGCTTCACTAAGCCGGTTCTTCCTATATCGTTCTCATGTTTGGAAAACAAATCTGAATATCGGTACAGTAAATTTTCAGCTTCTGTCTTCTGTGAACTTGTGAGATTTTCTTTACAGTCTTCGATAAGTTTCATCGCTTGCTCTCTATCCTTGTTCGGTACCTTCACGTTCGGTTGACATCTGTTTAACCAGGCTATCTCTTCGCAAGTTCCCACAACTTCGCCTCTCTGAATGGTTTGAGTAAAGTTACTAGGGTTTAGCACTGGAATCATGGATGTGGAAGCTTTACCTACAATAACTCTTGCCGGGATCCACGAGCTCTCATCTTCACACTTCTCTATGATAGCGCAGCACCATTGACTACCTGACTTGTTCTGAGGTAAAGCGACAGGTACTAGAGTCTGTGATCTTGGTGGAAGGGCGGTGTCTCTCAAGCAACTAACTTTTCCGTGAATTCCACCACTTATTGGTACTTCTCTATTTCTGCACTTTAAAACTCCATATTTCATGTCAATCGTACACTGGTAATTTTGGAGAAAGTCCAATCCAATGATGCAATCATCGACGATATCTGCGACTATTGCTTTATGCCAATAAATGTTGTCCCCAATTTTGATAGCAATTTTCCTTTCCCCCCAGACAGGTACGCGCTGGCCGGTGGCTGTCATGAGAGTGATATGCTTTATGTTTTGCAACTTCTCGTCCGCAATGTGTTTTAGCTTTTGGTTATTAATGATGGTTCGTGATGCTCCGGTATCCAGCGTCAGTTTACATGCTACTCCATTAATTGCGCCATGTATTACTAAGGTGTTTCCATCCACTGTCTGCTTTACTACTATTTGTGGGGTAGAAGATTCCCCGGCCAGCGCCCACCCCGCAGCCCTGGCTGGAATTAGTTTTCCTGTGGCTGGTCAGAAGTCGACACAGCCGCATCTGACTGCCTCCGAACGTTTGATATTTTAGGGCAGTTACTTCTGAGATGGCCCCGCTCACCGCACTCGTAGCATCTTGGGTTAAAAATACGTCTCCGGGTGGATGATCCTTCCGCAGTGACTACTTCCCTCACCTTCCAAGCTCTTGTGTCATGGCGCACAGCTTCAACCTCCAAAGCGTGAGCGACAGCTTCCTTGAGACTCGTATGGTGTCTTAGGCGTACAGCAGCGCGTACCTCTGAGTCGCGAATCCCGTCTACAAAAGCCTGAAGAAGAATAGTTTCTATGGTGGATGGCGAGGATTGATATGCCTTCCGTACGAGCCTCTCAATCTCTATGGACCACTGCTGCAGAGTTTCATTGGCTCGTTGTGTACGGTCTTTAATTTGAGCTCTGTACACGTGCTCTAGATGACTATCACCATACCGCGACTCTAAAGCGTTAAGTAGCTCACTGTATGTGGTCTTCCTGCCAGGATCGCTAGCACAAAGTGCCTCCAATACATTTAGAGCCTCCTCTCTAAGAGCGACGGTAAGGGCAGATCGGGCTTCATCATCTGTCCATCCACTTGTCTCCTTGATCGTTTCAAACTGGATCTTGAATGCGGCCCAAGAAGATTTGCCGTCGAAGTGAGGGACTTTGAAAATCTTTGCTGATGATGAGCTAATGTCGGCACCACGCGGTAATTTCTGAGTTTCCAAGTAATCCATCCTCTTCTCCATTTTAGAGAGTTTTGAGTCGTGCTCGTCTAAAGCTTCACCGTGTGTGACGAGTGTCGTCTTTAGTTCCTCAACTTCTCTTTCAACGACTTCCACCCTTTCCGTATTCTGTTGAAGAGCGGCTATGACATCCTTGTGAATGCCCTCTTGAAGTGCGCGCAGCTGTTCTTCCTGGCGGCGAGCCTGCTCTTCCTCGCGGCGAGCCTGCTCCTCTTGGAGTGCGCGCAGCTGTTCCTCCTGGCGGCGTGCACGTTCTTCCTCGCGGCGAGCCTGCTCTTCCTCGCGGCGAGCCTGCTCCTCTTGAAGTGCGCGCAGCTGTTCCTCCTGGCGGCGTGCACGTTCTTCCTCGCGGCGAGCCTGCTCTTCCTCGCGGCGAGCCTGCTCCTCTTGGAGTGCGCGCAGCTGTTCCTCCTGGCGGCGTGCACGTTCTTCCTCGCGGCGAGCCTGCTCTTCCTCGCGGCGAGCCTGCTCCTGCATCATGAACGCCATTTGTTGCAGAAGGGCGTTCATGTCTGGCGTGGTGCTCTGTGGAGCCGCGGACTCATCCCTTGATGTGCTAGGGCCAGAATCTTCCCTTTGCTGTTCTGCCATTGCGCGTGTAGTGACTCCTTCCTTCTCGTGCCTCGGTACTAACGGCATTTCCGATCCCACTTCTGACACCAGTTGTTACGTACTACGGGTTCGGGATCGGAAATTAAAAGCGTTCTCGCACTTAAGATGTTTTATTTACACTTTATGTACACGCGCAGTCTGTACACAGCACTAGTTTAATTTAGTCTCTGAGCACTATAATCCACCACTTTTAATAATTCACTGTACTTTTCTTCACTTTTCCACTATCTCGTATCTCTTCGTAATCTTCACTTAACTCCGAACGTCAACTGATCTCTCGACACACTGCCGGCCTTTTTATATGCGTAAATTTAGAACATTCTAGTATCGAAAATTCAAAATGTTTCTAGTAACTTCCAAATTGTTCCTGAAAATGCGTTATCTCTTTCTGTCACATTAAAATTTGTAATAAACTGTTCTTGTTATCTAATTGTCAAAAGTTAGAAATTGACATTCGCTGTTGTAAGGCATGGTACAAGCGTGCTATTATGACGGGTTCGCACTCTATTCCGCGACACTACCCCCTTCTAAGACATGCTCGTCTCGAGCATCATTGTTGCCGTGATACTTGGCCAATCGGTCCACATGCACGATTTTAGCCGGGCTTCTGGATGTACGTTGAATTCGAAAAGTGACGTCGTTAATTTTCGTTATTACCTTATAAGGCCCCTCCCAACTGGGTTGTAGCTTTGGCGATTTACCCTTTCGTCTCACCGGGTTATGCAGCCATACCAATGAGCCTTCCTCGAAGTTCGTTCCTGTCGCCTTCCGGTCATAACGAGTCTTCATGCGTTCACTTGCTTGTAGCCCTACATCTCGTATCTGCTCATGAATACCAATCATCTTCACTCTTAGTTCACTGGCATATTCGGTGATGCAACTTGGAATATCCGGCGGGCAACCACTTAACAGATCCGCTGGTAACCGTAATTCCCTTCCGAAATTGGCAAAGGCAGGTGTCATTGCAATGCTTTCGTGTACAGCAGTCCGGTAAGATAGCAGGAACAATGATAAATACTCGTCCCAATCCTTTTGATGTTTATCTACAACCTTGGCTAGATGTCGTTCTAAAGTTTGATTAAATCTCTCCACCATTCCATCAGACTGTGGGTGACCAGGCGTAGTTCTAGTTTTGTGCACCCCCATGATCTTACAAAGTTCTTGAAACACCTGTGATTCGAAGTTTCTTCCTTGATCACTGTGTATTTCTAATGGGATACCAAATCTGCAAAATACATCTTTGACCAATTTATTTGCAACAGTAACAGCTTCTTGATTTGGTATGGCGAATGCTTCAGGCCATTTTGTGAAATAGTCCATCACAACTAGAATATATCGGTTCCCAGAGTTAGTAATCGGAAATGGTCCTGCTACGTCTAAGGCGATTCTCTCCCAAGGTGCCCCAACGTTGTATAATTTCATTGCTCCCCGGCTTCTGGTTTGCGGGCCTTTGACAGAGGCACATTGTACACATTTCCGACACCAGTCCTCGACATCATCTCGACAATGCAACCAGTAAAATCGCTCCTTGATCTTGGTTAACGTTCTTTTTACCCCTAGATGTCCACCAGAAGAACCATCATGGTAGGCCCGAAGTACCTCGGATACTTTTATTTTAGGTACCACTAGTTGGAGATGGCTATCATTCCCACGCGTCTTCTCCCATTTGCGGCACAATACTCCATTGTGTAACAACAAACTGTCCCATTGTGCCCACAAGCTTTTCGTAGCGGTACTGTACTGTGCTATGTCAATCCACTTAGGTTTTGGTCTACCACTACTTAACCATTCCATGATCGGTCGTATGTCTCGGTCTTCTTCTTGTGCTTTCTTCATGGCATCATCGCTCCAACGTTCATCTATCGAATCTGTTCTTATAATTTTAATAGATTCTAGTTCCTTTACTTCTTGTCTGTGACAGTGCTTGCAGTCTTCCTCGCATGGTCTTCTAGATAGGGCATCGGCGTTATTGTGTGTTTTACCCCCACGGTGTTCAATTTCAAACTGAAACTTAAATGCAGCCCAAGAAGATTTGCCGTCGAAGTAAGGGACTTTAAAGATCTTTGCCGTTGATGAACTGAGGTCAACACTACGCGGTAATCTGTGAGTTTCCATGTAATCGACCCTTTTCTCTATTTTAGATAGTTTTGCGTCATACTCCTCTATGGCCTCACCGAGTGTCGTCTTAATTCCCTCGACTTCCCTTTCAACGGCTTCAACCCGTTCTTTATTTTGTTGGAGTGCGACTACTACATCTTTGTGTATGCCGTCTTGGAGTGCACGCATCTGTTCCTCCTGGCGACGCGCACGTTCTTCCTCACGGCGAGCCTGTTCTTCTTCGCGGCGAGCCTGTTCATCTTGGAGTGCACGCATCTGTTCCTCCTGGCGACGCGCACGTTCTTCCTCACGGCGAGCCTGTTCTTCTTCGCGGCGAGCCTGTTCATCTTGTAGTGCGCGCAGCTGTTCCTCCTGGCGGCGTGCACGATCTTCCTCGCGGCGAGCCTGCTCTTCTTGGAGTGCGCGCAGCTGTTCCTCTTGGCGGCGAGCCTGCTCTTCTTGGCGGCGCGTTTGTTCTTGCATCATGAACGCCATTTGTTGCAAAAGGGCGTTCATATCTGGCGAGGTGCCCTGTTGAGCCACGGACTCTCCACTCGAAGTACTAGGGCCAGAGTCTTCCCTTTGCTGTTCTGCCATTGCGCGTGTAGTGACTCCTTCCTTCTCGTGCCTCGGTACTAACGGCATTTCCGATCCCACTTCTGACACCAATTGTTACGTACTACGGGTTCGGGATCGGAAATTAAAAGCGTTCTCGCACTAAAGATGTTTTATTTACACCTTATATACACGCGCAGTCTGTACGCAGCACTAGTTTAATTTAGTCTCTGAGCACTATAATCCACCACTTTTAATAATAATTGTTACGTACTACGGGTTCGGGATCGGAAATTGAAAGCGTTCTTGCACAAAGATGTTTTTATTTATACTGTATATACACGCGCAGTATGTACACAACACTAGTTTATTTTGAGTCTCTGAGCACTATATTCCACCACTTTTACTATTTCACTTTACTCTTCTTCACTTTTCCACTATTTCGTATCTCTTCGTAATCTTCACTCAACGTCGAACTTCAACTCATCTCTCGACACACTGCCGGCCTTTTTATATGCGTAAATATAGAACATTCTAGTATCGAAAATTCAAAATGTTTCTAGTAACTTCCAAATCTTTCCTGAAAATGCTTTCTCTCTCTCTCTGACACATTAAAATTTGCAATAAACTGTTCTTGTTATCTAATTGTCAAAAGTTATAAATTGACATTAGCCGTTGTAAGGCATGGTACAAACGTGCTATTATGACGGGTTCGCACTCTATTCCGCGACACTACCCCCTCCTAAGTCATGCTCGTCTCGAGCATCGTTGTTGCCGTGATACTTGGCCAATCGGTCCACATGCACGATTTTAGCCGGGCTTCTGGATGTACGTTGAATTCGGAAAGTGACGTCGTTAATTTTCGTTATTACCTTATAAGGCCCCTCCCAACTGGGTTGTAGTTTTGGTGATTTACCCTTTCGTCTCACCTGGTTATGTAGCCATACCAATGAGCCTTCCTCGAAGGTCGTTCCTGTCGCCTTCCGGTCATAACGAGTCTTCATGCGTTCACTTGCTTGTAGCCCTGCATCTTGTATCTGCTCATGAACACCAATCATCTTCGCTCTTAGTTCACTGGCATACTCGGTGATGCAACTTGGGGTATCCGGCGGGCAACCACTTAACAGATCCGCTGGTAATCGCAATTCTCTTCATCCTCAACACCTTCAACTGCCACCTCTGCTTCAACTGTTTCCTTTTGCTGGGCCCATAACCTCTTGAACGGTAGATGTGGCTAATATGAAAACTTTGATACTAAAAAAGACACTTAAAATAAATGAGACAGTCCGTCCACTAAATAATGTGGGACTTAATATCAATTAAAGTTCCGATTTGAAACCAGATCTCAACAATGAACGAAGCGGTCTGGTTTGAATGCACTGAGGACTGTCAAACTGCATTGTTATCATATTGTTACGTACTACGGGTTCGGGATCGGAAATTAAAAGCGTTCTCGCACTTAAGATGTTTTATTTACACTTTATGTACACGCGCAGTCTGTACACAGCACTAGTTTAATTTAGTCTCTGAGCACTATAATCCACCACTTTTAATAATTCACTGTACTTTTCTTCACTTTTCCACTATTTCGTATCTCTTCGTAATCTTCACTTAACTCCGAACGTCCACTGATCTCTCGACACACTGCCGGCCTTTTTATATGCGTAAATTTAGAACATTCTAGTATCGAAAATTCAAAATGTTTCTAGTAACTTCCAAATTGTTCCTGAAAATGCGTTATCTCTTTCTGTCACATTAAAATTTGTAATAAACTGTTCTTGTTATCTAATTGTCAAAAGTTAGAAATTGACATTCGCTGTTGTAAGGCATGGTACAAGCGTGCTATTATGACGAGTTCGCACTATATTCCGCGACATTACCCCCTCCTAAGACATGCTCGTCTCGAGCATCGTTGTTGCCGTGATACTTGGCTAATCGGTCCACGTGCACGATTTTAGCCGGGCTTCTAGATGTACGTTGAATTCGGAAAGTGACGTCGTTAATTTTCGTTATAACCTTGTAAGGCCCCTCCCAACTGGGTTGTAGCTTTGGCGATTTACCCTTTCGTCTCACCGGGTTATGCAGCCATACCAATGAGCCTTCCTCGAAGTTCGTTCCTGTCGCCTTTCGGTCATAACGAGTTTTCATGCGTTCACTTGCTTGTAGCCCTGCATCTCGTATCTGCTCATGAACACCAATCATCTTCGCTCGTAGTTCACTGGCATATTCTGTTATGCAACTGGGAGTATCCGGCGGGCAACCACTTAACAGATCCGCTGGTAGTCGCAATTCTCTTCCGAAATTTGCAAAAGCAGGTGTTATGGTAATGCTTTCGTGTACAGCAGTCCGGTAAGATAGCAGGAACAATGATAAATACTCGTCCCAATCCTTTTGATGTTTATCCACAACCTTAGCTAGATGGCGTTCCAAAGTCTGGTTAAACCTTTCAACCATTCCATCTGACTGTGGATGATGTGGTGTGGTTCGAGTCTTGTGCACCCCCATGATTTTACATACTTCCTGAAATATATGCGATTCAAAGTTTCTTCCTTGATCACTGTGCATTTCTAACGGAACGCCGAATCTGCAAAATACATCTTTTACCAAAGTATTTGCGATAGTTACTGCTTCTTGATTTGGGATGGCGAATGCCTCAGGCCATTTTGTAAAATAGTCCATTACAACTAAAATGTATCGGTTCCCGGAGTTAGTAATCGGAAATGGTCCTGCTACGTCTATTGCGATTCTCTCCCAAGGTGCCCCAACATTGTATAATTTCATTGCTCCTCGACTTCTGGTTTGCGGGCCTTTGACAGAGGCACATTGCACGCATTTCCGACACCAGTCCTCAACATCATATCGACAATGCAGCCAGTAAAATCGCTCCTTGATCTTGATTAACGTTCTTCTCATCCCTAAGTGTCTGGATACCCGAGGATCGGTGTTTGGCAAAGATGTTTCTTTAATTCTTGGAAGGCCAATTCGCAATTATGGTCCCATACGAAAGGTCTCTTCTCCTCGGTTAGCTTATGGAGTGGTTTGGCGATGTCAGAAAACCCTTTCACAAACCGTCGATAGTAAGAGCACAATCCTAGAAATGCTCTCACTTGCGTCTTGTCCTTAGGGGTCGGCCAATCTTTTACAGCGGTGATTTTCTCAGGATCCGTTTCTACTCCGTTTTCTGAAACTACGTGTCCAAGGTAATTCACTTGTTTTCTGAAGAATAAGCACTTCTTCGGACTTAACTTTAAATTAGCTTCCCTTAGTTTATCGAATACTGCTTCGAGTTTCCTAAGATGGTCATTGACATCACGCCCCACAATAATTATGTCATCTAGGTAAACAAGGCAGGCTTCTCCTAGTAATCCGGCGAGTATGCGTTCCATCAACCTCTCAAATGTAGCTGGTGTATTACATAACCCAAACGGCATAACCTTAAACTGCCATAACCCTTTTCCAGTTGAAAACGCAGTTTTCTCCTTATCCACGGGTTCCATGTCCACTTGCCAATAGCCACTCTTCAAATCGAGAGTTGAAAACCATTTCATACCACTTAGAGTGTCTAAGGTGTCGTCGATTCGAGGCAGGGGATAACTATCCTTTTTGGTCACATCATTGAGTCTGCGGTAATCGATGCAAAACCTTGTAGAACCATCCTTCTTCCTAACTAGTACTACCGGAGAACACCAAGGGCTAGTGGAGTGTTCGATGATGTTGTTCTCTCTCATGTTTTGAATCATGTCGTCCACTTCCTTTTCCCTGGCCCATGGAATTCGTCTAGGTCGCTGTCGGATAGGCGCAACATCACCTGTATTGATTTTGTGCTTCACTAAGCCGGTTCTTCCTATATCGTTCTCATGTTTGGAAAACAAATCTGAATATCGGTACAGTAAATTTTCAGCTTCTGTCTTCTGTGAACTTGTGAGATTTTCTTTACAGTCTTCGATAAGTTTCATCGCTTGCTCTCTATCCTTGTTCGGTACCTTCACGTTCGGTTGACATCTGTTTAACCAGGCTATCTCTTCGCAAGTTCCCACAACTTCGCCTCTCTGAATGGTTTGAGTAAAGTTACTAGGGTTTAGCACTGGAATCATGGATGTGGAAGCTTTACCTACAATAACTCTTGCCGGGATCCACGAGCTCTCATCTTCACACTTCTCTATGATAGCGCAGCACCATTGACTACCTGACTTGTTCTGAGGTAAAGCGACAGGTACTAGAGTCTGTGATCTTGGTGGAAGGGCGGTGTCTCTCAAGCAACTAACTTTTCCATGAATTCCACCACTTATTGGTACTTCTCTATTTCTGCACTTTAAAACTCCATATTTCATGTCAATCGTACACTGGTAAATTTGGAGAAAGTCCAATCCAATGATGCAATCATCGGCGATATCTGCGACTATTGCTTTATGCCAATAAATGTTGTCCCCAATTTTGATAGCAATTTTCCTTTCCCCCCAGACAGGTACGCACTGGCCGGTGGCTGTCATGAGAGTGATATGCTTTATGTTTTGCAACTTCTTGTCCGCAATGTGTTTTAGCTTTTGGTTATTAATGATGGTTCGTGATGCTCCGGTATCCAGCGTCAGTTTACATGCTACTCCATTAATTGCGCCATGTATTACTAAGGTGTTTCCATTCACTGTCTGCTTTACTACTATTTGTGGGGTAGAAGATTCCCCGGCCAGCGCCCACCCCGCAGCCCTGGCTGGAATTAGTTTTCCTGTGGCTGGTCAGAAGTCGACACAGCCGCATCTGACTGCCTCCGAACGTTTGATATTTTAGGGCAGTTACTTCTGAGATGGCCCCGCTCACCGCACTCGTAGCATCTTGGGTTAAAAATCCGTCTCCGGGTGGATGATCCTTCCGCAGCGACTACTTCCCTCACCTTCCAAGCTCTTGTGTCATGGCGCACAGCTTCAACCTCCAAAGCGTGAGCGACAGCTTCCTTGAGACTCGTATGGTGTCTTAGGCGTACAGCAGCGCGTACCTCTGAGTCGCGAATCCCGTCTACAAAAGCCTGAAGAAGAATAGTTTCTATGGTGGATGGCGAGGATTGATATGCCTTCCGTACGAGCCTCTCAATCTCTATGGACCACTGCTGCAGAGTTTCATTGGCTCGTTGTGTACGGTCTTTAATTTGAGCTCTGTACACGTGCTCTAGATGACTATCACCATACCGCGACTCTAAAGCGTTAAGTAGCTCACTGTATGTGGTCTTCCTGCCAGGATCGCTAGCACAAAGTGCCTCCAATACATTTAGAGCCTCCTCTCTAAGAGCGACGGTAAGGGCAGATCGGGCTTCATCATCTGTCCATCCACTTGTCTCCTTGATCGTTTCAAACTGGATCTTGAATGCGGCCCAAGAAGATTTGCCGTCGAAGTGAGGGACTTTGAAAATCTTTGCTGATGATGAGCTAATGTCGGCACCACGCGGTAATTTCTGAGTTTCCAAGTAATCCATCCTCTTCTCCATTTTAGAGAGTTTTGAGTCGTGCTCGTCTAAAGCTTCACCGTGTGTGACGAGTGTCGTCTTTAGTTCCTCAACTTCTCTTTCAACGACTTCCACCCTTTCCGTATTCTGTTGAAGGGCGGCTATGACATCCTTGTGAATGCCCTCTTGGAGTGCGCGCAGCTGTTCCTCCTGGCGGCGTGCGCGTTCTTCCTCGCGGCGAGCCTGCTCTTCCTCGCGGCGAGCCTGCTCCTCTTGGAGTGCGCGCAGCTGTTCCTCCTGGCGGCGTGCACGTTCTTCCTCGCGGCGAGCCTGCTCTTCCTCGCGGCGAGCCTGCTCCTGCATCATGAACGCCATTTGTTGCAGAAGGGCGTTCATGTCTGGCGTGGTGCTCTGTGGAGCCGCGGACTCATCCCTTGATGTGCTTGGGCCAGAATCTTCCCTTTGCTGTTCTGCCATTGCGCGTGTAGTGACTCCTTCCTTCTCGTGCCTCGGTACTAACGGCATTTCCGATCCCACTTCTGACACCAGTTGTTACGTACTACGGGTTCGGGATCGGAAATTAAAAGCGTTCTCGCACTTAAGATGTTTTATTTACACTTTATGTACACGCGCAGTCTGTACACAGCACTAGTTTAATTTAGTCTCTGAGCACTATAATCCACCACTTTTAATAATTCACTGTACTTTTCTTCACTTTTCCAAGCTCTAAAAGCAGTAACATGTTTTAGTAACCTAACATAATTTTGTATTTCTATATTAATTTTGTAATGACTCCTTTCTATCAGAAATAGATTCAAAATGTTTCTAGTAACTTCCAAATTGTTCCTGAAAATGCGTTATCTCTTTCTGTCACGTTAAAATTTGTAATAAACTGTTCTTGTTATCTAATTGTCAAAAGTTAGAAATTGACATTCGCTGTTGTAAGGCATGGTACAAGCGTGCTATTATGACGAGTTCGCACTATATTCCGCGACACTACCCCCTCCTAAGACATGCTCGTCTCGAGCATCGTTGTTGCCGTGATATTTGGCTAATCGGTCCACATGCACGATTTTAGCCGGGCTTCTAGATGTACGTTGAATTCGGAAAGTGACGTCGTTAATTTTCGTTATAACCTTGTAAGGCCCCTCCCAACTGGGTTGTAGCTTTGGCGATTTACCCTTTCGTCTCACCGGGTTATGCAGCCATACCAATGAGCCTTCCTCGAAGTTCGTTCCTGTCGCCTTCCGGTCATAACGAGTTTTCATGCGTTCACTTGCTTGTAGCCCTGCATCTCGTATCTGCTCATAAACACTAGTCATTTTCGCTCTTAGTTCGCTGGCATATTCGGTGATGCAACTGGGAGTATCCGGCGGGCAACCACTTAATAGATCCGCTGGTAGCCGTAATTCTCTTCCGAAATTTGCAAAAGCAGGTGTTATGGTAATGCTTTCGTGTACAGCAGTCCGGTAAGATAGCAGGAACAGTGATAAAAACTCGTCCCAATCCTTTTGCTGTTTATCCACAACCTTAGCTAGATGGCGTTCCAAAGTCTGGTTAAACCTTTCAACCATTCCATCTGACTGCGGATGATGTGGTGTGGTTCGAGTCTTGTGCACCCCCATGATTTTACATACTTCCTGAAATATATGCGATTCAAAGTTTCTTCCTTGATCACTGTGCATTTCTAACGGAACGCCGAATCTGCAAAATACATCTTTTACCAAAGTATTTGCGATAGTTACTGCTTCTTGATTTGGAATGGCGAATGCCTCAGGCCATTTTGTAAAATAGTCCATCACAACTAAAATGTATCGGTTCCCGGAGTTAGTAATCGGGAATGGTCCTGCTACGTCTAATGCGATTCTCTCCCAAGGTGCCCCAACGTTGTATAATTTCATTGCTCCTCGGCTTCTGGTCTGCGGGCCTTTGACAGAGGCACATTGCACGCATTTCCGACACCAGTCCTCAACATCATCTCGACAATGCAGCCAGTAAAATCGCTCCTTTATCTTGATTAACGTTCTCCTTACCCCTAAGTGTCCACCAGAAGAACCATCATGGTAGGCCCGAAGTACCTCGGATACTTTTATTTTAGGTACCACTAGTTGGAGATGGCTATGATTTCCACGTGTCCTCTCCCATTTGCGGCACAATACTCCGTTGTGTAACAACAAACTGTCCCATTGTGCCCACAAACTTTTCGTAGCGGTACTGTACTGTGCTATGTCAGTCCACTTAGGTTTTGGCCTACCACTACTTAACCATTCCATGATAGGTCGTATATCTCGGTCTTCTTCTTGAGCTCTCTTCATGGCTTCATCACTCCAACGTTCATCTAACGAGTCTGTTCTAATAATTTTAATTGATTCTAATTCCTTCGCCTCTTGTCTTTGACAGTGCTTGCAGTCGTCTTCACAGGGTCTTCTAGATAGAGCATCGGCGTTGCTGTGATTTTTACCCCCTCGATGTTCTATATCAAAATGGAATTCTTGAAGTTGTTCAATCCATCGTGCTACCTGTCCTTCGGGGTCCTTGAATTCCAATAACCATTTCAGGGCAGCGTGATCGGTTCTTACCAAAAATTTGCGTCCTAGCAAGTATTTCTTAAAATGTTGTAAAGTTTTCACTACAGCAAGTAGCTCTCTTCGAGTAACGCAATAATTCTTTTCCGGTTTAGAGAGTGACTTACTGAAATATGCGATTACCACCTCCTGATCACCCTTCCGCTGGGACAATACACCTCCAATACCAATATTGCTGGCATCAGTGTCGACAATAAACTCTCCCTTTGTGTCTGGATACCCAAGGACCGGTGTTTGGCAAAGATGTTTCTTCAGTTCTTGAAAGGCCGATTCACAATTATTGTCCCATACGAAGGGTCTCTTCTCTTCGGTCAGTTTATGAAGTGGTTTGGCGATGTCAGAGAAGCCTTTTACAAATCTTCTATAGTAAGAGCACAATCCCAGAAATGCTCTTACTTGCGTTTTGTCCTTAGGGGTCGGCCAATCTTTCACAGCGGTGATTTTGCTAGGGTCCGTTTCCACTCCGTTTTCCGAGACTACATGTCCAAGGTAATTCACTTGTCTCCTAAAGAATGAGCACTTCTTTGGACTTAACTTTAAATTTGCTTCCCTTAGTTTATCAAATACTGCTTCGAGTTTCTTAAGATGGTCTTCGAAGTCACGTCCCACAATAATTATGTCATCTAGGTAAACAAGGCAGGCTGCTCCTAGTAATCCAGCGAGTACACGTTCCATCAACCTCTCGAATGTTGCTGGTGCATTGCATAACCCGAACGGCATAACCTTAAACTGCCACAACCCTTTTCCAGTTGAAAACGCAGTTTTCTCCTTATCCACGGGGTCCATGTCTACTTGCCAATAGCCACTCTTCAAATCGAGAGTTGAAAACCATTTCATACCACTGAGAGTGTCCAAGGTGTCGTCGATTCGAGGCAGGGGATAACTGTCCTTTTTGGTTACATCGTTGAGTCTGCGGTAATCGATGCAAAACCTTGTAGAGCCATCCTTCTTCCTTACAAGTACTACTGGAGAACACCAAGGACTAGTAGATTGTTCGATGATGTTATTCTTTCTCATGTCTTGGATCATGTCGTCAACCTCTTTCTCCTTAGCCCATGGAATTCGTCTTGGTCGTTGTCGAATAGGCGCTATGTCACCAGTATTAATTTTGTGCTTCACCAAACCGGTTCTTCCAATATCGCCGTCATGTTTCGAGAACAAATCTGAATATTGGTAAAGTAAATTTTTAGCTTTTGTCTTCTGTGAACTTGTGAGATGTTCTTCGCAGTCTTCTAAAAGTTTCATTGCTTGCTCTTTATCCTTGTTAAGCACCTTCTCATTCTGTTGACATCTGCTTAACCAGGCTATCTCTTCGCAAGTCCCCACAACTTCCCCTCTCTGAATAGTTTGCGTAGCGTCACTGGTGTTCAGCACTGGAACCATGGATGTCGAAGTTTTACCTACTACAACTCTTGCTGGGATCCACGAGCTCTCATCTTCATACTTCTCTATAATAGCGCAGCACCATTGACTACCTGACTTGTTCTGAGGTAAAGCGACAGGTACTAGAGTCTGTGATCTTGGCGGAAGAGCAGTGTCTCTTAAGCAACAAACTTTCCCCTGAACTCCACCACTTATCGGTACTTCTCTATTTCCGCACTTTAAAACTCCATATTTCATGTCAATCGTACACTGGTAATTTTGAAGAAAGTCCAATCCAATGATGCAATCATCCACGATATCTGCAACTATTGCGTTATGCCAATAGATGTGGTCCCCAATTTTTATAGCAATTTTTCTTTCCCCCCAAACAGGTATGCGCTGACCGGTGGCTGTCATGAGAGTGATATGCTTTCTGTCTTGCAACTTGTTGTCCGCAATGTGTTTCAGCTTTCGGTTATTAATGATGGTTCGTGATGCTCCGGTATCCAGCGTCAGTTTACATGCTACTCCATTAATTGCGCCATGTATTACTAAGGTGTTTCCATCCACTGTCTGCTTCACTTCTATTTGTGGGGTTGAAGATCCCCCGGCCAGCGCCCACCCCACAGCCCTGGCTGGAATTAGTTTCCCTGTGGCTGGTCAGAAGTCGACACAGCCACATCTGACTGTCTCCGAATGGTCGATATTTTAGGGCAGTTACTTCTGAGATGGCCCCGCTCGCCGCACTCGTAGCATCTTGGATTAAAAATACGTCTCCGGGTGGATGATCCTTCCGTAGTGACTATTTCCCTCACCTTCCAAGCTCTTGTATCATGGCGCACGGCTTCAACTTCCAAAGCATGAGCGACAGCTTCCTTGAGACTCGTATGGTGTCTTAGGCGAACAGTGGCGCGTACCTCTGAGTCGCGAATCCCGTCCACAAAAGCCTGCAGAAGAATAGTTTCTATGGTGGATGGCGAGGATTGATATGCCTTACGTACGAGCCTCTCAATCTCTATGGACCACTGCTGCAGGGTTTCATTGGCTCGTTGTGTACGATCTTTAATTTGAGCCCTATACACGTGCTCTAGATGACTATCACCATACCGCGACTCCAATGCGTTAAGGAGTTCACTGTATGTGGTCTTCCTGCCAGAGTCGCTAGCACAAAGCGCCTCCAATACATTCAGAGCCTCCTCTCTAAGTGCGACGGTAAGGGCAGATCGGGCTTCGTCATCCGTCCAACCACTCGTCTCCTTGATCGTCTCAAGCTGGATCTTGAATGCGGCCCAAGAAGATTTGCCGTCGAAGTAGGGGACTTTGAAAATCTTTGCTGATGATGAGCTAATGTCGGCACCACGCGGTAATTTCTGAGTTTCCAAGTAATCCGTGTCGCGGAATATAGTGCGAACTCGTCATAATAGCACGCTTGTACCATGCCTTACAACAGCGAATGTCAATTTCTAACTTTTGACAATTAGATAACAAGAACAGTTTATTACAAATTTTAACGTGACAGAAAGAGATAACGCATTTTCAGGAACAATTTGGAAGTTACTAGAAACATTTTGAATTTTCGATACTAGAATGTTCTAAATTTACGCATATAAAAAGGCCGGCAGTGTGTCGAGAGTTCAGTTGACGTTCGGAGTTAAGTGAAGATTACGAAGAGATACGAAATAGTGGAAAATCGAGAGTTGAAAACCATTTCATACCACTGAGAGTGTCTAAGGTGTCGTCGATTCGAGGCAGGGGATAACTATCCTTTTTGGTTACATCGTTGAGTCTGCGGTAATCGATGCAAAACCTTGTAGATCCATCCTTCTTCCTTACAAGTACTACTGGAGAACACCAAGGACTAGTAGATTGTTCAATGATGTTATTCTTTTTCATGTCTTGGATCATGTCGTCAGCTTCTTTCTCCTTAGCCCATGGAATTCGTCTTGGTCGTTGTCGAATAGGCGCTATGTCACCAGTATTAATTTTGTGCTTCACCAAACCGGTTCTTCCAATATCGCCATCATGTTTCGAGAACAAATCTGAATATTGGTAAAGTAAATTTTCAGCTTTTGTCTTCTGTGAACTTGTGAGACGTTCTTTGCAGTCTTCTAAAAGTTTCATTGCTAGCTCTTTATCCTTGTTAAGCACCTTCTCATTCTGTGGACATCTGCTTAACCAGGCTATCTCTTCGCAAGTCCCCACAACTTCCCCTCTCTGAATAGTTTGCGTAGCGTCACTGATGTTCAGCACTGGAACCATGGAAGTCGAAGTTTTACCTACTACAACTCTTGCTGGGATCCACGAGTTCTCATCTTCACACTTCTCTATGATAGCGCAGCACCATTGACTACCTGATTTTTTCTGAGGTAAAGCGACAGGTACTAGAGTCTGTGATCTTGGTGGAAGAGCGGTGTCTCTTAAGCAACAAACTTTCCCCTGAACTCCACCACTTATCGGTATTTCTCTATTTCTGCACTTTAAAACTCCATATTTCATGTCAATCGTACACTGATAATTTCGAAGAAAGTCCAATCCAATGATGCAATCATCGACGATATCTGCGACTATTGCTTTATGCCAATAAATGTTGTCCCCAATTTTGATAGCAATTTTCCTTTCTCCCCAAACAGGTACGCGCTGGCCGGTGGCTGTCATGAGAGTGATATGCTTTCTGTCTTGCAACTTGTTGTCCGCAATGTGTTTCAGCTTTCGGTTATTAATGATGGTTCGTGATGCTCCGGTATCCAGCGTCAGTTTACATGCTACTCCATTAATTGCGCCATGTATTACTAAGTTGTTTCCATCCACTGTCTGCTTTACTTCTATTTGTGGGGTTGAAGATCCCCCGGCCAGCGCCCACCCCGCAGCTCTGGCTGGAATTAGTTTTCCTGTGGCTGGTCAGAAGTCGACACAGCCACATCTGACTGTCTCCGAACGTTCGATATTTTAGGACAGTTACTTCTGAGATGGCCCCGCTCGCCGCACTCGTAGCATCTTGGGTTAAAAATACGTCTCCGGGTGGATGATCCTTCCGTAGTGACTACTTCCCTCACCTTCCAAGCTCTTGTATCATGGCGCACAGCTTCAACCTCCAAAGCATGGGCGACAGCTTCCTTGAGACTCGTATGGTGTCTTAGGCGTACAGCAGCGCGTACCTCCGAGTCGCGAATCCCGTCTACAAATGCCTGCAGCAGAATAGTTTCTATGGTGGATGGCGAGGATTGATATGCCTTCCGTACGAGCCTCTCAATCTCTATGGACCACTGCTGCAGGGTTTCATTGGCTCGTTGTGTACGGTCTTTAATTTGAGCCCTGTACACGTGCTCTAGATGACTATCACCATACCGCGACTCTAAAGCGTTAAGTAGCTCATGGTATGTGGTCTTCCTGCCAGGGTCACTAGCACAAAGCGCCTCCAATACATTCAAAGCCTCCTCTCTAAGTGCGACGGTAAGGGCAGATCGGGCTTCATCATCTGTCCATCCACTTGTCTCCTTGATCGTCTCAAACTGGATCTTGAATGCGGCCCAAGAAGATTTTCCGTCGAAGTGAGGGACTTTAAAAATCTTTGCTGTTGATGAACTGAGGTCAACACTACGTGGTAATCTGTGAGTTTCCATGTAATCGACCCTTTTCTCTATTTTAGATAGTTTTAAGTCATACTCCTCTATAGCCTCACCGAGTGTTGTCTCGACCCTTTTCTCTATTTTAGATAGTTTTGAGTCATACTCCTCTATGGCCTCACCTAGTGTCGTCTTAATTCCCTCGACTTCCCTTTCAACGGCTTCAACCCGTTCCTTATTTTGTTGGAGTGCGACTATTACATCCTTGTGAATGCCGTCTTGGAGTGCACGCAGCTGTTCCTCCTGGCGGCGAGACTGCTCTTCTTGGAGTGCGCGCATCTGTTCATCCTGGCGGCGAGCCTGTTCCTCTTGGCGGCGAGCCTGCTCTTCTTGCAGCGCGCGCAGCTGTTCATCCTGGCGGCGTGCCTGCTCTTCTTGGCGGCGAGCCTGCTCCTCTTGGAGTGCGCGCAGCTGTTCCTCTTGGCGGCGAGCCTGCTCCTCTTGAAGTGCGCGCAGCTGTTCCTCTTGGCGGCGAGCCTGCTCCTCTTGAAGTGCGCGCAACTGTTCCTCTTGGCGGCGAGCCTGCTCTTGCATCATGAACGCCATTTGTTGCAGAAGGGCGTTCATGTCTGGCGTGGTGCTCTGTTGAGCCGCGGACTCTCCACTCGATGTACTAGGGCCAGAATCTTCCCTTTGCTGTTCTGCCATTGCGCGTGTAGTGACTCCTTCCTTCTCGTGCCTCGGTACTAACGGCATTTCCGATCCCACTTCTGACACCAATTGTTACGTTCTACGGGTTCGGGATCGGAAATTAAAAGCGTTCTCGCACTAAAGTTGTTTTATTTACACTTAATATACACGCGCAGTCTGTACACAGCACTAGTTTAATTTAGTCTCTGAGCACTATAATCCACCACTTTTAATAATTCACTGTTCTTTTCTTCACTTTTCCACTATTTCGTATCTCTTCGTAATCTTCACTTAACTCCGAACGTCAACTGAACTCTCGACACACTGCCGGCCTTTTTATATGCGTAAATATAGAACATTCTAGTATCGAAAATTCAAAATGTTTCTAGTAACTTCCAAATCTTTCCTGAAAATGCTTTCTCTCTCTCTGACACATTAAAATTTGCAATAAACTGTTCTTGTTATCTAATTGTCAAAAGTTATAAATTGACATTAGCCGTTGTAAGGCATGGTACAAACGTGCTATTATGACGGGTTCGCACTCTATTCCGCGACAATATTATACCAAACAATATATCTTTAATATCAGTCACACTTAACAGTATAATAGATAAGAACTTCCCTGAAAATCTAGTCAATGCAGTCATGACAACGTAAGTAAACAGTGAACATGGCCTCAATACCGTTGCTATAGTTATTGAGGCAGATAAGAGCAGGCCCCTATTGATTTCGCTGATAGTCACAAATTTGAGAGACACATTTCACCATCAGCCGAGTTCAAAGTCCATAAAATATAAATGCACAACCGCGTATACATTTAACGCACAGCTGGGTCTATGGATAAAGAAAGCGCAACGACTACAAACATGGTGTCTCTGTCTAACAAATAAGTTAGTTACGTGCGTAAAAAGGTAGGTGCGTATTCAAAGCTTCCAACTTAAAAAGCTAAAGTAGGGCTACAGGGCAAGGGAGATCGGGAAGGTGCATTGCCCTTAGTCCGTTCCTAACATAAGTAAGACTTCGGGCTTTGACTCGAATGAGGGATAAAAAACACAGGTAGTGAGCCATTATAAGCTGTTACCCTTGAGAAGCGTCTAGAGGATATCGTCAATGTCAGTAAAGCCATAACTGATATCAGTGGAATCAATGACAAATTTAATTTCTATTTAACCATGGATAAAATCATAATTATATTATAAGAAACAAATACAAAGAGATTAATCAATACAAAGAGAGTAATATTTGTTTAAAACTTTGTAATATTGCGATACGATTACGATAAATTATTACATCAATCAACATTTAAGAATAAATATTTATTTAAAATGCGACTTCCTAAACAGTGTTATTATAAATAACATTAAGTTCAATAAAGAACTTCTGAGGAATACACATATTTATATTTCGTACATATCAACGAAATACTTTCCAATAAAACACTCTTGTTTTGAAATCAGGAAAAATATTGTCCATAGTTTAATGTCCAGTAAATTATCCATTGACGTCAATCGATGATGAGAGTTAATAGGGGGTACATTTTAATATGATCCACGAAGTACTTATGAAGAGCTTGTTAAATAATGTAATAGCTGCCATGATTGCGATCAATGGCTGTTTGATAGAACGTAATAATTCAACAGAAAATTTATGTAATGACGATAAAATATTATGCTTAGATACAGCATTCAATATTTAGGAGTTGTGCCCCATCAAGAATCACAGCGGATGTAGATAACGTTGCTTTCAAAAATAACAGTTTTGTCTCGAATTACTTTGCCGACTATTGACATCGTCTCCTTGAACGATAATGGTAATCATTTTGTATCCATTTGAAATTCCAGTAACACACTACTTACAAATTTTAATCAAATCTGTTTTTTATATTCTTACTAAGCAGTTTTCAAACATCACGTTATCATAATACCTATAATCTATATGAATTAAAATGTTATCATTATAATGCGCAATAGTCCGTCTTTTAATTAATATATGTTTATTACAAAAATAAGTCATCTATAGAGTCTTGGAGGCAAAATACTAAAGATAAGCTAAATTCTTCCTTAGTTTATGCTTTTCGTCGCATATGGCTAAATTCTTCCTCGAATTATCAACATTTTTAGGGTAATTAAAAGCAGCCTCATAATTTGAGTTAATGACATTACTCTTGCCCAAATTGTTTATTCGCAGATAAAAGTCTCGTATACATTTTCGGTTGCACTTCTCAAAGATAAGGAGATCAAAACAAACAGTTTATTTATTTGTGTGTAGAGCTTTAATTATGATTATTAGAATCATATAATAATATTTTTGTCCTAAATCTGATAATATTATCTTAGATGATAATCTCTCAATTAATTATTAACGCTATCAAATCAAAATATTAACTAAAATACTGTTGTAATAAAAAATAATAGTATTACTATTTTTAATTATCTTATCAATAGCCTTGGTTGCTGCACACACGATGAAAACTACTTCTTTGTAATGTTTTGTTTATAAGAAACTTGTCTCGAACTTGCGTACGTTGGCAAATGTACGCAAGTTGTAAGAATGGATCAACGTTATGTTACGTTTAAGAAAAGTCAAACACTAGCGTAAAAATTTTTAATACAACGAAGTAACTCTATCATCGTTTTCGCTATACTGTTATAAATAAGACACTATATGACCAAAACACTTTGTAAAACACTTTTAAATAAAGTTAATCAATTTAGGTTACCACTTATTTAAACTTTAATATTTTGAAAACTCTCACAAACACAAACACTCTTGTATTTTCATGAATAATGTCAGAGTAGTCCGGTATAATAAAAACGGTATCAGTTTTTTTATTGTCTGTATAATAAAATGTAAAATTTATAAATAGCCTCGAAATCCCGCAGGACTGGCGCTTTGTTCTCTCAACTCAGAAGTGGATTAAATACAGAGCGTATTGAAACTATAGTGTTTAAAACTAT
This sequence comes from Boloria selene, assembly GCA_905231865.2. Classification (NCBI taxonomy): domain Eukaryota; kingdom Metazoa; phylum Arthropoda; class Insecta; order Lepidoptera; family Nymphalidae; genus Boloria; species Boloria selene. Next base: position 8,416,837 of record HG993140.1, on the reverse strand, counting down.
ACCAGTAATAAAATTAATACAAACATATACACTCCGACGATTTAAGTAGGTATATTTTGTTCAAGTTCCGAAGCAATATTGAAACCCGATTGTTAGTACATCAATTCTAGATTGTATTTATATAAACGTGTGTACATACATTTATCTATATGATAAAAAAATAAGTTTATTAATACCATTTTATTTTTTCACTTGCAAGTCACCGAATTGTCAGTGTCATCTGTTCCATTCACCTGTAAGGTGTTTTTATATGCAAGGTCACAATAACACTATTTTTAATTATACGTTTTATTCATATTTCCTTATTGCATAGATACATATATGCTTTGTTAAATATCAATGAGAAACTAAGAGCAATATAAAGACAAGTATTAGACAATTAGATTGAATAATTGTTATTTATTTGGGCTTACTCCAACACATGGACGAGAGTAGTATGGACGATTCGCAATACTGTGAGCATATAATAGGTACGTATGTAAATATTATTGTTTTTAAGGAGATGAATATAAGCTGTGTTTCACCTTCTCTCATATCCTTAACATTTGTAAGACATTGTACGAATCTTTCCGACCTTGTCAGTGCTTGCGGTCAACGAACAGTTCCTGCTACAATCCTAAATAGATATAAAGTTTTTGTCCGTATTTGATTGACTCATTCTAAAACCTATTGTTAGATTTTAAATAGAACCGCAGAGTAGATAATTACTTATTGGGGCAATGGCGGTCGCTACCAGCATATAATAAGTAACGTACTATAAAGCAAAGGCTGCATCATGCAAGTGCAATGAGAACATTCACAACCAATTTGTATACTGCAAAGAATTTACCTTGACCAGGTAGATGTCAACCTTGGTAGCAGTTAGTATGACAGAAAACTAGTTTCTCTGCATAAAGCGACATGTTCGACATGATTGATAATACCCAATCGATTAAACATTTGGTAGGTTGGCATGGTTAACCAAAGTATTTGAACAAAAGGGTGAATGTTGTTAAATTTACAATTACCCGCGTTCGAAGGGGTGTTTGTTCTTTCCACAGAGGCAGACTATAGTCTTGTTGACAGATAGAACGATCAGGGAGTTGTGTTCCAGCACCACGCCGACTTCGCAGTTTTCCTCTTTACACTTCATCGCCTCAAAGGCGATCGGAGCGAAGAGCATCGAAAGGCGGGCACAGGGTACAAACACAAAACACACTCGGTTGGGCGGCTAGGCGCCAACGTTTGGCGCACGACACGATTTGGCGCAGACTGCCGGTCAGCCGGCAGTTCCCTGCCCGCGCCGACACTACAGTGACTGTTTGACTTCGACACCACGCTCGCTCACCGCGCCGCTGGGTGGCGACTGAACCACGCACCTCTCCCGTTACCTTATTGCTATATTATGGGGGCTCGACCTCGCAACGCGAAAGCCCTCCGATAACGTTTTGCATTGCCGCATTAAATACATATTCTGTTCAATGGCATAACGAGTTTTGCTACCTTGTGTTCGTGAGACTGATACTGTTATCAAGAAATTATTTTCACTTTAACTGTATTGCAATATAGAGTTCGTTATGATACATTTTATTAATTCTGAAATTAAATAATTTAAAATTATAAACAAGATCAGCGGAATCGAATGCTATGGTAAAATAAAAGCATGTCATCAGTCCAAATTAAAATGTGGCGGGAAATAAGAAAAATCTAAGCTTTTATGTACATATGTAGGTACCTACTGAGGTAAATAACGAGATTCCTGTATTAGTAGAATATAAAAACCATCTTAATTGTTTTTTGTTATATCTAAAAATTATGGTAATTAATATGAATAATATGGTGATTTTGAGAACAGACGTTTTTGTGGTCGGATCATAGTATATAGTGTAATATATATACATAGCAACTAAACGCCTATTGTCTACTTCTTATATTCTATTTATGAATAGAATATTTTACTCAAACCTTACGTTAACACAACGTTGTCTAGTTTTGCAACGTACTCTAGTACAAATCCAATTAAATCATAGTAATAAGCTTACAATGAAATCAAATTGTTTCAGCCTTTTATTCTTCACAAGATATAGTCTACATTTTTAAAATATGATTCAGCTAAAGGGAACTTCAATTTAAACGTGCCTATCTATCGGAACAAGGCTACCGAAACGATCATATCAATTATTTCTAAAACTACTAGGTTACTAGGCACGGTTAGAACTGTTGAGTCACATGGGTATATTATTAACTTCCACATAGAACCTAGCAGTGCGAGGTAAAAATAAGGTAGAACCTACATGTAGGTAATAATTTAAATCGTTATCTGTTAATACCTACGCATAATTAAAATGTACCTTTAATAATTATTTTAATGTTTTTTTCTGAACTTATATTGCTTTCATGGAAACAATATATTTTACGACATTACGGTCATTTTGAATAGTTGAAGGAAATATTTTTATGAACCTTTTGATCTACTCAACTGCAACTTCAAATAGAAAGAAAATAATAGTTTTCTTACTTCATTAAAAAATCAAATTATTAACTTACATAACATAAGCATAATATTAAAATGGTACAAGATGGCCGTTCTAACTTGTTTAATTAGAATAATTTATAAACGGATTTTATGTATCAAATTCCAGAGAATATGGGTGTTTTAATCGTATTACCACAGTATTACTACGTGCCTAGTGCCTACATAAGCGGCAAAGGTTTAATGTCCTCCTTACTAAAAGTAAGTAAAACGTTGATAATTAATCGACTCAGGTAATCACTTTATCAGTGTTGTGTTGAGTGTGTTTCAGTATGTCATAAATTTTAACTTCTAAGGGCTTAAAAAGGGGCGAAAGGTTGGATGGGAAACAATATTTTTTTTTATATAAAACGGGAAGAAGAAGAATGCGGAGGCTAATCTCACTAAGAGTACAAGTAGGTACCATTCTATATGCTTTTTTTCGCCGTAGCCTAATAAAGAGGCGGTAACACGACACGGCGGTAACCAAACACAGAATTGAATGTATACTAAGCAATTCGGTAAACTACTACCAATTCAACTAAATATTTTCTTTTAATAAATAAAATTAATTAATATGCTGGGGTATTAACTAATACTCAGCACCATCTAGTTCCATGATATGTTCAGTTCCAGTGTTATATATACCAGATAGTAAATAGACTAAACATAAAACTTTAAATACATACATATTATAAATAGAAACGCCCACGAATGAAGTACAAACATTCGTGCTCATCACTAATCACACAAATTATTGCTACCAGCGGGACTCGAACTCGCATAATATGGTCACTACAAACTGATTCAAACGATTTGTCTAAAAATATCATAGCCATAAAAGCGGGTCTCTTAGATCTTATGATGTGCTTCGGTGAAACCATCGGACTAACGGGGTATAACAGGTACGTATAATGTACATACACATTATATCCGTGATATAACTACAGAAAGCTTTACAATAAAAGCTTATTTATAGATTTAACCGGTCGGTAACAACTTACCATAGCAATGACATAAGGTATTTTAATTTAGCCACAATATACCAGAATACTGTTGGGTGATTTGCGATTTAAAATGGCGAACAAAAACATTTAAGATAAAATACGCAGCGTTTACCGCTAACTACGATGTCCAGACGGTGAAATTGGCTCCCATCCAACACTCGGTAGACCTTGGTGGCGTATTGTTGTATAATATACTTTAATTACTCGTAATCTACTAGCGACCATGTACACTAATGTTCAATTTTAATAACCTCCCACGTCATTGATGTGAGAACGTTTTACCCTTGGTCATGCCGGCCAAGATATTTTAAAAGCTTCAATTTTTTCAGTAACCAATGGTGGTAATAAAGTGAATTGCTTAATAGTTTTCATTGAAACAGAAATCTGTTATCTATAAGTACTAAATCATATTGTTTTATATATAATTTAAAGTTTATATTTAGTGATCTAGAAAATTTACCTTCACACTTTAAAATAATAATCTGTTCAAGATACCATATTTACGAGTATGTTGTGAAAACTGCGTAACATCAAGAAAACTGCGCACGTACACAAGAAATAAATCAGAAAAATTACTACAAAATTTCGCTTTGTATGACTATTTATAACTTTGAACATACACTAACTAAAACGATGTAATGACCAGGGCTTCTATTGTATTTCTGATATCTACTACTACTAGTATATGTAGAATTCCTATAACGCTTTATAACATATATGGAACGTCTACTAATTCCTTAACACGCCCAGTTTTCTTTTAAAAATTAATACGTTTCCATATATAAATTCATATATCAACAATGAGAATACAAATTATAAGAATCTTGAGTTTAAATGAATCAGCACCAAAAACATAAAATTAAATAAAAATTTCAACTTACATTTTCCTCACAAGTCGTCGCACCGAACGTTTAATTATGCTTATTAACATCGTTGTAAAATAAATCAGATGAATAACGAGACGTAAGGATATTTACAAAGTGTAAAAATGCGAAATTATTTTCAATTGCAGAATATAATGCAATTATGTCTAGAATCAAACAAATGAGACTTCGAACATTGGATATGTAACGTAAACTGATTCGAAAAGCACATTAACTAAATATATTGTGACTACCCTCAAATTATCTATATAACAAATATTCTACTTGATATTATCGATGTATCTGATTTCTTGTACTTTATTTTTGTTAAAATATTATTTAAATTTGATAGTGATATTATCGTAAATATAATAATTATTTTAAGGCGTGCTTTATGATGTCCAGCAAGAATATCAAGGACCCTTTCTTTTTAAAATCTTTTTCAAAATCATTTCTTTATCATTATTAGTAAAATACCAAAAAGAAACTATAAATTATTATCTTCTTATATATAAAATTCTCATGTCACAATTTTCGTTCCCATACTCCTCCAAAACGGCTTGACCGATTCTCATAAAATTTTGTGAGCATATTGAGTAGGTCTGAGAATCGGCCAACATCTATTTTTCATCCCCCTAAATATTAAGGGTAGTCCACCCCTAAACTTTTATTTTATTTTTTAGACAATTTTTTTTAGGAAAAATTAGAAAAATTAAAAAAATGAACGCGGGCTAAGCCGCGGGTACAGCTATTTTTAGTATGGAAATTTAAGTAAATATGTAAGTATTTAAAAATGAAATTATTCTGTGATAATAATTGGAATCTTTTATCCCAAAAATCTATTTTTAGTTCTAGTCGTTTCATACAAAATGACAATCTAATTTAAATACGAAATATAAAATAGTGTTATAAATAGTGACGGAAAATAAACATATGTTTATTTGAAATGGAAAGGATTTGCAAAATATAATTGTTTATATAAATCCTTGGATAAGCCGCCTTACTCGGCCGCTCTATTGCCTTGAGCTCATGATTAGTCAAATTGTCAGCAAATGCGAGTTCTGCTAAAGCAATTACATCATCAAACAGATGTTGGGTAATTGTTGTAACACTAAATTGAATAACTATTGTAATCATTTTTCACAGTAAGAATTAGTCGACAGATTACTGAAATTGTCTAGATAAAAACCGGTTATAATTATTGTTTGACTAATAATGCTTATAATTAGACTTACTCAAAAAGTCACTTGCTTTAAATATTTTAAGTTTATAAGTTTCAAGGTTAGCTTTATACATATGTAAATCTTAAGACTAGATGGAGTTTATTTAAATAATATGATATTCTATTTATTTATTATGTCATAACAGAATCACGAGTATGACCTCAATTGGATTCGTTGCTGTACATGATTGCCAAATGTTATTAACTCATTAGTATTGATATATATGGAATCTCACTTCGCATTTCCAGGGATCCAAACTGATGTAAGCTTTTAAGTTTATTGCTGTACGAAGTAAATTTCAATTTTCCCATATCTATAAACGTTACTATTCTTAGTCTACTCTATTAATTTATAGGATTACGTATATAATATGGTAAGACGTAAAGTTTACGTTGACTGGATATTATATATCAGAACGTTCATAAAACGAAGTGATCTTTCATATATATGACTTTTATTACTTTTTTATTACGACTTAGGTTCTTACGTTCGATATCATCTTCGGGTTATGAAGGCATTAAATTGCAATAGCTTCTTATACCAAGGCTAACGTTTTAGACGTTACTATCAACACTTATTCGGTATCGATAAGTTTTGTACCTACCTATAATTAAACCTGTTTTGTCTGGGAAACCGGGTTATTGCCCTCTTTAAATACATGACTTGAAAACAGCCATTTTTGACGTCTTAACTTTTAACATTTGCTCAGTCTTTACATGATTCACTGTAAACTTATTAGGGATCTAGTCAATTTACAGATAAATAAAAGAATCTAATAATAGACTGCATATAGAACAATAATAACTTGTTTTAAGACTGATTTTTTAGTATGAAATAAATATTGTTCCATACGTACTTGATTGTGAGAGCCAGCAGCACAATAATCAGCCCAACTAGGGCCATGGCAATCACTACACCTCCGATCATGTAATTCGCATCATTCGGGGCATCTGAAACAAAGGAATTGCAACTTTAAAACAATATACATACGACTTATATTAGAGTTGTATAATTATAGCTATAACATTTACAGATAAAGGAAAATTACTGAGTGAGAGACAAAAAACCTTATAATAACTTTGAAATTTAAATCAAAGTACATGTAAATTACATTCTTTCGCCGTAAATATTTATGAACCAGGTAAATGATAAAATACTTCGTATCTAAACGTATCATTTATTTTAAATTAGAACAATAGACTTATCATTTAAGCCTAAATTTTTTACCATGGGTTTAAGTGAATAAATAGTTTTATGTTTTTACTAAAGAATAATATTATTTAGTAAATTTCGTGTCTTCCTAGGAAACTTTAAATAGACCTGATTTATTATGTTTTTTTTTATTTTGAATGGCTTTTAGAAGTGCTGGTTGGGCTCAATTTACTTCGCCAATGTCACGTAAAATATAAAACAATAACAAACGAAATTGAATGGTCCAAAAGCAATGTGCCAATGTTGAAAGAATTTTTGTCTGTCTACAATAATTACAAAAGTTTTATTATTTAAATAGAGTAAATCAGAAATGAAAACTACGAAAGGACAAGCTTTTGCAATTGTTAGATAACAAAAGGCTTATCTATATTTTGTACTTTTTCTCATATTTTAATATGAGTATTTTCATCATTATAGTTTCGTATTGCAATATAATATGGCGTACGTGAACCGCTCTGAACCAGTTGTTAATAAACGTACCACTTTGCGGCAATTGTACCGCATTGCATCCTCGGACAAATCGATAATGAGGGAAAACACTAGATCGATGGCGCTACGAGACACGCTATTTTTGCTTTTTAAGTTTAGTAAGTACCTAACTTATTTTACATATTTTTCTTTAATATGAAAGTATTTTGGTACATTTTTTAAAAAAGGGTAGTTAGTTAGGAAATAGAAAATAATGAGCACTTAGCCTAAAATTGAAAAATATCCAACGGCAACCTATTACGTTTGTATTAATTATACAGTCCTTAAGCGTCAGAGTAGACAAACGCTGAATCCTGAAGCTTCCTACTTATTTACGTAAATATTGTTGTTTTTTGCTAGTTTCAAAAATACATTTTTTTAAGCCAATACAAGGCGGTAAACTTTAGTAAAATGTAGTAAGTTCGCGAAGATTATTGTAATAGTACTATTATATATTATTTACACTTAGGTACTTTGTCTATTATTAGCATAGTGATGGAGTTGAATGCTAATGTAGGTACAAAGTATCTTCTCAATGCACTCTTGTACATGGTAGTAAGGGAAGCCGAGTAGAATGTAGATAGTTCATCAGAATAAATATAAAATGATGTAGCTATTATTGTAATTATGCTGTTATATGGTTGTCTCCTGTATTTTCACAATAATTTGGATAACACTGTAACTAAGCTTTTTTAATGAACAGATAGTGTCAAAAGGTAATCAATGAAATAAAATCTAATAAATAAATTGCCTTATTAGAAAGGCCATATTAGAATAAAAATCATTTATCTCTTGAGTCACGAGGGTATAATGACCAAGATTCCTTGCAATAGAATCAGGTGTCTAGTGCAACGTCCTCCTCGTATGGGGTTAACGCTCCCAACCTTCATCTAGGTTATGGAACTCTTAACTCTCAGTCACTCAGGCTCAAATTGACTTATTAAAAATTCGAGACGGCCTTTTGTCTATAAGCAACGTAATAAAAACCTCCACAGTTTTTATACGCCAAAAGATTAAGTATAGAATATAAAATACTTATAAGAGAACAAATAACTTTTTTGATTTCCTTGACCTTCTACAGAAGGTTGAGATAAAATTTGGGGGTTTCTATTCTTTATATCCTTTATATCCCTAAATTGAAATTACCTTTCAATAAATGTACCTTTTATCGAAGCCGTGGAAATAATGCAATAATAAATTTTAAACACGCCTTAATATTTGTATAATACTAAAAACTACTAAAACTATAAAATTATTGTTCCAATAATAAATTAATTTAAAAATGTATGCGAAATTATTTTCCTTGTTTTAGTTGCTAGTCATGGTGTGTTCATCGTGATCATTTTATGTGACTCAATCAAAAAGAGTGCAATGTTTTAGTAATTACTTTATATAAAATGTTAATATTATTAAACCTCACTGATGTTACGAGTATATCAAAGAATAAAGTAGAATACAAGTAAGGATCGACTTTAAAAGTAAGATACAGGTTTAATTTAAGCGGCTATCGAATGTAAACTTTATTTAGAAGGCAGCACTATTTAGAATCTTTTTTACAATAGGACCAAAAAGGAGAAATTTTATTTAAAAATACAATATAAGATATTATACCTTTATTACTGTACAGATAGAGACACATAAATATAAACAATTTAAGAAAAATTAAAAACTCAATAACATTCCCTTAAAATCCACTCAGTTGTATTTCGGCAATCTTTTTTTTAACGGACATTAATTGTTTTTACTTAAGTAGGTATATTACGTATAGGTAAGTTAAACTCACATAGTACATACATTATGTAATCATTGTTACAGTTATTACTGATGCAATAATATTAATGCTTATTGCATAGCTGTGTAAAATTCAATTGTTCACATTTATCATGGTTTTGTCATACTTTTTTTTGCTATAAATGCGACCCATGATTTCATTTCCTTTATATAAAGTCTAAAATTCGATTATGAAAATTAAGTTTACCTATCCTTTTCAGCTATCTGTATCTATAGATTATTATGGACTATGGTATACTCATAATTACTCTAACGCCAGAGTACAAAATAAATATATAAATATAATAAAGTTATGTAGGTACCTACATAGTAGGTACTAAACTTAGTTAAACATTACATAAATACGTATTTGTATCGAACGGAGTATTACAAAGGTAACCGGCTAAAATAATATTTTTTACTACTATAACTTAATCAGGGTTTTTTTTTATATATTTCTTCTATATATTAAGCACATTTACAAATATAACTTAAATAGATATAAAACAAAGTAAAGAAAATTTGTATAAAACAAATCTATTGTTATAGTAAAACTAAATGTATTGTTCGGATATCGTGTGTCACATAGCCTTATAATTGGCGCCGTCTTGCCTTTAAATATGCTTTATTAACATTTATCATTCCACGTGTAACCTTTATAAAAGGCACATTAAGACACCGCTAATGCAGACTATGCAGTTCCTGCATAGCTATACAATAAAGCGCTTTTTATTAATTGAATAAGTTTATATTAGGAGTGCTCGTAAATGATAGAAGCGCTGCAAGCGGCTGAATATATGTATAGTATACTGTTGCCAAGGATCAAATACTTACTCATGTTACATTAATCGATTCTCTACAGCAATAGGAAGTATCGAAATATGCCTAATGCTCGTAGTGTTTTATATAGAAATATATATTTTTTTATAATAAGTAGTCAATTTGAAGCAATTAATAGTGGAATTAATTATTCGCAAAATTGTTTTTTTCTAGAACAATAATACTTTAAAATGTTTATGTATTACGCCATGTAACATATCTCGAAAATAGTCATGCGTGATGTTTCTGATTTTTTTTAATATTTATGTAGGTACTTACTAGAAAAATCCGGTTGGTAGCACGTCTGTGTTACAAGCACTGTTAATTGCGTCAGTGACAATTTTTTAAAGTACAAGTATATGCTCTATCAATTAATATGTATAATATTAATATCAAAAAAATTAAAATTTTCGACCTTGATTGCTGCTATTCGGATAACAGGAATTGTCGAAACTCTTACGATAATAATTATTTCAATAATTATTTATTTGACGTACAATTAAAATGATGTTACCTAATCAATTTTGAATTATTAGGTACAAAATAGTATAATAATGTATGTTTAAATTTATAAAATTTCCTTATATATTTTAAAATAATTCATCAATACATTATTTTATCAGTATATTAGGAAAGTGGGCCTCAGCACAAGCGTTATATAAACTTACAGTTACTTCGGTTAAATTAAGACTTAATGTAAGCAGGAGGCAGCGCAAGTGAAAGTGGCTTCCTTTTAATCGAAAGATTTCGTGTCATATCTTTAGGCGATGTAAACTAGATAACAGATGGATTATAGAAAGCCAATTACTTAACGTAAATATATAATCATAGAAGGTGTTATATTTCATAATCCTGTTATTGTATTTTAGTTAAAATATTCAATGTAATTTTCATGAAATCATTATTTCTAGAAATCTTTTTATTGTTTTCTAAAATGGCTAGCGCTAAACGATTTTCAGGTACTATGTATTAAGTTTATTTTTATATCAAACAATGCGGCAATCTAATTCGAATAATCTAATACAGCACAACCTGCCAGATATACAGTTCTCGAGGCATAAGCTCAGCGTTGCATTTGTGTGAGTGAAGTGTACGGATAGGCACGACGATACGGATAAACGTTGCGAGATTGATTTAAACCTGTTTTAACTGGTTTTTGATGCGCGGCTATTGGCTATTAGCTATCACTCACACAAATGCAAAGCTGAGCTTATGCCTCAAGAACTGTAAGTAAAAACTTAAAAACATCTAGCAAGGTGTCGTATACATATTATATTTTAATATATTCAACTAATACTTTCTGTAGAACTGTTCACAAAAAAATGATTGTATCTTAAACTCGTACATTATTTATATTTCATTATCTGGATCCTTGTAATAACTAAATTGACAGTTGATTCACAGTGCCAGAGATCACCGGAAGGTTGGTTATTCATAATAATTATTATTAGGTATAGTATTCATTTATTGACTCTCAACTTAATTTTTTCCATAAAACTTTCGCGAATTTACATTAATTTTTAATTTCCTTAATATTAATACTTAATACCTAGTCACAGAAAAGACATTTTTTTTTGAAAATGGTCTTCTTATTAGGTACATATGGAGCCTACTCATAAAGTTGATACTAAAATGTATTACAAAAAAGTAATTAGGAGCAACTAAATATGGAAATGACTTTCACTATTATTCCATTGTGCGTAATATTTTTTAACGGAAGAGTGTTCCCGTTAAAGAGAAAGCCGTGACATTTCGGCGAATCAGTATGAAACATAAACGCTATTGATCGATTATATAAATATTGATTCGACTAAGTGGTTCTGAAGACTTGTTGTGTTTATATTTAGATTTACAAAAAAGATTAATATGTCTAGACTCCAGACAGTTTATTAATATGCTGATGCTTTTATTACTATTTTTTTATTAATCTATTAAAGATTTCTAAGACAAAAACAATCAATATTTTCGATAATGAGCAACGTTTATATTTTTGTTTATTGTACTCTAATCAGATTTATCTTATAATATTTCTTTAAGAGCTCTTATTCAGTTAATTGGACAAACAATCGACTTAGCCGTTCTTAGAACATAACTTCACCGAACACTAATTATTATTAGAGATAATAAGATGAAAGAAATATGTATATAGTAACGTGTGTCCGACTCCATGGATTTCGTACGAACTTTATTCGGCAATTTTATAATTTATATCACATAAATATAACTACGCAGGCTACAGCTACAGTAAAATAATAAAACTTGATTTTCCGTGAGAACATTCTACAAATTTTCACGTCGAAAAAAGTTTCTCACTATTGAGTATTGACTCTTTCCAATATATTCCGTCCTCCGAGTATAATCGTTTCCCGTTGTTAATTCGATGTGTAAGAAGGACAAACATATAAGCAAATACGTTTACTTTACATTATAATTAAAAGCTAATTAAAAGGCTACGGAACTTAAGACGTTTGAAATGAAATAGGTACGACCTTGTCTTACTAAACTATATTTGAGAACACGATATTCAAAGGTGAACAATGGAAATCTAGCACACGTTAGTTAGTAGGTTACACTGCTTTTCAATTCTAGATTATACGCCGAGCAATATTTTTACTCCATTAAGAAATCTTAGTATATTTCTATGTACTTTCATTTTGTGCAAAACCTAGTGGACATTTATATTTTTCTGAAGCTTCTAAATTACAGTATGTAAGTGGTAGGTGGTGGTGAGGTAAGTGTAATTTATTTTATGGGATGAGTTGACTATAGTAGTCAAAAGCTTTCTGCTTTTTATGGAGGACACGTTACACCTTTTTTGGATGATACGTGCTGTGTGGCCTCTGCTCCGAGACCGGATATTTGTTTATAAGTAAGCAATTAATCCGAGTAGTAATCTTACTGAACTTCCGGTGTATAGGACATAAACCTGTTAGTGCAGCTGATTTTTAAAACGACTGGTAGGCACTAGAATATGGCAGACGGACATAGGAGCGGTTCAATTTAAGAAACGCATATAAAAAGTAAGAAACAACAAATTATGTAGTACTAATTATTCAATATATATGCTAAAAGATAAGTTTTAGGCCTAAAATTAAATAAGTATATATCATACAATTAAGTAACAAAAATACAAAATTTATGTATTAAATGATTAATGACATCAGCATGCAGCTAGTAGAGTCAGTAATTATCTTCATCTATAGTCGCATTATGTTCATGTTATTATATACGAGTACATAAACGAATGAGGCATAAAGTCTTTACGCATTTATAATTGATGATAATTAATAATATGAAAGCCAGTATGAATGTTGCTTTAACTTTCTCTTATAGCAATAGATCTAGTTTTTGGTAAATGGCAGTTTATGGTAGAAAAATTAAATGTACGAAATGACTATTTCAGTGTATAGTGTTTAATATTTATAAAATATTTTTTATTACTGTCGTAGATGACGCCTCTTCGAATACTACAAAAATTAGACAGACTGACTGCAATCTCATCATAATTCCTTCTTTATTTTTATCTTTTTAAGTATGAATAACCTACAAGTATATAACATATTATTTTATTTTACAGATAAACCTGCTTATAAAATAATTAAGAAGTACACTTTATTATTTTTATTGTGATATAAGTTCATCCAAAAACAATAAAGTTAGACGCCAGGGGATATATTCGTATTTAATATTTATTAATGTAAAGTTTCAATTATTAATAATAAATGATATGAAAATATGAACTTCGAACATAATTATAACAAATAGCATTGAGCTGCTAATAATAATTATCTCTTAATAAAAGTAATAACACATCAACCACCATAATTAGATCCCATATTAGAAACACGATGTTTGCCAAGGAAGTTCAGTTTAATATATTTTCTATAAAAGTGGTGTAAAGCCATGAACTATGTAAATAGTGTTATTACTACTAATTTAATAACAACAAATGTATAGCCTCACGAGGTCAAAATGAGGTCTCTGTATCTATAAGGAAATTATAAAACATAATCCTGTTCAAGTTGGACTTCTACGCAGGAGGGCTTCGAACATATTTGGGAATAAAAAATAATTTAGGTCGAAGGTTACTAAAAAACTTCATAGGGTATGAGTGTTCGTAGTTTTCTTTATTTATTCCTTTAAATTATTATTTATCAATGAGAGAGTAATTTCTGGGTAAATGGTAATTTAAATTAAATTTCAATTTAATTTAAAATTTAAGAAATTTTAGAGGTTACTTTACAGGTGTATTTCCGTGTAATTACGTGACCTTTTAAAAAAGGTACTCAAATAAAGTTTGTTCTTACGGCATACTGGTTAAGGAACACTTATCCTACATTGTCTTTAAGATAAAATAGATATAAGTAATATGATGAACCCACTTGGCTATTAAACGTAGCCATTAATTACATTCAACATCTGGCGGAAAGATATGTAAGTATAATGAATATATTATATTCTTCATATTATGATGTATCTGTTACGTATAAATTAATTAATGTTGCTTTTACACTGACGTGTTATCGTTTATGTTTAATATACACATCATAAAGCAATTTTAGTTAGACTACTAACTTAGTTATATAATATGCTCTTCCCGTGATAAATCATTTAACTCTTCCTGCAAATGCTGGTGTTTTCGATGTTTTCAACTTACAGAAGTTTATGCCACTTATAAACCCGTAATAGCTAAGCACCTAAAACAGGTTATTTTTCATTTGGTAAGGAATTACCATTTATGTTATTTTTCAGGTACACTAAGTGCCTCATCAAAATTTTATTAAAATTGATTATCTTTTGTGCTTATACGATTCGAACCCGTTATAAAAAAACTAGTAGTCAATTACGAACTATCGATATTATTATTATCATGACGTATGTCTATTGAACTATAAGGTAATATCTGGTTCGCCATACTTGTTTCAATTTCCGTTACCGTCAAGGGCCATGGCGCCGCCCTGACGCATCGTAATGAGGACAGCAAGAGCGGATGTGAAAACTAAATCAAGCGTAAAATCGATCCAAATGATCATTATATTCTAGAATATCTACGACCCAGGTAGTTTTTTTTACTTATATCAGAACTACGTATATCTGTCTTTATGTTCAGTTTTATTTGAATCGATATTTAAAATTTACTGAAAAATTAAACTTTTCAAATTGTGTTGTTTTGGTCTGAATAACAGCGATCCTGCGACATTTCATCAAGACGGAAGATGGGTGCTTGGGTTTTTGTGGGAAATACTGGCTTGCCGGTGAGCCCCACATAACCACCTGTTTCTACAGGTGGTATGCGTTAATTCCCAAGGATAAAAAAAGTCTGAATGACTGCTCAATGAAAGCCTTTATAGTATATTCACTAAAAACTTAATAATATATTTATCAATATTTATAAATAAAAGATTACTTATATAAAAAAATGATTATTTTTTGATGATGGATACAAAAAACTATCATTAGGTACTGATGTGTTTCTCCAAGAATCGCGCACCGATATAGTTTTTGCTTGCAACAGCGATTAGTGCAGCTAAAGAACAAAACAATTATAAAATTTACGAAGTTATAACGAAACATGATAGGATGCAGTTTGTGTAAATAACACGACTACAAAATGAAGTCCGAAAGTCAAGGTCAAATAAAACTGGCGACTTATCCTCGCTTCGCTCAAATTCGCCCCTGGATGCTCCCTGCCAAATTTAAAGTATGTAGCACAAAAAATGAAGAAATTTGCGAGAGCCCTTAGACCTCCTTAATCCGGCCCTGTTGCAAATTTCATACGTCAAGCGGTTTTACATATTTTGTGACGAGTGAATGAGTGAGTAAGTAAATGACCTTTCGCTTTCATATATTTATTATTTAGATAACATTAATTATTAAATATGATATCTTCATATAGTATCAACATTGTTTAAATAAATATACACTGTAGTAAGTTGAAATCTTGTACTTGTATTTTCATAAAAAACATCCTTGTGATTTTTTATTGTATATGTTGTCACCTTAACTTAAAACAAGAAATAAGTTTCTTGTTCCAATGTATGAAACAAAAACTTAATTAATAACTAGTAGATAAAATAATATTACTTGAACAAAATATCCTTGTCTTATAAAGTTTCGTGAAAAAAATCTCCTTAAAAATGTGAATAAATAAATAAGTTTGTAGTGGAAATAAACTTTCTGAATTAGTTAAACGAATCTCGATAATTTATTTACATGTTTATTGTTCAGCATAACACAATGTTTATTCCTTCGGTGTACAGGAACGAAGTCATGACTGACGTATAGTAAACACCGACTTGGCGGATTTATAGTAAAGAAAATATATAGGTCTCGATTCTCTTTACAGCTTTTCCCAGTTCCCGAAGCCCACGCTTGACATAACAAAACTAACATTCAAACGAAATTATGCTGAGAAATGCTGATTATTAGCTGTAAGCTTTTAATAAATTGAATTATATTATACTAAATCAATAAACTCAACTGCATAATAATACGAATTCATTTATTACACGTGCAATTACACTACTCGTGCATATCCATTATCAACACTTTAATTATTTCTAAGTTTTCACTATAACATATCTGTACATCGGTACATACTTCTAAATAAACTTAAAATGTCTGTTTTTAAAATTTTCAAATTAACAGCTTTTCCCTAAATGCATATGAAAATTTATACGGTACTTATATAAAAAAATCTATTTTTAAAATTTTTGTCTGTCTGTCTGTTGCGACTTATGTCTGAAAGGACTGGACCGATCTTGACAGGACTTTCACTCGCAGATAGCTAATATTATAACTTAGGCTACTTTTATTCTATTGGAAATTATAAAAACCATTTAATTTAGTTGAACATACGGCCAGCGAAGCGGGCCGAGATTGCTAGTTTTTATTAAAATAGATCTTGTGTCTAACGTCAAAACATGTTAGCAATACACAACAAACTTTTACAAGGAAAATGTTTAATGTTTCTTTGCTAAACATGAGGAAAATTGTTGGTTTTTAACACAATGACCGTGCAATTACCCAAGGGAATTTTGAATGCGTTAAACAAAATGATGTGTCCGCAGCTACTTATACCAATTTAATAAAGACAATGTTGATTGTGTTCCAAACCATTCAGCAAGTCATGATGATCGTAATACCTTAACACTCGAGAGATTTTGTTCAGATATAAAAATCTGATTGTAGGTATCTACTTTATTATATAAATAAGATATAAGATTATATGATACATAATTTATATTGTTTGTATAATAATGATAGATACTAACATATTATAATTATGCGAAAATATTATCACCAAATTTAATATTATTTACCTAAAAGCTTTTTTTTTCAGATTAACATTAACGACGTGTTTAAAAGTATATACCTGATCTAATACAAAAACAAAATTATACCTATTCGTATTTAAATTTCAGTTCAACTAAGACTCAATTATTATAATTGAAAACTTGTTTTCATTGAAATATACTACAAACGTTTTAAAAACGATATTTCTATGTAGAAATATACATTTAGGTACTTCGTATGCCTGACAACAAAGACCACATAACTACCGCCACAGCACTTCATAACGTGACAAATGCAAAATAACTCGTATACATATTGAAATAAGGTAATTATTTATGTCTTGCAGAATGACAAGAATTAGTGCATGACTTATCCTTACAGAGAATATCGTGAGGCGAGCCGCGTGATTATAATGTCCATAAAGATCGTGTCTCTGTTTCGCAATAGGTTAAAACATTTATTGCAAATTTTAAATACAAAAAACTTTAACGAAAAATAACCAATAACAGTATTGCCATTTATATTAATTTCCTTAAAATTGGATATATAAAAAATAATTTTTATTTCTTATTTTTACATACAGTAATAAAAATATTATAAATAAATATAATAAAAATATTATAATAATAATTTATTATTATTATTATTAAAATGAACGTATATATAATTATTATGTACCACACAGTTTAGTTCAGTTCCATAATTTTTCTTAGAAAATTCCAACGCAGTTACGTTGCTAGAGTTACTCAATCAAAGATGCCAAGGTAGAGCTACGTCACTTAATCATTCTATGGCCCACATTCAACTGAAATATTTTAGCCTTTATTTCAAACGTATACAGTTTATAGGACAATATTAACATGACCGTGATACTACAACAAACGAAATGCATCTAATATGCTCAAGGAGCAATAAAATTCAACATTTCGAATATTATGTTACTCAGTGATAATTTAGGTTTTTAACGGAAAAAGAATTTTGGAGATCGGTGCAGTAGCTTTTGAGTTTATTCGTTACATAAAAAAATACAAATCTTTCCTATTTATTTACTGTGGAGGAAAATGTTTTTGTTCATCGTAAAAGTTTAGAAACATTGACTTTTTTTGCGAATTTTTTTTCACATCTGTGTTGTTTAAACGTTACGTTTAAAAACTTAAAATACTCCTTACAATGAAAGGTTATTTATTAAAAGTAACATTATTACTAGAGTATAATTAAGGGTACATACTCTGTTTTATTATTCCTATAGTAGGTATGCAATGATAATATGAAGAAGTTGTTAAAATACCAAGTGTTGGCTATTAACGGTATACGTGTTGATATAAAATAATGACATTCGTTGTCCATTTATGCCAATTCAAAATGAAAGTGTTATATACCTACCTAGTAACCTATACCTTAGGTAGGTATATAGTATTCCTATAGCCTTTTAAGAGAAATAAATTCGTAATACATTGTATTTATATTTAGTTCCTTATTTTCAGGCTATTGGTTTATACCAGTATGTTGGAATTTTCCTGAAATCAACGAGTAAAATGAATTCTATTGCTTAACATTTAATGTGAATGTTTTGTTACATAAACACCCCTTTTTATTTCATAAAATTGACGTAAATATTAAATATTGTACGTGAAAACCCACTTATGCAATATTCTTGTAATTGTAAGAAATAATTCTGGGAGGTTAAAATTTTATTCGAAAAAAGAACATCATTTGCGTTTTTTTTCTCAAAAGCTTTAAATTGAAAGCTCTTACCTGAGGCTTAAATGTTTTCTATTTCCAATCATGCAATAGAAATAAATTATTTTTTATTATACCAGTCGTAATTGACAGATTCGAAATCAGAAAGTGGATGCGAATAAAGACTTTTAGGTATGTACTATAGTCGTATACCAGTTTAGAATGTCGCCAGTGAATGTCAATATAACAGGTGACATTTTTAATATAGGTTTTCTTTTTATTGAATAACTAGCGACTCACCCACGCTTTGCTCGGGTTCGTCCCTAGGTACCCCATTTAGTATAAGTTTTTTTATAAACTTTATTTTTTTTTATTATTAAAATTTAAAACCTTCCGTGTGGCACACACCAAAAAAAATTTGCTGATTTGGTCGAGCCATTCTCGAATCTCGAGTTTTGCGCTTAGCAACATTCATTTTTATTTATATAGATTATGTAAACATTGTTTTTTGATATTAATTTGCTAATACAAAATCACAATATTTTTAGGACATAATTTGTGCTATGATTAGTATTTTATGTAGAATTTAATTAATGTATAAGCCTGACAAGTTAAAACCTGTAGGTAATAAAATATAATCACTTATTTTTTATAAATTAAATAAAAATCGTATTTTTGTTTTTATTGTGTAAGTATTCACCTTCGATGTGCTCCAAAATCAGGCGTCAGAGTTTCGTTATGACTTAGGTATATCGCATAGCAGTAATATCAAATCTACTATCCATAAGCCAGACATGGCTGTGTCTAATTTTTCCTATATTAAATGATAATCGCTATCTTGACAAGGTGGTAAAATATACTGCGCACAAAATATTCATAAATAATATGACTTTGATTTTCATACAGGTCAAGGAACACATATTATAAATACATACTATGTTTCGCTAATTTTCTGTATAAAGAATCTCTAAATTTCTTCAATAGCTTTTACTCGTGTAGTATATTTATTTAAAAAAATAGGTATGATACTATATAATATATAATCACTACATAGTATAAAACAAAGTCGCTTTCTCTGTCCCTATATCCCTTAGTACGCTTAAATCTTTAAAACTACGCAACGGATTTTGATGCGGTTTTTTTTAATATATAGAGTGATTCAAGAGGAAGGTTTATATGCATAACTAGCGGATCCCGCGGCTTTGCCTGCGCTAAATCTAGGAAAGAGCACGAGCGAAGCGAGGGCGAGTCGCTTGTATGAATATAAACTGTATTCATTCGATACACTCAGATCTGTTAAGTGTTACACCGTAAAGACGTAACCAACAACACATTCATTGAAAACTTTCGCATTCATCCTATTAGTATGATTCACACTCAATACGAATAATTTGTATTCATTATTATTACCGAGTTAACTTAAAATACTTATGTGATCGTTGTTTGTTCGCTCTATGTCCATTATAATACTTGTGGATATTAAATCTGTGACCGTCGACGCAATTTACACTGTCGTATACTGAACATTATTTGCGATTATGTAAGAAACGCTATAAAATAAAAATATGTACAAACATACACGTTATATACATACATATTATATACATACATATTATATACATACATATCATATACATACATATTATATACTCGTAAATACAGGTTAAAACTTTTACCTATGTTGTAATGGAGTTATTGAGATTTCTTGAAAAGATAATAATAGTGATATGCGCGTCGCTCAAGAGTCAATATTATTATTCCTAGAAATAGATATTATTATGAAAGTCCTATTTATAGCTATAAAACACTTTTGTATTAATCGTTTAATTAGGAAATCGTTATCATGAGTATATCGACATATTGATAGGAGGAGACACCAAAAACTCCCCGTTTCTTAATAACAATTTAATTTGACCCTAATAACGTATAATTACAAAACTAAAATTAACATTTGCTTTTCAATAAAACAAAGAACTTTTAAAATTGAATTAATACATGTATGTTATTGTACGTTTAAGTAAAATTTTCCTATTAATCTACAGCAAACGAGCCTCATTATTTCGAAACAAAAGTCTGACTGAATCCGTACGTCATAACATGAATAATTACTGTGAAACTCTATAAAGATGGCACGCGTCTGAGGAGTGATCGGTCACATTATACGTGGCAACCATAGAATAAAGATTCAGATATACCATTACCAAGCGCCATATAGCTGACTTTCAATGAAATTTGAACTTTGGTTACGGCACGTCGCATAATATTATCTAAATGGCCTTATGTATTTCTCATCCGGCTTGCTATGATACCCTTTTCATTACCATGCATAAATTCAAGTAAGTATATAAGATTTATTAAGACGATAGCGTGAAGTAAATTATAGTCATATTTAAATACGATTTTATTTTATTTAAAATTCGCTGCAAATACGTAGATCGTATATGTGTGTAAATACGTATAAGCAATACAAATATTTAATAGCGAGTAGCGAATATTTAATCACTAACTATTATATACATACTTATTCCGTTCTTTTATTATTCTTATGAACATAAAGTTGGCTGCTAATTCTTCTGAAGAGCAAAATACTATGTACCTAACATTCTGTATAATATGTTACTAGCTATTCCCACGACTCCGCGCGCCTTCTTATGACTATTTATTTTACCATAAAATATAAGAAAAAAAATAGCCTACGACCTATTCTCAGACTTACCAAAATGTACACAAAATATCATAAGAATCGGTCAAGCCATTTCGGAGGAGATTGGCAACAAACACTGTGACACGTTTTTATATATTAGAAGATGTAACTGGTGGTGGTACATTTTTGACAGATCCGATTTACTTTTTATTGAAGAAATTACATACTCTTCAAGTTAAGCTCATATCCTTCAAAAAACTATTATCATAAGTTAAAAAATCACGTTTTGTTAATTTTCTATTTACTTAAAAATAAAATAAATTGAGTAAAAACTAATAACTTTCTATGCTGTTATCTGTTAAATACAAATAGTTACATGGAATTTGCCCAAATATTCTCTTATAAAGCTTAATCACTTAATTAACCTTAATTTATTTTTGCAGAAGTATTTGTAGGTAATACTTATATTACCGCTGTAAAACTAAATTATTCTCAGAATTATGATTTTGATTTAAATTAGTACGAGTTTTGAGTTCACATAAAGTAAAATTTAATATCCATGTTTAAAAATCAAACGTTTGTGTTAATTGTGATGAAAATATATGTATCAAGCGAAGACTTCAAATCTAGTACTTGATAATGCAGTAAATTGCCATCCAAAGTCCTTTTTGTATAAGGTAAAAATCTATATATATATATAATGAAAATGGTCTTCGTTTGAGGCACAATCACGCCTAAACCACTGATCGTATCGACATGAAACTACCACCATTCGATGCGAAATTTTTCCTAGATGGTTTATGGCTATCTATTTTTTGAATTCCAACATTCCTTCATTTTTTTATTGCTGTTTTACTTTTATGAACATTTATTCCGCTAATAAAAACAAAAGATAAGCATTTTCTCTTGATTCTTTTGTTTTCATGGATTTCAACAGAGTATATTAAACGGATTATGGTTTTTTACATTCAGCTAAGAATCTACTCACGGTAGTGGAGAACGGCTGGACCAATTAGGCTATTTTTTATAGTCAGAATTGTCAGGAGAAAGTTTTGTATGTAAGAAAATTTTAAAAAAGTCAGATAAAAAGTTAAAAATTGCGATGATAATCGAAGAATTCCCATCTATATAGTCACTCACTACGAAATCTCGGGAACCATAAGACTTAGAAACGTGAAACTTGGTAGGAATATTACTTTTGCTATGTATAGGTCAGCTATGAATAGATTTTAAGAAATCCATCCCCCAAAGGGGATTGCGGGGGCGTTAACAATGAACAATTCCTGTTTTTAAACTATAGCTCCTATAGACTTCAAATTTGGTAGGAATCTTCTGTAAGAGGTGTAGAAATAGGCTATGAACGAATTTTACGATAGCTCACCCCGCAGGGGGTTGCGGGGGTGGGTATTAACAATTAATATTTTTAATTTTCCAGCTAAAGCTCCTACAAGCTCCAAATTTTGTAGGAATTTTCTATAAGCGAAATATAGCTTCTAAAAATTCTAAATATGGTAGGAATCTTTTATTATTCACATAAAGATCATCTCAAAATGGATTTCAATATAGTCTACTTCCGACAGCAATTGCGGGTGTCCCACCGGTGTTAAAATCTAAAATTTTAATTTCCAACCTGTAACTTCTACAGACTCCAAATTTGGTGGGGATCTTCGTGTATGTAGGGATATTTGTGTATTTCCTTACAACAATCGTCTTTTTGGCAGCGGAGAAAAAGTCGTTGAGAGGTTTCCAAAACTTAACTTTACATGTAGCCAATCAACGGACTAAGAATTTTACATTCATTTTACTTTTGCAGACTACATATCCGACGAATTCTTTTATTGCGTGATCGCGGAAATGTACCAGATTATCACATATGAGACTTGCAATGACTTTAACTTAAACGATTTTAGCGACTTTAACTTTAACTTAAATGATTGCACATTGAAAGTTACAATGAATATTAGTGAGAAAAATCACCTGGATGGAAGATACAGGCTAAATCGATGGAATTTGGAATTTGTGTAAGTCTAAACAATATCGATGCTTACAGTTCTATCCGCGGGGCCTATTTATGTTCATACAAAAATAAAAAAAAGGAGAATAAGAAAAATAGGGAAAAAAATAATAAAAATGAAACATAAAATGTAATTTATTTCCTTTTTCAATTCGCCCAGCGAAGCGGGCGGGAAACGGCTAGTACTTAATAAATATAAACTTATGCCCTGTCTATATCAGTTAATCCGTACCTGAACTAAGAACAAACCGAATAAGATTTTGGTACTCGTATTTGACTTCTTACTAAATCTAAACGCGGATTTTGATCGATAAAATATTGCAAATACTAATTTGGAGTGAACTTATTAACACTTTACTAGTTTTGGGTATTTATAATTGTCACTTTGCATATAAATTTAGTAAACCTACAAGTTTTAATATATTTCTGCTAAATCTTATTACATTGATGTCAGATATCTGGGTTACAATACACGGAAATTGAATACAAGAGCTTGAAAACGGCAACAATCTTTACCATGTCAGTAGGTATTTTAGAAATGTGTACTTATGTTTAGTTAGATATCCTTCGTTTAACTATATTTACTTTAAGTTAAAGCAATTCCTTTAAAAGATCTATTTAAAAAAAGTTTTTCAAGCAAGAAATGTTCTCAAATTGCACTTAGATGTACCAATTTTTACCTTGTAACACTCAAGCTTATCATGTACCTACGACATACTTTGTAATAGGTATTCGTACTACTCAACATAAAATAAACGTTTATAACAGAAAATTTTACATACTGCTCTAACGAGTATGTTTAATAATATAATTAGATAGCTGCTCATTTTGGCTTCGCTTGTCCCTAAGAACATCATACCAAATTTCACGAAACTCTATTATGTGGTTTTCCCGTGATGTACTTCCAGAAGGACAGTCAGATAAAAATATATCTATAGATGGATTAAGTTGGAATATTTTTATACCGTGTACTATAAGAATGCATATAGAATATTATATAGAATAGATAGGTAGATGACTAAGGTAGAGTCAAAGAACTCATTTGCAAAATTTCAAAACTTTAGTTCATGCGAATTTCGTAATAACATCGTTATGACTCATATACTTATACAGTTCCTTAAGTTTATTCCATTTGGTTTTTTGATTGGAAAATTTTATGCGTTTCAAAGTAGTATTATGGGTTATACCATTATGTTATACCAAAAAGATACTAAATATTTATAAAACGAAGTTACGTCACTGTATGTATTACATTATATTTATTAATGATATGTAAAGTTAAGAATTTGTTTGTTTTTATACTGTATGTCATACCTACGTTTGAAAGAATTATCTCATATATTGAGGTAGGTTATAGAACTAGCATCTTGTTACAAACCTTTAAAAGTGAATTATGTGTTTATACGCCAAGGGCTACCCTATGTGCTATGTGGATGGAGCCGCGCGCAGACCCTTGTCTCGTATGTTATGATCAACTTATATGTGAAGATCTTTAAATCATTTAGATTATGATTGAGTTATTATAAGAATAATTTTATAATGTACGCATTATTGTCAAAGTAGGGATTATAATCTGTACTTTTTTTCTATGCAAGTATATCTGGGTCTCGACATAGTTTGTCATCAATATTGTATCGATTTCTGTCGTTAATTTCTAAATATCAATGTAAAACGATATGAAAATAAATCACAATTACGACGTAACGAAAGAACTCGATACGATATCTTGACAAACTATAACGAGACTATCGGCCATAGGACGGTAACTAGTTGTTAATGTATTGTGATTATAAGAACCCTCGCCTATAAACTTTCTCTATACAAAAGTTATTTCTTTAATTGTGTGTCCATCCCCTTGGTATGTAAATAATACACACACATCTTATATTAAAAACCATTCATCATATTATGCCTGTAGTGTAACGTGTAAAGTAATAAAAAAATGACGTCCAATACTCTATCAAAGAAAATGAAAGGTATACATAATACATATAAAAGTTAGATAAACATTTTATATCTATAGTAACATCATCTTTCTAATCTTATCAGTAGATATTTTGATAGACAAAACTGTACCAGAGATGACGGATTACTTACAACTCGTATTCACTCTGTCTTTCTTGATTGGTGATTAAATTGTCAAATGTGATTCGTAAGATAAAATTAGCGTACATATAAATCTTAAAGCTATAATTAATACAACTATAAAGTGTAAATATTATATTCATTGACAATTCATTCTACAGTCTTTAAAGAATTGTTTTATAAAACCATAGAATTTCAATCCCATATTTCATCTATTTTTAAGATTTCTATCCTTCAACTGGTAAGAAAATCAAGTAAAAATCTTAAGTTAAAAGAAAACATATTTTGGTAGATATGAAGAAAACAATAAAAAAGAAGTTATAAGTATATGAGATAAAATGGTATGTAATAGCCATAGTATGAATCACGACAACTGAAATAACCATAAATAAATAATGATGGCTTCTGTTTTTTTTCTAGGAAAAATGCTTAATAAAATAAATATGTTATATAATAAAATATTCTAAGTTGTTTTAAAAAAATCATGTCCTATAACATAATATATTCCCTTGTTTGTATCTATCACTATTATTATGATATAAAGTTGGATTTTTTTTTGTGGAAAAAGTATTAAATATAAAAAGTAAAATTGCTTGAAAATTCAGAGTTTATACATATCAATTTAAATTAATCAACATTACAAATACTAGCTAGATAGGGGAAACGTTAATCTTATTCGTTTAATTTAATAAATTAAACCACCTCAATGATGATTGGGTATGTGTGTCATAAATCTTAAAAAATATTATAAATGTTACGAGTATGAAAAATGAGACATTATAATAATAATTGTAGTTTTTAGCATTTTATCAAAAAGTATATTTTTTACTCTACTTAATTACTTACAGGTAGGAAAAATTAAAAAGGAAAATGGAAAAGGGAGAAGTTTCCGGTGAAATACAACACGTATTGACGTAACTTAAATCAATTAAAGTTCTAACTGGTTGCTCTTACTTGTCAGTCAACTATACATATGGATTCAATGCTGTCCTTAATTCGAAATGTTTATGGTTAATTAAATTACGGTTTTCCCATGTTAGATTATGTTACGGAAAATAATTATATTTATACCCGTGTTTTATTGATATTACAAAACCCAAATAGTACTTATTATTCTTTACTAGAATTGTTTACTTCATCTTCGTAATATGGAACTACTAGTAGTAGGATACCGTATATTTCCAATATGAAATAGTAGATCTCATGTTATTTGATAAGGACAAAGTTTATGTATTTGATAATAATATGTGCGAAAATTACGAATGAAACAGGTAAAAATCACAAATGGGTTGCCTAACAATAGCAAATCATTATTAAATAGCTAGAATCTATTTTATAACTATTAGGTACCCTAAATTAATTTTTTGATCAACTTCCCCAATTTTTTGTTAATGAAAATCGATTGTTAGTTGAAAGAGTATTACACGAGGAATTGGAGAAATAAATGTTGGCTACCTTCCTTTTACGAGTCTGAATTTTCTAGATACAAATACATACTTTTTATGACATTAAAAGTTATTTTATTTTCTACAACAACCTTTTTGAAAAGACAATCTTATACTGTATGGTAAATAAAATAAACTTTCATTAGTAGTATCAGTAACTTTCGTTTTTTTTCTTATCTTTTCGGCCTTTCTCTATTTCTATTTGCTGTCCGTTTTAATTTTCATTTTTATTCATTAATTTAAAATATATTATATTTGATAGAATTTATTAAATTTTATCAAGATTCTGCTGGCTAGGATTGCTTAGAACTTTGGCTAAATCTTTAGTTAAATGTATGATCAATCTTTACTTATCTTTATTTACATAATAAAGATGTGTTTCAATATTGCACGTTTTATAAAAAAACAGAATCTTCTATATACATAAAATATTCATTTAATTCGTTGATTGTTGTGGTTCATAGCTTATAGCTATTGAAAATGAAGGAAGCATACACCACTATAAGTGTTAAATAGAATAACATATTTACATAACAAAACAATTCACTAGTTTCTAAAAATTGGCGCATTTAGTAGAACATAACAAATTATTATGTATTATGTACGCTTGTAGGTATTTCAAAATCGATATTGAGACAGAAATTTGATTATCTCTGCAAATAAACGTTATTGGTTTACTTAAACGTCACAACTCCTACGCCAATACAATGTTGTTTCCATTTATCGCATATATTTAATAGCATTATTGGTTATACCCAGTTTTAACCTGGTTTTATTATCAAACTGCCGTAGTTTGTGTGTTTTTTTTAAGTTAATGGCATTGACGAAGTAAATTGTGTTTAAATTGTCACTCCTAAAAGACATGAATGTAAATAACAGAAAAAAATATCTGCTGAATGTATTCTGGAATACCAAATAGAATATTTTGGAAAAATCACTGTTTTCGTAGTTCAATTTTATTTTTGTTTGTCACTAGGGACAAGCCCGAGCTAACGTAGGTGAGTAGTCTAGCTAGTAAATTTGTATTTCGTCGCTCTTTATATGGAAGTGTTTATTAAATCGATTTTTTTTTATTTCAACGCAATAATTATGTACAACGCAATAAATATGAAATGTTTATTATTTTTGAAATTTTATATTTTGTCATTATAATACATAGTTTACTTATTATTAAAAAACAAAAACATTGTCAAAATATCATTAGTTAAAAAATGTGACATTGATAGCATTTACTATTATTATTATCTATAAAATATTATATAATATGACATAATACTAACCGAGACGCTCTGTATAAGAGCTTCAAGGGCAACCGCCGAGCCCGAGATTTGACCCCAGACGTTGTTGCTAAGCGATTTTTTTTTGACATTCTTATGTTTGTTACACATTTTTAGACAACTAACAAAAACAAAATAAAACTTTATTAATCATATTAAAGTTTGTGTCATACAATGCAAGGAATAAACTTCCAATTTAATATGTTTCTGCAGATTCGTCCCAAAATAGTTGGTCGAGACAGGGAATGCAAGTTGGAAATATTTCAAGGAATTTCAGATACTCAAAAACCGACGTTTAGTTCTTATTGCTTTTATGCATCAAAAAATACGTAAAAAAAGCAAACAACTTCAACATTCGAAATTCAAATCAAAGCCTATGAGTGACTTGAACAATAAACATATCTGATCAACTTCTATCAATACTGTAATCCATCAATATTCTTTTTACCAGCTCTTAAAACTATAAATCTACACATCTTATTATAGAGCAGAAGCAAAGCGAAATTATATGTCCCGCTGAGTTTCTTTCGCCAGTTCTTCTCAGGTCAGAGATTTCTTCTTTCCGAACTGGTAGTAAACTCATGCCGTCAGTAAGAAATTGTAACAATTTTTATGCCGAATAAAATATTTTGATTTGATTTGATATATGTTTTATAGATATTCAGATAAACGATAAATGGTACTGTTCAATATATTGTGCATAGTTAAATTTTAAGCCCAACAATTATCGTAAAATATCGACCAGTTAACTAGATACATAAGACATAAGTACACGAGGAAGGTATAATAATGTCAATCTTTTCAAGTATTTTTGTAATATTCATTTTAGTAAATACCTATTAGTCAAATTTTCCTAAGCAAATTGACATCATATAAACTAATATAACGTCTCGTAATAATTTCTTGTTTTTGAGACATAGCGTTGTTTACTGTTGGTTTCCATTTGATAGAATATGGTTGAACTGAAGCCAAGTGCATATTTTGCAAAACGGTGTAATAATAACCCAGACTGCTATATCCCAAGTAAGTCTTGATGTCATTTGTGTCGCTGTCTGGGTTTGAGTCACATGACGAAACCGTGTATTCACTAAAAGGAAATGCCTTTCTGGCATCGAATCCATATGTTCAACAAAGTACTCTCAAGAACATATAAATCGTTTTAGACACATATATATGCAATAGTTATAAATATTAAAGGCACTTCACGTTTAAACCGAAGTCTGAAAGTAATTTTACTCTGCTACTACGTCATGAGTACGTTCAATTATAACTTTAGCAGTAAATCGTTCATTAGCTCCCCTGAAAAACCATATATCAATTTTATTTGTAATTCATGTCATACATTATTTTTATTGCGCAATATTACCTTCATTATAAAGTCTCAAGCGCGTCTAAATTGACGTCATAAACTACATCCACAAAAAGAAATGGGCCACCATATTACATTTACGGAACATATACGTAAGTCTAACCTCAATCAAAATATAGACTATTGCCTACCATTAACTATACAATAGTTCTTATATACTCGAATGAATTTTAAAAGCGTTTGATAAAATAAAAATCTAAAAGTCAGTCAAGAAAGTAGACTAAACAACAACCTTGTTTATAGTTTCCCTCCAACCAATATTTTATTCATGTAAGCTGTGATGACTGATGAATAAGAATGATTGAGAAGCCTAGTCTATAAAAATAAAAGTAATATTTTTGTGAAGCTAATTCACATTTCCCAGGTGACCCCATTAGTGATAAATATTATTAAGATGAAACTGGATACCGCAGACGAGTTTCGAAGTTCTCCGAAAATGAATGAGAACAAAATTTTCGTTTCTTTTTATTTATTAGTACTATGTGTCACAACAAACTACTAAAGATTTCTAAATCTTAGACATTTCTTGGTATTTTTGCGAAGATGAAAATACATTTTGCGATAAAACTTGACCAAAAAAAATAAATTTCCTTATATTTTAAACAAAGTCTTAAATGACAAAACGTAAAAAAGAAGTCTTAGAATGTTATATTACAACATAATATTTTTCTGCATATCAATATAAAAGGTGGCGATAAAGCTTCGTTTTATATAAGTTCAATTCAAGATAGTAACAATACGTTTGACGTAAAAATATCGCTCCTAATTAGTGAGTTGACATCGGGTTAGTTTATCGACTCCGAAATACATGAGGTAACACTAAAATACGATTTCGTATCTGAATTCTGACGTTTCGTGACGACAATGATATTGCGACTAAGGAGTTGCCATGTTATTATAAAGAAGATAAATATTGCAATTAAGATATTACTTGTTTTATAATTTATGGATTACTATACACCGCTGTTTATTTACTTATATAAAATTATTATTAAACATATAAAATTATTACACAATTCTAGAAATGTTTATTCATTACAAAAAACCAGTTCTCGTCTAGATTCTTTATATTTTTCTGTGTTTTCTTATTATATACTCGTACAAGAGCAAAAACAAAGTTCATGTTAGGTAGTTCAATGGTTTCTAAGATTAGCTTGTACAGATAGACGGATAGACTCTCGCCGGGTACTTCATTTTTGAAGTGAAACTTCTTTAGAATCGTAGTGATTTCAAACTCGATGAAACGAAAAAATAAGTCCATAGTACCAACTACCAGGCACTCAGAGACGGGGAAGAGTTAGCCTTAATTTAAATTCAAGTTTTACTTCTGACATGTGTACTTTGTACACACGCATTTTTTTTATAATAGACCGAGAGCATTTCTTAATAATTTAATATGAACTATTGAAAATTTGTAAGTAAGCTTTGTTGTAGTAGGCTATTTTAATAGATAATATCCATAAATACTTTTGAAAATCGCTTTTGTATTTTGTTTGAAATGGTAAAGTTGTTACACGTGTACAATTTTGATAACATTGTTACAAATTACCTTTATACTGTAGTAGCATTGTATCTTTAAAGTAATATTATACATACTTTGTTTCTGTTGTTGCCAAAGTAACAAGTAATAATTGATCAAACGAGTTCATTGAAATCATTTTCAATATAACATAGTAGATATGTGAAACATAAAATGTTCTTCGCTGTTAAACAATTACTGAAGTTGCTAACAAGGGTTCTTGAACTATACGATTGTAATCACATCGCTTATTATAAGCAATTCGATTATTTTAATTATTGTAATATTAAAGATTACAAGTATGAATCCGATCGTAGTATGAAATAAATAATATTTTTGGCATATATTTAGATATGTTTTGTCAATCTGTGTGTGGATACGCAGCGGTAGCTTTGCGGTAACACGCTCGCTTGGATAACCGACTGATGTGGGTTCTAATCCGGGTCTCGCACCTCCGATATTTTCATGTGCGAATCATCATTTCTATCATGATTACCACTTGTCTTACGGCGAAGGAAAACATCGTGAGGAAACCTGCATGTCTGAGAAAAACCTAGCAAATTTTCGAAAAACATGTGATATCCGCCAACCATGCTCTAGGCCAGCCCGGTGGACTACGGTCTGGTGTCCTAATTCCCCTCGTACTGAGGAAGGCCCGTGCCCAGCAGTGGGTTAAAAAGGGCTGAAGTCACATGTATTAAAATAGGTAAATAATATTACAATGGGCTTTCCCATATCCCATAAAAAAATATGTTTTTTCATATAAGCCAGGTTTGGTTGTTTTATATTAAAAATATATATGGTAAGATGAATGAAATGAACTTATGGAATAAAGGAGCTGAACAATATAATTTCATAATTTATTTCAGACTTTCCAATTCACTCAACAATTGAACAAATCATTCGATCGTTGAGACGTAATGTTATTGTTTGGAAAAGTTTAAACAGCCGGTTTAAGATAAATAGAAGGTCGTTTTCAACGCATTGGCTTGGCATTAAAACGTTTTTAAATCAATAAAGTGTCACACAATTTAAAAGTACCTACTGATTTATTACTAACCAATGAATAAAAAAAAGATCGTTGTCTCTTAAGCGTCCTTTTACAATAACTATAAGTAAATACCTATAGAGATACAGTCATAACTTATGTTTATTTAATCTTAGAATATTCTTAAAATGTTAATATTAGTTAAGTATTTGGTTTTTAATTTTTAAACTATTATGTTGAAATATTGTTGTTTTAACTACTAGGTATATTTAACGTTGTTATCACCTATAATTAAGGTACTACTTTTATGTTTTATTTTCCATGAACAAATGTTTTCATGTGTTTTGCAAGTACTTTGTTGGTGGTCTAATAAAATAAATAAAATTTTAATATAATTTTTAGTTAAAATAGTATATTATAGTAGTTGTTATTACTACGATTATTATAGTTATTATTCTTGATAGCTTAAAAATATTTAAACAAACAAAAAAATATGATTTTTAAGTTAATATTTATTTTATTTTTCATATAAACACTTACGACTTAAGTTTAAGTCGTCCGTGTTCTATTGAAGGGAAGTCCATGCTAATAGTGGGACGTTAAAAAGAACTATAATATGTATTGTATTGAGCACTTCACTGGCACGCTTTTACAATATTCATTACGATAATTATGAACTAAATAAAGGAAAATCGTGACCATTACTTGTTGGCACATTTGCATTATAAGTGAAAATAATATCTATTTATTCCGCAGCTACATAATAAAGAAAATGTCACGCAACACGTGCTAGTAAATATATAGCAAAGAACGTTTACGTTCAATAGTCTTTATAACTCAATAAGATTTCCATTGGCACGTTTGCAATAAGTGAAACCAGTAATGTATTGGAGACTATAATATATTGATAGAAATTGCTGTAAATATATTATTATTATATACTGAACGCAAAACACTACTTTTATTCTGCATTACATTAATGTGGTCTTTCCTTCCTTGACGATGACGATATAGTCGTATAAGAAACAATGAACGATCTGTCTTATTTTAAAAGGACTCGAATATAACATTCTATTAGGGCTAACGAATAAAAAAACATATATATCGCAATTAAATTAAAAGAAACATATTTTACTCCATTCTCTCTACAAAGTTGATCATACTATTTAGACCTTTAGAATACATTTGCTTGCTAAGTTGTAACTGCGAAGTGTATCAAACTATTATAGTCAGTTTCTAATAATATTTCTGGATTAAATATAACAGGTCT
Source organism: Boloria selene (assembly GCA_905231865.2). NCBI lineage: Eukaryota > Metazoa > Arthropoda > Insecta > Lepidoptera > Nymphalidae > Boloria > Boloria selene. The sequence goes on along the minus strand of HG993140.1, from coordinate 8,383,397 downwards.
TTGAACCAGCTTGAAATAGTAGAGTTTCACTTCAAAGAAGTTGTTTTCTTAATATTGCCTACTTCCTTTTCGTGTATACTAAGAAATATTTATTTTATTTATGGTTATTTATATTAGCTAATGTCAAAAGCAAAACGTTATGGTGCAATTGCACCAACAACTAGTTTCATTTATTATTCATATTAAATATTCATGTATTAAGGTAGTGATTCAACCTCGCTCCGGTCGAGTTCGTCACTACTCATTTAACAGCATTCAGTAGTTACAGGATTTCTCAGAGATGAGATATTTTCCAGCAGTAGAAAGTTTTCTTTACGTTGACCCCATGCCAAAATTCATCAAAATCTAACCAGTGGATTCTTGCGTGATGCAGTCATAGACGGATAGACAGACAGACAAAAATTCGTATCTATCGATATATTAAATATATATGATTTTCCAAAAAATATTTGAAGTACAGAATTAGAAACACGACTGTTATAAGAACTATTGAAGTTTCAATTTGATGAAACTTGTTTGTAATCTAAATATGTCATAAAAATAAATTTTTTTTATTTTAAAAATTAGGAACTCGGTTAAAATATTGATAGCAATTTATTTTAATAGTAAACGCTTACGTCAAGCCCACTCTTGTTTTGATATTTCTTTCTCTCTCAAAAACAAAATATACTAAACACGAAAATAAAATTATGATTTAGTCGGTCTGGTTTTGAAAGTGAATTATGAAAGTGGCATTTAATCGTATATTATTTTTATATATCGCATCAGACAGTCTGGCATCACTACCGTCTGTGAAGTAATGTATAGTCGTAAAAATGACGGCCCTATACTAATTTAAATGTATTATATATGCGATCAAAGACACTTCTAGAAAGTGTTATTTATAAAAACATATTTTTATCACGACAGACTTGCTTTTTACATCCATTCACGTGACGTAGATTAACGTCATGTTACGTTTAATTAAGATATATTTTCAAAACACCTTACAGGGTTCAATTTTCAATGTTTTTGAACTTACTTTGTCGTAGGCACGTCTGTAATACTACTTTACCTATTATTTAAAGGTAGTTTCGAAATATAGTTTAAATTATTCCCACTTAATTTGAAGTAATTGTGATGTGAATGAGTACTCTAGTGACAAAGACGATCGTGACGCTGGTTGGAAAGTTTGCACGAAGCATTGCACGAATATGATTTAGTATTACGTGCGACCCGGATTTGTTTAGAAATCATAACTACTTGTTTTAATTATTAAATTATCATATCTATGAATTTTAAAGTTTTTTTTTATGGTAAAAAGGGAGCAAACGGGCAGGAGGCTCACCTGATGGGAAGTGATCACCTCCGCCCATGGACATCTGCAAGCCTGGCTTGCAGATGCGTTGCCGGCCTTTCAGGAAAGGGAGGGATGGAGGAGGGAGGGAAGTGGGAGGGAGGAGGGCGGGAAGTGGGAGGGAGGGGGGAACGAAGGAGGAGGATGAAGGGAAGAGGGAGGGGGGAAGGAGAGTGGGCCTCCCGGACTCTCACTCACCGGACGAAACGCGACAGTATAGCTGCCACTTCACGCCGGTCTTCTGTGAGAGAGTGGTACTAATGAACTATACGGGGCGTGCCGGCCCATTCGGCTGCTACCCGAAGGTAACAAGCATGGCACTACCACTTTTGAATAGTAATTCTCAATTTCTAGCTAAATTACGCAATATATGTCTAAAATGTATATCATACACCATCACGTTTAAAATTAAAAAAGGATTTAGTTATTATGCCAAAAAAGCATTCAGTTGTTATAGCCAAATGTATGTTATTAGTCAATACGAGCAAGAATCATCAGATGTGATCAAAATAAACTCTCATTGAAACATGTCACTGTTTTGTTTTATTTAATAGTGCCAAGCCAATTTTATTTTAGGATTAGAAATAGCGGAAGCAATATGTACCCATTTCCTTGTTAAATTAATCTAAACAATTTTTACCTATCAATAATAATGTGCGTTCATACGAAGACATGCACCATCTTTATGTTTAGTTTGTCACAATTTTATTTGTTTGATATGCAAGAAATTCAACTGTGGTCTAATCAAGAAAATATATGCTTTAAAGACGTTCTTAATCTAAATGTGCATAATTATTCATGTTTTGTATACAAATAGAATAAGATCATTTGTAAACAGTTTGTAACTTATGTGTTAAATAAAGAATTTTGAAATCAAATCAATCAATCAAATCTAAACAATGTAGAAAATAGGAGAAGTAAAATTTTTGTTAAGAACATATTTTTTTTATATCCTCATCATCTTTCTTTTTTTTTATATTATCTGGACTAAAAATGCAATTTCACTCATTAATTATTACTATTAATATCTGCAATCCGATTTTCGCCGGCTTAAGAGACGTAACGATCATTTAGATCACGTTTATAATCTTTGTTTCATAATTTTCCCTACGTATTTTTCCAAAGTATTAGGCTAGTTTTATACAAATATGCATCTAAATGCAACATGATCTGAATGAAATAAACCTTAGTGGTTGAAGGACTCGTTTGAAATATCATGTTTGCGGAAACTTGCGGAATATTGCACACCAGACGAAACCACATCACACTTCTCCCTTTACTATTACGCAACTATTTGATATCTGATGATTTGACTTCACACTATTTATAAACGAACGGCATTTTTCAGATTAGAATGAGATATTGGCAGAGCTTTATATTATATTCTAGAATATTCTTAGCGTTTATAGTTGAAATATTTTGAATATTAATATACAAATTCATAAATATTACGTGTAGTACTGTGTAGGTTTGTTTGTTATTGACAAAACAACAACTACCATATATTTCCTCCAATTTTACTGTTATAAAAAGTTTTACTATCCTATAATGTATTGATGTATTTTGTGGTATAAATAGTTGATTCACGCTTAATGCATATTTCAAAGGCTTTGGATCCGTTAGATCCATCTTTATTTTATCTCAAATAATAATTTGAGTTTGTTCACCTGCCTGTTCGTATGTTACGTTGAGTTCATCGACTCACAATAAACGGTCTTCTCCTTTATTCCGCACGTACTGACGCATTTGGGGCGTCTGGGACACGTCTAATTTTGTTTCCTATTTTATTATTCCCTGCACAAATGCACTACATACTTGAAGGTGCATGCATTATTAGCATTTCCTTTGTGCTAAATGAATTTTGACCGATTGCTGTTGGCTTTCGTATTGCGATTTCGAGAATGTGGCAGTTTAAACATTGTATAAAGTGTTCTCTTTATACTATGATTTAAATGTTACGTATAAATAGAATTAGATGCAAAATTCTGACATCTGACAAAAAAACTGACATTCCTTGCCTTTCCTTCGAATATTAAGGCCATCTTAATTTGGGTTCTATATCTTAAAAGGAAAAAAGTACCCTTACTCCTTCCTCCTCACTTCCTTGTCCGTGTTTGTCTGCCTGCCTGCCCTTTTTCTCAGAAACGCGTGATATTATGAAATATAAATTTATAAAATATACGTACTCAAGTCTACAATCAAACTTCAATGATTCCCGATTGTTATTAAATTAGTACAAAGCTATTAATACTCAGAAGTTATAAAACTGCTTAATTAAAAGTCACATAAACCCAGCTACTTTAATTCAGCGTGACACCACGCCATCAGTCGTCGTAATATTTCATATAGGCTATTAGATATTTCAGCCCAAATGTCAGCATTGACGTCATAGGGGCGGCTCCCGAACTATATATAATCCTTTACTAAGGCAAGGGCTAAATGACCGGTGATGCGTTTCAACAGATAATATACGTACCTATTGCTTACACAAAGGTCGACTTTAATCAATACTCTAGTTATATCTGCTTCGTGTGTTCATGAGAAATGGTAGATAATAAACAGGTTAAGGTGAATTGCTTTTACTATTTTTAAGTTTAAAATTACGATGAATAATTTTAGTATTAATTATTATTGCTTTTTAATTTCGTAAGTTATTACTGTTCAATAATATAAAATTTTATCGTATTGGCACAAAGCTTCTTAGATCTGTTGAATCTATGGAATCCTGTTTCTTTTCTTGTTTCATTGGATAGACGTTACTACAATACAAAAGGTTTTATAAAGAAAGTAGTCAGCATTAGGACAAATACTTTCTCTAGTGCTAAGACTAAAAGTTCTGCAGTCTTTTTTACGTAATATATCCAACCAACGTGCATTCTATCTCGTAACTGACCTTAATTAATCAATCTAAACATGCAGCAAAGCGAATTTTAAATATATATTTTGTATATCTAAAATAGCTATTGGCAGTATAGTAAGAGGTATTGACGTCATACGACATAATGGCACTTTAACTGCATTTGGGCCCTTCAGCACACGTGTGACCTATTTAGCATTTAGTTATAAAACTTGCTGAACGATTGATTCAATCACGGTCAATTTAATATTTGTAGTTAATATTCTTATCACTAAAGGTTTTTATGAACTCGAATTGGCTTAAATTGTTTCAATGCACTTCAACCATACCTAATGTTTCCTTGAAACAAATTTTCTACGTGTATCGTGAAGCAACTTAGACTGCGTTTAATTTATAACATTGATTTCTGTAATATCAATATTATATAGTAAAATTTTAATAACAGTTAAATAAATACTTTAATATTTCAACGAAAAATAGCGTATAATTAAAAAACTCTTAAAAGTAGTTTATACAAAAACCACATTCCATATAAACAATTTTCAAACACAGTTATATCAAATAATAAAGACGGTCGTGGTGATTAAATTTCAACTAAAAAGTACTTTTAATTAAAATATAGTGCGATAAAACGTTACTTCAAAAACGTATGTGTATTTTGGAAGCAAGCCACAGTTTCCCGCAACGTCGCACATACAGTGGATCTTTGTTTTTAACGGCAGTAAATTAACAAGTAGTTAAAATAAAATTAAAAATTTACCGAAGCGGTTAACATGTAAGATTTAATTTTGAATGGGGTATGTGCAAAATAATAGCTGTTTAGTGATTTTGGAGAATAAAAGCTCGTAACTGTCTTAGCAAATCAAGCTCAACGTGAGCTTCGGTTCTTGGAATCCGGAGTCTGCGTAGTGTCTATTCCATCTATGTTAGAGTAACGCGTATTTGAATTAGTTACTATAAAGAAAACACCTTTAAGACGAGGCGAGGTAAGTTTTGTTTTATCGTTCATGTAATCTTTTTTTCTTAAAATTGATTATTGTACATTTAAATAATTAACATTTACTAGGTAAATACTACTACACACTATTACCTTGTTCTTTTCTAAAATAGAACAAGTATCACGCACTTTTGGACTATGTTAAAGTTGCAAATCTAATAGCGATTCCTTATTATCAATTATGATTTCAATTCTTGTTATGTTTCAAGTTAAAAATAAAACTTTGAGATTTACTTTCAGAAACCACATGAAACCACTATAAAGCCTTCAGGCAGTAAATGGAAAAATTCAACTTTTCTACTTACAAATATCTTCTACTTCTTCTACTTACACACCATTGGTACGCAGCGACATGAGCGAAGATAGCCCTCAGAATACTTAGAAATAACAAGGCTCTAGAGGAGGATGGCATAAACTTAGAGCTTCTCAAAGCAAGAGACAACCTGTGCTCTAAGAACTAGGCTATTCAATTTTCATTCACATTAAAAAAATTAAACAGCTAAGATGTGGCGGGATTGTTTTCAAGAAATTGTAATGTTTACCAAAATGAATCTGAATTGATGAAATTTATTATTTTATTATCCATTTCTGTAGATAATACTTGACTGACTTAATTGCTATGACGTATTTGTAAGGTTGTTTTTAATATCATGTTTATTTATATGATACAAAGTATTTCTAAAATCTCCACTCCTTTATAAATTAAAAAAACTCTTCAAAAATTCATAATATTTAAATAACGATTTTTATAAATATGTTTACGTACAAATGAAAACAGACGACGATAGATGACATCAAGAAAAAAACAATATTTATTTTTAAAAGATTAACACATAAAAATGACATAAGATTACCATCCTGAAATTTTTTATTAGTGGGATGGTATATCTAACTTGTGTCTGCCTCAGTTATTTTTTAACTTTATCGAAAAGATAGTTAACCTTGACTTCAGGGACGGACTCGGTATTTAATGGTAATATATATGTATGTACAATGTACATGTCTGATGTCTCGACAGACAGGTGCCAATCTATAATGGCCTTTAAATTATGAGTGACATATCCACCTATATGAAGGATTTACACCTGGCATCTTGTGGAAAATATTTTGGATAACATTAATTCTGTTTGAATTGTTTTATAAGTTTTTAAATTTTTGAATTTGCTGTACTCGATGTTTTTTTTTAATCAAAGATTTGTGGGTTTAGGCACAGAAAGGATGATAGATGCTAGAAGCACAGAAAAGATGATCTATTCCGTGGGTATATTAAAGCACTTAGTAATGTTACATTTTTAATCATCTTTCTTAACTTTTCTTTTTATAGAAGTATAAAATTCACACGTGTTTAATGAGACTTATTTCTTATGATGATATTATGGATGCTATCCAAAAGTCGGTGACACGTATTTTATGACGTTACTGTACTGGTTGAGACTTGACATAGGTACGCGTACGTAGACACTTTTTACAAGAAAATACGTACTGTAAGTTGTGACGGTATCAAGGTTAAGTGAAATATGACGTGGAATGGCGTCAACATTCCATATTGATCGAACCAGAAATACGTTTTCACTTAGAATGTCATGAATATCATATGATGCTCATGTTTAATACATGTAATTGCTATGACGATATCGACTCCTCTATTCAAGTATTCTGGTGGCCTTCCAAATATTTTGTAAGTTCAAATAAGTATACGAGATTAGGTAGTTAAATATATTTTTTTATTATTGCAATTTGATAAGGGTAGTACTTGTTCAAAGGTATTTTAACAATAAATTGCATGAAAATACGTCTAGTTATTATGGAATCAAACAGATAAAAATATATTTTCTAACCTTTCTTAATTGTACGGGGCATCAATTATTAGTACACATAGTTAGTAGTGTTTATTCATAAGGGACGAACCCGAACGAAGCAAGGGTGTGTCACTACTCACTAGTGACTTATTAAGATTATTTTTTACACGAACGAAGATATCTACGTCACGAATAAAATAATTCACGTATAAACTGTTCAAAACTTACGCATTTTATGTAATTGCTATTGTTTTCGAACTTTTTAGAAGAAAATAAGTATGATTTTCGTATAAACTGCTAAGAAAGTAACTATTGCGTTTAAACGTGAGTAATGACATTCACGGTCACATGACAACCTACGCTCGGTATATTTTGGCGTCACTAAAAATCTTCAGCCGGTTATGAAATCTGTATTTTTATACGTAGCACATATGCATGACGATATAAGGCCTCTGAAAACTTATTTCTTTTAATTTATAGACTTATTAAGGTGTAATAATTTCTTACATGCCCTTGAAAAGTCTTTTAAAAGATTAATTTATCATTATTTTTTTCATAAACATACCACAGAACATTTCTCTCTATGTGTTTTTTTTATAAAAAAAATCTCAACAAAACAATAACACTACTCTTATCGGTTTTTCGTGATTTTTGTAGTGATTTCTAGCTAATCTACGTCTCTATTGTTAAACAAGATTATAATTTATCAATTTTTACTGCGCATTAATATTTTTGTCTTTTTGACATAATTACGGTAAAAAATATTAAAATTATCTTTTGTTTACTTATATTTAATAAAAGATAACAAACTTCCCCTAATATTATCAATTTACTTAAGTCGTAAAAAAATCACCAGAATCATAATATCGTGAATATATTTTTATGTAAGTATCTAAGAAAGATAAGCATATAAAGATACTCATCATATACTACTTAAATACATGTACATTATTCAAAACATCACGTACGTGAGTAGCCCATCTTCACAAAAGATTGGTCACGGATTACAGTAGAATGTCTATTGAAATATTATACTCAGGTGACGCGGACGCTCAGCGAGCTATTAGTATTTATTTGTCTTGCTTATTTACAATTTGCCATGGAAAGTTAACGTCTTTTCATGACATATAATTATTCGATATTATTGTACTTATTTCTATTCTATTTATATATTTCATATAAAAGATAATAATTTATGCAAATTTGTTACTTGGAGTTCTAAATTTCGCTTTATGTCTTGAAATTAGCAATTTTCTTTAATTTCAACTCTTTATTCAGATAAAGGTATTTTAAACAAAATTATCGTTTCGAACTTTCGCGAATTATTGAGATTTTTGGTTCTGACGTTTCGAACGAAGGCTTTGCAATAAATATTATTGTCTCAGGGGACACTAAGCTTTAGATGTCTCAAAGCTGATTATATACTTACTACAGACTATATCTACCCTCAAAATTATACTTAACTAATCTCACAATATACAAAAATTGCACCAAAATGCGTTAGTTTGTTTGTGTTAATATTATTAAAATACTATACCTACTTATTTTTTATAGTTTCAATAAGATGTAGAATTTAATATTAAATTATTATGATTATTTAAATAATTATTTTGTTGCATTAAATATCGTTTTTAACAATTTTAAAATAATAATTAATTGCATATCATTGTATTAAAAGGTAATAAATATGCAAAATTTGTAAAAACTGTGTGACCAAATAATATAGTTTTATTCATTTATTCTCATATACTTTCAATTAAGAACTTGAATGCTTAGATGAAAGTTTATGATGAAAACTTTCTAAACGGAGAACAATACCTACGTACTTTCCGACGTTTAATGTTGTTATTTTAACTCACACCAGGTGGGGTCTACAAACTTTCAGTATCAAAACAGTTCCTAGTAAATAGCCAATAAAATAAAATGAGATTTATAATGCCGTCTTTTATAACAGTAATGTATCACAAATAAATGCGAATCTTTGTTAGTATATCAGTTTGTTTGGTACGCCTTTACGAGCATTTCTACGTATAATAAAACCAAGTACCACGTGACTATAACTAAGGGAAAAAAAATCGTTCATCGCAAAATGAATGACGTAAATGAACGTCATATTTTTCACTAATTGCGCAGAAAATGCAACCGCTGATTATAAATAGGCGCTATTCGTCTCAGGTTTTCTTCCTGGTCGCCCAGTCAACCTTGATGTACTGCTAGATACATTAAATGAATAAGTAATTATTGCGTATTATGTTTACTATGAAACGTTAGATTGCTATGATGATGATGTCCGTCAGATATATGAGTCACAAAGATTAGTTCTAGCCGAATATTTGATATGATATACAGTAGATATAGGACCTACAAAAAGTTCTCAAGGCGAACAATCAATCTTGGAGTATGGTGAGGACTCCACTATGTCTTATTTTATACTAAAGGTGTAAAAACAAGAAACTTGCTATTTAATACAGGCTGTATTAATAAAATTTGAAGTCATGCAAAATAAATTTTCATCAATAAATGATTAAAACTTTATATCCTACCAAAACTAGAAACAAAGGGTGATTTGAGATAAGTAGTAGTAATAAATTGTGCGTTGTAATTACCTACCTATAGCTATATATATTTAATGGTATTGTTTTATAACGTTTAAACATTTATACGCGTTTTATTAATGTAATAGAGTATTACTTTTAAAGTTTGTATGGAACTTATCTTTCCAATAGTCAAAGGTATAGTTAAATTGAGATCCAAGACAAATGTTTATCTAAAAGATACGTTGAAATTTCCTACATTCTAAATACCCAATTCTGATAGTTATACAACAAATACATACTAAAATTACGTATTATTTTTCTATTCTGCTTCTGCGCAAATCTGTTCTTTTTCATCTTGCGTACAAATAACAAGATGATTTTAATTTTTTCTTAACTCAAGTACAATTTTCGAGACATTTTCTCTCCTATTGTATTTGACTTCAAAATTATGTAAAAAATGTAATTAATAGTATACGAAATTATATTAATTATATAAAATAATGTTTCTTTTTTTGTGGGAAATAAGAAAAAATGCAAGAATCGCAGCTTAATGTTAATTATAGTTCTTTCGCAAGATACTTTGCATATAATTTTGACCGACCTCCATAAAGCAATATAAGTAGATACTCAATCCGGATGATTTTTTTATCTGTATATGTATCCCATTTTTGTTTATTTGTATATGATAATACTAGCGTTACCCGTGGCTTCGCACGCGTTCTAAATTCGGTAGCGTGATGTAATAATCAAATTGAACCAGCAAATCTTGATCTTGAGATTAGCGCGTTCAACCAAACAAACAAACCGACGACCATACAATCCAAACAAAAAGTCTGTGTGGTCATTGTATTTATAGCTCTCTAATAATGCTCATACATATTAATATGGTTGAGTATTTGAAAGACTTTAACATGTCTTGTATTTAAACGGACTGAGTGTATTGTAATGAAATTATTAGGTTTTATAGTAGTTTATTTAGGTTTATTTATAGGTCGAGTAAAACTGTCTGTTATTTTATGTTACTTTCTATTATTTATCATTATTTTTTTCTAGCATACGCGTTACTAATGTACCAAATGCGTTTTGTTTATTTAAACGTGATCTACGCGTATTAATTCGCTGTCGCTTACAAACAGGAAAACAAATTGCGTCGTTGCTAAAACAAAAATAACCCACAAACATAACAATGCAGAAGACTTGAGCCTCATGAATCGTGGTCGAGCTCATAATGCTTTACAACAAAGACTAAAATTACAAAACAATTGTGTATTTTACAGTTTCATGTGTGTCGTTCGACGAATTAATTGCCACCACCAATTTATTGCGGGAACTATTAAATTAAGGACGTTTAACAACTTATATGTCAGCGTTTAAATTTTTCAGTCCTTACTCATTTTTTGGTAAGAAAATACTGAAATTGGCTTTAAACTGCTGTAGAACACAGCGGTAGAGTTGTGCTATTTGAAATTATTTTGATCCCCCAAATAAATTACATAATATGCATTAAAGAAGCGAACAACAGTTAATCAACCTCCTCTATTTGTCAACCGTATATATTTTCTTTGAGCTTTACCTTTACGAGCTTTAGTGTAATCAATAAAAAATAAAGAATTGCTTTAGTTTTTACAATTTTGGTCAAAGATTGACCAATGGTCGATAACTATTATTTCGGTAAAGCATAAAAATTGCCTCTTGTGAGAATTTTCAGAATAAAGGCAGGTCCAGAGATTATAGAAAGTAGAACTATTTATGACACTAACAGCTTTAAAATTCATCAATCAGTTCTATGTGAAGGTATTAAAGTATATTTTTCAACTACAATCCAATTTAATGATTTCTTAAAGACTTCGCTGCATACAGTTGCATTGTGCGGTTTATTAAGTTTCCATATCGAGTTCAATGACCCACAATACCTCACTACTACCTCAGGAGTACAGGATGAAGAATTTGTATGAAATTAATTAATTTTATGTGTTTATTTTTAGCGGATACCAGTTTCATCATTTTTAAATAAATTACCTACTTCCTGATAGTAATTTTAATAGTTTATTTATCCATAATAGTTTATGACCATATCGCGTCTATTTCCTGGCTGAAAGATGTTCAAAAATTTTGTGCTCGAAAAGGAATTTTGAGATACGATCAAGTTTCATTAATTAAATAATATGAACAGATATGTATTAGTTTCCCAGTTACAAAAATATGTAAGCTATTTAACAGTTTTTAATGTTATTAAATGTTGTAAATATTATTATTGTTACAAAGAAGTAGTTACCTATGCATGTAATGATGTATGGTTCAATCATGGTTCAATGAACGAACTGCGTTTGCAACGATGGAACTTTCTTTATTCCTGTATATTAACTAATATTTTATATCATTCCTTTTTAAGTGAAAATAAATTGAATATTACCTGGATCACATTTACTTAAAATAATGTTTGTAATCTTCTGTTTGAGGTATACTACTAGTGTAATATCTATCTTTTAACTTTACTGTCGTTTTGCCTTTAAAGTTTGTGATAGATATGTGAAGCCAAAATAAACATTATAAGATAATTCTAAAGAGTAATAAAATACTTAAATTCACTTTATTGCTTCGAATTATCTGAACGCGATGAGAAGACAGTTAAACTAATTTCTGGTTCAATGCCAAGTGCAATATTAATATGTATTAAACATCTATTCTGATTTATTATACCAAATAGAAGCCAAGGTGTTCTAGAACTGTCGATTGGGAGAATAAATACTTCGTAATGTAAATTAATTTATATAAAAATGTTAGGTGAGGTTTGAGTAATAGTACAGTATTTTAGGAAAAATTACAGGAGACTATAAAATTCTTATTGTGCATTTACATTTGTACATTTAAAACGTATTTTTGTATATAAAAGACAGTGATAACGCATTCGCTTTGATGTGCAACCGAGTGATGCGGGTTCTAGTCCGGGTATCGCACCTTCGATATTTTCATGTCCGAATCATTCATAGCGAGGAAACCTGTATGTCATAAGTTTTCAAAAGACATGTGATGTCTGCCAACACGCTCTAGGCCAGCGTAGACTATGGCCTGATCCCCCTCGTATTGAAAGGGCCGTGCCCAGCTGTGGGACGTTAAAGATAGCTGAAAACGTACATACAAACACAAAAAATTTTACTTATTTTATTATATATTTCATTTCATCTTAAGAAACAAAGACTTATACAGTACGGTTTGCTTTTTGGGGTTTCGATAAAATGTAACTTATATAGGTAAAAAACAAACATGCTTATTTCACATTTAAGATAACCTTTAATAAAAATAGTGATTTCATATTATTTTTCATACCTATTTCAATATTTCAACAAAGTAAATATATAGAAAGGTAACGAGGCAAATCAAGTAGTATTATTTTCTATGGCTACGAGTATATAATGTACATAAAAGCGATATAAAGTTTCAGCTTGTTTGTTATTCGAAGGACTATCATCCCGAGGTCGCCATTATCAATTACCCTCATGGACATTAATTGAAACGCATGCTAGTAATAAAACATGCCATGTACAATGGTAATTATGAAATAATGGCGCAGATATTATTTAACAATATACCGTAAAAGCTAAATATTTAAGTTATGATTTTATCTATTATAATTGAATTTAACTACAATATAATAGTAATTTATTACTATTTTGACTGTGTACATACCTAGGTAATATTGAGTTATTACGACCGAAAGGATATAGATTACTGAAATGGAACTTGTACGTCTAAAAACATCTGCAGCCGACTGAAATGCGCCGACTAGAGTTTTGGCAGCGGATCCCTCTTGTATTAAGGAGAAACCAGAAGTGACACGTTTAATAGAGTTAGATACGCATTGAGTTATTATTTAATTATTTGTTTTTGATAAAATAAAGTTAAGTTAAACATCAAATATTATTTTAGTTCAGTACGTTAAACCACGGAATTGATAAATATCTATATTCAACTGCCCTGTGCGTTAAACGTTCATTGGCTCTGAACTAAAATTCATCACATCCTGCAGATGAGGATGTGATGAATTTTATGTGAGAATCATATAATTATTATAATTGTCTCTATTTTTATTTCCAAACTAATTTTACCATATTGGCAAGCGATTTCCAAATAAAATAATGACTTATGTATTTTTGGTTGGTCGGTGTCATTGAGTACGTACGAGTATGCGACTACTTTTTTATTGTTCGGAAAGTTGATCGAGAAATCTAGTTGAATATAAAATTGATAAAATGTTGCTGTATGTAGGTATGTTTTTATTCATAAAAACGAAAACGATTAGGTAGTCTCTAGAATAAAGTCGTTAACAAGAGTTAAGCAACAACAACAATATTATATAATTAACAATAAGAATTGAGAGTTATATATATTCAATATTATATTCTATAGCTATATTTAAAATCAATTTATTTTATTTCCTATTAGTAATCTAATAATTCAATACCAAAGTCTAGTGCTTTGTCAAAATCATATCAGAAAGTCAATTCCAAACACAAAGGAGAAAAAAATAGCAAACCGAGATCGTGGAAGATGCTATTTACATTCAATGCCATTGAATGCATGAAAGCTAATTTTTTTATCTATTAACTATCATAAATTTTTTTTTATAAACATCTACCATTTTAATTTTATTTTCAGGAATCAAACAGACAAATCATAATATCAAATACCTTAAATACCTACGAAGATGACTAACTTGAGAAGCTACCAATTTTAACTTAAACTAGCTATGCCCGGCCATGTTTCGCTGTGCCTTTATAAAGTACTAGCATACCGGAAACCAAATTCTTTCGGAGTCGCGCGGTATGGTACCTCGCAGAACTAACGCCCGCCCTTCCCGTTTGAGCAACACTTTTTATTCATGCTTCGCTCCTATTGGTCGTAGCGTGATGTAATAGTATAGCCTTCCTCGATAAAAGGTCTATCCATTACAAAAAGAATTTTTCAATTCAGACCAGTAGTTGTTCAAACAAACAAACAAACTCTTCAGCTTTATAATATTAGTATAGATTATGGCAATAAAAAACGATTTGCGATGTGCAAAAAAACTTATTTTTTAAACAGACTATGTAATCGAATTCAGGACATGTTAAATACAACATATGTAATAGGTAGGTATATATTACACACAACTCAACTTGACATAGTGACACTTTTTATCAGTGGGTAAGCTGTAATTATAAATATTTTGCCTATTTAAAAAAAAACAAATAAGTAGGTATAAATAGTAATATTAAGATAGCAACGGAAAGAGTGTGATGTTTACATTATTTGTTAGACAATAACAACGGTTACCATGGCAACAAACAAATGAATCACTTTAAAATTTGAAAATGTGTTTTCGTGGGATCTTTAGAGTATAAAGTATGTATAAACACTTTTAAGTAAAACGCATCTAATCATCAAAGATCTGTCAAAATCGTGTCAATCCCTCGACTACTTTTCGAGATATGCGGACTTTTTATATGTAGATCATAGGTATGTACTATAGAATCAAGTATGCTATGAATTTAGGAAATTAAATTGTGTATTAATTTTAGTACCTATCAACTGAAAATAATATGTTGTATGTGTTTTAACAATACTGATGTATTTATACTAGAATTCGTAGAAAAAGCTCTAACCCACGGTTATTTTAAAGTTATTAACAGCTTGTCTAACTAAGGACGTGATATTTATGTTTACTATCAACGATCGGATGATCCTACTCTGAAGTTTGCTTAGAGTACTTATGAAATAATACTAGTAAAGTGATTTTTAATTTTTATGCATATTAAATTACTAATATAAAAGTTGTATGCTACGTAATTAAAAATCACAATTATAGTAAATCCTTAACAAAACATCAACATTTAAATATTTACCTATTTGATTTATAGCTAGCCATATAAGTAGGTAATACTCAACTGATTACACGTGATTATACCTACTTAGGTACTCTATTTAACAAAGTCGATGAAGTATATTATCTTTAAGAGGCGGCTGTCACTATTCTTGTTTTAAATAAGTAATCATTTGACCGGATGACATAACCAATATGACTTAATTAAATTACATTAGGTAAATAATACGAATTTCCACTCTAGCGTTACACAATAGAACAGGTTTTTTGGCATTGATATAATATTATGTATAGAATCTAGATGCTGCTATCTTTGATTATATACATGTGATCAAAGGCCGCTATCAAGAAGTAGGTATTCGATATTCATGACGTTATAAATCTTCACTAAGGAAGCGACGAAAACCATAGTCCCCTTAATTGAAGATTATATTTTAGGAATAATATTCTTTAAGAAATGTCTTAATCTATATACATAATATATAGAAAAAAATAATGCCTGTTTTCCTTAGACAAGTAATAATTATTTGAGAACGACTTTACCGATTTCATTCATCTCTATTTTAAGTATTCTGTATTCCAATACTTAGTAAAACGTATTGCGCAGAAAATTGGATAATTACGGTTTTAGTAACTAATTTTAATTCCCTAGGTACCTAAATAAGAACCCGAGCTAAGCGAGGCGGTAAATCTCTAGTCGGTAGGTACCTAATAACTTTTATACACAGTAGCTATGTAGGTATAATGTTAACTTATTGCTTCTGCAATTTGTTTTTAAACTATCTAAAGTTAAGATAACTTTTAAAGCTTACGATTAAATATTAAATAATAATATACATGTTAAGTCTTATGTACAGAGTCATCAAAAATAATTCGCTTTCCATGATAATAAAAGACATTTTTGCGAAGGGAAATAATACCAGTCACCAAATTATAATGTAAATTAAAAAACAAACATTTACAATGGAAGTGAAAGTGAAATGATGCACTTACCAACATGTAATAGGCCGGTGAGATCAGATTCTGTAATAAAAAAATATGCGTGAAAATAATGCCAATGAGTGCGTGCACAATTAAACAGTAGCATGGAATGTGAACTTATTATAGGTACTTTATGGGCAAAGAAAGGTAACGCCACAACCTTCTTATTAGAAAAATACAAATTAAATAACTACTTTTTCTGTGAAAATTAGTAGTAAAGTAAGTATATAATAGTTTACATCAAACATGAATAATTAAACATTATTTTAAAATACTTAAAGTAGGTTATATTCTTATAGTATTTCTTTTCTTAAATAAATTAATTCGTTTTTAATAAAAGAGAATAAAAAAAAAATTACAAGCTATTAAAGCTAAAATAATTAAGCCTAGGCACCTCACCTAACATATGCTTGGGCCCCTTTATATCTAGCTATTCATCGATTGGACTAACAATTTTTAAAACAGCTTAGTTATTAATAATAATACAATTCATATTTTTTTTCTCTAAGACCTAAATTACCGATCGACATCAAATGACGACGACGACGTTACACTATCATAAATAATTATACTATAAACTGTAACAAAAGTTTTTCGTGTCATTATTCTGCGTTGGATACACATCCGGTCACCGGATGTAGCACAAACAATTAAATGTTCACGGAAATATCAATTTTACAGGAAGCGAAGATCTACATGGAAAATGACATTGTCTTGAGACCTTCGTCGTCGCCCTGTTTATGTTTAAGTTGGAGAATTTTCCTAAGTTATATCTTATTTTAATGCTGACTTTTTTATGATATCATATGACCCTAGCCCAATTTGAGATGAACGAGGCAAACAAAGTTTTAATATAGGTGTGTATATTTTTAAACAATATTATTTTGTTATGTGATAACTATCAAGGCCTTAATATTATTGACTTTAAATTACTATGTATTTAAAATATTATGTAATAATTGGAATAATGTATGTAAATATAGAAAAAATGCAGGTGTTTTTAATTACAATGTGCCATAAGATAATCGTGATTCAGTTATTTACAAGACATTACAGATTCTCCGTAGACGCGCCGCAGAAACTATTATGCTTTTACAATAATATTATGCTCATCAATAAAGGCCATCAATGACGCAAGTACAATCAACATAAAGATATGTAGGTGCGTGCAAAACATCACCCCATTATATCAGAAATATTTGTCCCCAAAACATCTGAGGGCGATAACAAATAATGCTAGCTAACTTTGTGCCCAGACATTACCTGCGTGCTGTATTTTTAGCATTTTATTTTCATTAAGTAATAATAGTTATACTTAATCTACGTTAAGTTCTTATATAATTCCTTCAAAACCCCATATCTTTTCAGTTTCAAAATATACAATATTATTATACAATTTTCTTTTTCAACCAAAACAACCCTCGTAGAGGATTTTATTTTAGAAAATTACCTACATCTTTTCTCGAGGCTTAACGTATCCCCAAATAAATAAAAAGAATTCCGTAAGTCCACATTTATAGATGTAAGGTCGTTTCTATTCCTTACACCGATAAATGGCACACCATTTTATTTCAATACAGATAAACTTTTTTGACCTCAACCGTCTATATAAATGGATTAGTAAGGAAATAAGAATGTAAGCCGGTCAATTTAGGCCATTGTGATGATCATAGCTTTTTAAATTGTTATTACGGCATGATGTAACGAATGATTAGCCAAGAAGTCCAAAATATAATCTGAGCTGGTCTGGTTATAGGTACAACTCTAGGTACTTAGGTCTTGGATTCAAATTTTTCAACTAAATCGGGTCGTACTGATTGGTTTTATCATTCAATGATTTTTCAAAAACTTCTCAGTACAAATTTGGAAAGTTGGCCATGCCTTAAAGCCTTGAATACTACTTGTAATTTCTTACCATTCGTTACGTAGCTGTATAATAGCTGACTCATCGGACTATGAGATTTAAAAGAATAGAAAGTAGACATGTATCTGAGACCACATTAAAAGTCCCATTATAATAATTAAACTCGTTAGGATTGTAATATGTACGACACACATTAAGTATTTGCATTTCAGGTATTCCAAGTGTTGAGAAAGAGCAGGAAAGTCAGTATAAGGTAAGGTAAGACGTTTTTATGTGAGTGAAATTTGCTTTGATTAAATACATTATAGTGTATAGTATAATGTATAGTAATAATACTTTATAGTGTATAGTAACAAGTTTTAGATTATCGAAATATGACATATTTATAGGAAAATAGTATTATATACACATAAGATTTTTATTTCAGTATAGGTGGTGGTATAAATTGGTTTTTAGTGCGAAATGAGAGAAGTGCTAAGTCCCCAAAGGACGCGAAAACCTTCAATTTTCATACTGTACATTTCTTTCGAAGAAGACAGAAGTAGCCAATAGCAATGTAATTGATCCCTTTAAATAGGAATAAGAAGTCAAAATTACTTTTTACTAGCCTAGTTTTTTTTAGGTACTACTTTAGGGAGACAATATTCAGTGCCATATGTAATCTTAACAAGACTGGAAAAAAACATCTCTATTATCTACTTAAATTGTTTACTAATTCAACTCTATTTTAATTCGCGACCTCCATGCTAATCATAACCATGTCACTGCGCCATATCACAAGGTATTTAAACTTTGAGACAAACAAATAACGCAATATATGCTCGAGTTTCAACGTTTACGTTATGACTTGGATAAACAGTCGGAAGAAGGTTTCCACTTCTTATCTCATTTATTTGTTCTAGTGTCAAGGGTCCCGTAAATCAGCCAGATATAGAACGACATTGCTCTTATCATACCCCCTGTGAACTATCATAATAAAAATAGGTACGTACTTCATTTACTATCGTCTTAGTTACGCTGCTATAGGTTTTTGAACCATTTAATCCGATTGTGATGAAATCTGGTGAATATTCTGATACATACGAAAGTTTGTGGTAGAAAAAAAAGAATATTTCTTTAGACGTTTGTATTTTATGAGGACTAGTCGCTTGTAGTGTATTTACTATTTACTGATAGTATTTTAATGATATTAGAACCATGCTATTATATAAATAAATAAATAAATGTTGGGACATTATTACACACACATCTAGTTCCGTGGTAAGCTACGAGGTTTGTGTTACGGATACCAGATAGTTGATACACTACAGCGGTACTCGAACCCGTAACCGCTGGCGCAGCAGTGTAAATATGATTGTTCTATTGAGTACAAGTAAAAATATTCATACTAGACATAAGAATGTAATTTTATTGATATTAGGTATAATATAGTCTCACAATTATGAGCTCCAACTAACCTAATATTTTACATCTTTTAATTATTGCAAAGTAATAACCATTAATATTCTAGATTGATTTCAGAAATTGTTGGATGGGCGGTATTTAGAAGAAACCATTATAATTGCACGTCGATATAGAAACTAATTGATTAACATGTAGAAAAACAAGTACTAAATATAGCCTGAGTCATGGTAAAATCTTTCAACACGTTAGAAAGTTTTAATTGAATTACGCAAATAAGGAAAAAAAGCTATCCGTAGTAATATGGGAAATATTAAGTTTTTATTTTTCCTTTAGATAAATCTTTTCTATTTTATTATTTAGTAAAAACAAAAATATGC
Source organism: Boloria selene (assembly GCA_905231865.2). Taxonomy (NCBI): domain Eukaryota; kingdom Metazoa; phylum Arthropoda; class Insecta; order Lepidoptera; family Nymphalidae; genus Boloria; species Boloria selene. The sequence continues at coordinate 8,363,385 of HG993140.1, read as the reverse complement.
TATGTATATAATATAATTAACTGATTAATTAAATAGCGTCGAAATAACACTATTGTATTTTAATGCATTTTATTTCATTTTGCTTCATTTTCCTCCATAATTACTATGAATTTATTCTCATTTATATATAGGTATTTTGTTGTTTCGAGCAAATTGAATTGTAAATAAACAGTAAAATCTGTTCGTCATTGGAGATTATTCCATTAAGTATCGTTGAAAAACAAACATTACTACAAACATAAATATGTCTACGTCTATATAGTATTATCGATAGTCTTAGGTCAATCTCATTGCAAAATAGATTATTATTACACACGGAACGGGCTTTCGTAACAATAATAAAGGGAAATTGAGTATTGTTTCCATAACATTATATCTACACGTGTTTCAATATTCCACCGCGTATAGCTTATAAGTCATAACTTAAAATGAGTTAAACCTGTACATATATACATACAGCTTTTTCATTTTAGCTTATTAAGAATATAAAATTTTTATTAAGTAAATGACTTGAATGGTATTGGGTACCTTAACATTTCGTATAGAGAACGCATAAAAATTTATTTTGAACGATTAAATTACTGATTTTTTTGTCACATTTGTTCAAATTGAATTAATATTATTTGATTGTATATTTCTTACTATGAGAACTATCGGTATGAAGTAAGGTTAGAGCCTTAGAGGTTGTTTCCTGAGCTCGTTAAAAAAAACAAATTTTCTTTTGATTTTGATTTCATTTGAAAAACAGAAAATGTAAATATTCATAGAAAATTTAAATTTCGATTATAGGTAAATCTATTTTAAAATAACACCTAGGTACTTATTCGATATTATATTCCAGACGTGAATTACTCAAACGTACCAACGAAGCAAGAAGTGAAAGTAATTAATTACATACATATCATTATTATAATATCAAGTTTATAAACATTATAGTTTAATTATAAAGAGATTTCTATAATAACTTGTCTTTAGAAAGTTATACAGTATAATAAAAGTGTAATATTATGAAATTGTATCAGTTATAACTTATATCTGGCGAAATCCTAGGAACTGAATGATTCAGCTCACTAAAACCAGTAAACAGTTGTTACAAAGTCGTTACATTTCTATGGGTTGTTAGACTTACATTGACGCGATATTACAAAACATCAATATGAAGTTGTGTAACAATCCATTGCGTTAAAATATGATGTTTTATTTCATACTAGCGACTCGCCCTCGCTTCGCTCGGGCTCTTCCGTAGATTTAGCACAGGCAAAGCCGCGGGATCCACTAGTTATGTATATAAACCTTCCTCTTGAATCACTCTATATATATTAAAAAAACCGCATCAAAATCCGTTGCGTAGTTTTAATGATTTAAGCATACATAGGGATATAGGGACAGAGAAAGCGACTTTGTTTTATACCTACTATGTAGTGATAGGTAGGTGGTACCTACCTATACTTATCGTTTCATACTACATATTTTAATACAGACAGACAGTTTATATAAGTGATTCTTGATAACTATGGATAAATATACGTAAACACGTTTGTAAACTACCTAGTAATGAAATAGGTTTAATAAGATGAGGAAGTTACCCGATTTTATGAAAAAAGATGTGTTGTTAGTCATAGATGACTATTATTTTGTTGACGTCACACATGAAGGATCGTATTTTTACTCTGAGTTACGAAGCCCATTAATGAATGTACCTAGTTATGTTATTATAACTTATGACTTGTATAAAAATACATTTTTAGTGTTTATTACTTAGACTTTTTACAATTAATATAATGCTTGTAATTAAAATATAATAACAAATAATGTTTATTTATTCATGGAAAACATTATATTGTATTATTATAAGTAAAGTTATCTACATAATATAGGAAATACTAACGCCATCTAGTATCGCATACAAAACCACATTGGTTGGAGTAGCGCCATCTAGTTTGTTTTAAGATAAACTTAAAGTGTATGTTGTACATTTTATATAGATGTCACCATCAAGAAAACAGCACCAAATAGTTAACATTTGTTTAACTAGATGTCGCTACTAAAGTTACTTCATTTATAGTCTACCGTCTGAGAGGTCGCTAGTAGTAAGTTTATAAGATTGCCATCTAGTGTATAGCATTGGCAACTAATCAAGCTTACGAAAGTACTTACAAAAATGCTTTCTAGATGGCGTTGTACTAAAAAGTAAAATAAAATTTTACTTAATTCATGTTACGTATGAATTTATATATTTTATCACAGAATAGTTTTCCCAAATAACTAATGAATATATTATTATGATTAATGTACATTTGTAATATTAAAATATTGAAAATTTACAAAATGGGTCATGCTTAAAATAAATTACAGAGGCTGTATGTTTAATAAAAATAGTACAAAAATGAAACAAGAAGATAATTTAGTGTTTGATGTAAGAAAATAACTCACCAGTGTCGTTAAGTAAGCCATGGATATCTGTCGTCGACCTGTCGGCCGACATTGCTGCAACAAAAAAGATACGGAAATTAAAGACATCAGTAACTTATGTGATTATTTAAATTTAACCTTTGTGAATATGTTAACATAAATTATTATTTTTTTAAACATAATTGTCAATTTCCTTTATAAGTTAGTTTAAATTATATCTTTTACACATAAAAGAAATAGTTAAAAAACAGAGAAATTTAAAAGCCATCCAATCATGTCAAGAATGGGGGTTCGTGTTAAAATTTATCTTCAAGACTCTTGTAAATGAGGGGAGTTTGAACGACTTAGGATATTGGCATTACGATTGTTCTCGTAAAAGCTAAACACAGACATGGGAAGCCTCTAAAATTATTTTTCTGTAATGAGAATATGAATTTAGAATATTTATTTTTAAGCTTCATTGTACCTAGTAAAACTGTTGGCCTAATACGTACTATTTACATTACATTGCAAACAAATGAAAATCACAATAAACTATTAAAGAAAGAAGTACGGCAGCCTCTCCTTCTCTTTAGGTTACCATTTAATTTAAAACGACTAGCACATGTATCCAATCACCGCACAATTCCTAACACCGGCTATAAAGTTATGAATTCAATTATTTAATAAACATGTGAAAAATAAATGACTTTTACTATTGTAAGAACTAATAGTGAAGTGAAATGAAATAAATTTCATACTTTTTTTTGACTTTTACTATTGTAAGAACTAATAGTAAAGTGAAATGAAATAAATTTCATAACGTATAGTGTATAGTACGTAAAAGCGCAATCTATGATTACAGTGCACTATAAATATATATATTTACCTGATTGCTGATTCTTTATTTATAATCAGTAAAATTACCAAGAGCATTACCTATTTAGTTTTCCTTCGCTTAGAATATTTTTTTTTTTAAACTATAGTAGGTATAACTTTTTTACTTCTATTTTTTGTTGTTTCACGCACGCAACGTATAAAAGTAGGTACCTACTAAACGTATTTTGAAAAAAAAATGCGTATTGATGACTTAGTGCTTGATGATACTTTATGATACATTTTATTACAGGAAAATCCACGGGAAAAACACTACGTTGAAAATGGTGATATACCTAATTGTATAAATAAATATCACAGTATCATTTTTGTACAAAGAAAGTTGATGGACCAAAGTACAAGACCAAAGTACCTACAATATTACCAAGTGACAGGAATATGAAAAGGCTTACATATGGGTGCGTATGAACCTGCCTATCTGCTACATTAAATTATAATTTTCGTCAGGTAACAGGCAAATTTCTTGAGCAACGAGATTTTTATGGGCACCAGATTGTAAAAGGTAATGTAATTACTTTCATATAAAGATGCCGCTCATCTCCGTTAACAATGATTATATGTATTATACAATCTGTAGATTCAATTACGCGTGTATCTGTTTATCCGTTATATAACGATTACGTCATAACCGTGATCTGCGAAGGCCAGAGTCAGACCAAAGTGAGCGTGACCATTGATAACATGCTGCTGAAGAAATTGCTGGATCAGATCTTAGACTATAGAATTGGTAATTATATCACTAGTAAAGTTGCTTTGTTCGATTCGATACTATTATGCGCAGGCGCAGTAAATCATATACCTACCTATCTACTTTAGTTTTAATATTTAGTGTTTTTTAAATATAAACAAGACGCATGATTACAATTTACTATGGTTATATATATAATTATACAACCTTATTCTTTCGTGAGTCATCAACAAGATGGCTACATTCAATGGCTTTATTTATAACAATAGTTTATTTTAATGGCCTAATCTATTTCATTAAGCACCTATAAATTGTAATTTTTTTAGTATTTTTAAATATGTCTCAAGATTATTTCGGAGGCCATGTCCACTTTTAGTCATGTTTTTTTTCTAATGCTTAAAGCATTACATTTGTTGTTTTATTTTAATTCGTAGCTTCTCTAATCTTTCAAAACGATCCAGACATACAACTTCTTCTTCCAGTTCGTGTAATAGGTACCTTGTGTAAGATTAAGCATACATATATGTCGGCATAAAATGACGTAGAAGGTAGGCCATATTAAGCAGTTAAAATTATTTCCCCTACTAGGTATAGTAGCTCTGTAGTGCAGGTCGTGTTGTGGAAGCGATTGGTGTGTGGTGACATCGTGGACCTGAGATTTTCAGAGGAAAAAACATCTTTCCCGCCTCTGGCTGACCTTTGAATGAACCGAGGGTTAGTTATTTGAAACGGTCGAACGGTTCAATCTGAACACTAATAAATAAGCCTACTTACGTATGAAATATCCTTAGCTGACTAGAAATTACTACGTAATCTATATTTTTTTCACATCACATTTGATTTCTAAAAAATAAATCGTTAAATTTGTATTACATCTTACATTTGTATATTATAGGTAACTAATATGTATTTAGGTAGGTACATAGATATTTTATAGCGCTCAACTTAAGTGCGTCACTATCTACAATATCTTTTTACTGCGAAGGAAGACTATCATTATTAAATGAACAAAGGCGTTCACACGTTGAGATAAAATGATAATTAATATGTACTATAATAATGATAATTGTATTTTCGTTCAACTTTTTAATTTCTTGTAAACAGACAAGTTAAAGAAATACAGTTATATTCCAAAAGTACTTATAACTAAGTTACCCTCAGGTGTACTCGTATGTAAGTTTCATTTAAGACTAGCGTCTCATCCTCGCTTCGCTCGAGTTCATCCCTAGATTTAGCGAGCACAGCGGCAGGTTCCGTCAGAAAAAAAGAAATAAAATTTCTAAAATAAAAGTAGCCTAAGTTACTTCTTATCCTTAACATTAGATACTACTATTTAATTATCTAGGATAATGTGAGTTTTATTTTAGTTCAATACATGAATAGTTTTAATCATAGCTATCGCCATATTGCCACCTTTTCAGCATTTTCACGACAAAATTTACGTATGTTTATCTATATAATGATTTTTATATGTATTAAAATGATTTTTTTCACTTAAAAGCATTTATAATTTAAAATCAGGGGTAAAGTTTTTCGCATCCATTTTGTGAATTATATAGGTACGTAAGTTAAAATAAAAATAATTGTTAAAAAAATACATAGTAAGTATTCAAGTTATTATTTTATAGAACAAATTAAGATTATAAATGCTTTATTAATTTTATATTCGTTCTAAATTACAGGCAGTATAATTTAGATATGGAAAATTTGTGGACGACCGAGCCGTTAGTATTTACTATAATTGCATCTAAGACAACGTCGCGGCTAACCGCAAAAAGACCACAACGACGATATGTGGATTATATAATATAAAGGTGTATCTGTATCATATTCTACAGTTATGTATAATACGACTATAATAATAGTGCTATTGTATAATGAAGAGACTATGAAAATATCATCTTGTATAGAATTAGTTTTCGACTTTTAACTAAACATTTGATATTATAAATAACAATTAATTTATATTTTTTAACTTTTGTTATTCCTCTTATATTCCTCTCTAGATAAGAATAATATTTCTGAAATCACACCGTATCTTTTTTTCATTTTTAATCAATTAATTTTAGTTTATTCAATATTTTTCTCAAAATCGTGTATTTTAGACGAAAGATATCTAATTACGAGTTATCTTGAATAAGTTAAAAACACATTTAGAATTTAGAAGATACAAGATACCACTCCTAGTCAATTTGAACAAACATCATATCATAATTAACAACTACTTTTACATATTGATGGATAACGGTATTTTTTTACAGCGAACAAAAAAGAAGTTATATCAAATCTAATAATAAAAATTGTAAGCAACATGTCAGAAAAATTGTATAGAACTAATTAGGTTATACCATAACTTAAAATCTGCAGTTAAGTGCTAAGTAAATTCTATTCTATTTCTTTCATTAACTAAGTTCTATTATCGCTTGTTGAGATCAAGTGCTCCGGAAAGATTGTTTTTTACGTCAACGTTAAATTCAAAGTCATCATTACATGGATCATTGAGAGCAAAGGCCATAACACGAAAATTAAATAACATTGGTCTGATGTCAACAGTTTTTACCAATCTACGCAATTTTTGTTATGTATGAACGTACAATGAACCTAAAATATTAGATTTTGCTGATAATAAACAACTAAAGTTTAACTAAACTAAAGTTAAACTAAACTAAAGTTAAACTAAACTAAAAAACTAAACTACAGAGGTTTACAGTGTCAGTAGGGAACAGTGCGATTTCTACTCATTAAACCCCTCAGCGGAACCCGTCGCGTAGTGCAAAGGGGGCGTTGAAGGATCGCTTTCGCACACTACAAAACACCTGTAAATCATGCGAGCAACAAATTAGGATGCCCTCGATTTACAGAGCAATCATGGTTAAGGTCATTTGAACACACATTAATACAAAATAGTCATTTTATGTATATTAAATACCACTTGCAATATTGATTTGAAGTTTTTATCTTAGAAATTTACTAAGTTAACCTGGTTAAGTGGGACCTGGATAAGTGAGAAACCTCTATAACTGGAACTCATGCTGAGGTCCCAACACTTTGGCACTGAATTAACTCTGTTAGTGGGAAGAGCTAAGCCTCTATATCTGGGATTTGTTCTTCCGATTTATCATCAAAGTTACCTCTATAACTGAGACAGGGAGTAAATTTTATATGCATAAACCTCTGTAACTGAGATAACATTGTTTTGTTTGATCGCACCTTTATAACTGAAATAACCTGTCAATAACCTCTATCAATGGAACCCTCTGTAAATGAGACAGATATTCATTTATACCTGGATATCTGAGACACTAGGTAAGTGGAATACCTCTATAAGTGAAACGACATTGCAGGTCCCTTGATGTCTCACTTAACCAGGTTTCACTTACTTTCTGCTATTTTGCGAGAACTTATATAAGTAATTTATTAATACTAATACTAAGCATAAAAAATAGGCAGGTATTTAACAATCAACCAATAAAATACATTATAATTTGTAACAAGCCAGAATCCAAGATAGGTACCTTTACAGTTTTATGGGACACTTCTAGCAAATTTTAAATTTGTACATTTGTCAAATATATGCTCAATGTATCAGAATTTTTTTTTATATAAATAGTCCAAATTCCGTTTTAATTGTGGGTTCTTTTGCAAAGTAATGCAAAGAAGCCAGAAAGTTTAGACATTATAAAAAAAAAATGAAATTCCCCTGGATAAATTGAAGGCCATTTATAATATTGTACAATTAGAAGTACGTAAAATCTAGATGAAAGTGAACATTTTTCTTTTTTTGAGAATTAAACATGTTTAACCTCAAATTATTCATTCATTTTAAATCATATAAGTAAGTTATTTTGCATGAAACCTGATATAAATTTACGTTTATAAATAAATATTAAATGTGTTTTCAACCGGTTGTATTAAAGTCAAGTTTACTTGTTCCAATCATAAGGATCCATCGAAATCTCGTTTCAAATGGAAGAATGGAACAAATAACAGCGCATTATTAAATCATGATTAACATAAAGAATGTCGTATTCTATAATATATAAATAAATACAATGCTATATTAAAAAACTTAACTTGATTTGTTCAAGAATAACCAAATAGACGATAGTGTATCACATTTTTATATTAATAAGTATATATATATATATATATATATATATATATATATATATATATATATATATATATATATATGAATGACTGAATAATAATTTTTATGTATCTACTCTACATGTTTGCTGCTGAGATCTACATTAGAAGATTCTTCGATTACGAAGTAACTATAAATAAATGAATGCATTATAAAGCTGAAGAGCTTGTGTTTTTTTAATTAAATGTGTTGATCTCAGGAACTGCTAGTAAATATGAATTCCTTAATTATTAATAACGGGTAAGTTTCTACTACTATGCTAAGGCACAGGGGTAGAGCATACATGAATAAATTATGAAATTAGACTACAATCATAAGTTCAAAAGTTTTTCATGTTAAATATTTGTTGAGTATGTTGTGTTCCTTCAAATTGCAAGAGATGCCCTCGAGTGAAGCGAGGTAAGTTGCTTATACTCGTAGCTAGCTTAAAAGTTGCATCGAACTTTTACGTCCTATAAATAAAACGAAAATACTCCACTCCCAAGAGTCTAACCATTACGTTTAAGTTTGAATATCGTTTTAGTTAGAAAGTAAGGCAGTGGTAGCCCAGCGGTAACGCGCTCGTTTGTATAACCGAGTGATGCGGGTTCAAATTCTGGTCTCGCACCTCTGATATCATGTGCGAATCATTTCTCTCATGATTACCACTTGTTTTACGGTGAAGGAAAACATCACGAGGAAACATGCATGTCTCAGAGAAACCTAGCAAGTTTTCGAAAGACATGTGAAGTCCGCCAACACGCACTACGGCAGCTCGGTGGACTATGGCCTGATCCTACTGAGGGAGGCCCGTGCCCAGCAGTGGGACGTTAAAAAAGGCTGAAGTAAGTGGAAAGTAATAAAAATTGTTAAACAGTTGAAGAACTTCTAACATTGATAAAAACAGTGTATTTATGACCCTTTTAGTAAAAAATATAAGACACGAAAGATATAGCAATGGGACAAAAATAACAAATGTTTAAAATAAAATAGTTCATTAATAGTTACAATCAGTGCTGTAACCTTGAACTTGATGTTTTAAATCGCCTCCATTTCCCTTGTTCATTGTTTAACACAATACATGATGGGATGCGAGGCTTCAACGCTATTATGTTATCACGCTCGGCTGAATACTATGACGATTTTATTTTAACACTTGTCTCTTTTGTTGTTTAAAACTTATGATTCGTCATACATTTGACCAGATTTAAAGTAACACGCATAAAATTATATAAATATCTGTTACCTACATGTTAATTACTTTCTATTGTATCTATTGTAATTTTTTATGAGAGTAAAAAAACTATGTATTTCATCCGACTTGTATGTCGCCGATCGTAAGTACTTAGATAGTGTTATGTATATAATATATCGAGGGCCCTTGTAACATTCATCTACTTACAAACTATATATGTTGGGACATTTTACACACAGCACTATCTAGTTCCACGGAAAGGTACGAGCCTTGTGTTATGGATACTAGATGGTTGATATACTACACATATATGAGTTTAAATACATACATATCATAAATATAAACATCCATGATGGAGTACAAACATTCGTGCTCAACAAATGTATGCCCCCAGCGGGACTAGAACCCGCGACCGCTGGCGCAGCAAGTAGGGTCACTACAAACTGCGCCACGCGCGTCGTCTAAACTATATACCTAGTACTTGTCAAATTAATGTTGCAATCGTGTCAATGTATGGCATGGGAATACCTACGTTACACACAGGAAATCATTAATTTTCACATACGAACATTGGTATGTATATGACAATAGTAGATGTTTATACATTTGGAGTGGGTGGAGTTTCAGTGAATCTACTTTTATTACAGAGCTACCCGCATAAACTGTAATAATAGAGATATCTATTAATAGGACTATATTGTATGTGTGTATGCGTGGTTACTCCTTAATGTTGAAACGGCTAGACAAAATTTAGTAGTTATACAAATAGCCTAAATCATCATATATTCAGATACATAAATCAGTATCAGAATTGTACCTTGCCTTTTTTCACTTCAAACATCGTCTACACATAAAAATAAATAATGAAAATCCTTATAAAAGAGGTATTTTTATGAACAAAAGAAATTTAGGCTTCGTAAATTAGGCATTTCGAATTCCAAAGTTCGAAAATTATAGTATGAAACAGAAAACCTTACAAAATGAACGTAGTACGTAACAAATAAGAGACTTTATTATCATAATAAAGTATGAATGTATATTTTAGGTACATAAACGTTCAAGACCAACGAGGAAGGAATTGGGGAAAGATAAATCGGAAGTAAAGCACAAACAATGCAAAGGTCAATTGTGACAATTTGTATTCACGTGGTGTCATAGACCATGTTGCCAAATAGAGAAGTGTCACCGGCAATAACAACGCCCTGTGAGGTCAGAACTTACTATTGTATTAGTTAGTATTTAATACAGATATGATTCAGTGTACTTCACTATATATAATTATAAAACAAAGTCCTCCGCTGCGTCCGTCTGTCTGTTCGCGATAAACTCAAAAACTACTGCACCGATTTTCATGCTGTTTTCACCAATTGATAGAGTGATAGGAAAGTTTTAGTATATAATTTGTCAAGTTTTTATATACATTTACAAGCGAAATCCGCGGCTTTGCTCGCGCTAAATCTAGGAATGAACCTAAGCGATGCTAGGCTGAATCGCTTGTTTAAGAATAATTGTACCTACCTACAGTAAAAATATAAAATTGTACGGTACAAAATATTTGCAGATATAAGATGATTATAGAATAAACCTCTACTTAGTATATGAAATAATTGCATGTAAATTACGTATTACCGGCACATACTCATTAGCGGATTAACCATAGTAGCAAGAGTAGCGATTGCTACGGGCCCCGCGCATAAAGGGGCCCCGCACATTTAAGCCCAGCCATCTCTGCCTAAGCGTAATTTTTTGAGTGAAACTTATTTAGACGTGGTATATTAGTAGGAAAAGGTGTAATGTTACTTTTTCCTACTAACACAATCCACGTCAGACAATTAATAACCGATTACTTCAAATTCTTGGCGAAAATAAAACACAGAATTTCAAACGGTAATGGCACAAGTTCTACGAAAAGGTGCTCGTATAAATGTGTAGAAAGTAAAACAAACCCTATTATTTGTGGGACAACAGCACATTATTTTTGTTATATAGATATTAATGCAATAAGGCGGTAGTCGCTAAATTTTTTGGTAAAACTCTTTATATGTTAAGGAATGAAACCGTATGGGTTCAATCTGTTGGCCGTGTTCCCGATTGAAATAACTTGAAGATTGACGACATCTATATCATCTAGAGCTCGAATTGTCTCAATCGGGATTGCATCTTTAACGGGTAGCTTTTCCATTTTTAAGGTGTATGATGGCAAATCTGACTTCAGACTTGAGTATTTTTGGTTTTCTAATAAGGTCTCTGTATTAGGAAAGTTATTTGACTGATTTTCCTTGATCAGAATTTGAATAATACTTGTTGAAATAGGCTTTTTACTATCCCTAAATCATTTTCAGTTGAAAAATGTACGAGCGCGTTTCGAAGTTTTCTCTAATTTTCTCTATTATGGACTTTTGTGTTGGTAGTCTACAGTTCTGAATAAAACTCCTCTATGACTTCATTACTGGCAGTGCTGGTGAGACCATATACTTGCACGATGGTCTTGATGTTGATAGTCCGTTTATTTATTGTTTTAAAGCCGATTACGCTATTTCTCCGAAGTGCGGGTATTAAGTATTAACAGAGTAACTCCATTTTGGCTGCTGTTGCCATTGCCAGAAAAGTAGATGGCATAGGATTCAGAGAAAATATCAATTACCATTACAATGAGTTTTACCGAATACACAGATGTTTCAGCCGCAACGAGTGATCTCTGTCTCCAATATTTGAAGTTTCCCGAGGCTAAGTAAGCCGCTGTTGAATTTGGGAAAACTTAGAAGATATTCCAGTAGCTAAATTTCCACAGGGAGCCTGGTCGTCTGCTGCCCTGTGGCCGGTAGCGCATGTCCCACCGTTTGCCCCGGAAGCAAGGCGGCGATGATTGCTAGGTAGATTGCGTGGCGTTCATACTTTCTTGGAAAAAATAGTTGCATTGGTTTCCCGTTGCTTTCTTTAGTAGTCCTTTTAAAGGTTTTTTAGACCCTAGGCTGTAGAAACCTTCCAGGCTGCTGAAATCTTCCAACCAGTGGCCCTGCACGGTGTTACGGAATAAGTGGTTATTCCGTAACAAATCCGTCGCCAGAGTAGGAGGAGGTCACAACGTTGAGGTGAGGTTGACTTTGGAGGCCATGTAGACGCATTGTAGCCCCTTACCTCTTAAGTAGTAATCTACTATACTGTTAAACACCCACAAAATTGTAACTTAAAGATGGCAATTCAGTATTGAATATTTTTTACCACTTTATAATTACGAAACCATAGCGGATTAAGGGCCCCTCAAAATAGTTTGCTACGGGCCCCGCGCATGCTTAATCCGGCACTGCACATACTACAAGTGACGTAACGAAGTTTATATTTTCGTCTAGTTAGAAAAACAATTAAATTAAATGTTAGTTTTTTCTTTAGCTTGGGTGTAGATTTTATACCTTAGACTAGCTATTTCTCACTCCCAAAATTTCTTTAGCGATCTAAAAATTCATAGATTTTCCATTACAAAGAAATAAACAGGATAAAAACTTCGTGGACTACTAATAAGAATCATAATACTTTATTGCACAAACTATGACATACATTACTATTGTAATTAAAAAATACAACTTGTAATATTATTAATAAATTATTATTTAGTGCCTTTATAAGTAAGGTTACAGGATAAACGATTCTTGTAATAATATTTTTACTAATACTCAAGAACAATGGAACAAGGAAATTAGGGACAGGAAAACTGAACTTAATAAAAATCTTTAATACTGTATTTCTCACAATCGTTACTATTTAATTAATATAGCAAAAGTTAGTTTTTGTAGCTACAATAGGTCAGTAATCGTCTAGTAATCCTAGTCAAAATTGTTTAAAATATGCATGCAATTATTATAAATCAATACTTATACAAAAAATAATATCAATATGTTATATTGATATAAAGAAGATTTTAAATATTCAGTGGTAGCTCAGTGGTAACGTGGTTGCTCGAATAACCGAGCGATGCGAGTTCAAATCCGGGTCTCACACATCTGGTATTTTCATGTGCAAATCATTACCACTAAACATCATTAATCAATACCTAATTATCTTGACTTAGGGTGAAGGAAAACATCGTGAGGAAACCTGCATGTCCGAGAGAACCTAGCAAGTTTTCGAAAGACACGTGAAGTCCGCCAACCTGCACTAGGCCAGCAAGGTGGACGATGGCCTGATCCCCCGCGTATTGAAAGGAGGCCTGTACCCAGCAGTGGGATCTTAATAAGGGGCTTAATACATACATTCCGAAATATTCATTCATCAGCTACTTCAGTAGCTGTTTGTAATGGCAATATCATTTTAGATAGTAATAAATTAGTATAGTATGTCACGGGCACCCCAGAAATTAAAGAAGTAAGTTTTTGGAACTATTAATAAAGTTTGTGATAATTAAATTTTAATGAACTTGGCAACTATTTAGAATATTACTTATTTAAACATATAACAACAATTTAACGGATGAAAGTTGGTAATAATTACTACTACTGTAACACTTTGAGGTGTTCCATGAGGTCCTAAATCCTACTAGTTCTTATTGTCTTTGTTATGAAAGCACCCTTAACTTGGTGTCATTTCTCTTAATTTATATTAATACTCATACTTCAACTAAGTAATATATATTTCATATACACTTCACTACATAATCATTGCTTCTTTCCATAAAATAATATTACACTACCTACTTAACATTATTTTATTAATATAAAACTCCGTATATCACTAATAGTATACAGGTACTTTTAAATATTTGTATGTTTTATAGTGTTAAAAACTTTTTTATCCTCAGAATTAACTCAAAATGTCAACTCATAAAAGTCATCATTCATATAAAGTACCAACCTGCAAAATTTAACTCATGCACACGATTATTTACATGCATAGATGATTCTACTACTATACTACTCAAGTTAGCTCTATCAGAGATAGTATAATTACATCTCATATTAATTTTATTGCATGACAAGAAAGAAGGTAATTTAGGCCAATTATTAAGCAGATTGTTTATTCCGATGACATGATATATTTCAGGTTAGGAATCCTCATAGTTACTATTTATAGTAAATGATGAGAAATGAATAATGATAAGTTGGGAATAAGTTGGAACATTATTACACATAGCGCCATCTATAAGTTCCGTGGTAAGCTACGAGGCTTCTGATACGGATATTTATACACTAGACATAATATATAACTTTATATACATACATGATATTAATATAATGAATATATTATGATTACTCGAAAGGTAAGGTGTTCTAATAAGCTTTTAAAGCTAACGCAAAGTGTTACGAACACATTAAAAAAATTAAAAAAATAGTTTCTGTAATAAAAACCTAAATAGAACTTACTTGTGGCGTTTACAACATAGGAATTAAGCGCTGTAATATATAAATTTTTAAACTTGTTTCCTCTGTAGTTTCTTCTAGTTAAAGTTTCTCGAATATTTCGCAAATAATCTTGAATATAAATCTCAGTAATTGACAGTTACACTGCGGCTTTCCTTAGTTCAATATGTATGCTCTACTGTTGCCTAACCAAATAACTTTACTTAGTTAGCACTAAAGAACGGAGATCTAAAGTTCTATAAGGATATTACTTGATAAACATACTTGATAAACAACTTAGTCACAATTCATTTTTTAATCAATGAGTTTGTGTTATGGTGCATAGCATAGTGTTTAGTTTTTATTATAAATATATACCCCCTTTAATATAAGTTTTTTTACAAACTCTATTTTTTTTATTTCATACATTATTAAAATCATTCATAGCAATATTGATATATGGACTATGTCGCAGTATAACAATGTTGCAGATTGAGAAGACTCGACTTTTTTCACAACTTCGATTTTCACTTATAGTAAAAAAAATAAAGATTTCGTTTAGATATAAGAATATAAGAGCCTTTTCACTATGACTTTTTCAAGCCAACACATTAATGTATGCAACATTGAGATCATCGGTTAAAAAAGTAAAAATTAAATATTAAAATATTCTTTTTTTATAGTCATGAATTATTAAGGATTTCATTGTACATCTTTGAAGATACTCGTTTGCCATAAAAGGACGAAGTTTCGTGACATAAATTAAGTGCTGTGAATTAAAATTAAAATTTATTTTTCTGTCTTAAAGTACACAACATGACAGAACAAGTTCTATTCCTACTTATTAAAATTTTGAATAAAATATAAAATTTTATGTCTATATTGTGATTAACATATTGGTCATGTGCTACAAATTGTATATTATATAGCGCGTTAACACGCGTTCCTAAAAAGTTGTTTGTATAAAGTTGTTACAACTGTTTATTTAAATTTAAAATTCTATAGTGTTTGAACTCTTCCTACTTAATATGTAAATCCATTTATATATTAATTATGCTATTATTTTTTATCGACCGTTTCGGTTATTAATAAATAATCGCAAGTGTGGCAGCCAAGTTGGCACCGCATTGTCTTGCAAACCTCTTGAATCTCCATTCATCCGATATTTTCATGTGTGAAACATTCTTTATAGGATTGACACTTATTACTTGCCGTACGACGAAGAAAAATTTTAAGAGATAATATTTTTACAAACTTTGAATGTTTTATTTATACCTAATCAAAAGCCTTAAAAATTAGTTTCAAGCTTCTAGCTTCTAAAGTGACGTAATTTCTATACAAGCAAGTCCTTTTTTTCGTCTACAAAAGTAGCCTTTGTCTTTGCTCTAGACTATCTGTGTACCAAATTTCATTTAAATCGTTTCAGACAGTTACTTTCGCATTTATAATTTCAGTAAGGTTGATACTTTTTGTCTTCATGACATAAGATGATTGCATGAGATGCATACATGCTAATAGCGTAGGAATCTTTAAATATGATACATTTATAGTAGTTGCAAGTCATTATATGATTATAGCTTCACAAGTCGTGACTGAAATCACCATACAATACAATTATGGTACAAAAATATAATTTATATAGATATTATTTAATAGAACTATTGCAATTTAGTATATTATGTGATAAAATTTACAACATTACTGGTTTACGTCCGCGTTCCCAACAGGTACTTTGTTAATGATATCTTTATATAATAAACAGATAATAAAATTTTACCGGTATTTTTTGGGAAAAAATCTCATCCCTGAGGAATGAGTAGGTACTAACCGATAGAATGTATGTACTTAGGGGCCGACCGAACGCAGCCGCTAGTATAATAATTAATCAAGTGGAAAATATAAGAGCTTTTAAATTTATTTAGGTAATGAATATTGTAAAAGGTATTTAATGTTAAAAAAACCTTCTTAGTTGAGACGTGTAGATACTCCCAGAGATTAACACTCTACACCAGTATTGTAAATATCGGCTGTCAACTGTTAATGTTAGAAAATATTTATTTATTTATTTTTGAATACGAAATTCTTCAATAACTATTATAGCTTGGTGACCTTGTTGCAAGATGCTTGTAATGTTAGTGTTCTTGATAAGAGTAAGATACAGACGATTGATAAGGAAACAAAACCTAGATTCCGTAGTTGCCGAGATTATTGTAGTCTTAATTATAATAAAATATAATATAGGGAGTTTAATTAAACCGAAGCGTAAAATACTTATGACTAAACGTATTTTCTGCTGACGCTTCACTGATGTACCTAAATGAATATTAAGGATAATTATTAGTATAAATTACAAAAGTTAAAATATGTTTGTCATGTTCAGGGGTCACTTACCTAATGGTAAAAATTTAAACATTTTGAAGAAATCCACGACAGTTAAAAAGTAATTAAAAAGGATAAAATAATTTCAAAAACCCTAAATTAAAAAATAAACGTAACGCGAGATAATAATATTTGGCTGTCATGAAATGAACTAGTTTATTGTAACGTGAATTGGAGATTTTATTGGTAGGCTTAATGTGTAGGCCGTGCCTTTAAGGGGGCCTTCCTTTAGAAGTTTATGATGATACCTACTTATTTTTATTTACAGTGAAATTTAAAATAGTGATGACATATTATATAATACTTTTACAAGAGAAAAATATCTTATTTCTGTTAAGCGTAGATAGGTACTTAGTATATAATAATAAATAATATTTTTTTTTATTATTTATTATTATATTTTCAAATTGATAAAATTTGGTCTTTTTCTTATTCTTAAATTGTTTCCTTAGTAACAAGAGTTTTATACAAATATTTTGACAAGTTGTTCTTTAAGAAAGCATATACATAATAGATTTTTACCGCAGTTAAAGCAGGGTTGAATAATTGAGGGGTTGTTCCCTCCAGACGGAGGGGAAATGTCAATAGAAAATAATATGGCTACGTTCCACTCTACTTTCTCGTTTAAACGACTTTATGAGCTTTTGCAAAAAAATTCATTGCACCATCTTGTTAGCTTCTTGCTTTAAGGTAATGATACATTTTATACCAAATCTCTGGAAATATAAGGCTTTAGTTTAAATCATACATATTTTTGTTTGAAATTACATAAAATCATAATTTAGATTTAGATTGGACATCCTAAAGCAATTAAAAGTGAATTCAAATATAAAAGATGCAAAATGACGTATGAAAAATGTTATGTAAATAAAGAAAGTATATAATGAAAGTAATTGAATACATGCGTGTACCTACATTTATTACATTTGAGCGAGGCAGGTGGATTGTCTAAGATCTCATTTACAGTCGCAACCGTCATACCACTTGAAACTAATCCTGTTACATTAATCACACCATCTACGTATTATTTATCTTTGTTCTATTCAAGTAAACTGTTTCAAAGGGTGTTGCTTCAAGAATCAAATAAACGATAAATAACAATGTAAGCCAAATGAACGTTGCCTATAAAATGCCTTCGAAATTCTAAGCTACTTTAGCACAACTAAACTAAATATGTCCATATTAAAATGAATAATACACATTGTAATAAAACTAACTATTTTGTAAATTTAACTTAATACATACACTTTAACTTATTTTACTTTATATATATATTTATTATTATTTTACTTTTTTATTTATTATTTTACTTTACTCATACATAGTCGTATATAGAATGGTAGCAGATTAGTGATTACTAAATACTAAATAGGCAAACTATTCTATACAAGTTAATAATATACCTACATACTACATACGTACATGCTAAGAATACTCTAGGTACTTTATTTCCAGGCTCCTTTACTGCACATATATTCCGCTTTCTTATCAGAAAATACCAAGTGATTTTATGTTGAGTCTAGCTCTACACTCTCAGCTTGGTAAGTACGCGGTGAAGTACAAGGGGATAATGCGAACAGTAGGACGCATACGCATTATGCTAAGTAGAACATAAGTACATAGAACTATGTATACTAGTTAGGTAGGCTTGTATGAAAATCTATTTTTAAATATGAAAATAAAACAAGCTTACTATAAATTTAAACTCAAAAAAACCTAAATGGCTAGTTATTGTTTGTTCTTGTACTTTCAATTCAATCTTTGCAATAATAATAATATAAGTTAACATATCATATTTCTTTTTTATAACCGTTAGTCATTTAAGTTCATTATACTTTTCAATCTGATAAAAAAATAATTTGTTAAAAGCTAAACTAAATACTCGTAGTTCAAACCATACGAAAATGTTACTTTTTCACGAAAGCTTCTACTTAGAGTCCAAAATACAAGCTTAATGACTTTTGCGTTGAGCGTTAAGTCATATCGAACTTTAAAACAGTAAAATTCTAGTGACAATTATTAGAATTCGCCTTTATATGCTTACATAAATAGAAATTTTAAATAACCGATATGTTTTCTATTTGCATCCCTGCCACTTTTATTTACATATTTACGGAACGGTTAAAGCGGTTTGCTTTAGCGCATTTAAACCAAGTGTTTTCACATAAATATGACTCAGACACAAGAATTATTTGGACGAAGTCCGCCAGAAAAGAGTCATTTTTTGACAACTATATCCGATTTCTTTACAATAAAGAACGTACAGAAAACTCGTCAGAAAATAACGAAAATTACAAATTTTTGATTCAGTTGCAGTTCTTGACTATGTAAATAATATGTAATATATTTAATTCTTTTATATATTAAAAGCATTTGTTTCCTCTTTGACCTTGTCTGACTCTAAATATATAAGTATATATATATATATATATATATATTTAATACTAATATATTTAAAATATAAATTTAAAATAACAATGGTCATAATAATGTATCTACAATCCCTACTAACATTATAAATGTGAATGTAAGTTTGTTTGTTACGCTTTCACGCGAAAACTACTCAACCGATCATCATGAAACTTTGTACACATATTCTTGGAGGTATTAGAAGTAACATAGGATACTTTTTATTAAAAAATATTTTTTACGAAAAATTAAAAAATTGTTTATATTAACAATGGGTTCTGAAATAGCTAGAGTAATTTTGAAGAAACTTTCAGGCATCCTACAGATTAACCCAATGAGGTTGATTAGCAATTAAAAAAATAAACGCGGGCGAAGCCGCGTGAAAAACTAGTATTCTATAAAAATACTTGCTTAATTCATATTATACTTAATGGATTTAATGGTGTACTGATATTAGATGCTTCATGCTACATCACTTTCCAGGCCTCTACGAGTAGGTACGTCACACGTACAATGCGTTTAGGTTTTTTGTTTTGTTTCGTTTTGTTTGAACGAAAAACAAATAAAAAATATATACTATCTATCATAATATTATAAATGTGAAAGTCACTCTGTCTGTTTGTAAATTTAATCGCTAAATAGATTTTAATATTTGGCTAAGGGCTATAGTATGCATTCTGGGATCGGATTCCTACCCTAAATTCGCGCTACGCGAGCGAAGCCGCGTGTCAATACTATACACTGTAAATTATACAATGGTGAAAAATAGAGACAGTGGTAGCCCAGCGGTCGCGTCGCTTGGATATCTGAGTGATGCGGGTTCAAATCCGGGTCTCGTACCTCTGATACTTTCATGTGTGAATCATTTCTATCGTGATTACCACTTATCTTACGGTGAAGGAAAACATCGTGAGGAAACCTGCATGTCTAAAAAAACCTAACAAGTTTTCGAAAGGCATGTGAAGTCCGCCAACGCGCACTAGGCCAGCGCGGTGGACTATGGCCTGCCCTCGTACTGAGGGAGCCCCGTGCCCAGCAGTGGGACATTAAAAAAAGGGCTGATGATGATGATGATGATGATGAGAAATAGCCGTTTTATGCAATGTCATTGCCAGCCTATAATACTTGCGTACTTGGGATCTAATACGTACATATTCATAGATAAATTGCATTGTTTGGTTCGGTACGTCTTTGTCGTGCACTACTTATTTACACTTAGAGCTTATATATTTAATCCTATTACAATATAAATATCAAATATTTATTTATTACTATTTGACAATCTTATGTTAACGTCGAATCGCAAACTGTAACAATTTGATCAGAATTTCTACCATATTTGGAAACAAGGATCCCAAACTTACAATAATTTTTTTATTAATTTTATTATTCAGTAAGAAAGCAAAAGAGAAGACATTTTATAAATAAAATAAAAAAAAATATTCAAAATTAATTATAAAGATAAATAAGTTGTTCAAAAAGCTATCTCTTATGAAATGCGCCATGTTTTCCAGGTTATGGTCAGTCTCAATGACATGACCTTTGTCCTTCATATGCTTTTTGGCAAATTGGCTATTTATTAACCAAATAGTAGCCGCCTATCTAAGTCGTGATTTATACGTGGCATTGAAATTTCGGCTTCGGATTTTCTTTGTTCATTTTGGGCTATTATCTATATTAGAAATATACGTTTTTATGAGCCTAGCCCAAAATTCACATGAAAAGTTATATATTATAACGGATTTTGTTTATCAAATCTCTGAGAAAACATGTCTGAGTAATATTTAGAAGATTAACAATCTGGTCAAGCCTAAGTAAAATTTTCTTCGTGCCATGAAATTAGAACCGAGATCCTAAACAAATATTACGAGTACAGCTTAAATCTTTTCGGATTTTTTCGTAGCTTTCTTTGATTTTCGGTTATCGGGAGCCGTTTCGAATGCAATTACCGTAATGGGAGAATATTATTATATAATATAACACTTGGCAAGAATATTATTATTGAAATTTAGAATTTTTGTCTGTTTTCTGTCTGTGACCACGTCACGAGAAAACCAATGAACACGTTTTGAAGAAATTTGGTATGATAATCACCATGGGTAGAATATTTTTCACTACTGGAATATATTTCATCTCTGAGTTATGTTATAGCTAATACGTAGCTAATAATACATACTTTATGAAGGGACTAATCCGAGCGGAGCGAGGTTGATTTGCTAGTATTAAATATATTTAAATTTATATTAAGTTCCGTCGTAAGTTCCGTCATTTATATTGAGTTCGTCACGTGGCTCAATACCACTAGCATTGTTATTATGATCAGATATCATTAGAGCAGTACCTAGTTAATGCCTTCGATAATACAACTTGTTTACAGCCATGATATCGTGCTCGTGTGGTTTCCAACTATTTACTCAGTGTATTTTATAATAACGTGAATCAAGTTTTTTAGTTAAAAATGCTTTATGCATAGTTAACTTTAAAATATTTTACCTGTTTTTATTCATTTTTCGGGTAATTTATAGGAGATCTATGAATAGGCCTTACCTGTAAAAAGAAAAATAATTTATTAATACACAATTTAGACAAATAAAATTTAAATTATTATTATTAGTGTTCTATAAAAAATTAACTAAAAATATAGCGCTAATCAAACATAACTTGAAGTTATTTTTGTGTGCTGAATACTGAAAAATTTAAACAAATTGCTGTAAAGCATTCAAAACATCGGGTACCAAAAATCAAAATAAATACTCGAAAAAAACGAGATTTTTTTTTATTTAAATGACAAATATTCGCGTATATATATATTATATATATAAGAAAGTAGAAAAGTACTCGTTCATCTTTAATTACGTCGAGATCTATTATTACAACTTAATAAAAAGGTTGAGTATAGCCTTGAAGTTATTGATTTTAATAAAAAAATCTTTAAATCTCAAACCAAATATTTTAAGGCAAACAACAATAAAAAATAGCAAGCACCTGAGTAAATAAATTTAGTTTGAAGCATTATATCGAGGACGCTAAGAATACAATAGATCATATTTTTCTATCAAATGTTTTAAGGTTACGTTGATAACTAATTATAATTTTAATTACAAACCCGTTAATGAGACTATTAAAGATTAGTTTAATTATTTATAATGACGTATTAAATATATATAATTCTTATCAAAATAAATTGAGATATATCCATTAGTAATACCTAAACACGAATAATATATGGATTCTGTGTAAAAGAAGTATTTTATGGAACAAAGCGTATTAATATGTTTTAAAGTTTCTTGATGATGGAAATATGTGAAATTAAGATATACTCGTACGAGCGACACGTTTGGCTCAGTTTGGAGTGACTACCTACTTTCTTTATCAGCGGTCACAGGTTCGCATCCCGCTGGGGGCTTTCATTTGTGTGATGAGCACAAACGTATTTTGTACTCCAGTCGTTGGCTAATAAATTTATTTTATGTGTGAGACAGTGGTAGCCCAGCGGTAACGCGCTCGCTTGGATAGCCAAGTGACGCGGGTCCAAATCCGGGTCTCGCACCTCCGATATTTTCATGTACGAATCATTTCTATCACGATTATCATTTTTGTCGTACAGTAAAAAAACATCGTGAGGAAACCTGCATGTCTCAGAAAATCTGGGAAGTTTTCGAAAGACGAAGTCCGTCGAATGAAGTCCGCCAAAACGCACTAGGCCAGCGCGGCGGACTATTGCCTGATCCGCTTCGTGATGAGGGAGGCCCGTGCCCAGCATTGGGACGTTAAAAAGGGCTGATGATGATAATGATGTGCATTTACAGTTATATTTGTTTAGGCCATAGATATATATTTTAACTCAATGTGTTTAGGCCATAGAATGGTTTAGGCTATCAACTACGTATATGGTATCCAAAAGACAATGCTTACTCTTACAATGGAACCCGATGGTACTGTGTGTTAATGTTCCAACATATTTGTTTAATTAATTATTTCCTCACATGCGGGCTATTCATAATACTATGTTAATTAATAAAATCGAACCGATATTTAAACATCTGTTGAGTTTGTCGTCAGCTTATCTCAGTAGAACTGATTACGAATCGGGAGGTAGCTTCCAAAGAACTGACTTCACTGACGCTTTTTTAATTAAATTAAGGATTCAAGATTGCTTATAATTCGTTTTATGTTTTAAAAATCAATTCAAAAAAACTAGGTATTAATTAATACCTAGTTGCTGAATGTACAACTAAATTTATCTCTTTAATGTTACGTAATGTTACGTGTACAAACAAATTATTGATATACCTATACGATATTTTTTTTATAATATTATACTTTAGAATTAAATTGACTTTTTAGACTGTTACTTCTTAATGCATATAAAATATGCATATTTTAGTTATTAGTAAATATTACTACTATTTAAAACTGATGTTCTGTGTTTTTTATATTAACAAAATGTGAGCGCATATAACGTAATTTTATAACCAATTACCTTACAAACATGCAAAAAACGAATTAGATATTCAGATTTTTGTAGTCTGTGAAACCTGTCATTTATATCATTCAGAATACCGTAAACTTTAGTAGTTGTCTCAATTAAACCGGTTATTAATTTAAACTTAAATTTTCGTAATTTTGGAAGTTATATCTTATACGTATTTATGATGTTTCTAATTTTTTAATAAAAAAATATATTTTAAAAATAAAAAAACTTTATTTAGGTACTTATAATTTATATTTTTATTTTTGCAGCTTTTTACTTTTTGCCAATCAGACATATGAAGTAACATTTAGCAATTTTTAATCTTAAATTGCTTTTAAACATATTAGTTTTATATATTTTTGTGATCACCTCTTTTGAAAAACGTTTATTTTGATATCCTTTCTCGATTAATTTGGAAGTTTTTTTTAAAAACGTGGCATGTGAAATCTGCCATTTTGTTTTTTTTTTATTTTGATATAGGTACCCAGTGTCTCTCTCACAGTAAATTACGAATCTAATGACACTTCTCAAGTTAAAATCCATGAAGCCGTTCAGCGCGCATATAATGCCAAACAATTGTACATATATATACATACTCTCGAAAATCATAACCCTCCTTCTGACGCAGTCGAGAAAAATAAGAATAATTTACTTATAATTGCTTCTGAAGCAATAAATGTAATATTATTTTATTATTCTAAAATAAGAAAGATTTAAGTAAATAGGTATAGATTTCTCAGAGCTTAGATATTATTTTCCTGCATCAAAAATTATATATTGACCCGGTTAATATTTTAAAATTTAATCAAAATCTTCCCACTCGTGATGCGTTTTGAGACAGACAGAAAATCAAAAAACTGTAATTCGACTATTTCAAGAAGATCTTCTTAAGTTTATATATTTAAAAATAAATGTACTTATTCAAGTTTATGTTTTTTTAGATATTTTAAAAAAACAGCATTAATGTTGTTTAGTGACGCAAATCAGTAAACACTTAGAAAAAATTCTTCGATTAAACTTGGTAAACTGCGTGGGCGTGACTTGACAGCTGTAACCAATACTATTAACTTAGCTATTACATTATCATTTGATTAAGTGCTATGAACCTGATTTTAAAGGATTTTGCTATTTTATTTTGAAACTTGTTTCGACTTCCAGTTTCACGCATGTATTACTATTAAGTTTCTAATATTGGTAATATTAAATAAA
Source organism: Boloria selene (assembly GCA_905231865.2). NCBI lineage: Eukaryota > Metazoa > Arthropoda > Insecta > Lepidoptera > Nymphalidae > Boloria > Boloria selene. The sequence goes on along the minus strand of HG993140.1, from coordinate 8,338,284 downwards.
TATTTTCATATGTATGTACATTACGATTTTTGATTTCATTAGTGTTATTAAATATAAAACAGTTAAAAAGAGACACTAGTTTGTAAGTTTGGATGTAGAGTGTAGTCTCTGAAATTACTCATCAGAATGTCATAATTATTTTACTAAAAAAGTAGTTTTTTTAATTCCATAAACTGTAAGAACTAATAGGTAATATAAAATTTAAGTCCTGAGAAAAGTACTATAGCTTATACATTTAAAAGCAATTTGAGTTCAGTAGGTACAAGTACCTACTTTAAAGTTAGTTGAAGTTACATATTATACTAGATAATAATATTTAGATCCTATGATAATGATAAAATTTAAGCATTTCAATAATTGGAATTAAAAATAAGGTAGTGTATGGTATACTTATTCCTAAATTACTAAATAATTTAGCGACAACACATTTGCAGAGTTTTTGTTTTTTTCTGAATCATTATTTGACACAGAATAGCCGTAATAGTTGAAAATATTTCATTTAGGAATTGAATTTTGAATTATTTTTATTAATGATCTATTCAATTCAGAACTGATTACGTGTCTAATCTGATAAAACAAAACCATTATAAATTCATATCGTGAAGGAGTTCTTTTGGTAAAAAGAACTGAGGTACATTGTGATAATTAATCAGTATATTGGATTGGATCAGGTCAATGGTCTTAAAAAGGTTTTTCTTTAATATGTTTAATGAGCATTATGCGTAAGATTACTTAAACTTAGTATAATGTAAAAATATATTACTTAAGCAAGTCTTGGTTGCAACCGGTTTAGAATATTGCAACAAGCACATACATTTAATGGAAAACTTTATAAATTTTTATCTTTATTTTATTCCGATTTATCTTCAGGGCTAAAAGTAGATAGTTGAGTCTTATAATAAATTTATTATCTAAACTTGACACGAATCGTGAAATGACTGGATGGATGGACGTGAACGGTGAAATGTATATATGTTTATACGGGCTTACTTAGTATTACCCAAACGTTTTGGGTAAAGTTCGAATAATAAGTAAAATAAATTTTGATTCGGAATTTACCCATACTCACCTAGGTCTACCCAACTCTGACTGGATAATATTAGGTGTTGCGTCATTTTAGAGCACGCTATTTACAAGAAAAGCGTTCAATTGTTTTTATTTATTAGTGTCTATTCATCCGCTTAGCGGACGAATAAATTAAATATTATTCGTCCGACTATTGGTGTTTGATATATCGCGACTGACACTTTTGCTTCTTAAATGGCTCAAAGAGAAATCAATTTGTTTTTTAAATTTTCAGCTAGGTAGGTTAGGGTTATTTTTTTATTATTTTTGGCATAGGTATATCCTGCACACAAAAATCGCTTATTTTATATTAGAAATCAATCGTACTTACCCTTACTTACCTAGCTTACCCAGTAAGCATTGGATACACCTAGGTGAGTTTGTAAATGAGTGAGTAGGTAAATCCCGAATTAAAACTTATTTTCAATATTATTTGAACATTACCCAAGAACTCTGGTAATACTGAACTAAACCTGGGTAAACCTAAGTTTATTCCAACTTCCAACCTTACCTGTAACATATACATTTGTTACGACTTGATATAATCATTAATTAATTATTTTTAAAAATTTTGATGGGCACAAAAATATTTTAAGTTAGTATCGAGTAGTCAAAACGAATTATGTAGATATTACATCCTATTATTATGAAACAAAGTCCTCCGCCGTGTCTATCTGTCCGTTCGCGATAAACTCAAAAAGTACTGCACCTATTTTCATGTTGTTTTCACCAATAGATGGAGTTTATCGAGAAAGGTTTTACTATATAACTAGCGGAACACGCGGCTTCGCTCGCGCTAAATCAATAACCATAAAATATAATAAATATTTAATGTAAGCAACCAAAAAATAGTTTTTCGCAGGTATGTTTTTTAATTAGAGACGAAAATCCTATTCTTAATGAGAGTTTTAACGTTATTTTTCTTGATAAAATCTTTTCGTGATTAATAGCATAGTATAATCGCAGACCGCCACAAAGGTCAATGTTAACAACTTTTGTACTATTCACTAGAACCGTAGAAAATTACATTAAGTATGTATCACTCTAGTTTTCACATGGTTAATTAGCTTATTACTACGAATAAGGTACCGTAAGCAGACCATATCTTCTATCTGTTATTAGAAGTCACGTTAAAATCGGTTTAGCCATTTTGAGAAGTTGGCAGCTTAAAGAGAAGTCGGGAAAAGAACTTGGCTGGGGTCTCGTAAAATAACACTAATTCAATATGTGAAATATCTACTAATGTTTGTTGCATAAAAAAAATCTGTCTGTGAATTTCTCTAATAAATCATACTTAAGTTCGTGAGAAAAATGAACGGAACCCTTGGAATAGATTAGTTTTTGCCTTTCGCAGAGTAAGGCTACTATGCAATGTATATAACTTAACAAATGTATTACAAGTTGAAATTATAATATTAATTTAAAATTGTACCCATGTTATTAAATCTGAATACACATGATTTGCCTGAATAATATTTAGTAAAATATAAAGTCGTAAATACGAACCCAATGGAGGAAGTATAATATTATAATTCAGTTATATAACTTGTTTTTTTACAAGTTTATTCTTATTATAAATTATTTTTACAATAAGAATTTACTTTATTTACAAAATATTACTGTTTTACAGCTATGCAACCATTTTAATTGTTATTTCTGTACTTAATCAATACCTCACATAACACTCAAAATAAGGTCAAAGCTCTGTGGAAGATATAACGGATTTATGCTTTAGAAAAAACTTCATACTATAACTAATCATAATTTCTTGCAATAAATAATATTTGTTATTACATACAGTAACGCATGTGTACTTTAATTACTAATTCTTACTACCTAGTTCTATTCAGAAAAGCATATGAACTGCGATGATTGTTATAAAACACATTGCTAAAGTTTCATCGCTTTGAAATAAAAAATTAGGAAAGCTACAAACAAACAAGCATACATACTTATATAATATTATGTCACATAGATAAACTGATGAATAAGTCAGTAGCCTTGGTTTTTTTATAATTATAGTATCATCAATTAGATTTTTTTGTGTTAAACAAAAACACATAGTTATGTATATTTTTCATCACACATACTATATGATATAAACTATCGTGTAAATCTTCGTACGAAGCGAGATATCCCGAAAAGTTCATTCAAAGAAATGGAACCTTTAAATTAAAATAAATCTTTAAATGTTACCATATCTGCAATATTTTACTAGAAGATTCTACAGCGGTACCGAACCAAAGTAACACGTGGCCGGGTACAGCTAGTTTCATATAAATTAAAATTACTGTAGTTATTACTATATGCTGTGTTAAATCCTGCCGAAAACCGGTTAGATCAACTCTACCTTACTCTATAATTAACTTTGCTCTGTTTTGCAAATAAATATATTAATGCTTACACTTGGCAGCTTCTATATACTGTATAATTCCTAAATGAAAGAGTGAAAGAACTCTAAGAAATTAATTTTACAAATTGGTAATAAATTGTATAACTTAGTACCGTAGTAATTTATAAATCAAAATGTTGTTCGATACCAGTTCGATTACCGATAAAACAGTTCAGTACTATATGTAGTGTATTTTTAAAGCTATAGCTAAAAAAGAGCTAAAATATGTTTTTATATATTCCAGTATCTTATAATGGACTTTAAATATAGAACCATAATATAATAACATAATAAATATATATAAAAATTTAATATAAAATCCCAAAAGAACTAAATGCAGACGGCAAGGCCTACTCACTTATAATAAATAGTCTATATCGATGATGAATTTAAACCAAATACAATCTCGCATACTTACAAAGTTATTTGATTTTTTGCTTTTGGAAATAAGATAATTTAAGTAAAAACTGGTTTAATTTTCGAAAATGTATTGGTGTAGATTCAGAGCTGATAGTTTACATAATATTTATATGAATTATTTTTCTTGGAAATATAATGCGATGCTTTAGTTTTTCGTGAAATTTTATAATTAGTAAATTAATTTAACTGCTAAAAGTTTTTTGATTAATAATTTTTGATTTGTATAATTGATAAGTATTTCTACTTTAATATTTTCAAGTATTAAAGTTTATCAAGTAAATAGTGATGTTGAATGCAATTAACTTTTTGTAACTGTAGAAAAATATAAAAATACATTTATAAATTATATTTTATGCCAATAATATATCCAAATTGATCCAAATTTTCTTTCCAAATCACAGATACATAGAAATTACTATACGGCTTTCGAAGTTTCTAACAATAATGACATGAAACAATGAATTAGATGAAAGATGTGAATTTGAAGTTTGAACGATTCGATAAAGTCTACTAGATCGATTCTCAAAAAATGTGTGAGCTGAGCGTAGTTGTATACAGAGTTTATGAATTGCTATTCGATATGACAGTAAGCAGATAATACCCAATAATATTAATACGTTATTAATTTTACAAAGAACATTTATAAGGTCAGGATCGATGTTAATAATGTTCCCTTGGAGAAAATACGTTCTTTTCGAAATTTTATTTAATTATAACAAATTAAGGGTACATAAGAAATATTTGAGGGAATACAAATATCTTATAAAACTTAGCAGCTCTCAAAGCAGTTAAAAAAATAAAAATACTTTTTTTAATATTCTAAAGAGTCTCTCTTTTTCGATCGATGTGTTGTAGCTTTTCTATTTAACAATACTTTAATAATATAAATTTATTTGCCCTTGATATAAAATGATCTAACACTTAATTAAATTTATAGGCACCTTGCCAAAATACGCACTGACAAAATTAATATTTTAGAAACGTTTTCTTTCTTTTTATTGTTCTGTAATGACGTCAAAGTTAACAATGCAGGTAGTTATTGTAAACTATGTATAAAGAGAACAATGTTTAGTCGCAAATTCAAATTCCGCAACAGCTCAAAAATCACAGGTTGAATGACTACACGTACTATAATTGTTTGCACTTCAACTTTACATACACAATGATAACTTTAAAGCGGTTTTAGTGCGGTCATTTACAAATCTACAGAAATATCTATTAATTTTTTACCCGACTATGGTGAACTCCGAAAGTTAAATAAATAAATATGTTGGGACTTTATTACAACAGCGCCATCTAGTTCCGTGGTAAGCTACGAAGGAAGCTTGTGTTACGGATACCAGATAGTTGATATACTACATATAATATGACTTTTAATAAATACATATAAATATAAACACCCATGACTGGAGCACAAACATCCGAGTTTACCAAATGAATGCCCCCAGCGGGACTCGAACCCGCTACCGTTGGCGCAAGAAAGTAGGGTCACTACAAACTGCACAAAACGTGTCGTCAATGGTTATGATTTATATATAAGTATGTTTGTATGTTCGAGCATATGTTCCCTCGTAAGTCGTTTAAACTGGCTGAGCCGAATTTAATTATTTATCGTTAATTATTAGAGTCATCTTCGTTAAAGCTTGATAGTAATTTATAGTATATTATTTTACATTCATTTAAAAATGGCATATTACTAATATCTTTATCTTTAAAACTAAAGAATTTATTTCTAAGCAAATATTAAAACTACATAACGATCCACGAGGCACTTTCAATTATATATTATCATGTAGGTACGTGAATCATAGAAAAACAAGTTCATTTTTATAAACATTGTTATCTATGTCAACATTGTAAATGATTTTAGGATGGGTTTTGATGTATTACTCTCAGTGTCTACGCAAGGTTGAGTTAACTATTGTGTTACCATATATTACGTGCCAAAATTTTTAAAGAGCTTGCTTATTTTCCATTATTTATTGACTATTTTTGTTTTACACATATATTCTAGCAAAATTATTACATAATTTAGTCCCTAAACTAAATATCGTACGTATATTAGTAATTGAAACACTGTTCAAGCAATAATGCGGTTTTTATTAAGTTAAGTATACACAAACAAGGTGATATAGAAATAAGAATACAGTTTGAGTGGCAGCGCTATCTTCTGTCCCAGATTGATATCTCTTTCCTGCAAATCACTGCATAGTATAAAACAAAGTCGCTTTCTCTGTCCCTATATCCCTATGTATGCTTAAATCTTTAAAACTACGCAACGGATTTTGATGTGGTTTTTTTAATAGATAGAGTGATTCAAGAAGAAGGTTTATATGCATTACTAGCGGATCTCGCGGCTTTGCCTGTGCGTAATCTAGGCAAGATCCCGAGCGAAGCAAGGGCGAGTCGCTAGTGAATAATATGTTGGGACATTAACACAAAGCACCATCTAGTTCCATGGTAAGGTGCGAGCCTAGTGTTAGGAATACCAGATATATATAACTTTAAGAAAATACATAATATTATTAATATAAAACATTATAACTTTATTGAAAAAACAAATACATTGGTACAATCTTACACAGCCCTAGCTCCTGAACTAGAAACCTGTGTTTCAGGAGCTAGTACCTTCCCTTATCAAAGAATTCACTTTCAATGTAACAAAGTAAAGAGAAAGAGAAACAATAAAAAAAATAAAAATAAAAAAGTTGTGTGTGTGTCTGTGTGTGTGTGTGTGTGTTCGTGTGTGTGTGTTCGTGCGTGTGTGTTCGGTATGTGTGTGTATGTGTGTGCGGGTGTGTGTGTGCATGCGCGCGCATGTGCGTTGTGTGTGTATTATTTATTCATTACTATAAGGTTTTCAGTTTCTTCGTACGTTAAATTAATAAGCCATTCTTTTAAAATTCCTTTTATTTTATAGTTACTTAGGTTTTTCACTGTATATAGGTCATTGAATTTATTATAAATGAACGGGGCAATTGATTCATAGTGTCTTTGGGCAAATACACTTTTGGTTTGTGGAAGCGGGCAGCGGTCTTGTCTTTTATAAATATTTTTAGGTAATAGAGGGACATTAATCTTGTGATATCTGCGTATGCATTGGTATATAAACAGTTTTCTAATAGTAAGTACATTAGCTATCTCATACAGTTCGGATGTTCGAAATCGGTAGGGTAGGAGAAGAGCTACTTTCAACAGTGATCGTTGAGCGCGTTCAAGGTTGAGTAGTTTAGTTTTAGATGCTCCACCCCATGCATTTATACAATAACTTAGGATTGATTCAGCCAGAGCCTTGTATGTTTGTATTATAATTCCAGTATCTGATAAAATTCTTATATTCTTAAAAATGAACATGAGTTTTCTAACACGACTAGCCAGTAGTAATATATGCTCCGTCCATGTTAATTTGTCATCAATGATTACACCCAGATATTTTATATTATTCTGTTTTGTGAGCATTTCACAATTACAATTAAGACTTCCAAAGGAAAAGCTACGGTTGCAGGGATGTGTGTGTATGCGAATCTGAAAGTTCAAAGGATGTCCACGACTAGTCTTGCTAAAGCATAGAAATTTTGTTTTACTCGTGTTGATTGAAAGTAGACTATCCTCAAGCCAAGCTGTTATGGTGCATAATCCGGTTTCAGTGAGTTTACGAACTTCTTCCCAATTTTTGCCTCTAAACAAGATAACTGTATCGTCTGCATACATTAAAATATCAGAATTCTATAATGTTACTCGGCAGAGTTCATTTATGTATATTAAAAATAAAGTAGGCCCCAACGTACTACCCTGCGGAACTCCATATGATACAGATTCAAAGTCACTAAAAATGTTATCAACGCGAACTCTCTGAATTCTATTGGTAAGGTAACTTCTAAACCATTCATAAGCATTACCCCTGACACCGATATTTTCAAGACGAGCTAACATTATGGGAATTGACACGGTGTCAAAAGCTTTTTGTAAATCTAAGAAAACAGCTAGACACTTGTCACCTTTATCAATATATTCTTTAATGAGTGTCGTTAGTTTTAGTACAGCATCCTCTGTAGACACTTTTGGTCGAAAGCCATATTATAAGCTTGATTCAGGTATTGAATGAGTCTATTATTAGTAGCTTTCTCTATTATTTTAGATACGATACTGAGCAAAGATATTGGTCTATAATTGGTTGGCATTTTTTTATCACCACTTTTGTAGATTGGGCAAATAACAGCGGACTTGAGCAAACTGGGGAAAATACCATATTCATAGGTAAGGTTGCAGATGTAGGCTAATGGCTTGCACAAAGTCTCTCTAAATATTTTTAAGATTGACGGAGGAATATTGTCTATACCCGGGGATTTGTTGTTTTTTAGTCCTGCGATAATACTCATAACTTCGAATTCATTTGTATAATATAGACACATAGAATTTTGTGGTGCCCTGTCTCTGCTAGATTTTTTTGCAAGAGAATTTTCATCCGTACGTAGTTTTAGTAGGATTTCATTCGCAAGGTTACTGCCAACTCTAGTGAAAAACCTATTTACTTCATTCAATGAATCGACGGCAGAGTTTTTAATGCGTAGTAATTCTGTAGGAGTCACGTTTCTTTTGTTTATATTACACATTTCCTTTATAATATTCCATGTTTCTAAGATATTATCCCTGTTTTGATTTATTTTATTATTATAGTATTCTTTTTTTAAGGATTTTATAATTTTATTGCAAATATTACGGTAAGCTATATATTCTTGTTGTAGTACTTCATTGCTAGCATCTTTACGCAAACGTTTATGAAACTTTAACTGGAGTACAAAGAAATGTTATCATCATACAAATGAATGCCCTCAGCGAGACTAGAACCGCCACCGCTAGCAGAGCTAGTAGAGTCACTACAAACTCAGCCAAACGTATCGTCAAAACAGTCCTGTACGCTGCACAGTTAATAGTGCATTAAAAATATACAAAAACAAATTAATATTTGTAGAACAATGAAGTTAGTCAGTGATTTTAAATTTTATGACATTATAAATAAAATCTTATGTCAAAGAATAACTCAGATGGACGTTGGCCTCCTAATTAGTTCCAAGCCACTGCTTCTGTTTGACGTCGCACTACCGAATCACATTTATATTTTTGTAATATTCCGTATATTCATTCTTATATACACAGTAATTTAAAACAGTTATATTTTCCATAAAAAATGCAGGACATTGTCTCTTTTTCCGTCAACCTCTCAAAAGTTCAGGTCATTATACATGAGAACATTTTTTTTTTCCGAAAAGCTTTAGAACTATTTTCGTATGTTTCACAGACTTAAGTATAATATTGCCGGTTTACAAAAATATACTTACGTTTTGTTCGAAAAATAGGAGTTCGAGTAATTTCAAGTTCAGTCGGATTTAAAATAGAGTTATCTTACTGTATGGTGGATTACCGAAAGTTACTTTTCTTTGATTACCATACTACTACTACTACTATTACTACTACTATGTTTCTTTTAATTATAATTTATCTCCCACTACGAGTCAAAGTAGTTCACTTTCAGATTAAATCTATACTAATATTACCTATAAAGAGGAAAGGTTTGTATGTATGGATGTTTGTAACGAATTGGTTCAAAAATTACTGGATCGATTTAAAAAAATTCTTTCACCATTTGGATGCTACATTATCAAAAAATAAGGATCCCTACTAAAACTACAATACCAGGAGAGGAGGAGGAGTGCACGCCATACTTAAAAGGTACTTATATGAAATAGGTGGCCGCGCGGCTCATAGAAAGTATATTAAAGCTGGACTTATTTTGGTGAATTTTCTACCCAACGAGTGATCGAATGAAGTTTAGTAGCGATTAAAAAAATGAACGCGGGAGAAGCCGCGCGTAGTAATAGTAGTTTATAAAAAGGAAAGACTTCTTTAATTGAATTTCGAATTCCAGAGGTTAACGTATCTATATATATAATAATATAAATAATTTTTCAAATCTGGTTCGTAGTTCCTAATTATCAAACAAACAAACCATGCATCTCCATAATAGTAGTATAGATAGAACAATAAGTACTCCATATACAAAAAGATAAATTAATCGTGTGCGAGACACTCGCCATGTGACCTTTACACCTGTGGCATGATTCATAACTGTTGGTTCAAGTTCAACAAATAAATGACTTGTTCAATAGAAACCTTCCTGTTTATCCTTACAGGGTCGAAAACGGGATAAAATCAGTAGCAGCAAGTCTGAAACGTACTCATAGGATTCTCGTATCTATTACTAAAGCAATAAATAAAAAAATCGTCTAAATTTGACAGTTATAATGCTTTGGGACCTTGCTGTATGCTTCCGATGCTGGACACGTATCGAATTAAAGCAATCAACGAATAATTCGTTTCCACACGCATAGAGAAATGATTCATGTCGTTTGTATTGACAGTATTAAGTTTTAGTTAGATTAACGTTATTGAATCTCAGGATGTTATTTTTGTTTCTTAATAATAATTAAGCTAAGTGCTTATAACTTTGGAGCTCATTACATATAATATATAATATTAATTTATAATATTGTATTGATTATTTCATTCATTAGTTAATGAGAATATAACAAATAGGAACTAGAACTTGGACGTTAATTCGAAGAAAATCCGATAATGGCAAGGCTTTAACGCAAATAACGCGGAAGACTATACATTATTATCATATTTTTAGTACATAACGATAATATTTGTTGGAAATTTCCTTACTGTCATTTGCAAATAGGTAAACACTTTGTAATCCATCATGTATGCTTGACTTCTCTATATTCGCACGTAAATCAGTATAGTTGCTACACAATACACTTTACATAACAAATATTATAATATGAGGAATTTCACGGTTGAAAAATACTAATTTCAGTCAAGATTTTAGCTTATCTTACTATGTTTTCGCCCTCGCTTTGCTCGTATTTTTCCTTACACTTACAGAAATAACAATCAATTGCACGGGGATCTATGGCACGCATGGCTATAATCTATCTACGAGTAGGTATCTACGAGTATGTGCCAAATTTCATTCAGCTGTTCTGACGTAATTGACTAACAAACATCCATCTATCGAAACTTTTGCATTTATTAGTTAGTTATTTTAAAAGTTAAATAAATATGTTCACCACCTCCACCGCAGCATCTAGTTTCATGGTAAGTTACGAGGCTTGTGTTACGGATACTAGATACGAGGCTTGTGTTACGGAACAAATGACTGCCCCCAGCAGGACTCGAACCAACGAACGCTGGCGCAGCAAGTAGAGTCACTACAAACTAAGCCAAAAGTGTCGTCATGTCAAACATAGACATTCAGTTTAGACTACATAAATAATAGGAAATTCATGAATTTTACATTTACTTTATTATTTTGCCCACTTTTTATCAACGCAATTGACTGCACATTTAACCTTCACCATAAAATAACACGTAATACCCGTAATTCGCAAAGACGTCACTTTTGTCTTTATCTTTATCGCAAATACTAAAATAAGACGCCAATATAAACTAATTGCTGTAATAATTACATAGCACTTTTTTGTCTTCAATGAAAATATCAGTTAGATAAATCAAATCTGTGCCATTTTATAAATAATAACTTTTAAATAAAAATATTTTTGTAGTAATTAGTAACAGTTTCATTTGATGCGTATTATGTTTATTTCTTAATTATTTTATAAAGAAAATTTAAATTTATGATATCAATCATAGATTTGGTAGTCACAATAAATCAATGTGAGAGATGTTCGAAATTAAATATCAGCAAACTTAATTAATTTTCTTGGACATGATCAATTAAGCTTTTATATTCAGGTTTTATTCATTATTATAATAAATAACTACTCATATCTGATTCAACAAACGTTGTGAATCGCTGTAAAGCTACAAATCGATTGTACATTGTACATTAGATATTTTTGCAAAATCTTATTAAGGTAGAGTCATTATTAACGCTCGATCGATCGACGACGATATAGAGATCGATATTATAGTTTTTTTTAATCTGATTTTTATTAGGGACTTTTTAGTTACAGAACTAAATGTCAGTCCCATGATATTATAGTTTTTACAGTTGAGCCTATACCGCATCAGGAGAAAATTAAATGGTACCAATGAAAAGATTTTGATATATGATCATAGGTGGTTATTCTAGTCTACATATAGGATAGAGTCGCTTGTTTATAATAAAAATATAAATAAGTCCTTAAATATATGACCGCATGTACACAAACAAGTTACCCACCCTCTTGCCATATAGAATTTTTGTCGTGGTAAGTAATATTAGCCTATTGTATAAAAAATAAGTACCCATTAATTTCAATTTAAACATATTCCTATGCACAAATCCATACATCATACGTTATTTTCTTTAAAAAAATGTTATGTTGTAAGTTACCGATGAGAAAAATACCTACACTAGTCTAAAAGTTTTATAGAGAATAGGTATTACGCAGCATGACTTGAGATTTTTTTTTCAGAAAAAAAATGCACTTTTAAATCCTATGAAAGGTTTAATATTAATGGACACAAATGATATAACAAGTATATTGAAGGTATATTTTAGTTATATAATACATAGAATATACAATGTTACATATGTTTTTTTTAAATTACCGTGGATCTATCATGTCATCATGTCATCATCGTGAATTAACCATGATCAATGATATGTTTTGTTTTTATGCTTAAATAGATTCATTATTTCTATATTATTACTATAGTTTTTATTTAAAAAGTATAGTTTATTAGATAAATATTATCCGATATTAAAAACTCTTTGGATATTAGTTTTCATGATTATAGTATCCCCAGATATATTAAGGAAACTCTTGTTATAGTATAAGACATGGATATGTACGATACTTCTTGATTTATAAGGTTTGTTGGCGAATTAGGGAAGGCGCTGACACGAAGAATATAAAATCAAGGTCGCCTATGTAATAGGTCGTGGGCGGCGCCATCATTAAAAGCATTGTTTTTAGGGCGTGAAAATATATTAGGATGGAAACACTTTGAACGATTTAACGATGTCTTCCACTTAGGAAAGATTAAGTTTATGTACATAATTATTAATTAAATTAAAACCAATTAAAATAATAAATTACGAATGAAAAATAAATACAAAAGATACGAAAATAGCATTTATTTTTGGAAAAAGTCAACAAAATCATGCGATTAATCATATTATATAACACTTGCGTATTCTTTAATCCAGTATTATCTCCATTCATCGCTCAGACGTATTGACAAGGTTACTGCGTCGCTCTCAATTGCGATCGTAAACATTTAATTCGAACAAGGCTAGAGAAGTCTTAGCTGTTTATAGCAAAAGCCTCTCTAGTCTACGATTAATAAGGAAAAACTAAACCATATCTGCGGTTCAACCTGAATGGCAATTCTTGATAACTTTAAAAATGTTATTCCAGTTATTAGTGTTCTTGCATCATATATCACATTTGTATGTAGGTATATTTGTAGATATTTACGGTAAAATAGTAATACTACTACCTTCTTCCACTAAGATAAATGTAATTTGGCTATAGCTGTAGGTAATACCTTAAATAAGACTATTTTTTGTTTTTCTCTATAATTCTTAATAATCTGTTTCTATATATTGTGTTTAATACTTTTTGAAATTATGTTGTAAGTAAAAAACTCTACTATTTTGTATACTCTTGTAATAAAGACAAAAAACAGAAAGTACCTACGTAAAGACGAAAAAAGATTTCTAGTGGTTAACCATCATCATAAAACCTAATAAATAAAATTGAAATGTTTGTTTTTAATTTCAAATTAACAGTTTTACACTAAATGCATATGAAAGTATTTACGGTACTTACATCAAAAAAACAATTTAAAAAAAAAACTGTCTGTCTGTTTGTTCCTGCTATTATATCTGAAACGGCTGGGCCGATTTTGACGGGACTTTCACTCGCGGATAGCTAAGTTTATAACGACTTGACTTAACGTTATAACTTAAGATGCATTTATTTTATTAGAAAATTACCGTTTTATTTATTTAACTTACGCCTAGCAAAGCGGGTCAGGTTTGCTAGTTTCATATGAAAGGATTGATTTTGTTAAAGTATCTTGAGTAATCTCTAATTATGTCCTAGATTTATATTTTAATACATAAAGTACCTGTCATTCATCTATGTTTACGTCCATACATATACCTATGCAGTGGGTAATCATTTAGTGAGGTACCGAGATTCCTATCAGCAATAGGCTCTAGAAGATTAAAACTTAGGACAATATTCAAAACTTTAAGAAGGTAAAGTAAAAAAATAACATCTTACTACTGCTAGTTGATACTTTAATGTACACGAAAAAATAAAATTAAAATTAATACAGAAATGGCCATAACTATTGATATTCAAACATTATGCATATTGTAATAATTCAATGTAGGTTTATGTATTTTATTACCATTCAGCCTCGCAGTACTTGCTATAACAAGGATGCGTTGCACCTGCAATCGGATAGCTACTAAAGATAGTCTATTCGAATTTATTATATTATTATACTTACTAGCATTTCCTGCGGTTCCTCCCACGTTTTAAACTAAGCGAAAAAGACTGGAAACAAAATTTTTAGATTATTAGATATGATGTATTACTGGAGAATTCGTTTTAACTTAGTATGGAAAAAGTGTTTTATATATTGACCTAGATAACTAGCTAATAATCATATCCATCAAAATCTTTCTAGTGGTTTTCTCGTGATGTGGCTACAAACAGACAGATAGACAAAAAATCTAAAAACTAAAGATTCGGCCTCTGTTAATTAATAATCCGGTCGTTAATAATTTCAATTACATTTTCTAAATAATATTCAATGTATAATAAAGTTAAAATTTTATTCTATGTATAGATTTTATACTTATTACACGACAATTTCTCCTAAGAATTTATTTTATTGAAAAGAAACCATTTGTAATTATTTACGACTTATTTGTCAAGTCAAGGCAAGAGCGTGTAAGCGCATTCGTTCTACTTAACATTTAATATTACAATATGTATATAGAATATACTATTTTACTATTGAGTTTACTGGCATTATCTATATGGAAAATTGTGAGTCTGCTCTATGTAGTAGGTACAAAGAGGTATAATAAAAATAATAATGTTCTACGACCGATTCCGCCTTTGGCGGCCAATCTCATTGAGACTGGCCAGCTGCGCAGGAGATATTATAATGCACAAGTGTACTTTCTATTCCTATCACCCTCATACTCCGGTGGGACGACTGTTCGACACGAGTGACTGTTCGACACAGTGAGAGCTAAGGCGCAGGACCGACGGCTTTACGTGCTCTCCGAGGCACGGGGGTGACACGCCAACTACCCAACTCCGGGCTCGGACTCAATAATTAAACTTGGCTCGACCCGGGACTCGAACCCAGGATGTCTCGATGTGTGACCGTACATACTAACTACTACACCACCGAGGCAGTTATCTATACAAAGACGTACAAGTAGACTGATGTTAAAATATGTATTTTTTTTGTACCTACGATACTAAATAGATAAAGATCAGTTATGAGTGGCTGATATAAAAAACTATAAATAAGATTTTCTATTATCTCTATTGAGAGGAAAATATTTATTTATACGAATAAATATATTTATAGACGCGAAGTGAAAATACTAGGCGTTGTTTATAATGTTATCAATACTTTACTCTACCATGAAGTAGAATTAATCTACAACGAATGCGTATGAATAATTTCTTGTATAGTCAAAAGTAAATCATTAAGACTACTGTTTTGATATGATTTTTTTATTGAATAAACATCATAGTGTAAATGATGATTTTTTTTTATTTGTCCTAAAAATTGAAAAAGAATTAAATATAACAAAGTAATATTGCATTCTTCGGCAAATATAAACATATTGGTTTGTATTATAGGTATTTTCATATTTTCCGCATGCTTGCTCATGTTATTAAGAACTAGCGACTAACCGTCACTTCGCTCGGGTTCGTCCCTAGACGTACACGACTTTAGCGCGAGCGTAGCCGCGGATAGCTACTAAAGATAGTCCATTCAAATTTATTATATTATAGCGGATATATACTAGTATAAATGTTCCTCTTGAATTATTCTATCTATTAAAAGAAACCGCATCAAAATACATCGTTTTAAAGATCTAAGCATACATAGGGATAGACACAGAGCAGGTGAATATAGATAATTGTCAATTCAGTGGGGATAGACAACGGGAAGCTAAGCTAAGGATCTAGGCGTCTTAGCTAAGTGTTTCTATCAGTTATAATATACTTTAAAAAGTATCCAAGTATTATATAAATGTAAAATTTGCTATCTATCTTTTGGTTTTCAAATTCTTGTGATAAAACCTACTCTACTCTTTAAAGAAATTATAATCTTTTTTCCAATTGTGTATATAATATCTGCATATTACGAACTTAGAGCGTATGTAAGCAATTTAAATAAACCATTAAAATATTACAGCCATTGTTGGCATTAATTTATATCTTAAATATATGACTAACTGCTTTTATTCTTTTCTTTTTGTGTACAAACGTTATTTATAACGACTATTATGAGAATTTTATTGTTTATTATGTAAATTAAATTAATTTTATTATATTTAAAACATTAAAGTAGCATAAAATAACGATTGATTATACTGAACTGAAAATTCTTACTCAACATTTTCCAAAGAGAACACGGCACATTATAGCGGAAAAACAAAAATAAGTTTTAATTTTAAGGGAAACATCATTAAAGATTTTCCATACTTATAAATAACTTAAAGCAAGAACATTGATTTATGTAGGTAGATATATTCTTGCGACCAGAACTTATAATAACTCGCAATATAAGCATTTTGTAATTTTATAGTATTATATTACATCATGTAATTAAACTTTAACTCAAATTCAGACATCTATTGGAATGCATGATGATAATTCTTAACGAAATATTATGCGAATATTTTTGCATGAAATCTTATGCAACAATGTTAGCAACTTTATCATACTTATCGCAAATGAAAACCGCTCTGAAGAAGAATTGTTTTTATTAGATATGGAAATTACTTTTGTGGAAAAAAACCTTATTTTAATATTATGATTATTTAAACATCACTGGTCATAAAATCATTTATTAGCCAGAAATATATTAAATGTAAATAAGACGTATATAAATAGTTAATAGTGGTCTAATAAGATGATTAATAAAATAAATATGATTCTAAAAATTTAATTTTTTTGTTACTTATTACTTGCTGCTTTTATTCCGTACGAAAAAAGTAAAAAGGTAATTTTAAGAGATACTGATCTTATTAAGAAAAATATATTATTTCATGTATATACATATTACAGCATCCTCATGTGCAGTGCTATTGCGGGTCAATGTCAATCAATGTACTACATCCAAATCGGTCAAGCCGATTCAGAGTGAAAACATTCGCATTTATAACAGTTTTTTTTGGGATAATATTACAACAGCACCACCTAATACCGTGCTAAGCTACGAGGCTTGTGTTACGGATACTAGATAGTACATATTCTACATATAAATAAATTTTAAATAATACTATAATATTATTTTAAATATAAACATCCATAACTGGAGTACAAACATTCATGCTTAACAAATGAATGCTCCCAGCGGGACTCGAACCGGCGACCGCTGGCGCAGAAAGTAGGGTCACTACCAACTGAGCCAAACGTGTCGTCATTTATAACAGTAGTCTGTGGACTAACTACCTACTAATAATAATTCATACGATGAGTGATTGATAATATCTTACCGACTTCAACCGGAATAACATCTGTTGTCAGCTCGGCGGCAACTGACGTCTCATACGTGTCGACCTCCAGTTTTCTTTACCACCGGGTCCTCAAACTCACAAGAGCACTCGCATTACAATCACTATGTTTACGATCACTTCTTATTTTTTTACACACTTCGTTCGAACAATACCTTTTTTACGGATCTTAATTTTCCTCTTCCGACTATTTGACTGTTTTTACATTGACGTCGCATCCAAGTTTTAATACTATACTGTCGTATATGATATGTACTAAAATTAAATAATTTGGTTAGTATAAATTTATATTTCGTTTTAAATATTGTAAAATCTTTAAATGTGTCAGCTTAATGCCTACATAGATCAATATCCAATATTATGTACCTACATTACAAAATAAAATAAAATTAACATATTGATATGACAAAGTAGCCTAAGCACAATATGAATTAAACTATTAAATTGTATTGAAAAAAAAAATAAAGTAGGCAATTGTCCTCGAGTCATATACTCGTTATGATCCCTCCAACTTGTGAACCGCGTGACTCTACGTCACATGATAGCGCTTAAGCAAAATTGTATAAAATATCTAATGACTTCATTTTTCTCCTATTCTGACATGTTTATTTACTTTTATATATTTTCATAATATAGGGTATATGTGATTACTTTATCATGGCTTTACAAATTCTAGAAAAGCAATGCATAGTGCGTATATAGTATGAATATATGTTCATATAAACGAAAATATTATGATTTTATCAACTACAGTATTGAATAAACAGGTTTTATTTATGATGATTTTTACTAAACATTAAATTTCCTATAAATAATGCAATGAGCCGCGAAAACTTCGACAGCATGTGACCGACAGAAAATCATTGTCAGTCTCTCCTTGAATTGATACAAAAAATTATCTTAACTTGTGAGGCACTATTAAAGTAGTACTTTTATATTAAAGTTTAATTTTTTTATCTGTTTATAATTATAGCATACGAGGTCCTTACCCGAGTCAACGTATGGTATACGATGAGCTAATTGTATCGTTATTTTCGCTAATCTCTACACATTTACTTAAATAAATACAACCTGACCACTTCACTTACATTACCATAACAATGATCACAGAACAAAAAAATTAAAATGACGTAAATTTTGTATATAGCTATTTAAAAACATGAATTTTAAATAGCAATCAACAAAAACTGAATTCAAATCTCCAAAAAGTGGAACTGAAACACGAGAATTTCCGAGGTTTTCCGCGGGAACGCGCGTAGCAATGTCAAGAGCAATGGATGCTGATAAGGGTGTTTATCACTTTCTTTGGTACTACGTCGATTTAACGTTTCATTCTTGGGCAATGTAAAAAGTAGAGTAAACGATAAGATACGTATGTGATTGCCGACTGAAGTACCTGGGCAGGTACAGACGCGTGCGGTTGGCGCGGTGTTCGTCACACGAATGCTGCCTTGCGTCCCGACCATTGTTTACAACGCTAATTACATTTTCGTTTCGATCGACTTCGCCGGTCTTAGACTCTACCGGAAAATCTGGTCGGTGTCCAGCACGTCACATATAGCTATGGCTAAGGCATGCGAACTTTTTTTAAATTTTATTTTATGAAAGGTACTGTTTTAAACCTATATTTTTGTGCCTTAATTCGTTAATGTAGCTTTAAGTTATTAAAGTGAAACGTTAGATTTAAATATTACGGATAATTAGATATATATTATTCATATTTAATGTGTTAAAATAAGATTACTTATGAGTACTTGTTGGTCGCTAAAGCGAACTACTACTAAGTTGATTACAATATCCTATTTACATAAGTAGATGCTAAATTACTTAGTGCTCATCTGTTTAATAAGTTAAGATGATACTGGATTTTATTAATATTCTGTGTGCTATTTTTAGGTTTAGTATGAAATGTTTATTATATACGTTTTTTATATATTAAGTATCAGCGTAGCCGCGGGTTCCGCTAGTAAATATATAAAAAAACTTGACAAATTATATACTAAAACCGTCCTCGAGAATCACTCTATCTATTGGTGAAAACAGCATGAAAATCGGTGTTGAATTGATAGTTAATGAGCTTATTGCGAACAGACTGTCAGACAGACGCATCAGAGGACTTCGTTTTATAATAAGTAGTAATAACTTATAATTAAAGAATCATATAAATAAAAGATGATTTTTGTAGAAACGTATCAACAAGTTTGTCATAAGTGGGCCCGGTAATAAATATTTGAGCTCTGTCAGTTAAATGTACCTATAGGGTATAATAACCTAGTAATTAGTTTAATATATGGATGTATCTGTGATTGTTTATCATTCGTTTAGTAAATATTATTGTATATACTATGAATGAATAAAAAAATAACTGTTTTTTATTATTTTGAATATACTACATATAAGTATAGGCAATACACGCCCAATATTACTTGCTAAAAATTTGTATCCATACTTCAAAGTAGTAAAGTGGCAGTAAATACATACATAATACCGGTTTTTTGCTCAGACGGATCGAATAAAATATGTATCATACGTATTTTTGTGTTAAAGCTACCTACGTCATAAGTAAAGATAAAATTTATAATAAAATTTATAATTTCAATACCAAATTGACTCTTTATCACAATGACGGTTATGTCGTTTCTTCTTAATAATATTTTTTAATATCTCATTTTCAAAGTTCTATTTATTTGAGAGTTAACTGACTAATAGCGAGGAAATGAGTCAGATATCAACTCATTTGCTTTTAATCCTAAGTACGAATGATTAGTCTGAGGATGCAAAAAACATGCAAAGACTGCTGCTATTTATGGCATATACACAACGCTGAATCACTAAAACAGTGTTTGGAAAAGACGAAAGCACACATTGAAAATAACCTTTACTATGTATTTCTAAAAATTATATTTTCTCATTTAAGTAAATAAATTAAAAGTTAAATAACAAATTAATACTAAGTAGGTAGTTACAATTAAATAAAATATTTGACCTTGCCAATGCAAATTTCGGTTCTCTATGGCTATAAAAATCTCATCGAAAAAAGAGTAATAAAAACTGACCCACAATTAGGTATAATTAAGTAACCTGTATGAAGTTCGTCAATAATACGTATATTATATATAAATCAGTTATTTCCCATACGTAATATTACTATAGCATAACAATTGACGACATTATCGATATTTATCCTTATGTATTACAAATAATGTCAATGATTCTTACAACATTACAAATGCCTTATGAGGCCTTTGGTATGACAATTTCTAGCTCTACATTTTATTAACCAACTCAAAAAAAAGGTTTCAATGTAGTTTAATATTATATTTTTCACGTAAGTTATAAAACAGTATATTCTCGTAGACTATTGGATCTGCCTTGATTCAACTGTATCCCACTATTATTTTTGTATAGAGAATACCGTTTTCGAGGAAATTGGAAATTTGGTACAAATAAAATATAAGAATTATTTTTAACAATTATATAAACACTTTTAAAACTATAAATAGTTTCATTTTGATACTTATTGTATAAAATAAAACTATGTGGTTTGTTAAAAAACTAATAAATTTTATTCTCTCTCTTTTCTCTTTCTCTCTCTCTGATTTTTAAATACCTTTCACATTTATTTACTGTAATACTATTTCTTACAATTTAATTCGCAAATACCATAAATCATCATACCTATTAGTATTTTCACGGGTGATCAATTTGACCATTATAACAAGAAAATTTGAAGACAGTGCGAAACATTGCAAATTACAAACTTCCAGAAAATTCCATTCATTAAACAAGTATAAGACCGTGAATGAGCGCCATTTAGTAGTTGATGGTTCGGTGATCAAGTTTTTTTTGTCGGACAGCAATGAAATCTTCTCTGTAATAAGGTTGTAATCAGGTAAAATATGTAAGTGTATCTGTATGTTGGAGGTATATCTGAAACAACTGATCTGATTTCCCATACTATTTCACTTATAAAACGTTATAAACAGATCGTCATAGTTGCATATAGTAACTAAGCTCTTTAAACGGAGATTAAAAAAAAAACCCTAATAAACTATTTGCCAACAAAAAGCCTAGTTTCAGTTTGCTCTTTGAGAAGGTGATTTTGTGTCATTATAATGATATGTTTATAGAAAATGGGAAACATCTTAGTTCTCAATCTTAGAAAAGTGTTCAATTTTCTCATTCTAAAAATATAACTATCTGTTCATTATTGTAAAGTAATCTAAATACTTTTTTTTTGTTTTGACAACCCTTGCCTAATGACAGTTTTGTATAGTCACTTCCATCACGTGAACCTACCACTTCCTCCTCTCAATACCTACTATTTACTATGATATAATTATCACACATGTACATAAATAAACAAAAAGCCTTCGCGTAAAATATTTTTTATTTATTTATTTTTTTTACTATTTAGTAATTTTCACAACGATATTTGACTTATAAAAACTAAACAATAACTGAATCTTATTATTGTGCTAAAATGTGATTAAAGCAAGCGCTATCTTTATGTGGTCCTAAATTTATTCGTGCCAAAGTAATTAAATAATAGCAGTGTTTTGGTTTAAGTTTTATATTTAAGAAAAATATTTTAATTTTAAATCAGCTAATTCTTAGATGCTTCGCATTACAATGACAATGAACATGACATGACATACTTAAAGAGCGACCATGAATTACTTTATCGGTAACTCCCCCTGAAATAAGTAAAATTATGCATTGCATTGTAAAATATTTTTCGTTTTATTTTAAGCTTTTGGTAAGGTAAGGTTTACTTTAGACTAAGAACTAAAAAAACCAAATATACTCGAGTTAGTCGAAAAAGAAGCAATAAAATTGTCTTTGTTCCTAGTAATTATTTGCCTGCGGTTACCACGTGTAAATAAGAAAGAAAATGACGATCATTTGGAAATAAACTTCATACGAATTCCAAGTTAAATAAAACCTAATGGATAATTGTTATGTACATATGTATGTATATTGAAGATAATAAGCAGATTTTAATGTAAGCTGATAAAAGTTTTTAAGTATTATAAAATTGTACGAGTATTATAATAATTAATATTAGAGAAGACTTTTTTTATGTTTTAGGTGTCTATGAATGTTAAAAACTTCATTTGCTTGAAATATATAATTATAAAGGCTTAGGAAGATTGTTAGGTTTTGGACACAATGGTTTTTTTCAAGTGCATATGTTATCAACATGAATTTTTTACATGAAAACATTCATATTTATCATAATGGCTTATAATTACTAGAACTAATTCAAATAAACCAAATTTATTGTCTTCAAAACAAAAACTGCTTATTTTAGGGTCATTGTACTTTTTAAATAAACTAAAAATATTAAAATTTATTAAAAGGCAAATAAAAGGCTAACGCTCAGAGTTAAGGAACATCCTATTGTCGTGCAGAAAGTGCAATTACTCAAAAGATTCATAGTACATATAAGGTATAATATAAAAAATCGATAATATTTTTACCAAAAAATAAAATCTTTCCAATATTTGTAAAAGGACTTTTCATTTGCCTTATTTATTTTAAAAATACACATAATATTTAGTTAATCTTTAGTTATGTACACAATCGACTCATTATTTATGCGAAACCATTCATTCTCCGTATCACCATTACGTTTGTTTATATTTTAATGTCGCAAATTGAATATTTTTACATCAATTATGCTAAGGGGAATGACGCTTTTTATTTAGTGACTTAGGTAAATTAATATATAATATTGCTGTGAATTAAGGACAATATATTAATGCGAATATTTTTTATTTATTTTTCAAAGAAAATATGCTTGAGAAATCATGTTTTGCGTGCAACGGTAGCTAAATAACCGGTTTCAAATATTTTTGTGTTTGCCTGTCAAATCACACGTCCCCCAAAAAGTTTAACAATAACACTAAACTTTTATTAGGTAGGTACTTTGCATATAAAAATTATGAATAGACGCACATTTATATACTATAAAAATCGATAAGTTTATTTTAATAAATATTATTTGAAAAAATATTTGTCTCTCTGTTTGTTCCTCCTTACTGTCTGACTGTAAACACATTATGAGAAAAGCACTGAACGATTTTGATGTTTAGTAGGTATAATAACTAGCAGCAACTGTATTTAAAACGTTAACCGCGCAACACAGCATCAAATCTAGCATTAATTTAGTGTTCAATAGTTGTATAGTGGCCATCCATGGAGACTAATATTTAGATTTATTTTTAATTTTTATTTTTACGTAACAGAACTTGCTGATTTAACGGTAGAGGATTCTACGGTTCATCGTCGCCACGATTTGAAGGCGAATTTGCATAATTCTTGACAAATAAGACGAAAAGTAAGAATACTTGTGTTAAAATTTCGCTTACTTTCCGAAATATCAATACTTGAAAATCAAAAAATGAAAGACATTGTCTGAACGAAGTCAATTCGCAAACTAAAAATATATATTTTACAGTCAATTTTACAAGAAAAATCATTATGTAGAGAGCTGATGTAAGATCCTTAGTCCTTAGATATTTTATTTGTTTACATATTTGCGCAATAAGTAGTTGGACTAGTCTGAAATTGTAATTTTACGCCATATTTACAAAATATATTTAAGAAAGAGGTTCTTTAAAATCCTTTAAGATTTCTTTTACGTCACTTACCTAAATCTATTACAGCAACAATTTACTAGTACTATTTTTAATCAGCTTAGATAACTCGACGTATAACAATAACATTCTCATCTGACCATTTCAAAATGGTTACAGGTTCATCTGTCGAACGTGTGTGTCTGAAAAAGTGTGTTACCAAATTCGTACACATCAAAATCGTTATGCGCGAAATTATAACTAAAAATAAATCTTATTTAGAATAATAAATTAGGCTACTCTACTAACTTTGTATGATATAAAGATGTTATATCACCATTTTGAAATCATTTAAATAATATTTCAATTATTTTATCGTACAAGAATAAAATAAATCGATATCAAAGTACTTTAGTTCAAAGACACGATGTTCTAAACGCTAAATCACGAATTTTCCTTAAAGCTTGACGTATGTGTATATCGCTAAGTAGAGATTGACTACTTACGTACGATTCCAGTCACGCTTTACATTGTGTGATAATAAATGGATAATAAAGATAAAGCGACAGAAGACAAATTTGAATGTCAAATAATGTCGTTTCAATCTTTAATTATAAACTTATTGAAAAATAACACGTGTAGCATTAAAATATCTTAAACATGTCTCGCCTTCGCTTCGTCCACGTTAGCGTACATTTGATATTTGTGACAAGATACTTTCCCACAGTTAAAAGTATCCTGTATGCACTGACTTATCGTATCTGTCCGGTGGTGTTCTCATCACTACATAGTATAAAACAAAGACGCTTCCCGCTGTCTGCCCCTATATATGCTTTGATCTTTAAAACTACGCAATGTATTTTAATGCGGTTCTTTTAATAAGTGGAGTGATTCAAGAGGCAGGTTTTAGTATAATATAATTTGTATAATATAATAATAAATAATATATACATTTACTGGCGGAACCCGTGGCTTCGCTCGCGCTAAAGCAAGAGCGAGTATAAGATGTTTAAAAAATATATTCAATGTACAGATTTGACTCAGCATTTTGTTATATGCATATTTGTTGTTTATCTTAATGTTTAGCCAGAATATCTAATTTCACTTATCTGAAATATATCTAGATACAAACTCAAACCAGAGAAAGTCTCTTTTGGGTAGTTAAATGACCAAACTACGCATTATATATTACATAACATAGATTTAGGTACTACTTACATAGAGTATAATGTATATATTCATTGTTTACCTGAAAAAAGAAGGAAGAATATTAATGTACACATTTATATTTTAATATTATAAAAACATGGTGTAAAAAGTCAATATAATATGCAACTTGCGAATACAACATGTTAAATTATAAATTAAAAAAACCCTACAAAAACAATTAAAATATTATTTCAATTTCATACTAAATCGTAAATGAATATTGTGCCAGCTAAGTAACTGTTTAGAATCTTTATTATAAAAGGCGTTAGTAGCCCAGTAGTAACGCGCTCGCGTGGGTAGTCGAGTGAACCGGGATGAAATCTCGGGTCTCACCACTCCGATATTTTTATTTGCGAATCATTTCTTATATGATTACCATTTGTGTTACGGTAAAAAAACGTCGTGAGGAAACCTGCATGTTTGAGACAATTTAACAAGTTTTCGAAAGATAAGTGCATCGCGTATTGAAGGGAGACTCGTAAAAAGGCGCGATACATACTTTCTTTATAATATATAGATAACTATAGTTTAGCCATATCTGCTTTAAATTTTCCAATATGTTTAATGGAAATCTAGATAAAAGATGTATTAGGAATTCTGAGAATCACTTGTTTTGTTATACGTTCAGAATAGATCAATAACACGTATCATGTGGATCTGATCTAACACCTTAATTATTTCACAATAATTAAATAAAATACGTCGTAGATATCCGTTTCCAGGAATAACATCAAGGTCTTGTTGCAATTATTGTATTACGGCTTGGACAATATGTTATTCTACAATAAGTGAAGAAAAGTATTGTAAAAATTATGATTAATCTAAATAATATAACTTTAACTATGCTTATGTAATGGTGCAGGCATTGTTTTAATGGTTTTTTTACATTATTACACACAGCGCCATCTAGTTCCGTGGTAAGCTACGAAGGAAGCTTGCGTTACGGATACCAGACAGTTGATATACTACATACCTATATAAGTTTAAATACATAAATATTATAAATATAAACACCCATGACTATAGTACCAACATCTGAGTTTAACAAATTAATGCCCCCAGCGGGACTCGAACCCGCGACCGCTGGCGCAAGAAAGTACTCACTACAAACTTCGCCAAATGTTGAATACGTCGTGTTCCTTCATAAAATCTAATAATATCTAATTTTTGCATAGAACCGAAGTAACGTGAGGAAACGTTCATGTCCGAGAAAACGCAGCAAGTTTTCGAATGACAAACAAAGGAATCAGCAGTATGGTATCACTTCGTGATGAAGGGAGGTCTACGCCCAACGGTGGAACGTTAAAAAAGGTTTAGTACAAAATAAGGGATCGGACCGTGAACAAACTATTATATACATACTAATATTATAAAGCTGAAGAGTTTGTTTGTTTGGTTGAACGCGTTAATCCCAGGAACTACTGGTTCGATTTGAAAAATTATTTTTGCATTACGCTAAGACTAATAGGAGCGGAGCATCAATGAAAAATGCTGCAAAAACGGAAAGGGCGGGCGTTAGTTCTGCGAGGTACCGCGCGACTCAGAAAGAATTTGGTTTCCGGTCTTTATAACGCGTGCGGAGCCGCGGGAAATGCTAGTATATTGTAAAAAAATATATTATGTATTTTATAGAAGGTTTGTTATCGAAATATATTAAAAAAGAGTATTTATAATAAAAGTATATATAAAAAATATCTGCATTATTTTTAGATTTACTTAACGGAATTAGGTGTTCATATTTGTTCATATCTCAGTTCATATTTTTTATTAAACGCTTTTTTTCTTATTAACACGTTTTTATAAGTTCTGTGATTTTATATATAAACATATAAATGAAGCGATCAGGTTTTTGTTAAAGTATTTATCTTTTTAATTATCATTTTCGATACAGAATCGTGATTCACAGATGTTTTAATTTATGTTAGCAACGATCTGCCAAATTATTATTACTTGCATGTTAACTGGCATCCATATTCTATTATTCTACGCATCATAGATATTATAATAAAATGTGTGTACGTATATGGCGTGTGTATGTATAAAATGTTTTCTTAAAACTTAAATCACTTTTAGATGAGCCTTGAACTTTGTTCAGACAGGTAACGTTAGATTCTTTAGTGTCTAATAATAAAGTCAAATTAATTTAATGATTTTTGATTAACAATATTAGGTTAGGTAGTGGTTTATCAATATCTCTAAAAAAGATGGATAGATTTTGATGAAATTTTCACTCACACAGCAGATAGCTACAAGGAGTAATTTATTTACTTTTATTTAGGACTAGGAGAAAGAATTAGGGTTCTGCTTAAAAAAATTTTAAATCGTATGTAGGTACGAACCCAAGCAAAGCAAGGGTTATTCGCTAGTCTTACATATTTTTAAAATACTTATTGTATGCAAATTTATAGCATTGATACAAGAAAAGGGTAATTAGCTAATGAGAATTTCTACAGGAAATAAGGCGCGACCTAGGTGTCGGAATCAAAGGCGTGAGTTTACATCAAGGTAGATTAAAGTAGTCTCCTAAAACCGCGATTTATCCGTTTATAAACATTATTACATACACAATAATAAAATATATAGTTATGGCATAAATATACTAATGTCTATATAATGCCCTTTTAACGTATCCTTAGCAGATGTTCAATTAACTAAGTACATACATTATTTATAAATGACGTCTATATTTTATCTTTCTAATCTTTAATTTTTTTTCTAGTTCAAAACATATAAATGTGTACATATATATTTATTATTTAAATAAAACAACCCTTTTAACTTCTTCTGTTGTTTATATTCTAGTTAAGTTGAATTTGAAGGATGGATTTGTACTCCTTACCTTCATTTGTATATACCTGTAATAGGTGTTATAAAGTACTGATTGCTGTGTATTCCTTTTGTTATACTTAAGTTTAAATATAAAAAGTAGCTGACTTTATGGCCACGCGGAGGACAGGAAAAATATATTAAAACTACTATTGCAACTGTAGAGGAAATCTTAAGCTTTTTAAATTGAACATTAAAATATTCATAACAGAAAATTACAAACAATTTACTTAGGCATTCGGCTTTAATAAGAGAAATATTTTAATTACCAATTTTACAATAACAAAATTGTTCATTCCACACTTACAACGTAAAAGTTAACTTGGTCTCTGTAGATATACCGATTAGACTAGTCATACATTTTATTTCGCCCCGCCACTAATTATATACGAAACTTTGTATATGTACAATGTTTATACATTAATCGTATAAATTGGTAAATTATTAACTAAAATGTGCCTGCAATAAAGCGCAAACCCTAGGAATGGATTATAACTCGTTTATCACGCAACCTCAATATATGTATTATCCTTAAGCAATAATCTTTATATGAAAAAGTATTGTGGCTTAAGTGCAAATCACTTACTGCCAGTTTCTATAACCTATCTACCGATAGACCGGTAGTTACAGTTCGCGTCACGTAAAAAGAACGCTGGAGGAAAGTGGTGGGGGGTGTGTTTGCGCATGGGTATATTCGCACACGAAATTACTATGCCTATTCTTTTATTTTCGAACTAGCCTTTCGCTCGCGACGTATATTGGTTATTGTTAGGTACATTGATAAATATATTAGATAGAACGTTCTTAAATACAATTCTATTAATTCATAAAATTTGTTAGATTCAATGTAGAATGTTTAATCTACTTACAAAAAATTAAATTAATTCGGTTAATATATATTTTAACTGCATTATTATCAGACTCTCTCTTCATAAAACAATATACGTCAAAAATATTTTTCTCTACTTTTTATATAAAAACATTTCGTAATTAATAACTTTTATGTGCACGATGGTATTTTGAACTGACGCACCAATAGCGAGCCGGAAAGCATGCGTCGCGTGCCTCGCCGTCCCGCGCCCCGCGTCTTACCACCAAATTCACCTATAAATCGCCTCTGCGCAACTTGACAGCCAGCGTTCTTTTTACATGACGCGAATTATACTTTCATACTATTTTGACACATTAAAAGATTACATTACATTACATTAAACCTGTCAAAATCGTATGAAAGTATCTACCGGTCTATCGGTAGATAGGTTATAGAAACTGGCAGTTAATAACAAAATACATAATAATATGATATATTTTTTTCAATTTTTTTTGGATATTCCCACGATGACTGGAACGTTTAGGGCCCATGATCTTGTTATAAAGGTTTCTTTGTTAATTTAAAATTAATTAATTTATTTATGTATAAGACATATCGTACAGAACTTGACTAGATGCTAAAAACATACCTATCTTTAAAAAAATGGTTGAGGGAAGATAGTAATGAACATCTTTCTTTTACTTAAAATGAAATTTCAGCATCATTAAATCAAATCAAAATATTCTTTATCCAAATACACTTTAAAAGCTTTTTTTTTGACCCCGGCTCGAAAGGCTGTTACGTTGAGAAGAGCCGGCGAGAAAATCATAAATTAAAAAAAAATGATTACAATATTGCAATACAATATTTATCTGTTTATCCTAAGTGAGACCGAACCAGATATTAATCCCACACATTTGCATCTTATAAGTATTCCGTGGTCATTAAGTCTTCTAAGTCGCAAAAAAAAACAGTAAATAGGTACTCGTATGTAAAAGCTAAATTGTAAAACTTATAAATATTTTAAAATGTATGTATGAGACGTGCCTATTGATCTATTGGAAAATACGCTATGGCCTGTTCACCTCGTTTTCTGAAGCACGTATAAGTAATTAATGTTTGCTAATCAGCAGGCTTAAACACAGTGACATTTTACATTAATTATTTCAAAGGCCTAATAGAGATTTAAAAATGAAAATATTGAACTACTTAATAAGAACATGTTCTTTTTTTAATGTTGGGAAATGCATTAACGCATACTACAAGTGGTTATGTGGGACTCACTGGCCAGAAAAGCCAATACTACCCACTAAAAGCCAACAGACCTCACCTGCCTTGAATGGGGTGTCGCAGGATCGCTTTCGCATTCAACTACGACCGATGGCCCGGCAGGACCGCCAAGCAGACCACACAGCCAAGGGGTTGCTCCTCTGGTCTCAGAGAAAGACCAGGAGCAACCTGCAAGACACAACGCCCACCTAAGTGGGCCCCTCTAGCGCGTTTCTTGGCTTCGTGCCTGGCCGAACTGCCGGACGCTACTTAGCCCCAATACAACGGAGCGCGCAGAGAAAGGAGCGCACGACGGGAGAGTAATGAGAATAAATCAAAATATATTATTCAGCATCAAACTTGTTACAATTTCTTACTGAACGTCATGAGTCTACCACCAGTAGAAATACACCAATAGTCGGAAATTCATGTCCTGATTTAAGATATATCAGTTTTCTATGAACGATTAAAGAAAGTCAACTAGCATTGTGTAAAGCAGGTTCGCCTGCCATATCGACCGCACCGCATAACTTGCGTGGTCACAGCTCAATTGTTACGTGTACAAACACGTATTTTATTATGTATGCAACAGTAATTATGATAATAACTATTATGCTTCAAATTAATGAGTTAAATGAAATTCATTAATATTGAATAAGAAATGAGAAAATAACACTGACATTGATTATGGCTGTAATCGTATGAAATAATTTTTATTCTTGATTAAAACTAGGTTAGTTTGTTGTTGTAATATGTGGCACCCAAAATTCGTATGTACAAAGAATCATGTATATTTTTATTTAACCATTATTTATACAGTAAGTACAATAAGTCCTTATATTTCACGTTGTATAATTTTTTGATTTATCAATGCTAATCAACAAAAATCTAGATCTAAGTAATCAAATTGTAGAAATAAGAATATTTTTGTGTAAAATTTAAAAAAAATCCGCAAAAACGTCAACATTGTTATGTTGTTTGTTTGCTTTGTAGCTCAAGCTATAAAGCAAAATAAAACAAAGTTTAATTGATAAGAATATACAACTATACTTATATATTCGTATCATATGGGAGTCAAAGCTGCTTCTGTCTAGAGTCTAGACTCTAGAATACTAGCCATTTCCCGTAAACACTCATACTTCCTGTTACCTCGGTCTACTTATCTTATATGTAATTAAATGATCTATATACTTTTCACTTGTCTAACGCTAGTCATAAGTAAATAACAGTTAAGGATAACCTTGTCAAAAGCGCGTCAAAAGCTCAAGTAGATATGACACGCATACGAATATATTGTTCCGTGTAAGAGCACACGTCTTAACAAGATTGACCTAGGATAACTGTTCGGAAGTGGCCGATTGTGTGACATTTTCCTCTTGACTCGTAGAAGTCATGAGACATTAGTATTAAACGTAAATAGAGTAGATTTGCTTCATGGTAATTGCTTACCATGAAACTACTAAAATGAAATGAAAAGGTTTGGTGTGATATTAGATATTAACTAAACTTAGTTTCACTTGGTTCCATTCCTATCTACCGTTTATAATATGTTTTACTGTTTTACAGTATATTATAATAGGTTAATGGCCTATCAACGACAGCTGGAATAACAGACATACACACTTCTTCTTCTTCTTCTTCCTGTCCTTATCCCACGCTATGTGGGGTCGGCACAACATGTCTTTTTCTTCCAATCTCCTCTGTCATTCGTCAATTTAACATCCACCCCTTTTATACGCATATCCTCTTTTATACAATCCATCCATCTCTTTTTCGGTCTTCCCCTACTCTTTATTCCTTCAACATGCATACTTAACATTCGCCTCGTAATATCACTTTCTTCCCTACGCATCACATGTCCATACCATGCCAGCCTATTACCCCTCATCTTTTCTATAACAGGCGCCACTTTCAAACATCCTCTTATATACTCATTCCTTATCTTATCACTTCTAGTAATACCACACATCCATCTCAACATTCGCATTTCAGTTGCATGCACTTTTCTTTCATCCATCCCTTTTACCGCCCAACATTCTGAACCATACAATGCAACAGGTCTAACGACTGTTTTATAAATTTTTCCCTTAAGTTTAAGAGGCATTCGTGGGTCGCATGTTATACCTGAGACCTGTCGCCATTTCATCCATCCCGCATTCATTCTACTATTCACGTCTCGGTTAATATTGCCGTCGTTTTGAAAGATCGAACCGAGGTACCGGAAATCGGAGCAGACTGGTAGGGATACACCATCTAAGGCAATTCCAGAGAAACCTGAGGGTCCACCAAAATCACAGAACAGATGTTCTGTTTTCGTTCGGCTGATCCTCAGGCCACCACTCTCCAATTTTTCTTGCCATTTTTCCAATCTGCTCTGGACCTCGGACGAATCTTCGCCAACAAGCACAATGTCATCAGCGAACATCATGCACCAGGGTGCCTGACCCTGTATGTCTGATGTTAGAGCATCCATTACCAGGAGAAACAGGTACGGGCTTAAAGCCGATCCCTGGTGGAGGCCCACCTCCACATTGAACCTGTCAGTTATGCCAGCTTCTGACCGAACCCTTGTATTCGCCTCTGCATACATCGCTTTCACAAGCCTCACATACTTCTCAGGTATTCTTTTCACTTTCAAAGCCCACCACAAAACCTCACGGGGAACTCTGTCGTATGCCTTCTCGAGATCGACAAACACCATGTGCAGATTTCTATGTGCGCTCCTGTATTTCTCGCACAGTTGCCGAAGTGAAAATATCGCATCTGTCGTTCCTCGTCCTGGCATAAATCCAAACTGGTTTTGTGTAACCTCACTTTCCTCTCTCATTCTTCTTTCTATAACTTTTTCCCAGATCTTCATACTATGTGACAAAAGCTTTATTCCTCGATAGTTGTTGCAGTTTTGTGCATCACCTTTGTTTTTGTAAATAGGCACCAACAAACTGTTGCACCACTCTTCTGGGATCGTCTCCTCTTGCAACAACTTATTGAAGAATAAAGTAAGCCAGCTCCATCCATCCGCTTTTAAGCACTTCCATACTTCAGCTGGTATACTATCTGGCCCTGTCGCTCTACCATTTTTCATACTCTGTACTGCCATTCTTACTTCATCCACACTCACCTCTTTAAACAGACATACACACATCAATTAAATATAAAAATTGATTAAACAATTCGTGCACAAAAATATATTTTTACTGTAATAATAATAAATATTAAAAATAATGAATTATTTTCTGTTCTTAAAAATTAGATCAAACTCATAAAACATAACCGTCTACGACTTCTCTTTATTGCGCCCACGAACAACCTTGCAACATTTCCGGATATGTTTCTTTTCTTCGTATTTGCATAACTAGTTTATTTACACTAGCATTCTAATGTATTCTATAAATTAATAAAATTTATATTATGTATATAGCATAATACCTATGTATATATGTATATGCCCATCATTCTATAAGTTATTCCAAAAACCCCCTTAATCTTAGTATATTATAAAAGCGAAAGTTCACTCACCCACTCATTCACTCATCACGAAAACCGCTTAACGTTTAAAGATGAAATTTGACAGGGAGGTAGTTTATAGTTAGCAGACGACCGCTCACAACGGATTTTGCGACAGGGCTGGATTAAGAATGTCTAAGGGCTACCTAAGTAAGTTTGTATGAAAGTCCTTCATTTTTCGTGCTACAAACTTTGAATTTGGCACGAAGCGCCCAGGAACAAACCCGAGCAAAGGAGAGATCTATTTAAGGAAGTCGCTTGAATAATTTTAAATGCTAACGAATGGATATTTGTTGATTGGAAGAAATTTGGCTCAGAGATAGATTACTTTCTGAAATAGCACAGTTTACCTTTGATTTAAAAAAAAACTGGAAAAGTGTTAGTGCCCGAGGGATAGTTTTGTCCCTAGATAGGAACCTGAGCGAGGAGAAGCTAGTACTTATTTTTTTCGTATTTGGGAATGACTACAAACAACGTAACACTATTTGCATTTTATTTTTGCTCTTTTACTTCTTCGTGGAAACTATTTTATGAAGCTTTCATAATTTTAAGCTTTAGTTAACATTGACATGCACATGACACTTCTAATAAACTTAATCCTTGAACCTTTCGAACGTTCGAGGCAGAGCGTCGTCGGCCGCACTCAAGGCAAGAACAGATTACGAATATTAAATTGCTTGTTACAAATTTTAAACGCCGTTAATGTTCCTTCTTCGTTAGTAAGTATAGCATGTGTACATAAGAAAACATAACATAAGCCTACCGTCTTAATATAGATGGAACTAGGCCTAAACATACCTAAAGGTACGACCTGCATAGCTTAAAAATAATCAAAATCAATCAAATGAAGTATATGATAGTTTGCCTAATAAAATAATATTTTAATAAAACATTTAAAATCATTAGCAATATTTGAAAAAAAAAGAAACAAAAAACAATAAATAATTATGCTTTGAAACTTTATAACTCTCTATATTAAATATTTAATATCAGTTTTGATTAGCCCAAATTATATCATTCCGACTTTGTCTAATCCACAGTTAAATAATTGCAAAGTGTGTTATACACACTTTATTATCGTTTTTTGAAGGATGTGCTTAATTGATTGCGGATGGAAATGAATTTGGTACATATCCGTCAATTTCTCTGGAACTCTATGTCCGTTTGCCGCATCCTTTTCATTTTATAGGTATACATACTACCAG
Organism: Boloria selene; assembly: GCA_905231865.2. Lineage (NCBI taxonomy): Eukaryota > Metazoa > Arthropoda > Insecta > Lepidoptera > Nymphalidae > Boloria > Boloria selene. The sequence goes on along the minus strand of HG993140.1, from coordinate 8,303,198 downwards.
ATTCTCAAATACGCTTACCCTGCATACCCTAGGTACCTAACGATAGCCTATTATGAAAATCAGTACAGCCATTGAAGCATGAATCCAAGTATTTCGACTCAAAAGACACTATTTGTCGCATTAAGTAAGACTGTCATTATAACTATGTATGCTACTACAAATATGTAAGTACTAGTGGAACCCGCGGCTTCGCTCGCGCTTAATCAAGAGACGAACCCGAGCGAAGTGAGGGCGAGTCGCTTGTTACATTACATATTATGTGTAACTCAAGCGGTTTAGGCAGGGCACGCTAGAATAGCTCGCAGATGGTAGATTTTTTACTACTTACTTGACACTTATCGTCATATTTTGGACAATTCATACAATATCTTTATAAATAGTAGCCTATGTGCTATTCTGATGTATAAGCTATATTATTGTAAAGTTTAATTAAAATCCATTTAGTAGTTTTTACGTGAAAGAGTAACAAACATCCATACATCCATACTTACAAACTTTCGCGTTTATAATATTAGTATAGATAATGTAATGTTATTTAATATTGTTGTATTGTGTATGTATGTAATAAATATTTATTGTTAAATTAGTATCTTATATATGAATGTGACTTTATATGTGTGTTATTAATTATTTATGTGTAGGCACGTTTTTGCACCTTTTTGATCGTTCTTTATCGTTGCCTGAAATTCTTTTTTAGTATGGACATTAATGTTACAGTAAAAGTTTTACTAAAATAGTTCACAGAATATTAGATACTATGTAAGTATAATTTGTTTATCTAAAAGATAATTTAATATCAGATTTTCAATCCAGGAATAAAATCAAACCGTACCGTTAAGACGGGGATATACGCCGTTGACCTTGCTCGATTGGGCGTTGCCGGTAAAAATTCCCCGCGCAACCCCGCGCCTCCCGATAATATATACGCGCGACCAGCGCGCTAGAATTCGCGCGTAGTACGGCACAGTGTAACAACTAACAGCTGTTGCTTTGTTAGACATGGTTCTATTAGAGGTGTTCGCAACGGCAATATATTGATAAGGCGTTATAATGATAGCATTTTTTATCAACTTATGCAATTATAAAAACGACACTAATAATAATAGAAAAAGAGTATTTAATACATTGAAAGTTTTATTATAAAGCATTTTCTAGTTAAATAAAGTTTATTTAAATATCATAAAAAATATTTTTTACATAATTAAAATAATTATTATTTATATCTATTATTAATTTATGTGTACAATATGTAGATACAATTTTTATCCCTTATAAACACAGTAAATATATATAATTGAACACACCGATTCTCGTCCGATCATCGAAGTTAAGCAACGTCGGGCGCGGTCAGTACTTGGATGGGTGATCGGTGGGCCTGGGAACACCGCGTAACGTTGGCTTTTTGTTTTTAATTTTGTAAAAATTCATTTTATTTCAGTCCTCAAACAATATTGTCAAATTAAATATGTTGTTTTATACTTATTGTTTTTATATATGATGTTAAACTTAAAAATATTATATAACGCTGTTAAGTCCTGAATCGCGCTATCGAAATATTCTAACTCGTTGAATATATATACAATGTTGTCGAACGTCCAAGTGTATTTGCTTCGGCAGTACAATTATACTAAAATTGATGATCGATACACAAAAAGTGTTTGTAGGTTCACAACTTTCAGTTTCACCAGATAGGAACGAAGTTCTTTATTATAAAAATGTTATTAATTTTAAGTTCTATTAGCGGTATAAAGAAAAAATAAAAATATGTTGTGGCTTCCGGGAAGATGGTGCCTTTTGTGGTGGTGTAGGTTTTTGTGAGTCTGTAGATGTTTGTGTTTTTGAGGTTGATCTGAATTATTAACAAAGTTATGGCTATTTGAAATTTAGGGGGTAATTGAGAGTTTGTCTTATTACAAAAAATCAGTAGGAACTAAAGTAAAAATAATACTTTAAAATTAAATTAAAAAATAATAATAATAATAATAAATAAAAAAGCCTTTTATTTCCAGTTTTACAAAAAACATGAACAAAAGAAAAGATTTAACTATCGTGTACTTTATACAATTAATACCTATAAACAGTGCTATGTTTTTTACAAAAATATGTGTGAGTACAGCTCGTGTACTTATTGTAGTCAAACTGTCATGGTGTGTGTGTTTAGGGATACCTGCTCCAAATCTTTATCCCATTTTTTAATATGATAAAGGTTAAATAAAATAATTATTTTTAAAATTTAAATATATAATTTGTAACGATTAAAATATGATAATTACTCCTGAGGATATAAAAAATTACTAGTACTGCAATTTTGCGGATTTCATTTCGTCATATGGATTTCATTTATTTTTAATATAGATAGTGGTGAGGGTGATCAAATAAATATTGTCACGAAAATTAGTCAACTACGCAGGATATTTACTATAGTGCACAAATGTACACTAAAACGTGAAATAAAAACTTAAAAAAAACGTCTTGATAAAATAACACTAAAACGTAAAAAACACTTTATTGGTAGTTTTCATTGATAATAGATGCTTGGCATCATTAAATAATACATACTCATTTTTGCAATTAGCACCCCGATAAACCTCGAAAATGACACCCTGACCCATGTAATTGTTTAAAAAAAACCGGATGTCCGCCATCTTGGATTTGAAAATGGACCTCATTTTCGTAATCAGCGTCCCGAGAAACCTCGAAAATGACACCCATGTTATTGTTGAAAAAAAACCGGATATCCGCCATCTTGGATTTGAAAATGGATCTCATTTTCGCAATTAGAACCCCGAAAAACCTCGAATATGACACCCGTGTAATTGTTGAAAAAAAACCGGATGTCCGCCATCTTGGATTTAAAAATGGACCTCATTTTCGTAATCAGCACCCCGAGAAACCTCAAAAATGACACCCATGTCATTTTTGAAAAAAAACCGGATGTCCGCCATCTTGGATTTGAAAATGGACCTAATTTTCGTAATCAGCACCGCGAGAAACCTCGAAAATGACACCCATGTCATTGTTGAAAAAAAACCGGATGTCCGCCATCTTGGATTTGAAAATGGACCTCATTTTCGTAATCAGCACCTCGAGAAACCTCGAAAATGACACCCATGTCATTGTTGAAAAAAAAACCGGATGTCCGCCATCTTGGATTTGAAAATGGACCTCATTTTCGTAATCAGCACCTCGAGAAACCTCGAAAATGACACCCATGTCATTGTTGAATAAAAACCGGATGTCCGCCATCTTGGATTTGAAAATGGACCTCATTTTCGCAATTAGCACCCCGAAAATCCCCGAAAATGACACCCATGTCATTGTTGAAAAAAAACCGGATGTCCGCCATCTTGGATTTGAAAATGGACCTCATTTTCGCAATTAGCACCCCGAAAATCCTCGAAAATGACACCCATGTCATTGTTGAAAATAAATATCGTGAATATAGTTACAAGTCCTCTAAACTTTTGACTGTTAGCTAACTTCTCCCGTGAGAATTTTGTGTCTCGCGCATCGTAAAATTTCACTCTCATAAATTTTTCATAACGCGCCTAAAGAAGTATAACTTCAACATGAAAGATAAACAGATTAAATTTTATATTACCTATGGCTCAGTAGACGTAACTTCGTTACAGGTTCGATTTCCAGACTTAGTCCTTATAACTATACAAATAAAGTCTAAATTGAAACTTCTCTTAGTCGATACTATATGTATACTAAAATTTTTAAGTAAAAAATTTACAAGTCAATAAGGTCCAAAATACGCCATTTATTTATTTCATTTTAATATAGTTTTAAATACAAATGTTTTAGAGCATAATTTAGCGCACACGACTCGTGACAATTCTGTTCACGAATTAAATAAATAAATTTCTAAATTGGTTCTGCGATTGCGGAGCAAACAGTCACAGGTCCGTTCAGCACAACGCCTCGTCCCGCACTGATTTACTGGGCGACAGAGGGTGTTCTCTCGCGGCTTACGTGTACGAATTACGTAAAAAAATCATAAAAAATAAATAAAACAGTTAATTGAAAAAATAATCGGAGATCATATTAGGTGTTGTATTATTTAATATGCTGAACGCAATAAAAAAATCTTGTTTTTGATAGTTTACGAGAGAAATGATATGAAAAATTGTAACAGAGGGTACTTAGCATATTTATTTATGATATTTATGTTGTTTTTTTTAACTTTTTAAGCGGAAGAGATAATGCTGTATATGCTGTAGAATAACATACATTTTTTTAAAATTTTTTCCTATTAAGATTACAGAGAATTCAAATACAAAGAAAGTCCAATTTACATATATCGCCGCCCATTCGGTTTATGCGCCTGCACATAACATAGTACTTACAGCGCTGACATCGAAACAACGTATCGCAATACGATTGTTCTCTAACTCGATCTTGAATAAAATTCCTGCACACTGCTCTACATATTATAGAAATTATTATTAAATAGTATCATTTTTACAGCTTTTTATCTTCTGATTGCGTCTAAACCCATGAATTAGCTCCTAATAGAAAAACCCAATAACTTTGTAAATTTTAGTTTAAAAGAAGTACTGACATAATCAAATTAAAACAGATTTTACATATCATTTTACGCTCTTAATGAATGAAATCAGTCATAAGATATCAAAATTGCTGCAAGTTTAAGTTTTTACATATGTACGAGTAGGTATAGGTATAATATTACTATGGAAAAACATTTTTTCGAATCGTTCAAACTATTAAAAACAAATATAAATAATAATAAACAATAATAAGTAAAACCATTTAATAGTGAAAGCAGTGTTTTATTTTTGTGTATTAAGATTTAATCTACAGTTTCATCTTTGGTGTTTATTCAATTAGGTATACATAGTAGTAGGAGTCAGCGAGAACATTAGCATTGGAAATGAGAGAGCGTGCCTAGTTTACATTGAGCAATGGGGTAGGTCAAACATGAGCGTTGATTTAATAGTGTAAGCTAGTAATCTAATATTCAATGCTGCATTTAGCTGTGAAAATTCCAAGTCCAAGAAATATGTACCATCTATTACATGGTACATATTAATTCTCTTTAAGAAAATCTAACCGAAATCTCCCAATCCCGAATCTTTTAGTACGTTACCGTATAAAAATTTAAATTTAAAAAATTATTCTAAACTTAAATGGTGACATCGACTAAAATATGTTAAAAAAATGACAAAAAAATCACTGTGCCAATTTTGATAAAAGCACATGGCTTCATAGAAGTAGAAATTTAGTAGAAAATTTTTATTTGTTTTCTAGAGCAAGTTACAAATTATTTAATGATCTATAAAACTATAAGAGTGTTTTGCATAACAAATTAAATTATACTCATGCAGCAATTTTATTCGTATAACTCATTGGTCTAATCTAATAATAATAGTAAAGATTAGAAACAATACTGCCTAAAATCTAATAATTAAATTATTGCATATAATATTATTAATCTATGAATTTAAGAACTTCATGAGAGTCTAACTAATGTCCATTTTAAAACAAGACAAGATATCTAGAAATATCAAGCATAGGAAACGTGTAAGTTATATTTCACAGAAGCTATTTTACATTCATTATATTATATTGATGTAAGTATTAATACAATAATACATTGTGCAATGTTCCAATATATATAACATATGGCTCACTATTTAGTAGTAAAGTTTTTTGCTACCTATTAATTTTACTGTTCTTTTTATTCCTTATCTCGTTATACAAAACTTTATTCAGGGTAAAAAAATATATACAAATGTGTCACGATTAAGTGTGTCAAACTTTTTGTGCTTCGTTAATTTACATTCTCTTGCAATAAATGACATAACCGTATGACACTTCGTAACAGAACTGGTGTTTTTATGTTATTAGCAACACCTACTTTAAATAATATGTACATTGTACATCTAAAGTAATATTATAAAGCTGAAGAGTTTGTTTGTTTGGTTGAAGACGCTAATCTCAGGAACTACTGGTCCGATCGGAAAAAATCCTTTTCCATTGGATAGTCCGTTTATCAAGGAAGGCTAAAGGGTAAATTACATAACACTACGACCAATAGGAGCGGAGCATAAATGAAAAATGTTGCAAAAATGGGAGAAATATATTTCTTATGATTTTCAGCCTTTAGAACGCGAGCGGAGCCGTGAGAATGGCTAGTGTTATATAAAACGGTAAACACCTCTCCTTAATCTCTACGGTGTAAAGTAAACTGAATTAAATGAATTTATGATTTTTAATATAACATTGTCATCTGTCGATCTTTAATTTTCATGTCTAAACATCTTATTGCTAATTTATTTTCAAAGGCGTTACCATAAATTAATTTAGTTCTACTTTTTATAGATATTGGATATTACCTAATGATTGTTTCACAATTCGTAGATACTAGAGAGCTAACTTTTATTGGTATATCAATTATTGATAGTCATTGATAGTCTTTTGTTTTTATTTACTTTTATTGCAAAGAATATAAAGGCAAAAGTACAAAAGTTGTAAGATAAAGTACATTAAGCATACAGAAGCGGTTTTATTGCTTAAAGCAATCTCTACCAGACAACCTTTGGTGATATATTTAATAAGACGAAAACATAAACGTACATATACTTATCTATACATCTATATATATAATTAAAATTGAAGTGTCTGTTTTAATCTATATATATACTAGCTGATACCCGCGACTTCGTCCGCGTTGCTTGAAATAGTAACAAAGTTTTCCGCATGGCGCTACGCCGCTTGCCCCACTACTCCGCGAGAAGGAAACATACATACTGCATCACTGAACACGCAGTACATATACAAATCGTTTTTTCTTGAAACTTTAATAATTTTTTATTAAATGAAGATATCGCAATCTTTTTTTATATAAGGGCCAAGTGTCTAAGAAATAAAACTTAGAAAGTTTCATTTAAATCTATCCAGTACTTTTTCCGTGATGCGCGCACAACTGCAGACCTCTATCATTTTATTTATATAGATTATTAGGTTATATAAAAACAAATGAAATTAATTAAATAAAAAATTAAAAAACAATTGACTTTAACCTTTTCTATTTAAACAGTAAAAAAATAATCATTTGGAGTCTGTAGAAGTTACAGTTTGGAAACATAAATTTAACATTCTCACACCCACCCCCGCAATCCCTATTGGAAATAGAATTTCGTAAAATCCTATTTGAGATGATTTCTGCATGACAAATAAAAGATTACTACCAAATTTAAAGTCTATAGAGGTTACAGTTTGGAAATAGAAATTTCACATTTTAACACCCACTACCGCAATCTTTTTCGGCGGTGGGTTGTTGTAAAATCCGCTCTTAAATCATTTCTGCATCACATATAGACGACTCTAGCTAAATTTGGAGTCTGTAGGAGCTACGGCTTTAAAAATAAAAATTTTCATTGTTAAACCACCCCCGCAACCCCCTGTGGGGTGAGCTACCGTAAAATTCGTTCATAGACTATTTCTACATCTCTTACAGAAGATTCCTACCAAATTTGGAATTTATAGGAGCTATAGTTTAAAAACGGGAATTGTTCATTGTTAACGCCCCCGCAATCCCCTTTGGGGGATGAATTTCTTAAAATCCGTTTTTAGTTGACCTCTACATAACGAAAGTAATATTCCTACCAAGTTTCACATTTCTAAGTCCTATAGTTCCCGAGATTTCGTGATGAGTAACTATAGAAATTGGAATACTTCGATTATCATCGAAATTTTTAACGTTTTAGCAGACTTTTTTAAAATTTTCTTACATATAAACATTCTCCTGACAATTCTGAAGACAACAAAAAAATTAACCCAATCGGTCCAGCCGTTCTCAAGTGATACTCGATCATAGATACGGCATTTTATTTTTATCAAAAAATGAGAGTGGGTGTGCAGGGGTGCGTGGGAGTTGGTGGGTGGATGCGTGGAAGTTTGTATGTAGATTCTTAGCTGAATGTAAAAGAACATTATCCGTTTAGTAAACTCCGTTGAAATCCATGAAAACAAAAGAATCAAGAGAAAACGCTTGTCTTTTGTTTTTATTAGCGGGATAAATGTTCATAAAAGTAAAACAGCAATAAAAAAATGAAGGAACGTTAGAATTCGAAAAATAAATAGCCATAAACCATCTAGGAAAAAATTCGCATCGAATGGTGGTAGTTTCATGTCGATACGATCAGTGGTTTAGGCGTGATTGAGCCTCAAACGAACACCATTTTCATTATATATATATATATATATATTTGGATATTAAAAATAATAAAACACTGTTGGTAACGCGATTTTTGTTTGACTGATGTAATGACGTGGAAACTGATGCATTTTATTTCGCGTGCCGAAACTAATACAAAAGAAAAGCGAGTTTCGGAACGCGACATTAAACTCCTCCAACTATGTATTCTGTGCTCCAACGCACACACGCACATTGTTTTGATAAATATGATCTTTGACGTTAGGAACACACCTACATTGCTTAGACAATAGTGAGTGCTTGTAATTTAATATGAACTTTATACCATAGCAATAAAGCTCAAATTGACTACGTTTTCGTTACAAATCATTTGTATGGGAAAAAGAAGGGCTATTTTTAGGGTTTTTCCAGCAATAATTCTAATATTTCTCGCCGTAAAAACCATCCTTGAACTTCAACGAACATTTTAAAAAAAGATTTGGCCAAATTGGTCCAGGCGTTGTTGAGTTATGCGCTTACCAACACATTTTGCGATTCATTTTTATATTATAGATAATGAAAATGGTGTTCGTTTGAGGCTCAATCACGCCTAAACCACTGATCGTATCGACATGAAACTACCACCATTCGATGCGAAATTTTTCCTAGATGGTTTATGGCTATTTATTTTTCGAATTCTAACGTTCCTTCATTTTTTTATTGCTGTTTTACTTTTATGAACATTTATCCCGCTAATAAAAACAAAAGACAAGCGTTTTCTCTTGATTCTTTTGTTTTCATGGATTTCAACGGAGTTTACTAAACGGATAATGTTCTTTTACATTCAGCTAAGAATCTACTTACAAACTTCCACGCACCCCTGCACACCCACTCTCATTTTTTGATAAAAATAAAATGCCGTATCTATGATCGAGTATCACTTGAGAACGGCTGGACCGATTGGGTTAATTTTTTTTTGTTGTCTTCAGAATTGTCAGGAGAATGTTTATATGTAAGAAAATTTTAAAAAAGTCTGCTAAAACGTTAAAAGTTTCGATGATAATCGAAGTATTCCAATTTCTATAGTTACTCATCACGAAATCTCGGGAACTATAGGACTTAGAAATGTGAAACTTGGTAGGAATATTACTTTCGTTATGTAGAGGTCAACTAAAAACGGATTTTAAGAAATTCATCCCCCAAAGGGGATTGAGGGGGCGTTAACAATGAACAATTCCCGTTTATAAACTATAGCTCCTATAAATTCCAAATTTGGTAGGAATGTTCTGTAAGAGATGTAGAAATAGTCTATGAACGAATTTTACGGTAGCTAACCCCACAGGGGGTTGCGGGGGTGGTTTAACAATGAAAATTTTTATTTTTTAAGTCGTAGCTCCTACAGACTCCAAATTTAGCTAGAGTCGTGTATATGTGATGCAGAAATGATTTAAGAGCGGATTTTACAACAACCCACCGCCGAAAAAGATTGCGGTAGTGGGTGTTAAAATGTGAAATTTCTATTTCCAAACTGTAACCTCTATAGACTTTAAATTTGGTAGTAATCTTTTATTTGTCATGCAGAAATCATCTCAAATAGGATTTTACGAAATTCTATTTCCAATAGGGATTGCGGGGGTGGGTGTGAGAATGTTAAATTTATGTTTCCAAACTGTAACTTCTACAGACTCCAAATGATTATTTTTTTTACTGTTTAAATAGAAAAGGTTAAAGTCAATTGTTTTTTTTTTTATTTCATTAATTTCATTTTTTTATATAACCTAATAATCTATATAAATAAAATGATAGAGGTCTGCAGTTGTGCGCACATCACGGAAAAAGTACTGGATAGATTTAAATGAAACTTTCTAAGTTTTATTTCTTAGACACTTGGTCCTTATATAAAAAAAGATTGCGATATCTTCATTTAATAAAAATTTATTAAAGTTTCAAGAAAAAACGATTTGTATATGTACTGCGTGTTCAGTGATGCAGTATGTATGTTTCCTTCTCGCGGAGTAGTGGGGCAAGCGGCGTAGCGCCATGCGGAAAACTTTGTTAATATTTCAAGCAACGCGGACGAAGTCGCGGGTATCAGCTAGTTGGAAATAAACAGCTTTTATATACAGTAGGTACTAGCATCAAAAAATCAATTTTTAAAATTTTTCTCTGTCTGTCTGTTTGCTCCAGCTAATCTCTGAAACGGCTGGACTGATTTTGACGGGATTTGCAGGTAGTCAACTTTTTAACCGACTACAAAAAAGAAGGAGGTTATATTTTAGAAAATTTATTTTTTTTAACTATCGAAAACTTTGGTTGAGCTAAAGCTAGGAAGGATCCCGAGCGAAGCGAGGGTGAGTCGCTAGTATACTATATCTTTATTGAAAAAAAGGTATTGACGTGTATGTATAAGAAATGATTAATAGTGATATTTGTGAACTAATAACAATCAAAGCTTAAAAACAATTGAGGATTAAGTCCAACCAGTTTCATATAATAAAAAAAGTCCTGTTAGTTGGTCAGCACTCGAACAAGTGTCCAAGTAAGCACAACTGGATTATGAGGTCTACAAATTTCACTGCAGACATACCTACATACGTACTCGTATGTGCAACAAGTTCGCAATGGATTTTAAACGAAATATTTTGCAGGCCTTAAGCAGTGAAAGCGATTACGTAATCCATAGTGACTTGGCAATTTAATATACTGTTAATGAAGTTATATATTTAAAAAGTAAATGACTTTTTCTAATAAAACTTTGTATTTCTTTTGATTCTATTCGAATAATTTATAGCAAAATTGTTATCAGAACTGAGGTATTTTTCATCACAAGAGTTTTAAATGAATGTATGTAAAACAGATGAATAAAGAAAGATATCTAGTTATAAGATTTAAGTTGTTACTCTATTGTAAATAATTTTAGTTATGGTCACGTTTCAGTAAGCATTCATTTTGCTAAACTCAATGCTCCTGATATGCTTGGAATGTAGATAACGTAATTTATTACATAAATGGCTATACCCGCAACGATCAGCTGACTGTTGTCATATAAAACCTTCCTGACGTTTGAGGCCACACAAAAGCCTAGTTAGTGGTTATGTCCTAGTGATGTATTGGAAAATATAATTGTAAGAATAAAGTATATTTTATAAAACAAATTTTTGCCTGTATCATACGAAGTGCTAAAAGTGTAGAACTTTATATACATATAAAACTTTAGTGATTTACTGAAGTTTATTAATAGTTATTCATAAATGTGAGCCACGCTTCCAATAAAACCTACCACAATAGGGTGCTTTCGGTGGTGAAAAATAAATTATGAAATTTGATAAAAATAAAAGATTATGTAGAAATATACTTAAATGTTCTGATTTTACGTAAAAAAGCGTGTTTATTTTTCCGAGATATATTTTATTGTGGCTTTTTATTAGGAAAATCAACATTTTAAAGTACTTTTTCCAACATAGTAGAATACCCTATTCTTTTGGATCGCCCGATGATAATAATTTGTATTGCCCGTATTGTTTTCATAAACATTGCAGCATAACTTTTATCACTAAGTAACAGCTATCTTATAATAAGCGAAGAGCAATTCTTGACTCCATTTTTTTTATTCATAGGTATATTGATTGATATAGTATAATTATGTATAATAGTATAATAATAGTATAATATGTAGATTGATATGGTATATGATTGATTAGTTCACCTTCACTCCGCTCGGATTCGTCTCTAGATACGATTTATCGGTTGGTATAGCTTCTCAGATATGAGGTATTTTCCCTTAGTAAAATTAACCATATTTTTATCGGGATAATCAGCAATCATCATATCAAATTGTCCATTGACTTTCTCATAATACGTTTCTAGGCATCATACAAAGGATTCTGCCTCTTTATTATTGATAATAATTACTATGTTATAATAAGATATTCCAAAAAATGTTTAATGAAATGATTCAACTTTATTACATGTATTATAGATGAAGCAACATACTCGTAGAGCTAAAGATATAAAAAGTAAAATTGTAAACTATAATTCTACCATTAATATTTTTATTTCATGTGTCTATTTCCGCTTCGCTGTGTTACTTTCATATAAATAATTTTTATTACTTTATTTTCGTAATAATTACTACGTAACTAAATGGTTTCCTATGTACTACTTAACTTGATTTAGGAAGTTTTTCATATGAATAAACCATGAACGAATTAGGAATAAACATACAATAAACTGGTAATAAAAAGATAGGTCAGTTATTACAATACCTAAAACTAACATTTACACTCGTAGACGAGCAAAAATTATTTGCGTCATAGTTAAAAAATATTAAATACGCATAACTAAACTAAATGTTTAATTTAATCTACTCCTGCAGTGGGGCTTTTATAATACATTATATATATTATGTCTGCTACCTACATATATTTGGATCAAATTATGTTCCATAAAAGCAAATTTAGGTTTATATAGTCCCCCAGTTACTCGTTTTGAAAGTAGATAAATTATAATTTTGATTTAATCAACAGCAATTTTTATTCTAGCAAAAGAAAGCTTGTTGTAGAATATTAAAAGATCACTGGAGGTGACTATGTTGTAGTTGAGTAAAATGATAATAATATTGGTTATAAAGTGACCTTTCATCACATTACGTAGTCAGGCAAACTGAGAGGATATCTGCGTGGAGGCAGCAGGTTTTATCGCGATGCAATAAAAGCTTGTTTTTATAATGTAAACTTGCTTCAAAGCGCATTTTAAAAATTTCTTTGTATTCAATTTAACCCGATTTAACTTCCTACTGCTGGGCGCGGGCCTGCCGTTTATACAAGGGGAATCAGGCCATAGTCCACCACGCTGGCCTAGTGCGGGTTGGCAAACTTCACATGTCTTTCAAAAACTTCTTAGGTTCTATCAGACACACAGGTTTACTCACGATGTTTTCCGTCACTGTAAAACAAGTGGTAATCATGATAGAAAAGATTTGCACATGAAAATAGAGATGCGAGACCCAGATTTGAACCCGCATCACTCGGTTGTCCAAGCGAGCGCGTTACCACTAGGCTACCAATGTTTTACAACGTCTAAAATGCATGTTGATTTAACTACTCGGACGTGAGGCCATGGGGAACTTCTATTTATGAATAACGAACGACTCTCCATTTAAAATTTATGCAAATTGCTATGCACTTTTCGAGTCACATACTTAATCTTAAAAGCAAAGTAAGGTGTTTTGCAATGTGCATTTGAGTGAAGTTTTCTCGGCTTGTTAGGTTACACTTACATCATCTATGTGGTAAGGATAATTGTTCTACATTTCCCATGTCAGTCGTAGTATGGAAAGTAGTTCAGTCACAATGGTTCCATTATAAAGATGCGAATACATCAATATTAATAAAACATTATTAGTAAAATAAAAAGAAGCTTTCTTTTAAGTGCTGTATTTTTATGTGGAGTTTATTGGTCTCCAAAAAGATGTTTGCGATAACCTTTTTGGTGATCAATAAATTGAACATTTAATATGCGAATTATAACTTTTTTATTTATTTTAATACATACCTCAAAAAAGATCCTGTTTTTTTTTAGTTTGTTTTTTATTAATTTCCCATTTTATACCTAGTCTTACCATAAAAGCTTATTAATATAAAAGTTTTGGTCTCATTTAATAAAATTAATTTAGACTAAATATAAGACTTTTTTGCTTGTACTCTTTTTTTAAAGATATCTCGTTAGTATTAAATAAAATAATTATTCATCATCTTTAATAACAACAGTAATAAATTTTAAACGAAACAAGGGTATGCCGCTAGTATACGCCTACCTAAATAGCCTACAGTGTAATTATGGTATAATCGGTTTCGAAGTCGGAAGATGCCGTTATGCTTACCCAAAAAAGTAATTCACTGATAAAATTTATGAAACATTGTAAAAAAAACAGTTGTTTAAAAGAAGCAGTTGACTGGTTCTGTAGAATTATGTTGTAAGTATCTTTATTATAAATCTAAAAAATATTAAGTTACTATGAAGCCTAAACATTTAAAATATGTAAAATTGCCAGATGGGAATTGATTTCCCAGTTTGAGGATTCCGTGTACTATAACAATTATTGTGTTACGTATTTACTATATAAAATAGATTTAGCACAGGCAAAGCCGCGGGATCCGCTAGTTATGCATATAAACCTTCCTCTTGAATCACTCTATCTATTAAAAAAACCGCATCAAAATCCGTTTTTTTCCGGTTCCGGTGTTAAGACAGTCAATACGCACGCCAGCTAGCTCCGTAATTTAATATCGAAAACAAGTATAAAAACCAAATAACCCACGTCATTTCGAAGTAATATTACAAGATAATCAAAAGATATTAAAAACAAGTGAAGAATTCATCGAAAAGGCAAAGATAAATTCATAAAAAGTGCAGTGGTTAATAAAAGTGACATAACCTTAAAATTGTGTAAAGTGAAGTTGGCCGCAAATCTGTCTTACCAACATAACAGAAACACATATCAGGAAGACATATGTCAGTGTGGCAAGCAATAATAAATAAAATAATAAGTTTATACTGACATTTGACACATAGACTACAAATTCCAAATTACCGATAATTAAGAAAGCGCTGTCATCGTAATCAATACTTAATCTGTGGCTGTCATAACAAACTTCAAAAAATGATCGAACAAATGGAATTGTTGTTTTCAAAACTTGAAGCTAAGCTGGATGAGAAACTCAATCAGCAAACATATACATTAACAACAGCAGTCACTAAAAATGTCATGGAAGCAATTAACGAAAAAATAAAAACACTAATGGAAGACAACCTAAACCTAAAAAATAAAATAACAAGTTTAGAACGAAAAATTAGTATTTTAGAAAAAGACAAAAGGAAAGGAAACCTTATATTCTTTGGTGTTGAGGAAAACGGAAAAAGGGAGGCCGAACTCGTCGACCACATAAAAGAAATAATAGAAGAAGCAGAAATACATATGGACAGTCACGAAATAATTAACATCTACAGAATTGGAGCAAAAACCATTAAAAATCGCCCTGTTGTTATTACGCTATCTACTATATGGAAAAAGCACCTTATCTTAAAAGCCAAATCCAAACTACCAACAGGTATCTATGTCAAAGAGGATTTCCCCAAGGATGTTCTAGAAGTTCGAAAACAACTACAGCCGAAAATAGAGGAAGAAAGGAAAAAAGGGAACATAGCTTTCCTCAAGGGAGATCAGTTAATTGTAAAAAAATCAAAAGATAACCAACGTGAAAAGAGGAAAAGAGAGAAGACTGAGTCTCCCAAGTCACTAACACAGAAAAAGCCTACCACATATAATATCCTTGCAAAATCACCAAGTAAATCAATCGCCATTGGACAAAAAGACATATCAAAACCAAACATACGTAACTACCTTGGAAGAGAAAGATCTTCTTCAACATCAGAGATTTCAAAAAACTAGTGAGAATATGTGCCAAACCTAACAAATTAATTACAAAACAAACAACCGGAAAACAACACTCTAAAACAAAACATAAACAAAAAACAACCATTATAAAACAACATAATCAAAAAACTATCCCACCACGGCTGGTCACCGCGGGAAGTATAGACCATCACCCTCTAACAGAGAATTCTAAAATATATATTGCAACTCTTAATACTAGAACATTAAGGACATCTGAATCACTAATGGAACTTGAAATAGCATTGAAAGACCTCAAATGGAATATATTGGGACTGAGTGAGGTACGCGGAGCAGGCCAATCAATTGAAGAACATGATGATTATATAATGTTTTATAAAGGTGAGACTGGGGGCCAAAGAGGAGTTGGATTCATGATCAAAACACACCTTAAAAAATTCATCGTAGGTTTCATTGGGGTAACAGACCGAATAGCAATACTGCATACTAAACTACCTAAATACAGAAAAAAATTACAATCATTCAAGCCTATGCACCAACTGAACAAGCAGAGGAACTAGAACACGTTTCATTCTATAACACCCTATCCCAAACTTTATACGAGTACCCCAATAACATAATCATTTTAATGGGGGATTTTAATGCGCAAGTGGGAGCCAGACAGAGTAAGGATAAATATGTACTGGGAGAATTCGGGCATGGAAAGAGAAGTCCTAGTGGCCAACGATTAATTAATCTCATGCTAGAACACAATCTTACCATTACCAACAGTATCTTTAAAAAGAACAAAAATAATAAGTGGACATGGATCTCTCCTGACAGGAAGTACAAAAACGAAATAGATTATATTATAAGCAGTCACCCAAAACTATTTACAGACACATCAGTTATATCAAGACTAAACTTCAATACAAACCACCGCATGGTTAGAGCATCACTAAAAATAGTGCCTCCCAAGACACATAGGAAGTACAAGGCCTTAACCAACACAGCCCCTGAAACTGGATTTAACAAATTAACATCACACCCATTAGTAACTCAGATAGGAGAAAAAATTAAAAGTAACATAATGAATATAAGAAACGAATACAATAAACTACAGAATCAACTTACAAATTATCTAATTAGAAAAAATAAAAAACAAAAATACATCCTCAGCGACTCGACCCTGCAGCTTATAAATAAAAGAAAAGGTATATTTGAAAATAAAAACACAAAACGGGATACCACTGAAATAACCGAGTTAAGTAAGCAAATCAGAGAAGGCATACGAAAAGACAGAAAAGCCAAGAGGTTACAAACCCTAGAAAAATACATAACAACAACCGGAGGGACTAAAAAAGCTCTGAAAGATCTTCGCGAAACGACCACATGGATACCTAACCTGAAAAGCAACCATACTAACATCACAAATCGCAAAAATATTATTAAAATAGCATCTGAATTCTACCAGAACCTCTATTCCAACCCAGATATCACTGAACAAAACAACTATGTAAATTACAAAACGACAATACACACACCTAAACCAGAGCCAGAAATACTGCAAAGTGAAGTCAGAAAAGCTATATTAAGCCAAAAGTCAGATAAAGCACCAGGTCCAGATAAGATATCAAATGAAGTAATGAAAGGCTCCCTAGAAGAACTCGTACCTATTCTGACCAAAATCTTCAACAACATACTAACGTCAGGGCACATTCCAGAACAATGGGAAACTTCACACATAATTCTTATACACAAAAAAGGCTCAAAAGAAGACTTATCAAACTATAGACCAATAAGCCTGATGTCCAATGTATACAAGGTATTCTCTAAGATAATACTGAATAGAATAAGTATTACTTTGGATGAAAATCAACCAATTGAACAGGCTGGCTTCAGGAAAAATTTCGCCACAATAGACCATATCCACACAGTCAAACAAATAATAGAAAAATATGGAGAATATAATAAACCTGTGTATATGGCTTTCATAGACTATGCGAAAGCTTTTGATAGCATTAAACATAACGAAATTTGGGAAAGCTTAGAAAAACAAGGAATATCTAAGGCCTATATTAGCATAATAAAAAATATATACGCAAACTGTACAGCAAGAATACAAATGGAAACACCAGGCGACACTTTCCAAATTAAAAGAGGCGTCAGACAAGGCGACCCATTATCTCCCAAGTTATTCTCTGCAGTGCTGGAAAACATATTCCGAAAACTAGAATGGGATAAATTTGGACTTATCATAGATGGGAAGAGATTAAACCACCTCCGATTCGCAGATGACATTGTCTTGTTTGAAGAAAACCCTCATAAACTGGAAATAATGATACAAGATCTAAACAAAGAAAGCGAGAAGGCCGGGCTATCAATGAATACAAGCAAAACAAAATTATTATCAAATACAGTGCAGCACGAAATAACAATCAACAATCAACGGCTGGAATATGTGGATGAATACATATACCTAGGACAAATAATCTCCCAAACTGATCTAACCACCAAGGAAATTAAAAGAAGAATAGCAAATGGATGGAAAAAATATTGGTCACTGAAAGAGGTCATGAAAGCGAAAGATCTAGGTAATTCAATTAAGCGCAAAGTTTTTAACACCTGCATTCTCCCTTGTCTCACTTACGGCTGCGAAACATGGGCACTCTCCGAACACCACAGAAATATGCTAGAAAATTGTCAAAGAGCTATGGAAAGGAGCATGTTAGGAATCAAGAAACTAGATAGAGTAAGGAACACATCAATAAGAACGAGGACAGGAGTGACAGACATCCTAACTAAGATAGACCAAATGAAGTGGAGATGGGCGGGTCATATGTTACGGAGCCCTCAGGACAAATGGAGCAAAATCCTAACAGAATGGTACCCGAGAAGTGGTAAACGAAGCAGAGGTCGACAGCGCAAAAGATGGGAGGATGAACTAAAAACAACAGCAGGTCCAAACTGGAGAAGAGTTGCAAAGGACAGAAAACAATGGAAATCGTTAGAGGAGGCCTTTGCCAATAGGCACACTGAACTCCGGGATATTCTGTGAATCAAAGAGTAGAAAAAAAAAAAAAACTGAACGGAGTTCCAGGATAGAAAAGGCTTCATTTCATTTCATTTCATTTCATCAAAATCCGTTGCATAGTTTTAAAGATTTAAGCGTACATAGTGATATAGGGACAGAGAAAGCGACTTTGTTTTATACTATGCAGTGATGATTTTTACGACTATTCAGTCGTTGTAAATTCATACTTGAGTACGATTCAAACTTGAGTACTTCTCATTATTGTATGTTATTTTGTCATTATAAATTTGCACTGAAACTTTAATTCTTGTGTCAAATAGCGTTTTACAATGAGAACATAATAAAATGAACCCTAACAAGTTTCTTGTATGGAGAGCCGAGACTCGAAGTGTACGAAATATTTTAACTTCTTTTTTAATATAAGAAAATGTTATGGTATAATTTATGTTACTCTACGTCTAGTTTTGTACTGTCATCTGTATTTGTTTTTTACCCAAATCAGAACTCAAAGAAAAAAACTTGATGAACATTTTATTTTTTATCCAATAATTTTATAAGAGTTTAACAATCTCGTATGCTTGAAATTTTGCCTTATCTAATAACATTTATTTTATTTTTCAAACATTTCTAAATGAATCTTCCATTGAATGCAATAGAAGCCATATTTTTTAAAAATATATGCATAAAATCATAGCTAATGGATTATTTTATATTTAAATGAAACAAAAAATGTACCTGTCGTTGCAATATCACTTTCATTAGCCTCACAGTGCACGTTTGCATCAAAATATTTCAAGGATAGATAATATTAGCATATACAAGCGTTTAGAATATTTTGCCCTAATAACAAGTTTCTGTGTAGAGTTTTGCCCGCGTTCATAAGATTTTAGTTTGGTTCACAACGAATGTGTAATTTTTCATATTAAATTTTTAAATTAAATTTAAAATTAAACTTTTATATTATTATGTTGATAAAGAAAGTAAACATAGAATAAAAAATGTATACGTTATATGTGTATAATATTGTATTATATACTTATGTTATCTATATAAGCGGCAGTAAGAATATTTCTTTAGATAGCAAAGTTGACACATAATAAAAAAAAAATAAATACGTCAATAAGCATGTTAGATAATTAGCATCTTTAAAGGAAAAATATGCCACATGAGTCAAGTGTATTTTGATTCGGAACAATGAACGTTTCGACGCGTTTACTCCTTATCAGTATAAGCGAATATACATTTTATCATTCCAACATAGAATAGGTCTCTTTTATCACATATTTTAGTTTTAACATTATTTATTTATATATTTAAGAACACGTAACGTACAATAATCAGTAAAACAATTAGGTGCAAGTGACTTACCCTAACTTTGCTCGCATCCCTATGTACCTATACGTTTTTTTGTGTGGAACCCTAATATATATTTTTTAAAATAATAACATAATTTATCTCTCAGTGAAATTCCCGTCAATACGAGTCCAGCCGAAACAGTCAAACATAACTTTTAAAAAAATGTTGTTCATGGCATAAACAATTTCATATACATTTAATAAAAATCTTAAATTTTAAAATTACAAACAGACACTTCTATTATATATATTAATTTGTAATGAATTGACCTCGCTTTTTTCTAACTTTTATTCTAAATATTAAAATTAATACTTAAAGTGAGAAGACCTTAAAATATGAAAAAGATTTATACAAACCTATGAATAGCGAAAAACTTTAACATTTTAAAAACGTAATATGAATGAAACTCTATGAAAAAATAAGGAAACAACAATGAGTAGATATCCTAAACGAAGTTAACTCAATGTTAAAAAACCGTGCAACCTCTAGTCACCTAGTGGAATGAAATCTGTTTTGATTGTCTTTTGGATCGCGTATCATTGGAAATAAATAAAATAATATAAATAAATAAATACAAATGAATCAATTTAAATACCCGAAGTAGAATATATAATAACAAAATAAGAAATAAGTACCTACTGGTACAATTTATATAATTTAAATTGTAATATTTAAAAGGGTTAAATATTGAACAGAAGCGTTTCGAACTTCGTTGTTTTTAACATTCCACAAACTTTTCGCCACTACGTCAGTGTGGTTGAAAGTCACGACTAATTTATTGACGTATAATAGCGTTTTCTACCAAATTTGCATAAATTAACTTTAAAATTTCATTTAGGTAGCTTTTAATTAAGTATTATGATTCTTTCGTTTTCATATTCTCTTACTCTACATGGTACAATTTTTTAGCGCTATCTCAAACATATTTTAACGATATTTTAATATAGATTATGAGATCGAAGTATAAGCTTTATTTATGTTGCTTATAAACTTATAAACTTTTTTAATGTAACCTTATGACGTTTGAAATATAATTGACAGAAAGATTTATATGTATAATACACTAGCAGTACCCACGATTTCGCTCGCGCTAGATTGAGCTGAGATAGGGACGAGCCCGAGCGAAGCGAGGGCGAGTCGCTAGTAAATAATAAATATATTAAGAATTTTTTACAACAGCGCCATCTAGTTCCGTGGTAAGCTTAAAGCGGCTTGTATTATAATTACCAGATAGTTGA
The DNA here is from genome assembly GCA_905231865.2 of Boloria selene. Taxonomy (NCBI): domain Eukaryota; kingdom Metazoa; phylum Arthropoda; class Insecta; order Lepidoptera; family Nymphalidae; genus Boloria; species Boloria selene. Next base: position 8,282,013 of record HG993140.1, on the reverse strand, counting down.
TATACTACACATATAAATATTAAATACATACATAATATAAATATTAACACCCATGACTGGAGAACAAACATTCGTGCTCAACAAATGGATGCCCCAGCGGGACTCGAACCTGCGACCGCTGGCGCAGAAAGTAGGGTCACTGCCAACTGAGCCAAATAGTAGCAAACAATCGACTCATTTCAATACATAGTAGCCAACATATGTTGTCTAAACTACATTGTTTACAACTTTCAAGCACATCTACCACTTCTACCTTGACATAAAATCCACTAACTTGATACAGACACCTTGAACGAAAGATTTATAAATAATAAAGTTTATCAAAGGGACCCTGCAGGCAAATTGTTTATTATTATTGCTATACGGTATCTATAAATTTAATTACATACTTCAATTTGTGTTCATAATTAAAATTACTTCTACAAATATTTAGATTACACTTTATAAATTATTATTTATAAGAATAAAATGTATATATATATTGTATAATTCTACTGCTTTTTTTATACTTTTTTAATATTTTACTGTCGTTAGTATTACCATTTTCTCGATACATTATTTACCTTTTTTGCCTAATCACGAGGTCATTAAGGTTTAAATGCGAAATTAGTCAATTGGGGTTAATCGTAATATAAGATACTGGCAATTACATCCAATTATAAAAATATCTTCAAAATTAAACTAGCCTTGCAAGGTGAATGCATACACTTATTTTGTTTAAATATATACTCTTTAAATTCGAACATTACATATTCACGCTAATGGTCTAAGAAGTAGAGTAATAAAACTACCATTTATGAATTGTTTGTTTTTCCTTGACGCTGCAACTGTTCCATGAATTTGACTGTTTAGAATATAAATGAATTGTAAATAAGAACGTCTAAAAAGAAACTTTAATAGATTGATTATCTTTTTATAAGCGCGTTATACGGATTTGTTTTTAAAAGTGTTTTTTTTTACTTTTAGTATATTTTTAAGCCAAAGTGAGAGTGCACTATTTAAGTCAAGTGAATAATAATTAAATGTGTGTACAAATCTTTGTTTCTGTGCCGTTGACTGCTAAAGAACACGTATAATAAGGTAATGTTTGTACCGTAGACTATTGTCTTTAATTTGGAGCCAACCCGGGATGTAGCAACCAAAACATGGTAGATTTTAAGGCAGGCTTTAATTGTATTCCCAAAAATTTCCTCTCTGCTATTGCCATTAGGGAGTTCATATAGAGCTTATTATAATTAAAATCATGTCATGATTATCATACATCGTCATTGTCATAAACCAAGATATAAAATTAAAGGAAAAAAGGATAAGAGGAAGAGGAAAAGCTAGTTGTACAATTTAAATTTTAAATAAACTTAGAAAGATTGCAAAATAAATAAAAGCTTATAAAGTAGTTGTGTCTTGAATTTTCTTATAAGCTATTTTTATCTACTTGTATACCTGCAAGTAGATAAAAATATCTCTATACGCGAGATACATCAGTTGAGTCTTAATTTTCCAGTATACATTGTTATCGTTTGTTTCCATTATTGTGTATAAAGGAGATATAATATTTGCTCACAACCAATAGATTCTTAACAAGAAATGTCATAAAAAATGTTCAATAGACTGCAAGAAAATGTAAATAACACAATTACACCGTCGATTCCGTTTCGTATTTCTATAGATAATTGGGAAAAAATATCAACTTGAGGTAACCAGGCATTATGACAAAGTACAGTTAGTTACGTCATTATTGTATTTTTTTTATTTATAATAATGCAAGCCCTGAATAAAAAATATTAAAATACCTGCCTACTTTTACAATTCATAAAGTTGGCGTGTATGTGTACACATTATGTAGTTTGTTACTTCTTCATACTGTAACTAGGCTATGGATGATATTTAGCTAGACTGAAACCACATAGAGTCTCTTCGGAATCCAGTGGCGCGCCTGAGCGAAGGCAGGCGAAGTTTACTAGTATTCAATGTTATTAAATTGCACATGTCTGATAATATGGTGCCCAAAATGTACACATTTAGATGATATTCGTATACATTTAGAAATACACGAATGTTTAGAGGGCTTCTCTTTTTGTAGAGTACCACTCTACTCTACACCATAGGAACTGACAAAAAAAAGAAACTGACATCCATTTAAGCCTTTAAAAATCCATCAATACGATGGTAATCGAGAGCTGGGTGCGATGCGATCATGCGACGTCAGGTGTTGCCTGAGTTAAGCTGCTACGTCATATATTTTTTAAAAACCACGTTTAAGACCTTACTGTTGGACAGTAAAATGAAATACTTTATACTACCTATTACTGTTCATAGATTTTTAAAACTGTAATTAAATAGACTATTGAAGTAATAAAACGATTATTTCACGAAAAAGTTAAGAAACAAAGCGTTGACCTTCAACGTTATGATAAAACGGTTACCATAACAACGCTCTGATTACCCACAAAAGTGTATTTGTTACGTAAACCCCGTCTGATATAACCTGTACGTGAGGCTGACCCACCGACTTGCACTTTCTAATACACTTTCACAGCTATTGTGAACATCGGAGGTGTCTCTGTCTTGACGTAACTGTCGAATAGGTCCCTCGCTTCCGATCAATGTATTCTAAATATCAAATTTATCTTACGAGGAATCTTACTAGGTATTACTCACAAACTGTCACGGTCTACTTATTATCTGCGCGAATGGCTTGAATAAACCCTATATAGTATTATAACATCTTATTTAAGTAGGATTGCAATTGGTGTTAAAGAAGTTGCGTTTATTTTAAATATATTTAATTATAACAATTTTATTTAAAATAACTACAGATTTTTTGAGCAATCTTAACACCTCTACCCTAGACTGCATGAAGATATGAGAGAAAAAAAAACAAAAAAAAACCTTACAACGCCTAATAAATGCAATTACCTACTACTATAAGATGAGCTTTTTTCCTCACGTAGAGCATAATAACGTTCAGAGCATTAATCTAATTTAGATTTCTGCATATATAAATATCACAAATTGATGACAAACTATATCAATTAAAGGTAATACCTTTCATTCATATATATAAATGGGTTGTAAATTGTTTTTTGCCTTGCGTCGACTGACAAAGACTTAAAAAATAATTGATAAATAATTTATAAAAACTTCATTCAACTATTTCTAGTGTCTTTATAAACAGTTGACATGTTTTTAAATAAAAAAAACACAAATATACTATAATAAGCAACTGTATCGCTTATTTTAAATAATGTTAATATCATTCAATTTTTTGCTTATGGCGTCAAATCGAGTCTGTTGAGCTTCATTTAAATAATTGACCCATAAAAAGAATATGAGATAGATAGATAGTTCATATGCTATAGAAAATTTACACACCTGCATTTTTGTAAAATTATAAAATAACATCGTTCGTGAAAATAAAATATAATTGTGATATCCTTTAATATGATAAATAAGAAAGCAAGAATAATCAATTTTAATTCAGCAAGTTGTTAAAAACGAGCCACACATTACTCATATTCGTAGATACTACTAGGAAGTGTCCTTATAGGAAGTAGTTATATAAAATCTAGTGATTTATATATATACATAATATACTTGTCGGAATTATTTATAACAAACAAGTTTGTAGTGACCCTAATATCTGCGTCAGCGGCCGCGGGTTCGAGTCCCATGGCGGCATTCATTCGTTGAGCACGAATGTTTGTACTCCAGTCATGGCGTTTATATTTATAATATGTCTGTATTTAAAATTTATATATATTTAGTGTGTCAACTATCTGGTATCCGTAACACAAACCTCCTAGCTTACCACAGAAATAGATGGCGCTGTTATAATAATGTCCCAACATATTTATTTTATTTTATTTATTTATGATATTTATTTATCGTATTTTGACAAACACAAAAGTACTAGCTTCATTTTACGAAAGAAATGCTATAAGCAATAAGCGACTATAAATTTAATAACAAAATCATATTGTAATTAAAAACAATATTTAAGTTTATTTTTATTATATAGTTAAGTATATACTATGTACCTTTCATCTGCGAGAAACTCGTTTGCAGATATTCGTCGGAAGTCATACCGCTAGGCTTCGACTGAATGATGTCACTGTCTGTCCAATGTTTACGTTTTTTGCTGTCAAACTTTTCTTATTACCTTGCGTGACTAATGTTTAACTGACATGGAAAAAGAATTATAGATTAATATAGAGGATGGCTATTCAAATAACTATTTTAGTTATGGTTAAACGTAGAAGAAGTAAAGTTACATCCTTGTTATTTAAAATGCAGTTAACGTACACGTAACCGAGGCAAGAAACCAGGCAATTGCTTATATCAATAAGTAAATTAAAATTATGACACTATAAAAGTATTCTATTACAAATTTAAGATCACAATAAAATTTATAATGCGTATACGAAGGTTAAAATAACAATTAACGTAGTAATAATATAAAACTACAAGTACAAGCGGTCGTGAACTGCAGCAAGGTAGTATATACTACATAAGATTTGCAAAATATATAGGCATATAATTATGACAACGAGGAAGACATTCTACGTCTTTGTCATTATTCGATTTTCCCACGACACCACATTAAACATAATCTAAAGGAAGCAACTTGCGTATGTTCGAACATATTGAAGTATAACCAAATGATTCTTGTCTTAATTATCCACATAATGAATAGAGTTTTTGTACTGTTTGATTCATCAACGCTTTATACCTTAGAGAGAACTTGCATAATATAATTTGAATATTAAAGTACCTATAAATACTTTTTAAATAAAATATATTAATGAATAAAATGTAAATATTAATCTGGTCACTGTTGTTTAATTTTTTTGTATTTATTGTAAATTAATTATAATAATCAATATGTTAATTACAATAAAAAGCAGATTAATTATGATAATATTTTTTATACGGAGTTCATAATTAGACACTAACACAATAATCAATTTGACGTAGTAACATTATTTTTGAACGTCCCTTCTATACGAGGGGACAGGATATAATTCACCACGCTAGCTAAGATATTTTTCTGTTCCGTAAAACGAGTAGTTATCATGTTGGAAATGATACACACTTTAAAATATCAGAGACTATCTGGTCGTGAAATATCAGAGTTACGAAAGTAAATAAATTTCAATGACCAAAGACAAATAATTCCAACGATAATATGTCAAATATCAACATCTACTAGAAAACTCATTAGCATTTAATCAAAACCATATTTGATTTTAAATAACATTTCACGCAATCTTAAACATACATATATGTACATATTATGTTGGACAACACAGAATTAGATCTAAAATGCCAAGCCCCAAAAGTGGATGACGAGTTTCATAGAACCATGTTCATATACCTAAATAGGTACCAATGAATGTTATTAAATTTTATACTACCTGTATTTAGCTATATTGTGTAGTGCCAGAGTATTCTTTGAAATTGGCAGGCTCTAGACAGGGAGGCAGTAATGCTAAACCTTACCTGTTCTAAAGAAACATTTAGTAAATATGTATTTTCTATAATTTTATTCTAAATTTGCATATTTATAGTAGTATTAATTAAATATTACGTAGCAAGTAGTATAATGTGTAACTAAATTAAAAAACAATAAAGTACCTACTTCAAATATTTTTGTAAGTTTCCAACAATAGCAATTAACGTTGTCCATTTTATTATTACCATATTGTTTTTCTTACAATTTATTAGATAGAGACATTAATATGTCAACGCAACCACTAATGGTGCGCTTAAAAAATAATTAAGATATATTAGCCGTCAGAAAAGGAATTATTTTTATAAAAAACGTTCTAACATTTTGCTAATTGATTAAACTAGGTCATGAATGACAAGTATCGTTAAAATGAGATTTCAAAAGTTAATTGAACACGTAAAAACTGAATAATTTCATTAATATCTTTAATACAAAAGTTTAGATGGATTTTTGTTACCCAAGCATACACATACTGTATAAGAAATGAAATTTTGCACAGAGATTGATTAGGTATAATTTATAATCTGGAATAGCACATACTAAGCAAAGCTAAGAGCTAAGCAAGTGTTGCAAGTACTTAATAGGAAAATATCTAATTAAATTCTACACACTCATTACTAAATTGTTTTTACATTTGTGTCTAGTATGTCTCTAGGTGTTTCCTGCTTTCATTGCCTTGCAGCAAGAATTCGACTTAAACCGTTATTACTAGCTTCAAACGAATGTATACTTAACTATTAAATAAATATTTTACAAAGAACTTCTATATTTTGATTAGTTTTAGTTTGCTCTTATATAAAATACACAAGAAAAAAAATATATTTATACAGGGAACATTCTAGAATAGTTGACTTTAAATATTTAAATTGTACAAATAGTTACCTACACCTATATATCAAGAAGTATTTAATAAATGCATTCTATTTATTCGACTTATTTAGAACGCCACTTACTTTTATCGAGTTCTCTTTTCAAGTCAAGGATTTTTAGATCATTGGCATTAATGACTTGTAATAGCAGTTAGAAGTCAGTTAAACACAATAGATAATTCAGCTAAATAGTAAATTACTTATTGTTTCGAATTTTCAAACTACACAGTGAAAATAACTTATATTCACTATTTCTTACTATGTTTAAGACGATTTTTTCTTTTAAGAAAGATATAAATATGTGATATAACACATTAATGCAGATATTCAAGTGGGAAATAGTCTTATAATATCCGGCTTAGCGACCAAGTACACTATTACTGTAGCTTTAAAATTAAAAATGTCGGTTATCGTCGTGGCACTGTCGTGTGTATTCAATTAAAAATCACTACAACAATTTTGTTATCAGGTTTGATTCCTGCGTGATGAACAATGATGTTTCTAAACTTTGCCACTGTGTTTAAACTTGCCTTTCAATACCCATCTTTTTCTCTTATTATTATCAGAAATTAAACGTTATAACAAATAACGTAGGTACTTGTTATTTATTATTAAATACCTAACAGAAAATTGCAATTGCAAGATGTACGAAGTAATAACTGGTCTTGTCATTCTATACGTTTTATACCTATTTTATCGACTGTAAGTTTTAACTGGAAATATCCTAACGACGCTTGTCCACTTGAAATTATGAGTGGAAAAGGAAGCAATTCATCTAAATTGGTGCAGATAACATCAGGAAGCTCAATTAGTAAGACGTCATGAATAACAACACTAAATCAATATCCTAAATTGTACAGTGCATATGAAAGTTTAAATTGAATAAAATAAAATTAATACACAAAATAAACCGGCTCTCGAAGGCCAACCTGACTCGAGATAAACTAAAAATAAAATTATTCAGTACGCCTTCTACTCACATAGTTTTATTGTGTTGCAATGTTTACTGTTAGTTTTGTTTAACAACAATTATATTGTTACATTCTGCGGATCTGGGAGTCGGAACTTAATAAAAGCACGTATTTAGCACCACGGATTCTCTATTACTGATTGTTTTACAAGAGTAACTTATTACTAGAACTCCGCAAACACTCACTCTTACTAAGTCTATGAACATTATTTTCACCACTTGTTAAACTTTCACTATAACTTTTCTGCACTTTTCCCGTATTTCTTCTCCGTCTTCTCTTAGTTCCGAAATTCAACTGATCTCTCGGCACATTGCCACCCTTTTTATATGCATAAACAAAGAACATTCTAGTATAAAAAATTTAGAATTTATTAATTTACTATTTAATTCCATGTAGGTATGGATAAAAATATTTATTGCGAGTGTACATAAGAATATAGATTGGTATGTTAGTGTGGATTTTTCTTTAGGCCTTTTTAAGACCTACAATTTTGTAGTACGAGTACATTGTTACGATATATCTCTAAAATGCTTAGCAAGCATTACAAATAGGTATAAATTTCTAAGGACTACCTACTCCTTAGAACCAGTTACGGTGTTTTCCCCGTGATATAAACGATTTTCCTGCAGTTGTTGTAACCTAAATGTTTACCTAAGTAATTAAGCTAGTAAGTGATTACAATACAAAATTTAGTTAAATTAAAATTAAAATAACTTACGTTATTCACGCTATGCTCTACGCTCCATTATACTATATACGCGACGTTATCAAGAGCGTGCTTCATTCGACAACGGTTGTTGGTATTTATTTGACACAACTGTATAATTTTTGTGCTTGTAAAATTTCAACGCTAGGTAATGAAATGAGATTGCAATTAACATAAGAAATAAAAATAATTTCGATGTTATGGTTAAAAGGTATTAGGTATACGTATAGACATTCGTAACTTTTAATAAGTTGACTAAAAATTCGTAAAACACGTTGTTGATAACTGATGAGTTTAAAAAAATATTCTTAACTAGCACTTACCCGGGTCGCTTCGCTGGGCGTAGTTTAAATGATAATTAAATGAAATAAATTAAAAGGTTTTTAAAATTTTCTAATAAAATAAAAGTAGCTCAAGTTACTCCTTATAGCATTAGCTTTGTGCGGGTAAAAGCCCCCTCAAAACCGGTCCAGCCGCTTCAGAGATTAACCAGTTCAAACAGAGAGACAGACAGACAAAAATTTTAAAAATTGTTTTATTGTTGTAAGTACCGTATATACTTTCAGATGCATTTAGTGAAAAGCTGTTAATTTGAAATAAAAAACAGACACTTCAATTTTATTTATATATGTACTGATATACTGATACCTATATTTGAAGTATTGAATCGCCCATTGCATCGTAATGAGATGTTAGTATTTTAGAGATTTTTACATAACAATTGTTCTAAAATATTCATGACATCAGGTGCTGAATTTATTAGCGTCGCATTACAATATTATGAGGTACCTACATCACGTTTTTCTCCTTAAATAGGTATATTTAAATCATGTTTAAGATATTTAAATGCAATTATGTATCAGATTTAAAACTAATCTTTTTTTTATTTTTATGACTCATACAAAGTAGCTTATTAAAATATATTTTAATACCTAAAATATAATATGACGACATGTTTGGCTCAGTCCGTAGTGAATTTACTTCCTGTGCCAGGGCCGCGGGTTCGAGTCTCGCTGGAGGCATTTGATAAGCACGAATGTTTGTACTCCAGTCATGTATGTTAATATTTAGAATATGTATGTATTTAAAGTTATGTATTGTATCAACTATCTGGTTTTCGTAACACAATCTCTGTAGCTTACAACGGAACTAGATGGCGATGTGTGTAATAATGTACCAACATATTTATTATTTATTTATTATTATTATTTACTTAAGTTAGTTTAGTACTATAGTGATGATTATAGTCCGGGAGGTAGTGTCAAATTTTTACGGTGATTTTGGCATGGACTCTATGAACTTATTTTGATAGTTAGTACTTGTATGAGAACTAAAACATATTATGTCAGCTGGCGCGACTCCGGGGCTTTTGGGCTAGAGAAAATGTTAACGTAGATGAAAAAAAATATTCTTGGACTATTTTGGCAATGATGAAAAAGTATAAATAATTTAGTTTATGAATTGTAGATCTTAAAAAAAGTGTCAGCTGTATCATGTACGTGACAAAATATGTTAGCTGATCATGTGAACATGTCAAAAAATCAGAAAAACTTGTAGCATTTTGGCAAAGCTGAAAATTGTATATATTAAAGATTATAATGCAATAATCATAATAATTTATGTCAGCTGGAATTTTAACGAGGCACAACCTGTTAGCTCTCAAAACAACAATCAAACTCCCAGTTCTTCCAAATCTTATTAAATATTATATTGTATGTCGAAATAATATGGGAAATGCTTCAATTTACAATATCGTTTTATATACTTGTATACATACGAGTATTACATATATACTACGTTTCTCATGTGGGTTCCCTTTTGCTTAACCGACTTTAATAATATTTCATTCTCATTAATTATATATTGATTTTGTTAGAAAATTTTGTAGATTTGGATTTGCGACATAGAATCCATTTGCCTTTCTCCATAATATTATATTTGTTTTTAGAACTTAGGTTGACATACGATGGGGCTGACATCTCTTGCGAATAATAAAATAATATATGATGCCGTTTTTATATAAGAGAGTAATGGATTTAGTTATTTATTATTATTAATAACCTTAAAAATAAAACTATAATATGTTATGTTACTCAATTATCGACAGTGTAAATTAGGCAAAGACAACGTTCCACTCAAAGCCTTACAACAACTGCCATTTGAGTTGAACTGGGCCTTCGGTGGACTTACGAAATTGTGCATAAATAAGCGAATATGTATGCGTGTGCCTGCCTAAATTCGAATACATTGCTTAACGATTTTATTTCTTATTCTTAACTAGTAGAGGAAATAAAGAAAAAGTCCTTATAATTAGTTAATTCACATTGAATTTAATATGTGTTTTTTTTTAATTTTGAATTTCTATATATTAATTTTAAACTCCTATATAAATGGCAGCTGGCTTAGTGTGAAGGACTTCAAATGTCACATTTAAATTAAAATTTAATTCAAGTAAAACTATTGATTGATTATTTACATAATAAATAATGAACTTACTTCTCATAACTTATACTACAAGGAAAAATCTGACCAATTTTCAATTGATTATAAAATCGTGTACGTTTTAATAGGCAATAGATTTAAGTTAATTACATAAACGTATGCTAACTAGTTAAAGTTATTTATCAATAAATTCCATCGTGTCATTCTCTATTCTGTTTTATTTACTAAAATTTAATTTTCGATATAATAACATAGTTATCAAAAACTAAATTTAATATGTAGAGGCATGCCAAAATAAAGTATATCCTACGCATACTATCTGTGAACCATAAACACCAAGGTTATTTAATTAACAAGCTACTAATTTCTTATTTTAAAGTCAATCGTATAAATGTTACCATGACCTACATTAGACAGTTCAACATTTAGGTTGGAAATACCTTACAGTTACAAAAAAAGCTTTTTAGCTTTACAAATAAATGCAAAGCTCCAAAACAGCATTAAATTTACATTTATCAAAATATATAAGTCTGAAGACAAAACATTTAAAGATGTTATCACTACATATTATAAAACAAAGACCTCTACCGCATCTGTCTATTTGTCTGTTCGCGATAGACTCAAAACTACTGTACCGATTTTCGTGATGTTTTTACCAATGGATAGAGTGGTTCTCGAGATAGGTTTGAGTAAGCTCGCGAAAAACTGGGAATGAACTTGAGCGAAGCGAGGGTGAGTCGCTAGTACCTACTATGCAAAGAATACGTTAAGCTCCTTAGCTTTACGTTATAAATATATAGATATATATTGATTTTTTTATAAAAATGGAAAACGAGGCATATTTGTAGCATAAAATCTGATAGATACAGCTAGTCCAACGGTATTTTAACTTATTGGTATACACTCGTTTATGCTACTAATTAGCATCCTTAAACGCATCGACTATACGACTATGATGATCGAAGAAACAAATTTTGAGCTTTTTTGTGTTACTCTTCTTTCTTTTATGAGACAAGCGACTCGCCATCGCTTCGCTCGGATTCGTTCCTATGAACATATAACGTTAATATGGAACAGCCGATCACTCGTTATAATATGAAAAACAAAAAATCTAGCAAACTTTCCCATCCGTACATTTTTTGTGTAACATATATAAATTTTTGGATTGAAAAGAAATATTACATTAAATATTTTTCTCTATAAAAATATCAACGTACACAAGTACGTACTTGCCTATTTTTATCATTTATACATCGTACCCATAGATTTTTTGCGTATAATTACAAAGGTATATCAGTTTTGTATACATTTAGGTGTGATAAAAAATTTGGCGAACATCTTTTAGTAGTCAGTTGTTCCGCCCACGTCGATCTAACAATGAATTGATCAATTCATCCACAGGGTCAAGTGCGCCTGAACTCAAATGTAATTTGATGTACAATTGACTCGTTCATACGTTAGATGAAGTTAGCTCTCATTTCCTTACTGTATCACGGTTATATTTGAACGTGAGTAAGTTTAATATCACGCCATTTCTGAAATATACTTATTATATAAACTATTACAAAACCGAAACGAAAAATATGCTTCAAAAATTCAGACTGTTATGACAAACGGAAAAAAATCTATGCAATAATGTATGTTGTTTAAAAATTCTCGTTTATTTATATAGAGTTGTTGATACACGTTTTTATTTATTTGCAAAGATGCAGCAATTAATTATTATTATCTTATTATAGAGGGAAAACAATTGAATGATTAAAATGGTAACGAATGTTAAGTGCATAAAATAGCGTAATAATTAATCTTAGCTTCCTATTCTTTGAAACTCTTATTTAACATGAAATATAATAAAGAATATTTGTTTATGTAGCGTAAGTCATTTAAAGCTATGATTTTAAGACTTCTACATAACAAGAAAGTCAGTAAGTATATATGCTGTAATTTTCAACTTCCGACTACTGAGCACGGTTCTTCCTTTGATAAGAGGTTCACAGGCCATAGTTCTCCACCGAGGTCTTCCCAAGTGCGGGTTGGCGGACTTCACGTGTCATCCGAAAACTTGCTAGGTTTAGACATGCAGATTTTGTTACTATGTTCTTCTCCGTTAGACAAGTAGTTAGTGGAAAATGAAAATTTCTCTTACTATTCTTACTAAATAAAAATAAATAATAATACCTAATTACTTGTTTATAGTTTCTTTAATATTCTAGCTACTTTAAAACTTACATTTTATGTAAAAATATACCAATAAATATTTGTTGTTATGTGCATATGTACAATGGTGAAGAACAAATCAATTTATTACAAATGTTGTGTGTGCTATTCACCTTGTTTATTTGCGCTAAAATTTATTGATATTTATTAGTATTATATTTCATGTCTTGAATTATTTTTTGCTAAGATCCATTAAAATTTATTATTTTATAGCTTCATATAAAACAGGATCATGATTAAGTTGCACGCTAACTACATGACATGTATATATATACATATTATGTACAGTTGGTAACACTGTAAAGTGAAATCAGGTCCTGATACCGGGGAAAACGAAACTTTACATAGTAGGTACTCTACATTTAACAAAGTGGCTTCCCGCGTTTGTACGCTTATCTTTTAATCTACGCAAAGGATTTTGATGTGCTTTTCGTTAATAGATAAAGTGATTCATGAGGAAAGTTTATATATATGTATACTGAATACATTGTAGTAGAATAATGTCAAATAATCTAATTTCTTATAAATCTATACTAATCTTTAAAACATTTCTACGGACAACCCGACGGGAGCGTTATAAATGAGAATTTCCTTAGGTGTGTCTGCGGCTTCTTCACATTCTAACGGCTCAATACCGTGATATCAAAATGGATACCTTATTCTGAATTACTTTATAGGCCTAACCTATCACGCGAGCGGTAGGGCAAGCAAGAGATAAAAATAAAGCTAAAACTACCAACTAAGTATACCTACTTGAACAAAATTTCAAAATACAGGTATTATATTCTACCAATATTAGACTGATGTTTAAATAAAAAATCATAATTCATATAAATTCTAAAAAAATATTTACATAGTGGATAAAATCATTTTTGACGACACGTTTTGCGCAATTTGTAGTGACAGGTTCGAGTCCCACTGGGGGCATAATTTTGTTAAACTCGGATGTTTGTACTCCAGTCATAGGTTTATATTTATAACATTTAAAACTTATATTGTGTACCTAGTATATCAACTATCTGGTATCCGTAACACAAGCTTCCTTCGTAGCTTACCACGGAACTAGATGGATGTGTGTAATAATGTCCCAACATATTTATATTTAATTATTTCAAAACGCTTTCTATTATTTTTCCCAACTATGAACTGATTACGTTGTCAGAAAGCAATATTTGGGCCAAACCAAACAAAAAAATAAACGCAACAAAAGTCTTTTTTTTTTTTTTTTTTTATGGTAAAAAGGGGGCAAACGGGCAGGAGGCTCACCTGATGGGAAGTGATCACCTCCGCCCATGGACATCTGCAAGCCAGGCTTGCAGATGCGTTGCCGGCCTTTCAGGAAAGGGAGGGATGGAGGAGGGAGGGAAGTGGGAGGGAGGGGGGAACGAAGGCGGAGGATGAAGGGAAGAGGGAGGGGGGAACGAAGGCGGAGGATGAAGGGAAGAGGGAGGGGGAAAGGAGAGTGGGCCTCCCGGACTCTCACTCACCGGACGAAACGCGACAGCATAGCTGCCACTTCACGCCGGTCTTCTGTGAGAGAGTGGTACTAATGAACTATACGGGGCGTGCCGGCCCATTCGGTTGCTACCCGAAGGTAACAAGCATGGCACTACCACTTAAAAAAAAGTCTAACTGACAACGGAAAAATTATGCGGACATTAAAATTATCATGTCAATGTGATTGTTAGATTGAACGCCCATTAACTAATGTAACGACTCGTTAAAATCATTCGAAACGATTAAAATATTCCATTTATCAATTTACTTGTATTTGTATCCAAATTAAGTCAATATAAATTAATTAAAACAGATATAGGGCAAGTACTTACTTTAGTTAGTATGGCTTGATTGTTCACTAATACGCACTGAAATTATACTTTTAATTTTTATAGTGAAAGGTATTATATTTTAGTTTAAGTACCTATATCTTAATTAATTATTATAATAAGTATAAAAATATTAAAATACCTATTCAGTCTCTTCCGTGACCATGATTGCTGTAAAGCATTCGAAACGTCGGGACTCAATAATCCAAATAAATTCGCGACAAAATCCGAAAAATAGTTTCATTTATAATACCTGTTGCTTTAAATATTTTAAACTAGAGTTAGCTTGATCAAAATAATTATATTATTATCATTCAATTTACATTTATTAATGGAAAATCGTTATCTGTTCAACATTACTAAAACTAAAACTTTAAATAGTATATTAATCCTTCAATAAAACTGATGGTTTGTTATAAATGAACTTGTTTTTCGCAATCTTTAAACCCGTCCCTCCAAGTAGGTATACACCGGTATTATAAACTTTATATCTCTGATAGAAATAACATTTTGAAGACAACATTTAACCATTAGGTTGAGATGACTCTTGATTGAAACTAACCATTTGGTTAAAATACATCATCAATCCATCATCCTAGACTCCATCCTTAACTCAAGGCAGATTTTTTTTTTTTTAAAAATTATTGATTCATAATAGGGCCATACCTACATAAAAAATACGCACGTTTCTCCCCGTTTTTATCCGGTTAATAAAAGGTCGATTAAGAGTTACAATTGTTGAGATTCAAAGAAGCTATAATATTTAAAAGAGTACTTTTGCATACCTGTTTCATCCAATTTAGACTTTTACTTATTTTATTTCATGTTAATGTTATATCAAACTTAATAAGCTCCCAACTAAAGTAGGTATTTCATATTTATTTCTCATTTTCTCGAAAATATAGACAGACTATAAAGGGTTATCTCCAGACCCACTCAATGGAATACAATTAAAAAAAGGGTCAAACCGTCACCGAATAGTCTACGTAACTAGTACGTCACATAGGCTAGACCTATAAACTACGAAACTTCTGTACAAAAAAGCGACTGATGCAATGGAATTTTTAATACTCCTAATGCATTTTTAATATTCCTTAGAACTTTTGAACTATGCAACGAATTTTAAGGTGATTTTCATCTATAGATAGAGTGATTCAAGAGGAAGTTTTATAAATATAACTAGCGACTCGCCCTCGCTTCGCTCGGGCTCTTCCCTAGATTTAGCACAGGCAAAGCCGCGGTATCCGATAGTTATTCATATAAACCTTCCTCTTGAATCACTCTATCTATTAAAAAAACCGCATCAAAATCCGTTGCGTAGTTTTAAAGATTTAAGCATACAAAGGGATATAGGGACAGAAAAAGCGACTTTGTTTTGTACTATGTAGTGATACACGCGTATTATAGTAGATAAAAGCCGAGAAAATATCTCATTTCAGCCGTTAAAACGCTGGTTATTAATATAATGCTAATAGAACCCAAAAAAGGAATTTCTAACTCTGAGACATCGCGATACACTTTATCAAATTATTTTATTACTTATCATATTAGTTCAACAGTGCTGCACGCGACGTCTGTCTATCACTTTATTTGAACTTTAGATTTACTACCACACTTATTTATTTATAATTATCGTTCTTTTAACCAGTGATAAAAGATGTATAAACTTGTGAAATATGTAATATATATACTAATATTTTAAAGCAGAACTGTTTGTTTGTTTGGTTGAACACGGTCCGAATTGAAAAATTCTTTTTGTGTTGGTAGTCCGTTTATCGAGGTATAAAAAGGGCCCAACATATTTCTTATTTATTTTATTATTAATGTTTCTTGAGTAATTAGCTTAGTCGGTTACTATAACACGATTTGAATTTCTGATGATAAGAAAGTCGTAAAATATTAGAAATGCCGAAGTTTACGAGTGATATGGCGCATTTATTACTTCGTCACGCTGTGTTTTAAATACGTTGTAATTTAAATAAATATTATGTTAAAAACAGTAAAATCTAAATCATTTTGATTATTACAAATACCTACTCAGTTACAAAACATCATATATTCTGTTTTATTTCGTTATTGACATAAAATTTGCATTGTATCATCAGTTATCTTAAAAATATCCTTTATAGGCATGTCATAAAATCCACACCCATACAAAAGTCGACACATTAAACAGTTACACAAGTAAAACCTTACAGTTATAAATATTCTTTCCAAATACAAACATCTTATGCAATATATATGCATAAATAAAAACAAGATTGTCTTTACTTGTCGAGGTTTGCTCATAAAACTCGAAAGTATTGTTGTAATGTACATTGTACATGTCTTATCGTTTTAAAACCTTAAATTTAGTTACAATTTTATAAATTACAAGAATAAAAAATGGCATTGCAGCTTATCATTCCAATATTAGCATTTAAATTAATTAAAATACCAGGAATAAATTTATAGTATTCAATTTTTTTTACTTCATAAAATATCAATTTAAATGTAATTATTATTGTATTACAGCAATTTGGATAACTATTGTTACTCAAAACTGCATGTAAATTTTCAATGTTTCGATATATTATAGGTACCTATATTTAGACTAATAAGTGAATATGGATACCTAGTACTTGTTAGTTAGTTCTATTACTTTTAATTACCAATACTAAGGAAATAAAGAAGTAATAATACAATCAAACGAAAAGCTAATATAGGCCAAGACGAGGCTATATGGCTCGCACTGTCAAAAAGGTACCAGATCTTTTGTAGAGCCAAGCTTTTAACTCTACACGCTTTACCTCTTCAAATCCTAATTTACAAAGTCTATACCTCAGACGAAATATGTAGCTTGCATCACGAGAAAATGTAAGGGACAGATTTTGATGCAATTTAGTATGATTATAGATGGAACTATCGAAGTTAACATATAGGATACTATTTACTTATACGGGAAAATATCTCGTCCCATTCGCTATTAAATCAAATGAAAATATTTATTCAGCATAAAATTATTACAATTTTTTACTGAACGTCATTAGTCCACTACCAGTTCGGAAAGAAGAAACCTCTGACCTGAGACCACAAACGCAATAGAAGCTTTTTTCTGCGATCCTGTTGTATAAGCGTAATAATACATAATCAACAGAAAATATTAACTAACATATTCAAAGTATTTATGAAGTCATAAATTCTCGTCTTATGTGTCTGACATAAGACAATCAATGTACCGTTACACTCGTCTCTAGAAATACAATGACCTTTGAACTAATTTAAATATATAAGTACTTAATTTTAAACTCAATTAATTATCCAGTGGTAATAAAATGATAATTGGTTTTCTAAATAACCTCACATAAAAAAGCAGTACTAACTTCTATCTATTCACATTAATAATAATTGTGTGTTTTTTATGTTTATCTAAACTTCCTCACTAAAAAAACGATAGGCATATTACAGCTACAGTACAATCGCTAAAAAAACTCCACCTATTTGAAATAAATACCTAGTACCTACCATTTTTCATTAACGTCTATATGTAAAATAGATAAATTACATACCTAAGTACAAATGAAAATGAATGCATAAATTGTATACTATAAGGTTTATAAGTTTTAATTACCCACTAAGGAAACATAAAGTAGTAAGTACAAAATAGAGGACGAAATGTCATCATGTCATTTTTACCCGACTGCGGCGGAAGGGGGGCTTTGTTTTTCGACTATATGCTCTTACATATTATATATAATTATTTCTTGGTCAAGCTCTGTAGCCTTAATGGCTTAATGGATTTTTGTGTGAAAGATGTCGTTACTCGTTACATTCATCTAAATCAAGAAAAATATTTCTTCAATTTTATAAAGTACTAGCGACTAAATGACAAATTATACTCTAAAACCTCGCTCGAAAACGACTCTCATCGGTGCAGTAGTTTTTGAGTTTAACGAGAACAAACAGACGCGGCGGAGGACTTTATTTTATAATATGTAGTGATTTTATAAGTGGCTTAAAAGATATACATAGCATATAATATATTTAAATGTAATGAAAAATGCTTGAAAAAATACATAAATTACAAAAATGAAATCCGACAGCATATGTAAATGTTTATAATAGCTAAGTGTGTGTATGTCTCCGACTGCATAATACTAGGTATGTTCTTTCTTCAACTTGTTTTCATCTTTTTAGTTAGTTTTTTACGTTGTTGGGTTTTTTAATTTTGTAAATAAATCGTTTTGTTTTTCTACTAATTTGATAAGAACGAATCAAAGTTATATAGGAGTAGTTTCTGACAGAATCTCATAAAATATTAAATGCATAGAATTCAGATTGGATTTAGATTGCATTTAATGGACAGAAATTATTCAGAAATCTTTTCTGCCAATAAACAATATTTCCCCTTTATCCTAACAAGTAGTCCAAGTGAGTAAAATATGGTGAAGACATATATTAGAGAGATAGAGACATATTTAGAAAAAAAATTCGTCATATATTGATACGGACTTAATAAGTTATTCTTTAATAAATAAATATTAGTTTACATTTAATATTTATACAATTGGCCTGAAACAATGCATATGTTGAACACCCCACGTAAGTATGATACTTGGCAATAAAATAAAATGAAATTGCTCGCGATAAAGTACTGACAATTAAATTTTCTGTTGCAAGACCTGTGGTAAAATTGCGAGAAACAAAATCAGCAGTTAGTTACTTTCATATAACAACAAACGCTCATTATAAAATTAGATTGCGTTTCACTAATTAGTGACACTATGAATACGGTGATTACTGATTCGTTTTTAAACACCTCTTAATGAAGTGCATTTCTAAAATAGATGAAAGACAAATATCAAACAAACAAAAATAGCTTAGCAAATACACCCGATTCGCATTACCGGTTCTTTAGAACAACATCCTATAGAGAAAATGATTGCTCGCCTGTTCGCTGGTCAGTCATCGCCTTACGTGATTACAACTTTTATCACTTGTTAGTAAATGAGATATTTTTTTCTTTATACACCAAGTTTTTGTCATTTGGATTGGATAATAGTATCCTCCATATTTTAAGTAATAGTAATATTAAAAATAATCTCCTTCCATACTGTCATCCACAACATTATAGCCTTATTCATAAACTTTCAAAACAATATAAAATACTAGGCAGAATTCGATAAATATGTATGTCATATTGTTATCAACGCGACTCACTGTTTGATTTTAAACAAACAGTCATTGTTAAATACTACCATTGTTTTTCAAGATCAGAAAATAATGTAATTTTACTGGTTTATTACTTGTACATTTATTATTATCGTTGATCTTACCTGAATCCTGTGCATTTTGCAAGTGATGAATGTGGTGTAGATGGGCATAATAATGGTGGTGATGCAGGATGCATTCCAGGTCGGTGCAATTCAACATTGTGAACGGGCGCCGGCCGCGCCGGCTGCCGTCGGTTCACTCACGCTCGCTGCACACTTTCACAAACTATTCCACTGCCACTTTAATACGTATCGTTGTCACATCACGTTATCTCCTTGGACACCAATACCGGACTGACGCACATGGATCAGTTGGAGACGGTGCCGATCAGTCTGTCACTGCGGCTACACTCGCCTACGGAACTACTCAAACATAGCTACACTTTGTTTATAGCGGCGAAGCACCGATGATATAAAGAGATCACATCACTTAAGAATGTTAAGTATAGAGAAGGCGGATTGTGTATCGATAAGATGAATACGATAAGCAAGGTGGGTCGAATGCAAAGCAATGCGTGCGCGCAACACTTGTGGCGCGCGATAGTACACTGAGTGCGGCATGCGAGCGGCTACCACCACTCCCGGGCTCCCGGCCTCGACCGCAGCCCGCACTTGATGCAGGCCTGGCTTCTATATCACACCATCCGCTATTCTACAGAGGATAATGCCGCGTTCAACGACATTCATTATCATCTCCATGTAGAAACACGTTGACGTAAACTGTCTAATCAATATGACCTGCTAACTACAATGCATTCTGTTAGTTCACATACAAATTTGTATGCAAATACTATAATATTATGGACGAGAATGCATTAACGCTATCAGTGTCTAATGCGTTCGGTAAATAAGATAAATTATATTACCTTATTGTAATTTATTGATAAGTATAATGGTCTAGCATATAGTGGAAGTAATCTTCATACGAAGCTAAATTGTTGATGGACGGGTTTTGAGGAAAAGTTGAAAAATAACAAATATCCGCAGTACAGGTTCCAAGGTCAAGGCACCTGCTTACCCTGAGTACTGTACCTGTAGACAAACTTTCAAGCGAGCGGCGCGTGTCAACTACATACGGTGTATACTGTACAATGCATATGAGAGGGTCTCCGGCTCTGTACCACGAACATTCTTGTTTTCATCCTAGTCACGTCTCAATTAGACAAGCATTGAGTGGATTTAATCCTAAAATTCATGTAAATTTTATAAAAATGCCTTCTTAAAATAAGGAAATTAAGAAATATATTTATTTTAAGGTTATCGTCAACTTTAAGTCCTGACCTTACGATTTTCACACGATGTTGTTACATTATAGCATAATAAGTAATATATGCTCTTGTAAGTCCATATAAAAGACTTTATTCTTGCTGCCGTTTAAATATGTTGACGGAAATGTAACTAACGCAGCAATGTTAATAGGTCCAATACCTTTGTGCGCACCGCACACTGTCCTCGTGAACACGATCGCAGACAATTAGTAACCACAAAGCACGAAGGCATACGTGGACTGCATCAGCTCGATCTACAAATGCTAATCCACTTGTCTTCGTGGACATGAATTGGAACTGTTACTTAATTTTATGAAAGCAAAGATTTTACTGTGTTTATTTTTTTCAGTTTTTTAGTCTATTGTACGTCGCATTTTATACTAAAAACCGGAAGCTTATTATGATTTTTTGATATAAACTATTGATAGGACTCAAAATGATATAAAATATGTTTGTAATTTCAGATGCCTAATTAAAAGTTATTTGAAGAAAATATAAGAAAAGTGATTATTGTGCCAATTTCTTCGATATAACTTCAAAGTGTTATGATTATAGTGGAAGGACACTAGGAAGAATAGCGTAGTCTTCGAATATATCAAACAAGATCAGATTTGATTGATTTGATTCAATGATGGATAATGCGAGGATCGCTTAGTAGGTACTTCAACTATATTCCTTTATTTCCAGAATAAATATAACCCCAAAATTCTTGTTTTTATAAGCTGTTTAAGGTATTATTTTCAATGTGTCCAATAATCTCGGTTTATTAAATTAAATTCTAATAAAAAGGCGATTGTAACAAAATTAAACAACTTTAAGTTTAATAAAATTTTATGTTCATACAAAAAATTTGCAACGTTTACATTCATAAGTACTTTTAGTTCTTTCGATAGTGAAGCTTGTAAAAACTCATCAATTAAATCGATAAAGAAAATTTGACTATCGCTCGTATCAATTATATAGCTATAAAGATGTTTATCTTATATATGGCTAAAGTATTGCATCACATTTATTAATTGAGTTTCATAAATTTTATTTAATTAGTACTAGAAATAAACTTTTGTATCGTGATCTAAAGACATTTTTATGATAGGCTGTAATAAACCTATATTGAACTCGGAAAATGGTTTACGGAAAAATACATATTCGTTAAGGAGATGCCACGTACAAGGGCAAGAAGCGACTTAATGGTCCCTTGTGTTTTAATAGGAAGGTTATTCATATTATTTATACAACATGTCTGACTGGAAAAAGTATTAATATATGATATCTACATACTAAATACAAATTTAACTTCACTAGTAGTATTATTTTTTTCAAATTTGACTTAGGTATAATATTTAAATAAGTATAAACTATATAATATATCAAAACTGTATACACTATTGCTTAATAGTACATGCATCGCTGTATGACAAGTAATCTTTATTATTATAACAAATGCCTGAACTTCAATAACAATACTCTTACTCATCCTAATCTTAACTCAGAGTTACACTTTGAAATTTTAGAATCACACAATAATTTAAGATACAAAAGAAGAAAAAAAGGATTTAGAAACACAGAAATTGATTAAGTAATGGCGTAAGTATAAAATTAAAAAGTATACATATATTAGTTTTATATTTACAAGATCATTCAAAAAAAATCAAATAAAGCATTATCAGTATATAATCTTCAAAAAGAGTATTGTAACCAAACTTGAAAAGAGGTGATTGAACTTTGAAACAAGGCTTTTTTAGTAAAAAAAGCTGTGTGTGGGCAACTTCACAATTTCTTCGAGTAATTGCAAGATCGTCTGTGTTCATTACAGACTTGTGGAAATCCTCACGTACAAGCACGCAGGTGCGGCTCGATTCCGTTTATGGTGTTTCAATTAAATCGCTTTTGACCGAAGTAGGCGGTCGTTAAACTCGTACATGGCCTTAGCTGAAACTAGAAAGGGTTGATACCAAATTTTATTATATATTACTGATAAGCTATAAAAAACTTACTGAGAAATAAAAACCGGTTGCTAAAAGTAGGTCCTTTATCGAAGATTTCTTTAACACCACTTTTAATCGCGATTCTACTCGGTATTTTATCCTATTAAATTATTTACACATTTACTGAATTTATAAAACAAAAATCTGTGGAAAATGGATATTTTTGTAACAGTAACAGTCAGTCAGTTAGTAACAGTCTTTTATATGTACCTATTTACATACTTTTTTTTTATTTCATTATTGTAATTAAAATGTTTCTATATCATTGAATGCATTAATTTCATTGCACTTCAAGCATCTATATATCTTTACGCAGATGCGTGTCTTGTAATTGTTAACTTTGTACGTCTACCTGATTCCGAGAGAGAGATTCAGTATTTTACCAATAATAACCGTATTAGGCTTTAATATTTCAATAAAATATTTTTTTAATTTTTTAGGGGAACATATTATTTTCTTTATATTTTTTTTAAATTAGCAAATGCTCGGTTGAAATGGATATTGCATGCATAGTATACGAAATTTTAAATTACACTTAATAAAATAAAAAAAACATATCGAAATTAAAAAGGTGATTGTGAATAAACAGAATGGATGGAAGAAGCAATAATTTAGCGATAAGCAAATTTCTTTTACGTTGCCAGCGGAACAAGTTTACGAACACGTTTGTCGACGGTAAAATTATGTCGATAAATAACACCTTAAATTAAAGACAATATGCGTTACGGTAAAAACAAAGTTTATTGTAATATCATTGATGTAAACCTAAAAACAGATTTTTCTATATAAAACATGCCTAAATCTTTCATTCAATGCTGCGTCTACAATTTCAAAATCTTCTCTGTCGTGCCGCCGGCTTAGACATGCGACTGACTCTTCCAGTTTTTACAAGCCTTTTGTGAATGCCGACTCGGAATACCATCAAATTGTTGAGAACAGTGAATTGCCCATTCGAATTCTTCTTGTTAAAAGGTACGAGACGTTAAAGATGCATGAGACTTTTTATGACGTCGAATACAAATCATGAAAACGAAGTGCTTAAACTTGATTTGCCAAACGTTATGTTATTTTTTAGTTCCTTTGCCAGTACAAATATGAATAATTTACGAATTATTTGACTAAGTTTCTCTAAAAATCGTGCTAACTGATGAGGCACGCAGAATTTAAAAGCAAATAGAAAGTTACGCTGAATGTTAAACATACTGCAGACATTTTATCAGGATTAATTTTAAAGAAGTACTATAAAAAAGATAATTTATAGTTTTTATATTGTAATAAAATTATAATAACTTCTTGAATAAATTACAATTCTTATTTTTATTATATTTTTTAATAAAAATAAGAATTGTAAGTAAGAAATAACGTACTAGCATTTATCTATTATAAGAATGTAAACATGTATTTTCAATGCATGATAAGTCGATATACATGAGGTCATATGGCAGTAATTAGTCTCTCCTAATTCTTCAATTGACTAATTGAACTCGTAAGTTGAAAGAGGTCATTTTGTAATTGTTATTCTAATAAATTCAAATGAAGACTTCGAATCTTATATAGATTTATCTATATCCTTATATAGACGAATTTTAATGCAATTAAACAGTAGGTAATTACACATTAACAATTACCTAATTTAGGTACCTAATAGTGATATTAAAGGCTTATATTATTAAGAAAGAATACCAAATAAATTATGCCCTGACAAAAAATAACTAAATACCTACTTATAGAAAAAAAATTCTACAACCTACTACAAATAGACGCAACTACTTCATTGGAATTCCTATATACTTTGAATGAAAATTATTCAAAGGATTCTCCCTATACCCTCTAGTCTAGAAGACATGTGATTTGCAACATTTATTATTCTAGGTCGTCGGGAATTATAACCTTCAGAAGGTTTGCGAACAATATGCAACATACACGCAAGTATTGATTGCGTTGACTTAGACGATTGATTCTTTTACACCTGTAATAGAGATTGATTGATTAACTGCCAGTTTCAATAACTCTATCTACCGATGACTGGTAGTTACTTTCATAGTATTTTGACACATTAAAAGTTACAACCTGTCAAAATCGTATGAAAGTATCTACCGGTCTATCGGTAGATAGTTTTTTTTTATGGGACAAAGGGGGCAAACGAGCATGAGGGTCACCTGATGGAAAGTGATCACCACCGCCCATGGACATCTGCAATACCGCAGGGCTTGCATATGCGTTGCCGGCCTTTCAGTAAAGTGAGGGAGGTAGGAGGGACCACTATACAAAACTGTTATAGAAACTGGCAGTAAATTGCTTAAATAAGGACAAAATAGAATAATGTAATAAGCATTTTTACAAATTAGACATTTATTTGTTTTTTTCTCTCCTATTGTGGTCAAACTGACTTAAAAACTGATGAAGTGATGATACTCAAAACTCAGCTATTTAGAACGTCTTATATATTTATGTCATCTATAATGTCTCGTTCTTCAAAATGAAAGGGATCAGCTACGGCGGACTACTAAAAACATTTAAAACTTGCTAGATTCCCTCAGCCATGCAGGGTTTTTAAGATATTTTACTTCACCGTAAGACAAGTAGAAATCATTTTGAGAATGGTTCGCACATGAAAATATCAGAGCTGCCAGACCCGTATTAGGACCCGCTTTATTAAGCTACCAGGAAACGCGTGACCACTTACCACTGCGCAACCACTGCCTTGTTGCCAAATTGTAGTATGAAATAAAGAAAAAGCTCAAGTTACTTTAAATAATGTGTATTAAAAAGGATTAAGTAGGAACCCCCTTTAACCTTATCTATCATTCTCATTTTATTAAAGTTTGAACTTTGGTCAACCCACATAACGTATCTTGCACGCACTACAAGGAGTTGCAAAATGAAAATTTTCAAAGTTTTGAAACTTTCAGTTTTATGGATTAAGCTGCACAAACGTATGGTGAACGTAACGTAGGATACAAATTGCATTGAGATACCTAACTAATTGATTAACGCAAACATTTTAGAACACAGCTGTGCGAGCATTACTTTCTAGAGAAAGTTGCACTCAAGTGTCTAGAACGTACTCGCTGAAGACAAAATTAAAATGATTATTTTAATTTAATTCGGTAACAAAATTTCAAACCACTAATTAGTCTAAACAGACGTTGCTTATTATAATACAACAGCTGGTATTATAAATTAATTATTTCTATACGATTTGATTCACGTTTATAGCGATTTCGATTACTGATTCGTATGTTGGATTTTTATAAGAACAAGTGTTCGGCCAGTGGTATGAAACACGTATGTCCTCGACTGCATAATACTATATTCCTTTGTCAACTTGTTTTCATCTTTTTAGTTAGCTTATCTGCAGTCGGGTTTTTTATTTTTATAATATATTTTTATTGCCTATTTGTATAAAGACATATTGTGTAGAAAGGAAAGGTTATCACCTCATTCATTTGTTCTTAACATTAATATTTTACTGTAAAAATATATGTTCCGATTTATTCTGGGCTAACATAGTTTTTATATCAGTTGTAAATGTAATTGTTTTTTAACTAATATTTTGCTTTCCTTTTCAGATTACTACGTATATACAACCGACTTACCCTCGCTCCGCTCATGTTTGTCTCTAGAGACGTTTTAACGATTATTATAGATTTCTCAGAATTGAGATATTTCCGCTTTTTTACTATATTATACATATCACCTTCATCTTTCTATTGATGAAAACCGCATTAAAACCCGTTGCGTAGATTAAAAGGAATCTATGCATACAGACAGCGGGAAGAGTGAATTTTATATCATGTAGAGATTAGAACCGTCCACTCCAACCACAGTCCACCTTATTTAATGTATAATAATTATACTCTTATTTAATTCTATTATGTATATTATTTAGTAATACTTACTCATTAATCGCATATTTTAAATCTTCACAGAGACATTTCATATTACTTGCGTAAGCCTATTGCATATA
The DNA here is from genome assembly GCA_905231865.2 of Boloria selene. Classification (NCBI taxonomy): domain Eukaryota; kingdom Metazoa; phylum Arthropoda; class Insecta; order Lepidoptera; family Nymphalidae; genus Boloria; species Boloria selene. The sequence continues at coordinate 8,254,998 of HG993140.1, read as the reverse complement.
CTTATCATAAGTACGAGTACATTTACTTTTCAAGTTAATTGCTATCTTGTTATACCGCTTTACTATTATTGCTCCAGTAGGCAGCGTTACGTTTCATAATTATATTAAACTAGCATATCCCGCAGCTCCGCCCGCGTTGTAAAGATCGTAGCAAAGATCAAAATGTATCCATGGGTTTTCTCGTGATATGGTCATAGATAGACAGACAGTGAGAGAGACTAAAAATTTCGAAAAAAAAATCTATGTACAGATTCAACTAAGTTAAAATTTTAATATAATATATATGTATTTATTTTTTTATAGATGTAATTGTGTGCTTTACTATGTTAACATCCCCGAAAGCACATACCCACTTATATTAATATACTTAATAGCTAAATTTAATCATTTATGCTTTCAAGACATGTTGAAAATGAAAGTTTATTTTAATTGTTTCTGCAGCTTATTAGAATATTTTTATGACTTTTTAATGTAAAATCTTTAACAATTACTTTGCTTAATTTGTTTTAATAATTTATTTATTTTCTTTTAAAACTGCAATTTCCTTGTTACAGACTTATTAAATAAACAAGAGCTTAATTAAATACAATCATTTGTCTACTCCATTGTAATGGTTCTGACTTGTTCGCCAAAATTAAATAACATTGTAGATTAGTATTTCAGGCTCTATTTTAATTAAAAAAATTAAGAAAATAATTTTAACTGATTTGTGTAGACAAGTCGGTTAATAATTTTTCGAGGGGAATTAAGCTGTAGTTGACTACACTGGACATAAACTGTTACCACCATTTACCTACACATCTTTTGAAAACTAGTTAGTTTCTTCCAGATGTGTTTCTTACCGATGTACTTTATTTCTGATAGAATTAACATGTGGTCCTTAGTCATGTTGACCATTGGTTTCTATAGATAGACATAAAATCAGTACTTACTACCTACATATAAATAAAATCTGAATGTCTGTTTTTAATTTCAAATTAACAGCTTTTCACTAAATTCATAAATGAAACTTTATACGGTACCTACTTACTTCAAAAAGTTTTTTTTGTATTTTTTGTCTGTATGTCTGTTTGTTTTGGCTAAACTCTGAAACGCCTGGTCCGATTTTGATGGGACTTTCACTCGCAGATAGCTAACGTTATAAGGAGTTTCATTTATTTTAACTTACGCCCAGCGAAGCGGGCCGAGTTTGATACTTATTTATATCGGTATATCTCTATAGTATATATTATATATAGCACTCTACTATATTCCTATAAGGATATAATTTACAAAATGTATAGAGTAGTAAAATACATAAAACACTTTTTAATCAATTAAGCAACATAACTTTATATTAACTAAAAGTTTTTGTTTATTTACATATTGTTAGTCGAGCTGTTTTGTCGAATATAAAATGCTTCCTAGAAATTTTATATCGAGTATATTGTTCTCGTCGCTATGGAGCCGAGTTAAATAAAGAATAATGTCTGTTTTTTTTTTGCTAACACCTGACGAAAACTGATTAGAATAAAGTATTAGATATAAATAAGAATGTGTACCAGAATTTTCAATTGTATATGTACCTATTATCTTTATAATTATAGAATTGAATCGGCAACAAGTGTGGAGATAAAAGTATAGTTAAATTCTTAGGATTTTATATATAAATAAGAAAATGGCTCGGTACCATTTATTGTTTTATTTGTTAATCATATAAGTCAATTTTATTATAACAGTCCAAAAGAGTGGGGTCGTCCGTCTGTGAGAAAAATGACTATAATTTCTCTGCTAAGTGAGAGGTGGAGTGAGAATATAATCTAAACAAGAAATACATTAATTATGATGATTACAATGACACAAACTCGGGAACGCTTTAAAATAATTATATTGGTTCCTGATGACGTCATACCGTAATATAGACACAACATTATTAATTATAATTATAATAAAGCTATAATGCAGTGGGGTCGATGAAGCTTTTAAATTATAAATATATTATATATTATAATAGTAACGATCCTTTATTTTATTTTATCTAAATGAACTAACGTCACGACGCTCTAACCTCGCATTACCATTTGTATATTATTAACCAATTTATTTTGCTTGATTCCTCTGTTTTGTCAATTGATAAATTACCCTCCGTAAATAGCGTAACTATCTAGATTAGGACGTCGACCTTTTGACATTTGTCTATCAAATAGGATATTATATTAAAGTCTTTATTTGTTTGTGCTAATATTAGTACTTCCACTTAACTGTCCAAGTTAAGCCTCGGTGGTGTAGTGGCTAGCATGTACGGTCGCACACCGAGACGTCCTGGGTTTGAGTCCCGGGTCGGGCCAAGTTTAGGGCCACTTTCTGTGTCGTAAGCCTCAGTAACAGCCCGGAATTGAACAGTTGGCGGCGTTTACCCTCGTGCCTCGGAGAGCACGTAAAGCCATCGGTCCTCTGAATTAACTCTCACTGATCGTGTCGAGCAGTCGTCCCACTGGAATATGAGAGTGATAAAGAATAGAGAGTTCACTTGCGCATACACTTGTGTACTATAATATCTCCCGCGTAGATGGCTAGTCTTAATGAGATTTGCCGCTATGGCCGTAATCGGTCAGGAGAGTCGGAGGAGGTCGGAGATCATTGAAATCCATGAGAGCTCCTCGATTAATTCTTGTTTGGTACTAACTATGTGTGTTCGTTCGTAAAGAACGACCTCGTTTATTGGAATAGTTTTTACGTAATACGAATTTCAATATTATCTTAATCAGAATGTGCCTATTCAAAGTGTTTATTTAATGAATTATGTAAAATAATTTCTTTTCGGTTAATTAACCTAATAAACTAAATATTATGAGATAGCTATAACCTACTTCTATACATATAAGTTATTAAATTCGGAACCGAATCTATGCAGTAAATATTTTTTTTTGAAAAATCCAACTTCAAAACAGATTTTAATGAAATATGTTTAGATTATTGCTGATTATCTCTCTACAGAATATTTTAAGAGTACTTTTTCATATCTAAAACCAAATTAGGTAAATATACAAGATATGTAAGTACTAAGTATACAAGCTTCCAGAAAAATGCGACTCGTTATTAGGATTTCAAATGTTCTACAAATTCAAATTTTACTTGGTTCTATCAGATGCAGGTTTTTTCCCGCTGTTTTCTTTAATTTAAAGCAAATTTAACATATCGGAAATATTTCATGTAGATGAAAATACCGCAGGTGTGAGACCCACGAGTCTACCCTCTTTACTTAGTTTCTCTCGCAGGCGATACAATTGGGCTACCACTACCTTATACGTCGAACCAGTATTACGAGGTATTAGCATAAAATTAATATTAAGGACTAATAATAAAATAAAATTTAGAAAGTAATATTCAATGCCATAATTTTGCATTTGTTAAAACTTAATCACTTTAATCGTATGTCTCTGTCAGTAAAACTTGGGAATATATTTATCGATATGTAAATTACTATGAATAAAATAAATCATTTTTTATTATATTATTATTTACGTTTAACAAGTTATTGTTTAATTTACATTTTTATGAAGTAGGTACTAAACAAAATTAAATAAACGGGTTTCTACAACCAAACCATAAAAGAAGATTGCGTTGAATATGATGTATGTTATTGCTAATTGCTACATTGGTAACAATATTTTTTATGATGTAAGTTAAAGTTAGTTTAATCAAATCAAATCAAAATCAAAATATTTTTTATTCAAATAGACTTTTACAAGCTCTTTTGAATCGTCATTTTTACATTATCAAAATTAAAAGTCAGTCTGTAAGTCTGTGAGTAAACTACCAAGTTTACTCAAGATTGTTATAAAATAAGCAAACCACTTTTTATTATAATACTAACTAGCGAGTTACCCTCGCTTCGCTCAGGTTCATCCCTATACTTAGAGCTAGCAAAACCGCGGGTTCCGCTAGTAAATGTGTCCGCTAGTAAAAAAACTTGATAAACCTTCCTTGAGAACCACTCTATCCATTGATAAAAACAGCATGTAAATCGGTGTAGTAGTTTTTTTTAGTTTATCGCCAACAGACAGACGCGGCAAAGGACTTGTTTTATAATAATATTATGAAGTGGTTAAAGGTACATTGCAGATATCTGCGACATATGGAAAATTGTACTACTTTCCTAGAACTTCAAGGGGCATCCCGACTCTTTCATACATAGTAAAGTTAAAGGAAAATAATAAGGTAAAATAATAGGGTAGATGCTTTTTCGTCTGCCTGTCTGTCTTACTGTCTGTTTGTTCCGGCTAATCTAAGAAACGGCTAGACCGATTTTGACGGGACGTTCACTCGCAGATAGCTAACATTATAAGGAGTAACTTATTTTTTAACCGACTTCAAAAAAGATAGAGATAGAGGTAAAATTTAATTTATTTTGACTAGCGGAACCCGTGGCTTCGCCGACGCTAACCCTGGGGATGAACCCGAGCGAAGCGAGGGTGAGTCGCTAGTATTAAATAAAACAAGATAATTTAAGACTCTAATATCTCGTTATTTTGTTTTCAAATAACAGCTATTTTGATATCGCCCTAGCCTTGCAATGAGGCTCAACTTGACGTACATCCATTATATAACTCCTATGTAAATAAGAAATAATGACCCGATCATCATGTGACCCTCAGTCATGTGACTCGGTAAGGTTAACCATCCACCCGACATTGCCAGATCTAATATCTCGTTTTTCCTGATCTACTTACATAATAATATTAGACAGTAACATTTATATATGATATTTTAATTAAAATATGATGCAAATAAATACCAGACCAATTTATAATCGCATAATCTCAACTTGTTGTGAAATTTTAAAAATATTTTTGTTTTTATAAATATTAATGATAGTAATTAATATAATGTCACCAAAAATATGTAATATATGGGATGTGATATATATTAAAACTTATATATAACCATCAGAGCTACACTCTGCTATATCGATATAGACGGTTGTCCTAATGAAACGTTCTCGAACGACCTCCCAACCCCTTTTATCTCAACAAAGGATGCGCGGAATAGCCGTGCTTATTGCTAAATTACTCTGGCAATAGACAAATAAAGAAACGTATAAGAAACTTTATATTCATATATCAATATATTGTGTAAATACCTTACCTTGTTTGAGATCGCATTGACATTTTCGAAGTCTAAACCGCAATGACCATGATCCGTAGTTAAGTAAATTACTTTCTGTTGAGCAAATTATATTTTTGGGAAACCCATATTAAAATATAATTGTCTTAATAATATATACTTCTTATATACTCGTCGCCCTCACCTTCGACCTCGGTGCTCACGTGAATAGCGTAGAAATCAAGAAACGGTATATTATTAAAATTATTAAAATTATTTAAAAGATGTTGTTTATTTTTAACCGACTTCAAAAAAGGAGGAGGTTATATGTTCCGTTGTATGTATTTTTTTTTATGTATGTTCACCGATTACTTTATGTACTTCATGAAGTACCTACAAGCTTATTTCATTATTCTGTCTTGAATTATTTTAAGCGCTGGATGTTTTAAGCTATCAGATTTTTTATAAAATAAAATTAATTGGTTTGTTTACTCTTCAAAGGTATTAGGAAATATAATATGTAAATAAAAAATTCTCGCTCAGCTCGGGTTTGTCCCTAGAACGTAAGGATTAGTCTAGACTCTAGATTGTAGTATATATCAAAGTATCCTTTATGTTGAGTGTTGACCCAGATAACCAGCTATCATCATATCAAATGTCATCGAAACCTGTCTAGTTGTTGTTCGGTGTAGTTTTCTCGTAATGCGGTCAAAGACAGACAGACATACAAAAATTATAGATTTGGTCTTAATATCGATAATAAAGACTATTTTAATAAGATTTACTAAAAAATATTTAACCTTAGAGATTCGACTAAGTTAAAATTTTATAGTTGTAAGTAAAAATATTTTTTTCTGTGGATAATCCATTATAGAATTTCAATAAAAACCACGAAAAAATATGTTATGTAAATACGTATTTACATAACATGTATAATGTATATTAATAAGATTTTGTGTCAATAACCTTGATTTCATTATATTGGTCAATTACATTACAAAAAAAAATGGATCCAATTAGTTCACTGATACCGACTACTCTTGGTATGTGCGCTTCATTAAACGACTGCTATATTTACAAATTTAAGTGATAAAATCGAATGACGTTAGTGCTCTTTTATTTATTAACATTAATTCCTTGACACATATTAAGAGAGATAAGTTTATTTTAATTAAATAGTGTTCATAAATTCCTCCCGGGCAACTCACTGAGCGAGATATAATTTCCGAATGCCCCTTTTAGACCACCTAATAGCATCAATCATTATTAGTGGTTACGATAATGATAGTGATAATCAATAATGATAGTCAAAGTTTAAATACTGAAAACTACGTACCTGTATTTTGTAGAAATAGATAATTATCATGCATATATCAACATGGTAAAAAACAAATGTCATTATCAGGGGCGGATCTGTATCTTACTATATAACCTATATTTTTCGAGCTAGCCTAATTATTAGGGTCCTCTGTTGAAATTATCGTGATTTTAACCTTTAAAAAATTTTCTACGAGAAAGATGAACATTATAATTTTGACAATAGGCCTGCACAGCTACAGTGGAATGTATTCAGGTTTAAGATCATTTATTTCTCAAGAAGAATATTACAATTCGTTATATGAGAAATTAACAATTACTTAAGTTTAACTAACACTACAATACATCGCAAATTTACAGACAAGACAATTTACAAATTTTTGTATTCAGCCCGTTGAACTTCCTCTATTCCCTGATCTGGTCTGATCTGGACCGCACTACTGGACACGGCCTCCCTTGTACGTGAAAATATCAGAGGTGTTAGACCCGGACCCGCATCCCTCGGTTATTGTACGAGCACGTTACCACTCAGTTACCACTGTCTGCCGTGGTAGAATAATTTATAGGTAACTTCTAGTTGTCTACTCATTTCAGAAAGCAAATTAATTGGTACATTACTGGTTTTATCTTTTGATATAGAGCATTTTGAATCTTTTTATTTTACTCGTAATGTACTCGTATTTTCTATATTTTTACACTCTCTTGTCTTACTTATGCATATTAAAAATGTGAGTTAAGAATTTAGACGTTTGGGCGAGCGAATCGAGGTGAGAAGCTAGTATTGTATAAAATCCCGCTGAACAATATTTCAATATGATAAAGATGAAAATGTAAAGCCCTTCTATTATAATATTTTATTCTAGTATAATATTTATTTTACATATTGACTCACCACTAGCTTCTTTATAATTTTATGGCGTATTATAACATGTTCACTTATAATTAAAGATTCAGTACATGATGCGATCAATAGCTATTGTGCAATAATTACATAACACAATCTAACATAAGAATTTTCATTGTTTACGTTTAGTTATGAATAACAAAAAACGATTGGGGTTTACCTTAATTATGTACCTACACTTTTTGTTTTATTCTAATACCAAGAAGGAAGCAAATTATGTAATCATGATCGCGCATAAATGGAAGATATTATTTTATTTGTAAAAAAACATACCGTTTAGCTTATTAAAAAAATAATACTTAAATGGATTCAGCACATTGGCAAAAAACGAGACCTCTTTGGGCAAATGTCGACACTATCGTAAAATTTGAAATTTATTCATATTATGTTAAAAAATATAAATTTAGATTTTATCAAAATTCAACATATATTTGTCTTTCATATATTTACTTGTAGTTTTCAAAATTCTAACGTAAATGTAGAGTTACTTTCATGCATAATTCACTTTTAATCAGGCAATTTACCGTAGACGGTAAATTATTGGAATTTCACCTTTTATAGAATTTTGAAACGTTTGTATGTATTTACCAGAACCAAATTCATCATTAATAGCAACAGAAGTTTTTTGCTAGAATTAGAATGTAGCCTTCAAAACATGATACCCTACAAGGTTAAATTATATTTGTTGCAAAATTATTCACTAATATTAGTATTACCGCTCTTTCATTAAGAATAAATTAGTATGCAACTATTAGAAACTATAGAGTAACAATACTTACTTCTACGCGAATATTTGACATTATAAATGAAACTATCTTTTAGTATTTTGATCAGTCTCTCCCGTGACCATGATTGTTGTAAAGCATTCGAAACGTTGGGAACCAAAAATCAAAATAAATCAACGACTAAATCCAAAAAGATAGTTTCATTTATAAAACCATAGAGTAGTCTTGTGTAGTAGTAGATTTAAGTAAATATGTACCTACTATAATATGAGCGTTTTGTTATTTAAATAACACAATGGTAATGATGAATAAATCATCCTGTCAAGTTGTGTAAACACAAGTATTTTTTCTTTTCAAGGTATCTCTGTCAAAATATATGACAGCTTAGTATAATTTTAATAAATACGTAGTTCCTAAAAATTTTCAATGATTTTATTTCATCATATATAAGTAAATAGGTGCCTTGTGACCCATTCTCATTTCACTCGGGCTCTAACACCTAAGTGATTAGCCACTTTTTACAATAACATGGATAATAGGTACCTACTTATTACATACATCTCGTACATAAAGATAATCATCATCAGCCCTTTTTAACGTCCCACTGCTGGGTACGGGCCTCCCTCAGTATGAGGGGGATCAGGCCATAGTCCATGCAGGTTTCTTCACGATGTTTTCCTTCACCGTAAGACAAGTGGTAATCATGATAGAAATGATTCGCACATGAAAATATCAGAGGTGCGAGACCCGGATTTGAACCCGCATCACTCGATTATCCAAGCGAGCGCGTTACCGCTGGGCTACCACTGTTGTTAAATAAAGATAAAGATAATAAAAAATGATAATTTTATCCTAAACCCAATTATATCTATTCGTTCATTCAAATATATGCTTAACAAATGCTAAATAATAGGTCGAATGCAATGTTGTTTGCGTTTGATTTGTATGCATTCTACGCCGGAGGTTGCTGAACGCCTAGAATGCAACGTAGTTCATACCTCCGGGTATAAAATACAGGAATACCTATGTGTATTATATTAAAAAAACAGATATGAGGAGATTTAAATTTTATTTACAGACCGTCTTAAACTAACTTTAAATTGTCACGGGAAAAGGACATGGTCACGGGAGAAACCATGATTGCTGTAAAGCATTCGAAACGTCGGGAACCAAAAATCATAATAAATCCGCGACAAAATCCGAAAAAATAGTTTCATTTTAACTAATTCTATTAAAAAGTCTAAGAAAGCTAGTTTTAAAATGTAGTATTGGAAACCTGTATGTTTCATTCCATTGGCTGTTGCGCTCCGATTGTAACGCGACCGGGGCGGAACGCTCCCAGCGTCCTCACCCTGAGTCGTATTACAGCCGTGACTTACGGTCACAAATTATTTTGTTTAAATAATAATATTATTGATGTGCTTAAATATTTGTCAAATCTATGTTTGTTGTTGCACTCAATATTTCAACATGGTAAGACTCTTTAATGAGAACCAGAGCTATCTTCATTTAGGTAAGCTCCTAATAAGGAGCGCTTTTCTTAAAGCTTCAGCGTTGATTTTTTCACGTATGTTTTAGAGAATATAGTTAAAAATTAATAATCAATACTGGCAGACACTTTCCGTCGGCAGTAACATTTACCAGACTTTTGACCTTTGAACGAATATTTTTTTTCATAGTTACATAAATAATATGACACAACCTATACATACAAGAATCCTAAATGCTTAAGAAACTTGATCTTTCTCAATTCATTTAAAATTTGTAAAGAGGTTTATGCGTGACTAGAATACCCGCGGTAAGTTGCTTAATGGCTAAGTCCAACGCGGCTGTGCAGCATGCTTGTTAGCGTTCTGTGGTCGGAGACATAGTCATAGGTCGAGGTTTAAGTGTTTATTGTACATGGCTGTTCATGATTGTGACATCAACATAACACTCTAGCATCTTGCAGTCAAGCTTGCATTTTACATAATACATTTTAATAAACTCCTTTAAAATATTTGTAATGCCATGCACCTTCAAGTCATAAAATACGTAACAAAACTTATGTAATGATCTTGTTAAAATTTTCAAAATAGCTACGCCTACGTGTAGTTATACAAATACAAGGAATTCTATAATGCCAATGATCATAATAAGAAAATACTTTAAATTTTACGCCAGCATTGTTATTTACTAATACAAGAAGCCGGACAAGTTCGAGTGTGACTTGTACACTGATGGTTCTGTAGCATAAAACAATAAAATAAGCTTATGATCGCAAAAAAAGTTTTTTTATAATTTAACCACGCTATCTTTAAGATTTTCCCTTCAAGCTATAAGACATTGTTTTTTGTCAAATCGCATGATTCTAGGTCAACGGGAACCCCTACCTACCCTGTAGGTTTTCATTTAGTTTCGAGTATCAAAGTATGCAGAAAACCACCGGATCTCCGAGTATTAATTGTGTTGACTTCACATAAATCACAGATATAATAATACATAATTCTGTGGTTGATTATGATATTATGATCCTATAAAAACTTCTTTATTCCTTACTAGCGGAACCCGCAGCTTCGCTCGCGCTAAATCGCTAGTATATTATAGATATAAAATATTTTAGCAAAATACAATTAACACTTACTAAAATTAAATTATAAAAATATTAATAACGCCATCTATGAGAAATCATTACGCATCATTCGATAATTGAAAGTACGGAAATATGATTTAAGAGTTTAGAACACAATATTCTATTATTCTTTTTTAATAGTAGGTACCTATTTTAGGAATTAAATATTATTTTTTATGTTGTAAATATATTATATATTTTATTTAATTATACTATATATTTTATTTTATACACTTTAGTCACTTTTTATTTTTATTTTGTTTTTATTTTATAATATGAATTACAAATTCAAAAATAATCCTTATAGCATGATTCAGTATACACGCGCGATATTATTAGTATTAGCGTATTTCATGTATAACTATGGTGTTTCTATACCGATTTCTATGATTTTTTTTTTATGGAATAGTTAATAATGTTAACTTTTTTAATTAGGGATGACTGAGAATGTTATAAACGTAAGAGTAGACAAATATAATCAGAAAGCTTCGAATTGCTAAGCTATCGGGAGTTACTCGTGTTATTGTGAGTTAACCATAAAAGATAGACATATGCTGTCGTGGGATATTTTTTATATAATTTTAAGGAGAACGTTTCCGTCATACATAATTTCTGTGTAGCTTTAACCATTAAGGTTGCATACGCGATGGAAGCTTAAAAAAATGGAGTAACTTCTCCCGTTTTCCCAACATTTCCCTTCACTGCTCTGCTCCTATTGATGTCAGCGTGATGAAAAGTATACTATAACCAGCTCAGGAGTATGAAAAATAATTGTACCAAGTTTCGTCAAAATCCGTTGAGTAGTTTTTGTTTCTATAACGGTTATACAGACAGACAGACAGACAGACAGACAAAAATTTTACTGATTGCATTTTTGGCATCAGTATCGATCCCTAATCACCCCCTGATAGTTATTTTGGAAATATATTTCATGTACAGAATTGACCTCTCTACAGATTTATTATAAGTATAGATTAGTTACGGAAAAAGTTTTTAAAAACTTAAGATATAATAATATTTTTTTAAAACATAGAAATAAACCATTTACAACTTTAAATAAATAGGTAATATAAATAAATAATTGATAGGACTAGTAGGTACAACTATTTGTTAGCAAATCGAAATGTACAGTCAGATTAGCTCAAGAGGATAAATACTCGTTAATATCTCAACAGAAACAATATCAGAAGATTCAATTATCACACACTATCACAAACAAAGTTCATCGGATTGTTATATTTAAGCTTAACATGTGCCTATAATAATCATTGAAAATATATAAATTACGTGAAGTAGTCTAGAAGAATTTAACTTAAGAAACATACAGTCATGTGCATTATGCACAGTTTTGTTTTTATTTTTTATAGGTACCTATAGATACCTTTTTTATAGGTACAATATACTTTTTGTCCTAGATTAGCTTAGTGTTTAAAATATGTGAATCGTAATGAGTAGCGTGTTGATATGGATATGACCTCTCTAAGTAGCTAACACCAGAAACAGACAAATTATTGTCTCACACTCAAATGTTCGTATGAAAGCCTGTTTCAACAAAAAAGCCGTTCTCCTTCAACCCTCGGCGGTCACCTTTTGTCTTTTTACGGAATAAAGTCTTGCCTGTCTTGTTTGAATCAGCTTCTGTACAAATATTACGAAAAAAACTTTCCATAGACCGTAAGTCATAAATGATTCTCGATTAAGTTCGTGCGAACAAAACACAAACATAATAATTAATAATTAGTGAGAATGACAGTGGTAGCCTAGCGGTAATGCGCTCGCTTGGATAACCGAGTGATGCGGGTTCAAATCCGGGTCTCGAACCTCTAATATTTTCATGTGCGATTCATTTCTATCCTGATTACCACTTGTCTTACGGTGAAGGAAAGCATCGTGAGGAAACCTGCATGTCTGAGAAAACCTAGCAAGTTTTCGAAAGATGAGAAGTCCGCCAACTCGCACTAGGCCAACGCGGTGGACTATGGCCTGATCCCCCTCGTACTGAGGGAGGCCCGTGCTCAGCAGTGGGACGTTAAAAAAAAGGGCTGATGATGATGATGATATATTTAAATCATGATAATGTATATACTTAAACCGTGATAATTATGGCCTAGAATTACTATGAGAATAACTAATTAGGTATCAATAGAAATGACGAGTAAGTGACCGATTAATTATTTATTATTTTATGATTATTAACTAGGTTTTAAATTTTTTTATGCATTTAGTTTAAGAGTTTTTAAAAGCTTACTGAAAAAAAATCCTCAAAATGAATTAACAAAGATGCTTTCCCTTTTGTAATATTACTAGTGACTATTTTAGTTCCTTCATGCCCTTTTTTACAAATCAAAAAATCAAATATATCTTTACAAACAAACATAAAAGTGTACTTTATAATTAATAAATTGCATAGATAATAAAATATAAGAAATAAAAATACGCAAGATTTAAAAGAAAATCCGGTTTAGTTCAGGGTCCGAAATAAAAGAAACAATAAAATTTACTAATGAATATATAAAATTCTTCCACCCATATTATAACTTTATAAGTAATACATATGTATAACTTATATACCAAATTATCATATTAAAAAGAACTTCATAATATAATACGCCTGGCTGAAAAGATATTGTAAAATAATTAATGTGATACGTTATGATTGCTATAAAATTTATCCAGGAACCTTCAACCTGGCTCCTGGCTGTAGCTGTAGTACTTTACGATTTAAAATGATTAATGACGTTTTCTCTAAATTCTTTATTTTTTTTAATAGTATGATTAGAATTCAAAAATTTCAGCGATGAAAGTAATAAACTGAAGTTTTACTCAAAGAAGAAGTAAAAAGAAGGGAACAAGTTAAGAAGGTTATTATTATGCAGGCAGGGACATAGACCTTCATACGAGTAAGTTTGTACTAATTATACACCGTACACGTTATGAAGTTCGTATCTGTAGTAGCCGGGGTTTATTTTAATATTCATTGTGTAAATTTTTATTTACAAATTGTTACTTTTAGCAAGTCACATACAGCAGGAGTCTTATTTAACAATTTACTATTTTAATTCTTATGAAACATAAATATAAGCGTTATATTTTAGTGATTACCTCTTTAAAAAAATATTTTTATACCTTTCTCGATAGTTTTAGAGCGTTTTTTAAGCACGAATTGGCGCCACTTTCCTCACCAAGAAGAGTCTGTTGTTGTACGAGTCATAAGCTGTTAAGCAATTATGGAGGAACAAGGGATATACATACATACAGGCCAAGCACAACTGGGTCCTCCTTCAATGGGTATCACCGCCGCCGTGGGATAAAAATATGTAGAATTATATTTTTTTGAGGAATTATGACGTCAACGATTGCCAAGTTAATGAAGTCATTCAAAAATTCTTTACATTGACTGTGTGGCCATCTTTATATTTATAAACTTTAATTATAATATTTTTTAATATATAAAATCTGATATGTAAGTTTTTAATTTTATCTAATAGGCCTTGAATTTTAACTAACAAATTACACGCGTTATTTGTAAGAAGCCCTAATTGCAACACACTTATTTATACTTATATTACATCAAAATTGTCTTCTTTATTTACTATTTAACAAAGTTTGTTGGTATAGTAAATAACGTACAGTAAACAAATATTGCTATAAGATATTTCTTATGTTTTATAATTTATAAACACCTTTTATCATGTCATACCTAGTTGAGTTTTTACTTATAGTTTTACCTATTTCATATTAAAAACTTCTTACGTATATTTCCGATCTATTATGTGTTATTAAAAAAATAATAGAATGGTTTATTATTTAAAAAATCTGTATAGTCTTAAGATTCAATCTATAATTTCTATGTATTCAATCTTAATCAATAAGTATCCATACCAAACATTTTCTAACACAATAAAGTGAATTTTGAATTAGGTACCTACTGTAGTGTAGGTACTATGTACACCATAGATTTAATATATATAAATCTATGATGTAGACAATATTTAAATAAGATTTGAACAGTGGACAAAATAAATTTTATTTTTTTCTGCTTAGTTTTTCATCCTCTCTACTGAGTAATTAGAAATTAATATTTAGATGGATGTAAATTTATAAATTAATATCTGATGGCTTACATAGTATTTAATATCAAAGGGTTTAAAAATATATGGGGCATATTATCATCAAAAATGCTATCGGTAAATACTGTCCCTATTTAAGGCAATAGAACGAGAAGAATATGGGTATCGATGTTTATTAATTTGGATTCCAGATAAATTCGATTTATGAGTATATTTTTTTTTATAATATACAGTACTTTAAGAAGTAAATAGTTGTTGAACTCATGTGACTCGAAGGCTAGTTAAGGCGCCTTCTGTGCGTTGATTCCTCTCCTGTTGTATCGGCCCGATGTTAATAATCAATGACATTAATTGATTAAGGTAAAGGCACCTAATTCCGCGGTATTTTCACCTAAACTAGAAAGAACTTTATATATTAAGCATTTACTATATCTTTCTGCAGAATTCGCTATTTTTATCAGAAGTATTATTTATCTAACTCTTGAAATACACTTACAGTTTAGCAATAGAAAATTTTATATTATCTTTAATTAATTAAAAATGTGAAGAAGTCGAGAGCACCTAATTGCGATGTAAAAATCCTAATTCCGATGTATTTGGTTCCTAATTCCGAGTGTTCAAAATACAAAGAAATGGAGGTGGGGAGAATAATACATGGTGTTCAAAAATCAAGTCTATTAATTTACTGTGGTCTTTAAATCAGTCTTCAGTCTTTTATGGTAAAATGACACCACAACATGTAATTTATTTAGATTAATAATATTATTCTAAGTAAAGATGTAAAAAACATAGGAGTAACTAGTAACTTTATATAATTAATTCGTTAACTGTATTTTTTGTTTTCTTCATAATATTACAAATATATACACTACTACCCTCATTGATTGCTGTAATAGCATTTCGGAGATCTTCTTCCGTGTGTTCTTTTGGCTTCATCCTACAACAAAAAAATAATAATAATATCAATATTAAAATACTATGAGCCCATACCTTATGAATTTCTATAAAAGCTGCGTAAGATAATGTAACAGGCAGTTTTTCAATGTGTCATGATAATTGATTTTTAATTTGTTAAATAGGCAGCGATTCGAGTACTAAGAACTATAATACAAACATTTGAGAGAGCAATAAATGAGATTGTTAACTGTTGAATATTGTTTTCTGGGAACTCTTCTGATTTTTTTAATAATTAACACACTGTTTTTTACTTGTGTCAATACCACGAAATTAGGTGCTCATAGAACCTTATTCCGACTTACATACATCGGAATAGCGTTTTATAATACCATATCACATTTTTTAACTCCGATTATTAAAAACCAAGAGATTTTTCAATATTTTATAAATAAATGAATCTTTAATTGCAATATCTTCGAAAAAATACATAGAACACAAACAGAAATATATCAAATACATTAATAATACAGTTTAATGTTATTAGTCCTTCCATATAATAAATTAATAAAGTACCTAAATAGATAATCTTTGATCATGTATAATTAGTGAGTTTGACGCCAAAACATACATCGGAAATAGATTTTTATATTTATTGGCCATTTAATTAATCAAAACCAAAACAGTAAATTTTGTAATTATAAAATTACCATCAAAACTTAAGGAAAAGAAAACGTCTATGAAATCGCAATTCCGTGGTATACGTCGGCATTAGGAACCAACTAAAATATTTGGCACCTAATGCCGTGGTATTTTTAAACTTTATTTACTCTTAAATTGTTAAGAAAAATACACAAATGTTACGTGTTTTAAATAAAAAATATAACTCTTCTACTATTTTAATCTAAACATGTACTCATATAGCATTAAAATATCATCTAAAACACTATTTAGTAAAACATAGTACTTACATGCGTAAGGTCCAGAATGTATGGAGCGTGCGTTCAAGTCAGCTGCTAGCGCAAAGTTTACGCATTATTTTAAAATGTACACACATTAACACTCTCTTTTACTCATATAAACACGAACAGATAAATTATGAATTCAATATGGTATCTTACACACAAAAAGAACTTGTAATTCACTTGAAATCACTGTTTGTTTAAATACCTCGGAATATGGTGCCATTTTTAGAACCCCTCGGAGTTAGGTGCCTTTACCTTAACCGTATTCGCTCACAAACTTGTGTACTACAGTATCTTCAGCAAAGGTTATTTGGTTCCGTGAGAATTGCTACCGCGATCGCGCAACTATACTAATATTATAAAGCTGAAGAGTTCGTTTGTTTGTTTGTTTGTTTGTTTGTTTGTTTGTTTGGTTGGTTGGTTGGTTGAACGCGCTAATCTCAGGATCTACTGGTCCAAATTAAAAAAATATTTATGTGTTAGATAGTCCGTTTATCGAGGAAGGCTATTACATCACGCTAAGGCCAATAGGAACGGAGTATCAATGAAAAATGTTACAAGAGAGCTTCCGTTGCGTGCACTGCGTAAACGGTTAAAGTTATGGAAAAATCATGTATAATGGAATTGTTTAATATCTTTAAAAGTTTTAAAAAAAGTCAGCGATAGCATATATGTCTACTTTTAAGGTTTACTCGCTATAACCTTTCTTATGGTAATCAAATTTGTTTTATGAGAATGCATTATATGCGAAGGTGTTTTTATAAACATAATATTAATCCTTACCTAAAAAAATAAGATACTCATCACAAGTATTTAATTTTGAACAAAATTGCTCTTGGCATCATTTGATTTCAATGAATATCTTACGAGATATCATACTTTTAACATAACTCCGCAACAAAATAATGATCACCGCGTGCAAGACGGCGGTGGCGAGGGAACTCCAAAAAATAAATTTGTTTCCAGCCTGTAGAACGCGAGCGAAGCCGCGGTAAAGGCTAGTCATTTATAAACACCCCAAGGTAAGAATTGTGTAAAAATAGGTCAGTTAACTGCTGTTAATCCTCACAGGTAATATTTTAGGCAAATCGTTAAAAGAAATGTAAATAATTACCTATAATCATTTCGTGTGTTTACCTTATTCCATGAATAAGATAAGATAACAGTCATTTGTATAGTTATAAAGTAAATAGTGCATTTTGCAAGAACATCATATAAAAACCATAGGTTCACACTTTATACCATTACATTGTTAGCTATTGTTAGAAGTCTACTAAAAATGAAGATCATTATAGCACTCCTCGCCTTGTCTTTGGTAAGTAACTTAAAACTCTTGGAACTTCTATAATGTATTATACCTGCTTGCTAATAGTAGGTACAGTACAAAATGCGGTGGTAGACCCGGGCTAACGCGCTTGCTTAGATAACTAAGTGATGCAGGTTCGAATCCGGGTCTTGCACCTCTGATATTTTCATATGCGAATCAATTCTGTCATGATTAGCACTCGCCTTAGAGTAAAGGAAAACATCGTGAATAAACCCGTATGTCTGAGAAAACCTTGCAAGTTTTTGAATGACATGTGAAGTCCGCCAACCCGCACCTGGCCAGCGTGTTGGAGTATGGCCTGATTCTCTTCGTATTAAAGGTAGGCCCGTGCCCAGAAGTGAGACATTAAAAGGGTTGAATACATACGATAGACATGCATAAGTACTTAATTTAATAGGTACATTTTATACTGACAGGTATCTTCCGCTTTGGGGAATCCATCAGACAATGCGTTATTGTTACGCCAGCGCCGTGATGTGGACTTCTTAGCAAATTCAAGGTAATGTCTATTATGTGTTCGTTTTATATAAGTATTTATATCTGTTATTTTATATTGATTTCATAATCTGACGGCACGAAAGTGCACCTCGAGGCAATTTTGCTAAAGAAAAGTCTTTAAACTAGTACCTATAGTTGAAGACTGACATTCTAGTACTCAATCTTAGGATACCCAGCCCCGTGTTTTTATTTTATGGATTTGTTCGACGGCTTAGACTTGTAGAGATAAAATAAATATACCTAAACATCTTTAAAACTCTTCCGATACCTTCATTTATAATAGGTTAGCTTATATGAAAGGTACCTATATAAAATATTTTACAGATTACTTGTAGAAGAATTGATACAGAATCTACGTAATTCTGCCAAACAAGCTATGGAAGCTGTACAGAACTTCGCGTCCGGTATCAAGGATCTGGGAAAACAATTTGTCGAAAAAATTTTAAATGACATAAGGAACTTGAGGCAAAGAGTTAAAGATGCCATTAAAAATATCACTGACAGATTTACAGGGGCCGGGGAGAGCGTGCGTAATTGCATATCGGTAAGCTTTAGAAATATATCTACTAATGTTATAAAGCTGAAGAGTTTGTTTGTTTGGTTGAACGCGCTAATCTCAGGAACGACCGGTCGAATTCAAAAAATCTTTTTGTTTTGGGTAGTCCGTTTATCTAGGAAGGCTATAGGCTATATTACATTACGCTACGACCAATAGGACCAGAGCATCAATGAAAAATGTTGTAAAAACGTGAGATATTTGGTTTCCAGCCTTTCGAACGCGCGCGAAGCCTCGGGAAAGGCTAGTATTAAATAAATTACAATAAATTGAACAAGCAATAATTACGATAATACTTAATTAGAATTTTATTCATTTTTTGCTTTTAACGCATATAATTTAGATGTGACTTTTGTGCTCTAGTGCGATGTCTAGCAAAAAACTGAGCTTTGCGAGGGCTCACGTAGTTTTTCTAAGTAATCATTTTTAAGACAGTTTAACAACTTAACTTTATGTTCATTTTTTGATGGTATCAAATTATATTTATATATAAAATTATATTTTTTGACAGATATTTTTATCAAGATATGTCGTTAAATTACTATGTTAACGCACTAATTTGTAGAAGTGATAGTTTTAAAGTAAAGTGTACCACAAAATGCTCAGGTTGTGGGATAGTAATAATATTTTTTTAAATATATAGTCAATAATATTATGATTTTCTTATTTTTGGTAGTGGGTTATTGATTAAAAAAGGTAATAGTTAAAGCAGTAGAAGTAAGGTTTTATAATTTTGTGAAAATTTTATTTATTTACAGTCGCATACAAAACAATCAGACGAAGTGTTCTCGGGTATCATTGAGAAATCAAAACAATGTGCCGATAAGCGTATCCAAGATATTGAAAACATGATTGAAACCCTACGAAACCTAGCATCTAATGCTACGGACTATACCAGTAACGCTGTCACCGAATTAAAACAGTGTAATGAAAATGGACAAGGATTTATCACTACTAGCACGTGTTTGGGACGCATTGCTATAAGAACTGAATTAAGAGGAGTTATTTTCGCTACTCAGAGTGGATTTTTGGTAATTATTTCTTATCTCATAATAACACCGTAGATGCGACGCGATTGTGATGCGTAGGGAAGAAAGTGATACTACGAGGCGAATGTTAAGTATGCATGTGGAAGGAAAAAAGAGTAGGGAAAGACCGAAAAAGAGATGGATGGATTGTATAAAAGATGATATCCGTGTAAAAGAGGTAGATGTTAAGTTGACGAATGACAGAGGAGAGTGGAAGAAGAAGACAAGTTGTGCCGACCCCACATAGCGTGGGATAAGGACAGAGAAGAACACCGCAGACAGAATTAAAATAATTACAATATACAAATTGATTTATTTATATTTCAGATCGCTCGTATCGACCTTGCCTTATCAACGTTGCCAGCAGCTTTGGAAGTATGTGCGGGATCAAGTCTCGTAGAAGCCGGAGTACGTTCCGCTAGGCTGGTCGTAGACATTGGCAGTTGCTCTGTTTCTTCGATTTATTCTTCTATAACTGGAAATAACGTAACTTATTAGTCAAGTTCACTTTAAAATTTGAAAATAAAATAAATTCTGATTGATTACTTTATTTAATTTAAAACATTCATTTTATACTAGATACCTGAAATATAACACGCTTTTCACACTCTTTATAACTCGAAATCGTATTAAAACCTTGCACATTAATAAGTCCGACAGTTTATTTAAAATAATAATAATTTTTAAAAGGCAGTGGTAACCCAGTGGTAAGGCATTCGCTTGGAAAATCGAATAACGTGCGTTCAATTCTGGGTCTCACCACCTCTGACATTTTTAAGTACGAATCATTTCTAACATGTTTACGGTGAAGGAGAACATTGTGAGGAAACCTGCATTATGAGAGAAATTAACAAGTTATTGATGCACATTGTCAGTGCAGCGTGGTGGAGGATAGCCTGATTGTATAGAAGGGAGGCCTATGGCCTAAATGATAATTTTAAAATGAAAAAGAACGCTTTAATTATGAGCTGAGCTAATTGGGAAAAACCGTAGGGATAAACCGTAGGAACTAAAAGGAAAGTTGGTATAAAAATATTTACAAAGCTTTTCACGCTTTTTTAACTATTTTTCTTAAGATATATCTCCTACCCATAGTATTAATGTTAGTAGGTAAGTTTTGACATTGATACGATCTTTTTAATCGGATAGAAAAATACAGTGCACATAAAAGTAACGATTTCAGAAAATTGATAAATAACATATAAAATAGTACGCCATTTACAGACGAACATTAATATTTTTAATCATATAGATTAGTTCTGGCTAGTAGCTTCACGTGACTGATATTTACCTATTCTATAGACATTTTAATAATACTTTCTAGTTTTTAGTACTGCATTAGCATTTTAAAACATTAAAATTTTAATAAAATCTATCGCGCTTCGCAATAATTTTGAAGGTCGCCAATAAATTAAATGACTGATATTACGAACGCAACACAAGTAAATCCATCGGAAATAATAATCTGTTTTATAAATCGATAAGTATTAAAGATCAATAAACTATTAACTGCCACTTATTTGAAGATTATGATAAGTAATAAAGTTAAATGCCTACCAAAATACAAATTATAAACATTGATTTTGGCCAAGTGGATACTTGAAATACCTTAATAGAGTATATATACTAGTTTCGATATAGTACAATGAAATATACACAAGTACGCAGAGACATATGTTAGAACAAAGACAACATGAAATATTTTTTGTTATTCATTGTGATTGTACTTGTAGGCATTCAGGTATGAAAGTAAATTATTAATTTTTAATACTATTCTTATTTTTCCTCTATCACAATACTGTTTTTCAGGAATCTTGCCAGTTGCCAAACCATAAATATGAAATTCAAAATATATTAAGATTCGATTTAAACAAATATCAAAGCGAAAACCAGCAAAGTGTGACTACTGCATCGGACACAATAGAAAAAAAATATAATTTTACCCTCCCTAACCTTTGGGAGTCTCTTAGATATTTCGTCGCTAAAATTAAAGACCAGTTAAAAACATGGTCTTTAATAATAAAACAAAAAGTCCTAATTCTTACTGAAAATTTTGAGAAGAGACTAGACATTATGAAAAATGAATTTAGAAAAATGATCAAAGAAGTACTTGTCACGGGTGATGTTATAAAGGAGTGCTTACAGGTACATAATTAAATAATACCTACTACAAATTAACAGTAAAGATCTCCTATATGATTATTATTATAAACTAGCGACTCATCCTCGCTTCGCTCGGGTACGTCCCGATATTCCGCGTAGTTATTATACACTAAAACCTTCCTCGAGAATCACTCTATCCATTGGTAAAAACAGCATGAAAATCGGCGCAGAAGTTTTTGTGCTTATCGAGAACAGACAAACTGACAGACAGACGCAACTGAGGACTTTGTTACAATATGTAGTAATGAAAGTATCGCGAATTTGCTTACAAAAAATACATTCCGTGTTATTTCGCTACATTTATAAGGAGATATAAATAGCTTGATGTTAAAAATATTAATGCAATAAAGCAATATTAATTATAATTACATACATTCCAGGGTGACAAAGAGGCGATAGAAATCATCCTTAAAGACATTCTCAATGATGTCACGTCTTGCTTGTCCTCTCATATGAGCCATATCCACAAATTAGATGATTTACAAGTTTCGCCTCACTTCAATGATGAATTGATTTTAGACGAAGTAAAAAATAAGTTTAATTCGCGCTTAGAAACTTGTAGTCGAACTGAGGATCACGAAGTATGTGAGAATGATTTAAAAAATGAAATCATTGCCGATATAGAAAACATAAAACTGAATGCATCACAAAAGGTAAGTAACCAAAGGCCAAATCATCTTACTTACATGTATGTATTACAGACTTTAGATATTATTAATTATTACTTAATTCTAAAAAAAATGAAGCGGGAACATGCAATATTTTAATGGGTCATGAAACTGTATCGTATAAATAATTTAGTATATTAATTGATTCTTCTCGTGGAAATATTATATCCTTTAAGAAGTTGGACATTGTTTTAACTCCAAAATGAATATAATATAAAATGGCGGGACTCGAAGACAAAAGTGGATTACCGAGTTAGATATTAAGCAAGGAAAGAAGTGTACCTATTAAGTGACGTTTTCGAACTTAAACTGAGTAGTTCCTTAAGTACACCTACTAACTAAAAAAATGACAGGAAGAAATCCTCAACTTCATATGTAATGTTACTTTTTTTATAGATCTAAATATTATGTAACTTCGTTAGTTAAGAAATAAAAAATTAATATACCAAAATTGTATTCATTTTCAGGCATTTGTTGCTATGAATGTCATGGACGACACAATGGATGGCATCGTTAAATGTTTCACGGAAGGTCTCTTGAAGGCATCATCAATAATTGCTGACGAAACCATAAAGATTGTTCAATGTGTTAAGGATCATAAATTATAATCAAATTCAGAATCAAAAAGATATACAAAGTTCGTGTGAAAGCTACTAATATTATTTTTTTATTTAACTGACTAAATATATTTCAAAATAGGTATAAAAATAATAAATATTGTTATAAAGATGAAAAATTTTCGTTTGAATTCACACTACAATAACAATACATATAGGTACATTATACATTATAGTGTAAGAATGAAATGAAGTATATTCATCTGCTCCTGCAAGACTGAAGTAGAGCGATCAAAATTCTAGATAGAGACAACTACTGGCCGCACGCTTGTTTCATCTCTCTTAAACTTTCCTGCCCGTATTTACTTTACCTATTTGAACTTTTTAAATTTAAAATATTTTTACTACATTAAAAATTACATTCTTCTTAACAATAATTACCTATGGCATAGATGAATAATAAAAATCTTTAATATAAGAAATTCAAAAATGATAAATGACAAATTAAACATTATAGCAATCCTTATCAATTATCACTATCATTAATCAGTGTTTTGTACAGATAGAAATTACTTCTATAGAGTAAAACTAAAATAAATAAATTACAAATCGAGAAGTTCAGAAAATTAAAACTATACCCTATAGTATTTAGCCCTTTTTATTTTTTTATATTGGTTTCCTTTAAATACGAAGGGAGCAGTTCAGGTCCTAATCGTGCAAAGCCAAGTGCGGGTTGACGGACTTTAGATATCTTTACTAAACTTACTACGCACTATCAGTCACACAGTGTTAAATTTAGATGCTTTCAATATTTAGGTACTTATATTACATTAGCGCACGAGCGTCACACCGTCTCTCCGCTCGGGCTTATCCCACATAAGTTTTAACGATCAGTAGGAGTTCGATTTAGATTTCTCAGAAAATATATTTTTTCCTACAGTCAAAAGTATCCTATATAATATCCTACCCGGATATCCAACCACTACAATCATCTAAGCCTATTCAGTGCTTTTCTCGCCACTTACAGGCTAACTGTCTGACTGACAGGCAGGCAAACAGACAGACTGACAGACAGACCGACAGCAATTCTAAGAACTATAGCGTTTGCCTAAGTATAATGAATATAGGTACCATAAATATAAATTTCAATAAGATTTCCCAGAAAATATATATTACACGGATTGATTAGTAATAGTTTTATTAAAATATTCTAAAACATGCTTGAAAGACATATTAAGGCATAGTATTTAATATATTGATTACGTATTATTTGCTGTAATGTCATTTGTCAAACCTATCGCACTGCGCAGTGCGCACGACTGATTCTGATATAGTCGAGTGTCGTCATTGTACACTGTCAGTTGGTTTGAAGTTTGTGAACTTTAAGCTTAAACAAATAAGTACATTACAAATATTGAATAGTTAATTACTGACTGTAATTAAGCATGGCAAAAACAACAACGAAATATTTACTTTTTTTAGTTTTTACCGTAAATACTATAAAATCAGCTTCAACCGATTATAAAAATAGTACTACTAATAGTACCGATAATAGTACTAATAGTACTGATATTAATAGTACTAATAGCACTGATATTAATAGTACTAATAGTACTGATAATAGTACTAATAGTACTGATATTGATAGTACTAATAGTACTGATATTAATAGTACTAATAGCACTGTTATTAATAGTACTAATAGTACTGATATTAATAGTACTAATAATACTGATATTAATAGTACTAATAGTACTGATAATAGTACTATTACCAATAATACTACTAATAGTACTGGAAAAGCAGGTATGCATTTTCATTTACTTATTTTGGTTTGATAATTTACAAAGCTTGCTATTTTACCTCACTAGCGACTCACCTTCGCTCGGGTTACTTTTAAGTTAGTATAGATATTAATAGTAACTATTGTTTTGGATAAATTAAATATAGACCATATTATAATACGTTACAGTATTTTATACAAATACCAAATACATACATAGTAATTGATTTTAAAAAATATTTCATGTACACATTTTTTCTAAGTTAGGGACCTACTGTTTAGATTATAGCATATGCAACAAATTGTTACCAGTGTTCTGGAATACATTCAGATAAACAATATTATGAATGAAATGAATATTTAGATAAAGACACCGATATGATGCCAATAGACTGCGAAAATATCCACAATGCTCAATACTGTATTAAGCAAGTTGGCAGATATGAAGGTATAAATTATGAATAAAATATGCCAGCCAATGACCAATACCTTGTGGTGGATAATTTTTACTAAAACAACTAAATAATGATTGCTTCTAATATTATTTATAATTCGTAAAACTGTCACTAATATGTAGGGTGTGCTAGTATACATATATGTATCTTTTGTTATTTACTTTTTCGTTATTTTGAAACTAGTTGCATAGTTTTTATTTTATTATATTTTTATTATATCTTTTTATACTTAAATAGTAACTTATATTTTTAACTTTATTATACTTAAAGGAATTATGTGCTACCAATGCAATTCTACAACAACTTTGGAATGTAATGATGGGTATATATACTTAAGTTCAAGTACAATAAGAGCTACGGAATGTGAAGATGTTGACAATGACCAATATTGTATCAAGTCTACAGGTTCATGATCACTACTTTTACGAACACATTATTAGAGTAACTCACGAGATAGATATTTGATATTGTAGACTTTTCTGAATCTACAATTTCCTACTACATTCTTTCAATGTATTTCTCAAGATTTAGCCACCTATACTACTTATACCAATGACGACACAATAAAAACATTTTTTTTCTTTTGGAAATTTATTCGGCAATACGAGGTAGTTATTCTTAGGGTTGATCCAAATAATAAGTTATCACAACGCAATATTTGGCTTAAATCGGTCCAGTGTGTTTGTGGTAAACGATAACATATAAACAGACAAACAAAAATTGAATAACTATTGTTTTTTCTAAGTTACTGATAAGATTATCGATATCCATATAACGAAAAACATGTGTTGTTAAGAATATCACTTGAGAAAAGCTTAGGTTCGATTCTCGAGCTGAGTACAATTTTTAAAAAAATGTATGAATGCGGTTTTTCTTGTTACTAAAATGGATGAGAATCGATAAATAAATAAATGTATATAATTAATTTATAATAAATATATGATTTTAATGAATATCTTTAATTTTACAGAAGGTAATATGACAAGCAGATATTGCTCTTCTGCAGATTTAGGAAACCATTGCGTAAATGTACAAAAACCTGGACAGAAAAAAAAATACAAAGCATGTATTTACACTTGCAAAATGAATGAGTGTAATGGATCGTCTAGCATACATATATCTATAACATTTTTAACAATACTTTTATTTATATTAAAATTTATACTTATTTTAAATACTTACGTAATTCCTTTAGTTTCATAATGTACAATATTAGCACATGTTTTAATATAAGTGATTATCTCTTTTATTGTATTGTGTGTTTTAAGAATCTAGAGTTTATAAACTTTATATTTTATACACATTTCGTCTATGAAGTTGGAATTTAATTGAGAATTTAAATCCCATGTATTATTAATATCATCACTACATGATATTATAAAACAAAGTCCTCCGCCGCATCTGTCTGTCTGTTCGAATTAAACTAAAACACTACTGCACCGATTTTCATGCTGGTTGCACCATGGATAGAGTGGTTCTCGAAGAAGGTTTAGTATAAAATTCGTCAAGTTTCTGTTTACTTTACTAGCGGAATCCGCGGCTTCACTCGCGCTAAAAGTACCAAAAATATCTTTAGCTTTATGCTATTACTTGTAATGTACCAACGAACGATAACACAAGCCTCGTAGCTTACCACGAATCTAGATGGCGCTGTGTATAATAATGTCCCAACATATTTATTATTATGTATTATTTATCTTTGAAGATTTAGCCCCCGTCGGCTTTGTTGTTCAGGTTGACTAAATAAAACCAATTATTTGGTTTTTCTGGGAAAATAAATTATTTTTCTGCAATAAAAAGTATCCTAACTCACGACCCGAGTAAAATAACTAATCACTACAAAATTTGGTTTAAATCCGTGCAGTACCTTTTTTATGGTCTTTAATCTGTATTCAATACACAATACTTTACAGTCATTGTTTATTTTTAAATCTACGTTACTGTTTTATTAGGGCGAGCGAGGCGAGTCCCACACTATCCCACAACTTGAGCATTTTATGGTACACTTTACTGGAAAACTATCACGCCTATAGAAATGTGCTTTAACATAGTAATTTAACTTCATATCTAGATATGTTATCTGTCAAAAATATAATTTCATAAAAGACATAACACCTCGTCTTATCGCCTCTAGTGGTGACAGGAGAGCTGGCTCATTTTTCGCCCAAAGAATCGGCATTGCCATTCAGCGGGGGAATGCGGCCAGCATTCTTGCCACTATAATTCCGCGCGGACACGACTCGTACAGTAATAATTAAGTGTATATTTGCTTTGTACATATAGTTAAGTTTACTTGTAATTTCCTACATTAAATTTCAGTTTATTTCATAACCATTAAAAATGAACGATAACAACTGCCTTAAATACTATTATCCGTTAGAAATACTACCCGAACCCTCATAAAGCTCAGCTTTTTGCTAGTTATATTTATAGATAAAATTACTTTACAATGTATATTTAATTTGTTTTTAGAATTGTTTACATTTTGTTTTAAGAATATTTATACTTTAATATTCCATCCACGTTTCATCCTTGAAGTTTAATTGACTTCAATAAGATTGTATTTTAATGTACCTACTAGTACCTATAATAAAATTTGACATTTAATTTCCTTTTTATTTATTTCAACCAACTACCCAGCATGCTGAAATGTTAGATACTACTAACACAGATCACATAATACTATGCTACTAATATTCATTACAGTTAATTTAGTTTGCCATTTACATCATACATTCATCTAATTAAAAGAAAATATGAAACCTCCATTTTTACGCCCAAGACTATGAGAGACCAAATAGAGACTGACATAGATTGGTTAGAAAAATGGAATACTTAATTGAAAAAAATACATATTCCTCTCAGTGATATCAGCCATCAAGCGTGATTGTAGGATAAGGGTCCGTTCATACAGACCAGCGCGGAGAGCTGAACATTTTTTGTCACGATTAAAACACAATTTTAAATCATTGCATTATTGAATTGAATTATTATTGAACACACACAATCGCAAACAACACATCGAAAACAACACTTGGACTGCGTGGAACTGGAGGTATACCGCCCTTCTAGATTACCCACTGTAACTCTCACAGTAAATACGAATCTAACGAAACCTCTCAAGCTAAAATCCATCGAGCCGTTCAGGCCGCAGAGCATGCCAAACAATTATACATACATATTTATGTATGTATAATTGTTTGGATACTCACGAACATAACCCTCCTTTGGCGCAGTCGGGTAAAAAGTTGCAGTTTAATAAGAAAAACCCAGTTAAAGCACAAATACAACCTTGGTAATATTATTAAGAACCATGCACATACCTATACACTAGTAACTCTGGACCTATATACAGTTAATATTTTTTAATAATAGTGGACTCTTACGCAAAATGGATGGAAGTTGTACCTACTAAAAGCAGCAGTAAGCAGTAGCTCATAGATCTGGTGTTAATCTTGAAATTATTCGTAAATCATGTCCGCTTAAACAGCTCTCGCCTCTCGCCTCGTCAAGTCGCGCGTGCGACACAAGCATATCTCATCTATAAGTATGTATTATGTAGTTCCAAACCTACCTTGGCTGACACCGACTCCAAAAATAACAATAATTGTAATTTCAGTTCATTTTCCTTAGGACAAAAATAAAAAAGTAATAAATTATAAATATTGTTATAAAGATGAAAAAATATCGTTTGAATTCACACTACAATAACAATACATATATATACATTGTAATGTAAGAATGAAATGAAGTATATTCATCTGCTCCTGCAAGACTGAAGTAGAGCGATCAAAATTCTAGATAGAGACAACTACTGGCCGCACGCTCGTTTCATCTCTCTTAAACTTTCCTGCCCGTATTTACTTTACCTATTTGAACTTTTTAAATTAAAATATTTTTACTACATTAAAAATTACATTCTTCTTAA
Source organism: Boloria selene (assembly GCA_905231865.2). Classification (NCBI taxonomy): domain Eukaryota; kingdom Metazoa; phylum Arthropoda; class Insecta; order Lepidoptera; family Nymphalidae; genus Boloria; species Boloria selene. The sequence goes on along the minus strand of HG993140.1, from coordinate 8,225,464 downwards.
CAATAATTACCTATGGCATAGATAAATAATAAAAATCTTTGATATAAGAAATTCCGCTGACACTTAACAAATAACAAATTAAAAATTATAGCAATCCTTATCACTTATCACTATCTTTAATCAGTGTTTTGAACAGACAGAAATTACTTCTATAGAGTAAAACATTGACAACACGTTTGGCTCAGTTGGTAGTGGCCCTACTTTCTGCGCCAACGGTTGCGGGTTCGAGTCCCACTGGGGGCATTCATTTGTTAAAGTCGGATGTTTGTACTCCAGTCATGGGTGTTAATATTTATAATATGTATGTAATTAAACTTTATATGTGTAGTATATCAACTATCTGGTATCCGTAACACAAGCCTCGTGCTTACCACGGAACTAGATGGCACTATGTGTAATAATGTCCCCCCATATATTAAAAAAACTAAAATAAATACATTACAAATCGAGAAGTTCAGAAAATTAAAACTATTACCCTATAGTATTTAGCCCTTTTTATTTCTTTTCATTGGTTTCCTTTAAATACGAAGGGGCCAGTTCAGGACCTAATCGTGCAAAGCCAAGTGCGGGTTGACGGACTTCAGATGTCTTTACTAAACTTACTACGCACTATCAGCCACACAGTGTTAAATTTAGATGGTTTCAATATTTACTTATATTAATATAGCACACTAGCGTTATACCTTTGCTCCGCTCGGGCTTATCCCACATAAGTTTTAACAATTAGTGCGAGTACCATTTAGATTTCTCAGAAAATATACTTTTTCCCGCAGTCAAAAGTATCCTATATAATATCCTACCCAGATATCCAACCACTATCATTATCTAAGTCTATTTAGAGCTTTTTCGCCACTCGACTGAGTGACTGACAGATAGGCAAACAGACAGACTGACAGACAGACTGACAGACAGACTGACAGATAGACTGACAGACAGACTGAGAGACAGACCGACAGCAATTCTAAGAGCCGTTTGCCTGAGTATAATGAATAAACCGTGAATAAATACCATAAAAAATAATATTACACGGATTGATTAGTAATAGTTATATTTAAATATTTTAAAACATGCTTTAAAGACTTATTAAGGCATAGTATTTATATTGATTACGTATTATTTGCTGTAATGTCATTTGTCAAACCTATCGCACTGCGCAGTGCGCACGACTGATTCTGATATAGTCGACTGTCGTCATTGTACACTGTGAGTTGGTTTAAAAGTTGTGAGCTTTAAGCTTATTCAAATACATTACAAGTATTAAATAGTTAATTACTGACTGTAATTAAGCATGGCAAAAACAACAACGAAATATTTACTTTTTTTAATTTTTACCGTAAATACTATAAAATCAGCTACAACCGATTATAATAATAGTACTACTAATAGTGCTGATAATAGTACTAATAGTACTGATAATAGTACTAATAGTACTGGTATTAATAGTAAGAGAAGTAATAGTACTGATATTAATAGTACTAATAGTACTGATAATAGTACTGATAATAGTACTGATAATAGTACTATTAGCAATAATACTACTAATAGTAACAGAAAAGCAGGTATGCATTTTCATTTACTATATAAGTAGCAACACCCAGTATTTTTATTTTTGGTTTGATAATTTACAAAGCTTGTTTTTTTACCTCACTAGCGACTATCCTTCGCTTCGCTCGGGTTAGCTTTTAAGTTAGTATAGATATTTCAGAAATGAGACGTTTTCTCGGAGTAAAAAGTATATTCATCAGAATCTGTCCAGTAGCAAACAAAAATTTTAAAAACTTCGATTCGGCCTCTGCAACGACAATAATGACTTTTCAATTCTGTATATTTTGCAAGCCTTATCAATTTTCGAATAAATGATTTTGATGTATCTCTAAAGTTTTAGCAAGAGTTAGCCATATTTTGTTAGGAGTACTCCATGGAAGTGTGTGTGTGTGTGTGTGTGTGTGTGTATGTGTGTGTGTGTGTGTGTGTGTGTGTGTGTGTGTGTGTGAAGATTTTTCTTCAATAGAAGTTATTTTCAATGTTACCTAATATTACATATTACTATTATTTTCGTGGAACGCGCTACGATAACATACAAACAAACAAACCGACAAAATAATTTAGTAACTATTGTTTTGGATAAATTAAATATAAACCATATTTAAAACAATTATCTACGTTACATTTATTGATTTTAAAAATATTTCACGTACTGTAATATGTATTCATAGCATACGCATAATAAATTGTAACCAGTGTTCTGGAATAGATTCTGATGAACTATGTAATGAATATTTAGATACAGACAGATATATTATGTCGCCAATAGCCTGCGAAAATGTCTACAATGCTCAATACTGTATTTAGCAAGTTGCCAAGTTTAAGGTATAAATTACAAATAAAATAGGCCAGCCAATAACTAATTTTTGTTACTTTGAAACTAGCATAGATCTTTTAATAAATAGGTCACAGTAACCTTTATTTTTGACTTTATTATAGGTAAAGGAATTTGGTGCTACCAATGCAATACTTCATCAACAGAACAATGTAATGATGGGTATATGCAGTTAAGTTCAAATACAATAAAACCTACGAAATGTGATATTGACAAAGCCCGATATTGTATCAAGTCTACAGGTTCATTATCATTATTTTTACGAACACATTATTATTTATGCTGCTTACAATTCTGTAATAATAATATGTAGGTAAACATACCTTTCTAGTATAACTCACGAGATAGATATTTGATATTGTAGACTTTTCTGAAGGCTTTTTTAGAACCTACAATTTCTTACTACATTGTTTTAATGTATTTCTTAAGATTTAGCCACCGTTAGCCATACTATACCAATGATGACTCAATAAAAACATTTTTTTTTTCTTTTGAAAACGAAATATTATTCTGCATTTACTGCAATAAGAGGTAGGATTCTTAGGGTTGATCCGAGTAATAAGTTATCACAACGCAATATTTGGTTTAAATCGGTCCAGTGCTTTTTGTGAAACAAAAATTTTAATAACCATTGTTTGGGGTCTATATTCAATACACAATACGTTACAGTTGTTGTTTTAAAAAAATATTTCATGTAAGTAGGTACAGATTTTTTGTAAGCTACTGATGAGATTATCGACATCCATATGACCAAAAAGATGTTAAGGATATCACTTGAGAAAAGCTGGGTCGAATTAGTATTTTTAGGTTCGATTCCCGAGCTGAGCACAAGTTTTTTTAAAATGTTTGAATGCAGTTTCTCTTTGTCTTATAGTTTCAGACTTCCTCATACTGACCGATTTAAGATTGTATACAATAAATTTATAATAAATATATGATGTTAAAGAATATCTTTTATTTTACAGAAGGTAATGTGACATATAGATATTGCTCTTCTGCACATCTAGGAAACCATTGCCAAGATATAGAAGAACCTGGACAGAGTACATACGAAGCATGTATTTACACTTGCAAACTGAATGCGTGTAATGGATCATCTAGCATACATATTATATCTATAACATTTTTGACAATACTTTTATTGATTTCAAAATGTGTACTTTTTTAAATACTTCATAATATTTTTATTGTATATAGTACAAAAAATTTCTATAGCTTTAGGCTATTACTTATAATGCACCAACCATGAACGAATAAGCCACTGGACGCGACATATAAGCGGACGTACCTTTACCGGTCTTGTCAGTAACCAGGAAATTCTAGCTGGTCGTTTCTTTTTGCGTCAGTCTCAAGCATTTACTTGTCAACAAAACATCTCCCAAAAATGAGTAAATGTTCAGTTAAATGGCGTAAAAACTATAGAGGCGGATGTAGCACTATTTAATTTTACTAGTAGATACATTATTTTATAATATCTATTGTTATGTATCACAAAATTTTATCAAATATAAAATACAATTTCGTATTATACAACTATGTTAAATATAGTCGATATTTCTATGTATTGTTGACATCTGACAACCATCATAAAATGGGCGGATTATACCGTTCAGAACAAATGACAGAACTGTTGAATGAGTCCATTTGACATCGACTAGTGCTTGACAATGTCGAAAAATATATCGATATTTGACGAAATGACTGAACGAATGATGATGTTATATGTACAGTACAATAACATAAAATACTGTAAAAACGTCCTCTTTCAGGGGTCCAACACAAATAAAACACTCACTTGTACTGTAACACGTATCACTGTATTATACTTTAGTAAAACAAACAAACCAAAAATTACCCATCGGCTAGGGTCATACATTCGATGTGTAACTTTGTTAGCGCGTTTTAATTTTACTAGTAACGCCAACCTTTTTATTATCTATTATATGTAACCTATGACAACTAAACGAATTAGACAAATACTTTATAAATAAATATATTGTAAATCGATATATTATTTTAAATCGACTACGTTCAAGCACTAGAAATTGAGTGAATTGTCATGTATTATAATAATGTATTGAAATCTTTGTGTGTGTTATGCTTTACTTGGTAGAACGATTTTTCATGCATTTGTATTTTATGTCAGGACCAGTGCTAATTCGTTCATGGCACCAACGAACGATGACACAAGCCTCATAGCTTACCACGGATCTAGATGGCGCTGTGTATAATTATGTCCCAACATATTTATTATTATTATTTATCTTTAAAAACTTAGACGCCGCCAGCTTTCTAAGGTTGACTCAATAAAACCAATTATGTTGTCTTTCTGTAACAATAAAATATTTTTCTGCAATAAAAATAAGTCTAAGTCTCGTGAATAAATAATCATATAGATTTTTTTAAATCCGTGCAGTACCCTTTGAGTTAAACGAAAACATACAAATAGACAAATACACAAAAATTTTAATAACTATTGTTTTGTGGTCTATATTCAATACACATAAATAAAAATATAAATTTCATACTTTAATATATTCCATTCACGTTTTGTCCATGATGTTTTTCTAAGATCACTAATATTGTATTTTAATGTTTAATTCGCCGTGTGGCGACGGCGTTTAGAATACAAATGTCGCCACCCCATATCATCCCGTGGGTGTCGTACGAGGCGACAAAGGGAACTCACTACTACATCATCTTTGTAGTTAAGCTTTCCTTTCGGGGTTGGGAGGTCAGACGGCAGTCGCTCCCGTAATTAGCACACATCGCCACAAAACATGGGAAGTCAGAAAAGGAATTTGCGCAGGGATAGGGCGCCGCCGCAAAACGGCGCGCAGGAGCCCCGCCCGACTCCTGCGACAAATGGGCAAGGGCTACCGCGCCAGGGGCGGGCGCGGCTAACGACGCGAGCCCAAACCCGCAAGATACGCTTCGGCACGTGGAACATTGGCACGCTAACCGGACGTGGAAGAGAGTTGGCCGATGTACTCGCTAGGCGGAGGGTGGCCGTGGCGTTCCTGCAGGAGACTCGGTGGAAAGGCAGCAGATCCCGGTTCATTGGGAATGGCTACAAACTGATCTACACCGGTGCACCTAGTGGGCAGGGCGGGGTGGCAGTAGTGCTCTCTGAGGAGATGCAAGACGGCGTCCTGGAGGTTAACCGCATCAGCGACCGGCTTATGGTGGTAAGGACTCTTATCGAGGGGGTGGTAACTCACCTCGTAAGTGCCTATGCGCCACAGGCTGGTTGTAGCGACACTGAAAAGGCGTCGTTTTGGAATAGACTCGGAGATGTGCTACGCGACATACCGTTGTCCCAGGGAGTATTACTGGGTGGTGATCTGAATGGTCACGTGGGCGAGGTAAGCGGGGGCTTTGAGCGTGTTCACGGTGGTTTTGGGTACGGGAGTCGCAACGCGGAAGGAAATGAAATCCTGACGACGTGTGCGGCCAGCGACCTGGCTGTCGTGAACACGTTTTTCAAAAAGAAACCCGAGCACCTCATCACCTACAAGAGCGGGAGGCACGCCACTCAGATCGACTTCCTGTTAACTAGGAGGCACCACATCAGCAGAGTAGCCAACTGCAAGGTCATACCCGGTGAGAGTCTCTCTGCACAACACCGCCTCCTTGTCATGGATCTCTGCGTGAAGCCCGTGGAGAAACGTGCCGAGCGCTGCCGACGCCAGACTCGGTGGTGGCGGCTTGAATCAAGGGCCCAGGAGTTCGCCTCAGCCGTTGGTGACAAGTGCACCGCGGTTGATGGCGAATCGACCCAGCAACACTGGGATAGGATTCAGGCGGCAATCACGGAGGCGGCGAAGGTGGTGCTTGGCACGTCCAAGGGCGGGCGCAAGTGTGACAAGGAGACGTGGTGGTGGAACGACACAGTCCAGGGGGAGGTCAGAGTGAAAAAGACGTTCTTCAAAAAGTGGCAAGCGTCCAGATCCCCTGAAGACCACGACGCATACAGGACCGCGAAAAGGGCCGCCAAGAGAGCTGTAGCCAGAGCCAGACAGGCCGACTTGCAACCGTTATACGACAAGTTGGAATCGTCTGAGGGGCAGAAGCTCGTTTACAAATTGGCACGGTCCCGAGTCAAAGCGGCACTGGATATTTCCAAGTGCCGCTGTGTAAAGGACTCTAGCGGTGACCTGTTATGCGAGGACCTCGCGGTGAAGGAGAGATGGCGCTCATACTTCCACGAGCTGCTTAACCAGCAGCACGAAGTAGTGAGCCCACCTGATCTCCCTCCGAACCAAGGACTCGTGCCCCCGATAACGCCTGAAGAAGTGCAGCTAGCTCTTCGCTACATGAAGAATCGGAAAGCTGTCGGTGCCGACGGAGTCCCAATTGAAGCCTGGAAGACCTTAGGCCCGCGTGGTGTGGGCGCCCTTACTGACCTCTTTAACCGCGCACTCCTGACCGGTAAAATCCCGAACCAATGGAGGCTGAGTATTATTACTCCAGTCTACAAAGGCAAGGGATCGGTGCAGGAGTGTAGCGGTTATCGGGGCATTAAAGTCATGTCCCACACCATGAAGCTCTTTGAGCGGATTGTGGACTCCCGGATCCGGCAGGAGTGCACAGTCTCGGATTGCCAATATGGATTTCGCCCTGGGTGCGGCACCATGGACCCTGTTTTTGCCCTAAGGACCGTCATGGAGAAATACAGATCGAAGAATACGCCTCTGCACCTCCTCTTTTTAGATATGCAGATGGCCTTCGACTGTGTTCCTCGCGTGATGATCTGGTGGGCACTGAGGTCCAAAGGGGTACCAGAAATCTATATTGATATAGTCCGAGACATGTACCTGAATTCCGAGTCTGTGGTCAGGACGGCTGTTGGCGATACGGCTCCCTTTCCCATCACCGTCGGAGTACATCAAGGCTCGGTTCTCAGTCCGTTTCTGTTCAGTGTGATAATGGACGAACTATCCGCCAGCATCAGAGATGCACATGAGCAACCCCCGTGGTTGCTCATGTACGCGGACGATATTGCACTGGCAGACTCGGACAGGAACCGCCTTGAGAGACGCGTGAAGGGTTGGGAGAGCTCGCTTAAGAACGGTGGTCTTAGACTGAATGTGGCGAAGACCAAGTACCTGGCCTGCAACTCCAACGACCCCTTGTCCGTTCGCATAGGCGAAAACATGGTCGAGCGCACGGACCAGTTTAAATACTTAGGGTCCATACTTCATGTGTCGGGTGACATCGATTGCGACGTCAAGGCACGCATTTCAGCAGCTTGGGCAAAATGGCGTGAGGTGAGTGGTGTCATCTGCGACCCCAAAATGCCGGTCAAACTGAAGGGACAGGTCTATAAAACCATCATTAGACCTGTCCTTTTATATGGCAGCGAAGTGTGGCCCGTGCTTGAGCGACACAAGCAAGAACTGCGTGTCACGGAGATGAAGATGCTGCGATGGATGTGTGGGGTCACGCGGAAAGACCGCGTGCGTAATTCCCGCATCCGTGGTAGCCTTCATGTCCGTGACATAGCAGACAAAATGCAGGAATGTCGCTTACGTTGGTACGGCCACGTGACGCGTAGACCGGCAAGCTACGTGGGTAACAGATGTCTAGCCATGGCACCCCCGCCGGGACCTCGAAAGAGGGGCAGGCCCAAGAAGTGCTGGCTTGACGTCGTAATGGCTGACATGCGTGCCAATGGACTAACCCACATGGATGCGCAAGATCGGCCGAAGTGGAGGCGGATGACTAGAAAAGCGGACCCCGGGCTCCGATGGGGAAAGCCACGGCAGCAACCGGGACAAACGCTCGGATGATGATGAATGTTTAATTCGCGTCATATAAAAAAAACGCTGGCTGTCAAGTTGCGCAATTAGGCGATTTATCGGCCAATTTGGTGATAAGAGTTACTGGGCGATACGGGACGCGCCGCATGCTTTCCTGCTCGCTGTTGGTTCGTCAGTTCAAAATACTATCGCGCACATTAAAGTTTTTACCAAATGGTTCTGTATAAAAATAGAGGAAAAATATTTTTGATGTATATTTTTTATAAAGAGAATTTGATAATAATGCAATTAATAATTTAAAAAAATATTTTAAACGAATTAATTTAATTTTTGGTAAGTAGATTAAACGTATTACACTGAATCATACACATTTTATTAATAAATAGAATTCTATTTAATGACATTCTATCTAATATATTTTATCACCAATAACCAACATACGTCGCGAAAGGCTAGTTCAAAAATAAAAGAATAGGCTTAGTAGTTTTGTGTGCAAATGTACCCATGCGCAAACACACCCCTCCACTTTCTTCCAGCGTTCTTTTTACGTGACGCGAACTGTACTCTTTAATTCAATTCAATTTTCTTGTTAATGGCTTCAAAGCGTGCCAGTTGAGCGACTGTACTCTTAACTTATAATAAAATTTGACATTTAATTTTCTTTTCATTTATCTCCAACTACCCAGCATGCTGAAATCTTACTACTAATATTCATTACACTTAATTTAATTAGCAGTTTACTCACACATTCCTATTCAATCCTATTAAAGAAAATATGAAACATGCATTTTCACCCCCAAGACCTTGCTATGAGAGACCAAATAGAGACTGAAATAGATAGGTTAGAAAAAATTGAATGATTAAAAAATACATATTCAAAGTCGATAACCCCAGTGGTATCAGCCATCAAGCGTGATTGAAGGATAAGGGTCCGTTCATACAGACCGGCGCCTCTGATGACCTACTCTTCGCTCGTGTCACTGAATATCTCCGTTTGCATGGTCTTTGGCGCTCGAGCGGCCGGGCTCCGATTTCGTACTCTCTCTCGTTCCGCATATGTCTCTATGCTTGAGTTTTCGTTTGGTGTGTTCTAACTTCTACTTCAAATAATCATGCTAATAAATATATTTCTTCATTGGATGTACTTAAATCCATGACTCAATTTGAAAGCACACATCGAAAATAAAACTTGGACTGCGCGGAACTGGAGGTATACCGCCCTTGTCTCTATCCAGAGTAACTCTCACAGTAAATATGAATCTAACGAAACCTCTCAAGCTAAAATCCATCGAGCCGTTCAGACCGCAGAGCATGCCAAACAATTATCCATACATATTCATAAATGTATAATTGTTTGGAAACTCTCGAACATAAACCTCCTTCTGGCGCAATCGGGTATAAAGTTGCAGTTTAATAAAGAAAAACCCAGTTTAAGCACAAATACGTCCTTGGTAATATTCTAAAGAACCATGAAAATACCTATAGACTACTCTGGACCTACATATACAGTTATTAAGTATTTTTTAATAATAGTGGACGCAAAATATAAATATACTCAAACAAATACTTACAACAATTGGATTACCAGTTACAGAATTATCAGACAATGGTTTACGACATCAGCTGCTCATAGATCCTGGTGTTAATCTTGAAATTAATCTCGCTTCTCGCCTCGTCAAGTCGCGCGTGCGTTACAAGTACATCTCATCTATGAGTATGTACTATGTAGTTACAAACCTACCTTGTGTGACACCGACTAAAAAAATAACAATAATTGTAATTTCAGTTCATTTTACTTAGGTGAACTCTAAATAAAATAAAAAAGTAAGTTGATCATTAAGTTGTAGAACAATACAAAATTATTATTTTTTACTTTTTAGTGAATATTAATTTGTTTTGGAATAGTATTTTTTTAAGTCGGTTTTTTTGTTAAAAAATTTGATTATTTTTGATTTTTAGTGAATCTAAAGTACATTAACTAATTTGTCTAATATGGGTATACCTACTAAACGTGCTACTCATATGAGACAGCATCGTTTAAATGAGGGCGGGTTGTTCCTGGTACTTCTCTGGATAGCAGAGTGAACTGTGGTGCAAACCTCTTGGCTGTGTGGTCTGCTTAGGCAGAGCTGTCGGGCCGTCGCGTGACGGCGTAGTTGAATGCACAAGCGATGGGTAGTACTGGCTTATTTTAAGCTGGTGAGTCCCACATAACCTGGTATGCATTTTCCGACGTTAAAAATTACTCACATACCCGGTTAGCCTATAAAAAGTACGGCCGAAAATGGTTAATTTGCACCTAAGAGTTGAACAGTTCCGTTACTTTGTCATGGGTCCCATGGTAAGAACCTAAGTAGACACTCATCTCAAGTTTCCACCTAAAAAAAGAATCATCGAAATCGGTTGGCGAGATATTGAGTTATTCGTCCATTTGTCACGCACATACTTAATGCTAATTTAACTTATATGGTTTTCTCATGGATGCCACTGTCAGAACTGGATGAAATTAAAATGGTACCACACGAGAAACTACAAGCTTTCAAATTAAAAAAGAATCATCAAAATCCGTTCTTCCAGTCGAAAGTTCTGAAGTAACAAACATAAAAATAAACAAAAAAATACAGACGAATCCTTTTTGAAGTCGGTTGAAAATTTGTGTAATTTAAATTAATTTTAAAGTAAAAATTACATACCTATTATAGTTATAAGTACGGTAAAGATGAATCATGAAAACCTATGGTAAATATAAGAACACCCCGCTGACACTTGACAAATGACAAATTACACATTATAGCAATCCTTATCACTTATTACTATCATTAATCAGCATTCTTTACAGACAATGTATATTATATAAAAATAGATGCATTACAAATCAAGAAGTTCAGAGAATTGAAACTATTATCTAATAGTATTTAGCACTTTTTATTTCTTTACGTTGGTTTTCTTTCAATACGAAGGGGACCAGGTCAAGCCATAATCGTGAAAAGTCAAGTGCGTCCGTCACGGACTTCATATCTTCCCTGAACCACTACGTACTATCAGTCACACAGTGTTGAATTAAGTGGTTTCACAATTTACTTATATTACCATGGTAATATAAGTAAATTGTCTAAAAACTATAGATTTAGCTTCATGATTCACAATAATGATTAATAGAATCACCGCATGATTTTCCAAGAATATTAATTATATGGATTGATTAGTTACAGTTATTTATTTATTTTAAAACATGCTAGAAAGATCAAAGACTTCTATTATTAAGGTCTCCTGTAATGTCAATATAATTATCAAACCTATCGCACTGCGCAGTGCGTAAAGAATATTTGGACTGATGACTGATATAATAGTTGAGTGTCGTCACTGTAGACTGTCGGTCGGCGTAAAGTTTGTGATTAACGCTTAAACTTTAAGCTTAAAGTAATAAATTACAAGTAAATTTAGTTAATTGCTGACTAAAATTAAGCATGGCAAAAATAATAACGAAATATTTACTTTTTTTATTTTTTACCGTAAATACTATAATATCAGCCTCGATGAATAATAGTACTAATAATACGAATAGTACTAATAGTACGAATAGTACGAATAGTACTATTATTATCAATAATAGTACTAATAGTACTTTTAATAATAAAAAAGCAGGTATGCATTTTTATTAACAATAACAAGTAGCAACGACCAGTAGCTTTTTAAAAATATTATATTACGTACCTACGATTTAATTTTTAGGTTAGTATAGATAATTCAGAAATGCGATATTTTCTTGGAGTAAAAAGTATCCTCTAAGTTGACCACGATAACCAACTAATCAATATATTAAATTTCATCAGAATCTGTCCAGTAGTTTCTTTGTGATATCACAGACAGACAATAATTTTAAAAAATTAGATTCGACCTCTGTATCAATGCCTTAGGAGACAGATATCATATACCTTTGCAAATTTTTCTGTAGGCTTTGTCAATACTCAGGTCTCAGAGGTCCATATTCAATACGTTACAGTAATTGTTTTGAAAAAATATTTAATGTTCATAATTTTTCTAAGGTAAGTACTGTTTAGATAATAGTAATATTATGTTCACATTAATCCGTATTATAAGTTGTTACCAGTGTTCCAGAAACGATTCAGATGAACCATTTGAATGTAATTAATATTTAGATAGAGTTGTCGCCAACAGACTGTGAAAGTATCCTCAATGCAAATTTTACTAAAACAGCTAAATAATGTTTGCTACTAACATTATTTTTATTTCGCAAAACTGTGTCACAAATATGTAGGGTATGCTAGTATATATTTATTTTTTGTGACTACCTTTTTGTTATTTTAAAACTAGTAGCTTAGTTCTAGTTAGTAAATAGATTATAGTAACTTATATTTTTTACCTTATTATAGTTAAAGCATTTATGTGCTACCAATGCAATTCTTCATCAACTTTGGAATGTAGTGATGGATATATGCGCTTAGATTCAAATCCAATAAGGCCTACGAAATGTGACGATGTTAAAGATGCCCGATATTGTATCAAGTCTGAAGGTTCATACTAACCACTTAATAATAATTGTTTTCACTATCACTGTAAAGTGTACATACTAGTTGCACTTTTATTTTATTTAAAACAAGCAAACTCGTAAGTTAAAATAAATTAAACGGTTTTTATAATTCTTATACTCAGATCAAGTAAAAAAACCTAGATAACGCATTTAGGACAGAAAGTGTAACCACTGTTCTAAGTATGTGTGCGTGACTGATGTGTTGACACTTTTTTAAAAATCCCCCTTAGTATTCTGTAATATAGGTAATATGCGATAAAATAAAATAAAAAATAGATGTAAGTAGGGTAAACATACCGGTTTACCACCACTACCCCTTTTCGACCACTTCGCATGTTATTTTAAATAATAGACAGTGTCATAGACCGATCTTTTCTAATTTCGTGCCATTCGATCCGGGTGAACTTCACAGTTTATATTTTAACGGCATGACCTCGAAGTTTTCAAATTGAGCACTCAGTCGCTCTTTCAAAATTTGGTGTATGAACGCGTGTAAAATTTAGCGAAAAAAATAGTAGGTGGATTGATTTTCAAAGGTAAGTTTTTAAGTGTTACTCTTACTTTATTGGTCATTGATTTGGTTTGTGTGTATTAGGCATGTTTAATTTCAATATTCAAGTGCCTAAACTCATCAAACTTTTTATAATTTATGATATTTTTGGTGGTCGGACAATACGTTAACGATTAATTACAAAATCTACTTTCCGACCGGGTGGTCGCAAAACCGGTTTATTCGCGTCGTTTTTCTTTGCCTTTATTGCGGAAACCTTAAATTCACCAACATACATTGCACTATATTTGTGAACAGCTAGAGTTTTGTGAATTTACAACTAGATTCCGACCGCCTGTATACCTTATATTTTCAAAGATATGGCCTTCCAAAATAGCGAATATTTAACGGCCGATGACCAGTAAAAACAAAACCTGTCCCCGACCGTTTGAAAACTCCCTTATAATCTTACTAATATTATAAAGGTGAAAGTTAAGATGTATGTTTGAATGTTTGTTACTCAAGCACAAAATTTGGTACAGAGATAGAGTATACTCTGGAATAGCACATGCTAATTTTTATCCCGGAAAAATATATAGTTCCCTTGGGATATATCTGTTTTTATTTTGTAAAGGCGAACTTATTCAAGCTTGTAAATAAGCTTAGCTGTGCTTGGTGTTAGAATTGTGCTTGTTTTTTTACCAGATGGCACCTATCAGTAAAGAAAAAGAAAATTAAGAGCCGTGCCGCTTCAACCCCTAAACTTTCCTTTGAATTTAAAAGTCCTTCTAACAAGCGAACGAAAACGCTAGGGCGAAAATTTCACATTTCGCACAGCTTTATTAAGATTCCAGAGTTTTTCTTATATATATCTTATCGACATCTCAATATCACCATTTAGTGACATTCAATTATCACAAATCTTTAGCTTGGCAACAATACTATGAAAAAAGAGATATAGCGAAAGAGGACAAAGAAAACTAAATTAAGAAAAGAAAGCTCGAAAGAGCTAAAGAGAAAAGAACAACTATTTCACCACCACCAACCATCAAAGAAGAGACCAGAACCATCAAAAAAAAAGTAGAGGAAACTCAATCCCGTGTTAAATGTGGTTCTTGTGATCTTGACCTTAATACCGTTACTTTATTTTATTTTTAAGTCGTAAAAGAGAGTAAAAATATACAGCTTTTGTGAATTTATTAATTGTGTTATTATCATACTATTATAAACCTTACAGGCTATTACACAAGAGTCGTTTTTCTACCGTAAAATAGGTGGCCGATAACCAGTGCACTAGTGGACGATAACTGAGTGAAAAGGCCGATAACCGGTATATTTGCTATTTTTACGAATATATATTTTTATAAAATTATGTATCACTGATACATCTATAGGCGCTAGGTTTAATGAAACTAGACTATTATAGGATTAAATGATATTTTTTTGAAAAATCTTGGAGTACAACATTATGATAAAAATCAACTCCGAAGTCAACAAGCCGCTTAAACGGTCGATAACCGGTATGTTTACCCTACATAAAAATGAAAGTAAAATAAAAATGTTTTTATTACAATAAGATTTTAAATATGCAGGAGGCGTGTAGGATCGTTTTATAAATACGGCGGCTGGCATATTTAGCGGAAAACAAAAAAAGGTCCATAATAAAAAAAATATGGTTCTATTTTAAAATCTACTTACTACACTTCTTTTATTATTTAAAGTTTTATTTGTTTTACTTAAAATGAGATGACATTAAGAACAGATTTTGCGAGTAAATGCCATTTGTGAAAAATGGTACATTTTTGAACTTTTCATGCAACCGGAAAAGTAAAATTAATATTAAAATAACAATTAATTAAATTAGAAAAATGGTGATTAACCTTCAAGCGGGCGCGACTAGTCGAATCGACCGCGCTTAATACATTTTCGTTCATATTATTATTATCACCCATCACACATTTATTTCTCATTTCTAGTAGCCTGTCGATATGTAAATGGGAGTAGAATAAAGAATAAACCGTCGCTCGGGGCGCTCCCTCCACTCCACAGATTGCAATTGTTTTAGTCCCGGTGCAGCCGTCGAAAAGACTACACGCGCCTGGACTAAAAGTTCTTCAGCCATCTTCATTAAGCTTGGTTTTTTTATAAAATGAGTCGTAGACGGCTACCACAAAGTACAATACTCGAGAAATTACAAATAGAAGACGAAGAAGAGAGTGAATCAGAGCTCAGCGACCGAGGCACTGAAACTTCCGACCACATTATTGCAGAGGAACCTCGATCTGCTGAGGAATCAAACTGCTCGGACTCAGAAGAGGACAACTTGCCACTTTTAGAAATAAGTAGCTGTTTTACAGGGCGCGATAAAGTAACGAAGTGGCAAAAATCTAACAATAACAGAGTAAGGCGTCAATTTCAAAATATTTTCACGGAAGATGCGGGCATTCGTAGGAACGATGTGGGGGGACAATATTTACGCAAGCCTGGAGTTTATTCATTTCAGAGAATATTATTGAAAAAGTTGTTAGATATAACAACGAATTTATTCAAAAAAAAAGCGCCACCCTATAACAGAATACGTGACTGCAAACCGACAGATGCGGTGGAAATTCGAGCACTTTTCGGATTGTTGTACATAGCGGGTTTCATAATTTTAATTACTTTTTTGACAAATCAGACTTTAAAGACAATGATGATATATCTGAGTACAAATAAATAAACAAATATCAAATAATTAGTCCTTTATTTCTCTTATTCAACCCATAGATCTTTTCGGTTACGCGCGCCCGCTCCCGTTACAAATAACCGCGCGCCCGCTTGAAGGTTAATATCACGTATTTCCTCCACTTGCTCTTAATTAAAGTTTCTACCTAAGTGTCTAGGCATACTGAGAATGAGGTTATCGATGGTCTCCGCCATTCCTCAACTACGGCGATTCGCAGTTCACCCACGTTGGCAGGAGCTGGAATTCTGGACTTAACTTTTCTTTTCAGCAAGTCCCAAACGTGCTCTATTGGGTTCATATCTGGTGATCTCGCCGGCCACTCCATAAGAGTGATATTCATATCATTAAAATAAGCTTGAGTTACCCGAGCGGTATGCAGCCGAGCATTATCCTGCATAAAAACAAAATCGTCACCGATATATGGGGCAAACGGTACGACATTTTCTTCTAAAACTTCTCTGATATAGCGGTCTGCAGTCAGACTCCCTCTGTAAATCACTACCAAGTCTGTGCGAGCTCCCAAACAAATGCCCGCCCAAACCATTATTGATCCACCACCGTATGCAACTGTAGTTTCAAAGTTTGTCTGAATGTATCGTTCTCCTTTGCGTCTGTATATTCTTTGCCTGCCGTCAATTTGATTTAAGATAATTCTGCACTCATCACTTAACAATACCTTACTCTATTGGTCCGCGTTCCAAAGTCGATGTTCCTGAGCAAAAGTTAACCTGTTTTTACGATGATTTACCTCGAGCCTTGGAGCCTTTGCGGGCACAAATGAACCCAAACCAGCTTCTTCGAACCTTCTTCGTACCGTACGCTCACTTACGGTTACACCCCGCACTGCTTCTAACTCATGTCGGGCTTGGACGGCTGTCAAACGGGGGTTCCTACGTACACGAAGCCGAATGAAACGATCATCCCTACTCGAAGTGCGTCTTTTACTGCCTTGTCCTGCTCGTCTCACAGAAGTACCGGTCTCCCTGAACCGTTGGATACTGCGATGGGTCGTTGAAACTGGTCGACGAAGATCTCTGGATATCACTCTGTAGGTTAGACCATTTCTTCGTATTTCGAGTGCCCTGGCAATCTCCGTTGGGGCTAAGTCAGGCATAATTCAGTCCTCAACTCCAAAAAGATACGCGATTAAAAAAAACTAACAAAAAACAGTATTTCAATAAAATTTT
Source organism: Boloria selene (assembly GCA_905231865.2). Taxonomy (NCBI): domain Eukaryota; kingdom Metazoa; phylum Arthropoda; class Insecta; order Lepidoptera; family Nymphalidae; genus Boloria; species Boloria selene. Next base: position 8,208,368 of record HG993140.1, on the reverse strand, counting down.
AAATCAAACTCAGAAGGAAGAAATACTCAAAGTTTGCTCCAGATAAGACCATTCAAATAGGGCTTGAACCAGCCGTTAAGTCGGAGAAGTTAAAGTACCTTGGATCCGTCCTGCACGAGTCCGGAAGCATCGATTACGACATCCAAGCCCGTATAAGCGCTGCTTGGGCCAAATGGCGGGAGGTTACAGGTGTGGTTTGCGACCGAAAATACCGCCCAAGCTCAGGGGACAGATATACAAGAGCATCATCCGACCGGTCCTTTTATACGGGAGTGAGTGCTGGCCAGCACTATCTCGACACACTCAGGAGCTTCACGTCACGGAGATGAAGATGCTGAGGTGGATGTGTGGCGTAACGCGGGCTGACCGCATACGCAATACGTTCATCCGAGGTAGTCTCGGGGTCCGTGACGTAGCAGATAAGCTCCAAGAACGTCGTCTGAGGTGTTATGGCCATGTCGCGCGTCGATCTGAGGACTATGTCGAGAGAAAGTGCCATGATTTGTCTGTTCCTGGAGCTCGACCTCTCGGACGCCCAAAGAAGCGATGGCTGGATGTCGTGAAGCAGGACATGAGAGCCAACGGACTTATTTAGGAGGACACTAAAGATCGTGCAAAATGGAGTAGGCTTAGTAGGAAGGCAGACCCTGGTAACAATGGCCGGGATTAATGCCAGGCAGAAGAAGAAGGTGTATTTGAATAAAATTAAAATAATTGCATAAAATGATATGTTCAGTTGTTTTCTTAATTTGAAAATATTTCTTTTTAAATTAAATGACGTATAAACCAGCCAGCAACCTTATATGATACTGATATCAAACCTTTATTTTATGTTCCGCTAAATATGCCGGTGTGTTTAGTGTGAATAGATAGTCTTGTCTGAAAAATACAACAAAAGTAATATATTTATTAAAAAAAATAACAAACCAAAAATAATTTATAATAATTTCAATGTCTACTTAATTATTTTACCTACAATTTACCCCACTTTTTTTGACCAGTAGAAATACTAACTCCTGTCAACACTCTCCCGTACGTCATTTTGGGACATTGTCATTATTTATGCCAAACAACATTAAAATTATTTTAGAATAATCTAAAAAAAATATAGTCTTGTGTGTACTTACAAGTGAAACGATATTCCATCAGACTTTTTGTTCACTTTTGAATTGTTTTTGCACCATTTAATTACACAGGACGACAATTTTAGGCAAACTTACAGCATGACGACCCGTAAGACACTAACGAAAATGAGCATGGTTTCGTGCATATGTGTGCTGTGTTTACATGAAGGAGCATGGTTTTGTAGCTTCAGTACAGTTCAGGCGGTGCGTTATCTACCTTTTTTTTACTTGATCTGAGTTAGTAAGTTAGGCTACTGTTATTTTTAAAATTTTATTTATTTTAACTAGCGGAACCCGCGGCTTCGCTCGTGCTTAATCTATGCGCTAGACTATACATATTATAATCTTCAATCATATATGAAAGTACATGGTAATATTTATTACTTATGTAGAATATAGAGTTGTAGATTATAGAATGACTATTTCAATAAGATTTTTCAAAAACTTTTATTTTTTTTAATCTCCGTTTAAAGAGCTTAGTCGCTACATATGCAACTATGACGCTCTGTTCACTCTTATTCTCTTACAAATTTATTATATATAAGCATAGCTATATGTGTGCAGCACTTTTTGAACACTTAAGGAAATTTCCTTTGCAACTCTGATCTGGGCTTGGAGTTTGGGTACATTTATCATTACTATATATATGTACAAATTTAAGCATATTATGTAAATATTGCTTTTTCTTCTGCTTATTTTCTACACAATTGGCTAACAGCACTAATTGCCACTGATGCCAGCATAGATAGTAACCTTACACAATAGTCTAGTTCTATGTATTTTATGTTGTGGCCCATGTCTTTTTCATTCAATATATTTATTTACGTTTAGTAGCAAAGTTACTGTTTCTGGCCATTCTAACCACTATATCACTTAATTGTCGCATGTTGCATCGAATAGCCATCGCGACCATAAGCCGAACGTAGATGTTTTATATTTACAACTAGCGACTCGCCCTCGCTTCGCTCGGGCTCTTCCCTAGATTTAGCACAGGCAAAGCCGCGGGTTCCGCTAGTTGTACATATAAACCTTCCTCTTGAATCACTCTATCTATTAAAAAAACCGCATCAAAATCCGTTGCGTAGTTTTAAAGATTTAAGCATACATAGGGATATAGGGGCAGAGAAAGCGACTTTGTTTTATACTATGTAGTGATAGTGATAATAGGCATGATGACTGATTTTGAAAAACTGGTGTATCATAATCTAAAGTATCTACTATTTCCAAAAAAAATATATTATTTCTGCAGGAAACAAAGTTTTATTGGAAAAAATGCTATTTAAATACGTTTAAAATTTACTTAAAAACGATCGCCGCCGGTGTCATGGGCCATGGCGTCTGCTTGCGACGTCACGGCCGTGTAAACCGACCGCAAACACTAGGAAGCCAACGCAACTAATATTTAGGGTGTTAAATATAAAATATTAAAAAGTGTATAAGTGGTGTGCGGTCCCTCAAGGCGTTAGTACGTCAATAAAACACCTAATAAATTATTTGTTTACGTTCCACCGTCCACGCAACCAAACAATGCGAAAAAGTGGCTTAATCTTGCACGGCGAGATCCTACGGTTATATTATATCTTTAAATTCTACAATTTATTTCTGCGTAAGTTTTTACTTTATTTCATATATTGTGAAATGATTTGCGAGTTTGTTAATAGTAAAGTATCCTTTTTGAGGTAAAATTTTGCCTCTTGAATTAATAAAAACAATATTTTAGTAACATAATCTCTAATCTAATCTATTATGAAATATATTTTATTAAAACTGATAAAATTATTAAAATTTTACGGATTTTGTGTAATTTTAAAAATTATTGTTTAAAAAAATAAGATACTTAAATCGTGTAGGTAGTTTTGGTCGATGCCAAAACCTCCCCCAACATCAACAAACCAACTCTAGGCAAATTATATCTATTTCCTTGGTAAATCATTGTTCCATGATGTGAGAACACAAAACTAAGCAACTTATTGATGGAAATCACGAAATACTTTCAAACGCAGATAAAAACGTCGGGGTTCGTACAAAGCAAAGTGACATTTACAATGATTATTTTCATTTACGACCGTGACGTAATTAACTCTGATTGGTGTTCAACTTATAATGGCGAACTGCACACTGCTGTATTTTGTAGTTTTATTTTATTAAATTAATTATTATTCTCGCTCTAAATACGAAAATAAATACATTTTTCAATATATTTTATCTTGACTCATTAGATGAACACGTCATTATTTTAGTGGTTCTTAGTTAGCGTCATCATGCCTATTGTATTTTTTCTTGATTTCAATTTAATCCTGTATTATATTATCAATTATGTATATATATTGTGTATCATTAATTTATAATATCTAAATATGTAACACATGTTTATGAATATCTTTAATTTTACAGGAGGTAATGTTATAAAGAGATATTGCTCTTCCGTAGATCTAGGAAACAATTGCGAAGAAGGCAAGCAACCTAAAAATAAAGCAAACCGAACATGTATTTACACTTGCAAGAAACTTGCGTGTAATGGATCATCTAGCATTCATATTATATCTTCAATATTTTTAACAGTACTTTTAATTATATCAAAATGTATAGTTTTTTAAATGCATAATATCATTTCATATTGCACAATAGATATTTTACATATTTGCACATATTTTAATTTAGGTGACTTTTTGATTGTATCGTGTGTTTTAAGAATTTCAAGTTTATAAACTTTATATTCTATACACATTCCGTCTTTTCTTGTATTTACATATATTCTCATATAAATATGAATTTATAAATGTGAATGTTTCGATTTAAGGATGTTTGTAACCCAATCTCATCAGAACGGATCTGGATAAAATTTGGCAGAACGATAGACATAGATTACTTTTAAGCACGGAAAAATAAACGGTTCCTGTGAGATATCCATACTAAGTTTCGGTGTTGGTACCTAGCGTTGCTCGAAACAGATATTATTACTAGCGGGACCCACGGCTTCGCTCGCGCTAAAAGTACAAAAAAATATCTTTGTCTTTATGTTATTATATATACTTATTATGTACCAACGATAGATTACCCATTTAAAGATTCACCAGTTTTTTATGGGAACTACTCTATAGAATCAATTATTGTTTTCCTGTGAGAATAAAATATTTTCTGGTAGTAGGGGAGAGGGTGGTAAGACGGGTTACCCGATTAAAATTAACCAATCTTATTTATTTACGCGTAGTTCGAGTCGCTATGATGACACCAGTCAGTAGCTAGGTTATTGTTATTCATAAGTGTACATTGTCAAAATTTTCTTGGAAAACCTGTTTTACTGAAAACTGCTTGAAATACTTCTTCTGGTTTTGACACGTGGTTGTGGCTTATTTAATAATTATAATAAAATTGATAACAGTTATTTATTTTCAATTGTAATACAAAATAATATACCTAAGAACAGATCTTCGTATGTCTTATAGTTTCAGACTTCTCCATACTGACCCATTTAAATGTTATAAGTACCTACTATTGCAAACTTTTCTATAGGCCTTGTTAAGACCTATAATAATTTTTACACACACATACACAGTTTTGATATATCTTATAAGTTTTAGCAAGAGTTAGCCATATTTTGTAAGGTCCTCGTTAATCTTATCGTTCCATAAAACCAGTATTGTATTTTTCCATCGGAATCGAACATTTTACTTCAATAAAAGGTATTTTATATGTTATTTAAACGCGTAGGTACCTACATCGATATATTGTAGTCTTTTGTGTAGGACTTATAAGACTTACATTTTTCTACTGCTTAGTTTTGATGTATCTCTTAAGATTGAGCCACCACCAGCTTTCTAGGAACGACTCAACAAAACCAATTATTTTATTTTCATGCAAAAAAGGAATATTTTTTGGAATAAAAACCTTAATCACGACCCGAGTAATACTACGCAAAATTTGGTTAAAATCCGTGCAGTACTTTTTGAGTTAAACGGTAACATACAAACAGTCAAACGGATATATAGATAAACAGACAAAAATTGGACGTAGTTTAGCGGAAAGGACTTCTATGAAAGGTAATTTAACAGAAACGATTTAAGTGCTAAAGCCAGGCGCGGTCGCAGCCTGAAATTTTGGAGGGGGTCACTCACTACACTAATAAAAAATAGGTATCTGGAATAAAATAAACATTGCACAAGATACAATTTTATTTTTAACCGACTTCAAAAAAGGAGGAGGTTATAAGTTCCATTGTATATATTTTTTTATGTATGTTCACCGATTTCTCCGCCGTCTGTGGGCCGATTTCAAAAATTTTTCTTTTGTTTGGTAGGGTATAGCCCTGAGGGGGTCCCATTGTCACCAAGTCAGGTTCTGATGATGGGATCCCAGGGAACTCGAGGACCACTCGCAAATTTTATAGGCACCTATTATGTTTTTGATATATTTTCTAAAGATGTTTAAGCATTTGTGAAAATCATCATCTCATGTGGATGAGCTGATGATGAAAGGTACAATTTCTCAACGGTTACGGATTACAATTTTTTTTTGTTCAGTAGGGTATACTTCCAAGATATTCACTATCACCAAGTCAGGATCTGATGATTTGATCTTAGGGAAATCCAGGGCAACTCAAATTTTATATTTTCTAAAGCTAGAGAGAGCTAAGAATTTGTGATGTAAGGTATATCTCCTCAACGGTTAGGAGTTGAAGGGAAATTCTTTTAATATTATACGTACTTATGAACCGATAGTCCTATTCCTTCAAGATATTATGTTGATCTGATAATAGAAGGTAAATTTTATTAACGTCTAGGAGTTACGTGGAAAAATAGACGTGGACAAATCTCGATTGACTAATTTCGTTCACTCCAAAACTTCGCTGACTTATTGGAGCAGTAGTTTAGTTAGCCTACCAATATTATATTTAAACAAAATATGTAATTTCCACTAAAAAACTAAAAATAAATTATTTTTTAACAAAAATGAAAACCGACTTCAAAACGTTACAAATCGAAACTAAAAACCGAAAAAATAATTTTAATTACTTAGTTATTGTTGGAGTCGGTGCCTGCCAAAACAAAATAATCTTAATACAATTTAATTAATGTATAAATTTGTAAATATAATGAAAATATCCGTTCGAAAGTTCATTGCAAAGGCAAGATAAAACTGTTCTTCTTGGCTGGCACCGACTCCAACAATAACTAAAGTAATTAATTTTTTTTTTCTTTTTAGTTTCAATTTGTAACGTTTTGAAGTCGGTTTTATACATTACTCATAAAACAAATGGAAGTCGTCTTTTTGTATTTGCGAATCGGGTGATAATATTAGAGACATCTATTCTAGTACTATTTCCGGGTGAATGTTAAGAAAAGATAAATGTTAATCGCTCTTCTAATTTTCTATTCTATGTTTCATCATGTTCATAAAAACACCACTAGATATCAGTAAACTATAAATTTATCGCTGTTAGGGGATAGCTAAAAATGTCCTTTTATTATTTGGCAATGTTTGAGATTTTTCAATTTGACCTTAGATTTTGGGGGGGGTCATGTCCCCTGTGACCCCCCCCTTCGGACCGCGCCTGGCTTTAGCACCAACGACTACTCAGAGTCGATGTTTAGCACATATCTGTTCTTTAGATGGATTTATTAACAGTCTGGGTCATTTCAGAGATTTGTAGAGAGATACCTATCTTATATTAGGGTTGGTTTCTATTATTAAAAAAACAATCTTATACTTATAAATTCAGGGATCTTTTATGCTGAGTGAAAGAACCATCCAGTGTTGGTTGAGTCATTTCTGCTAAACTACTTCCAATTTTAAAAACTATTGTTTTGGGGTCTATACAATACACAATACGTTACAGTCATTGTTTTAAAAATTATTTAATGTAGAGATTTTTTTAATTTAATGTTTTATTATATGCATAGATTATTTATTATACATATGTGCATAGGTAGGTTTTTGTGGATTACATTAAAATTGTATATAACATGTTTTTTCGTGGAAATGAGATAACCTCCCTCGGTAAAAAATATCCTATGTAACTCTTTAGCCCTCCAACCATTCCTACACAAAAAACCACGCCAATCTAACACTGCTTCGATATAAAAGATAAACAAACTAACACTCGTATTAATAATACTGTAGTAGGTTACGTGACAGTGGTAGCCCAGTGGTAACGCGCTCGGCGGGTTCAGGTCCAGGTCACGCACTACCGATGTTTTCATGTGCGAATAATTTCTAACATGATTACCATTTTTCTTGCGGTGATGAAGAACATCGTGAGGAGACCTGTATGTCTAAGTGAACCTAGCAAGTTTTCGAAAGATATGTGAAGTCCGGCATGGCCTGATTTCCCCTGATAAACAAGGGCTGAATGCATACATGTTTGTTATATAGTATTCTATGTATATCACTACATATGTACATATATAAAACAAAGTCCTCCGCTCCGCCTGTCTGTTTGTTCGCAAAAAACTCAAGAACTACTGCACCGATTTTCATGCTGTTTTCACTAATAATAGAGTGGTTCTCGAGGAAGGTTTAAGTATATAATATTTGTCAAGTATATACAATCAAAAGAAAATAAAACAAACTTTAAAATTAAATTCAAAGTTTTTAGTTTTTTTATCTCTTTTTCGGCTTTTATTTCACCACGAAATAAAAGCCGACATGTTCTTACGTAATACCTACTGCTGTTTAAAAAAAATAATCCATAATTTGTTCGGTGTTTTCACACTATTATTCTTGCATTCAGGAACAGCCAGTGGCGGATTCGCAGTCTCGACCGCCCTAGGCCATCAGCTGACCCTTTCTCAGCATCCACCATATAGACTACATAATGAAATTACTTTATTGCCAAATTTTATCTAAATAGATTTAGAAATTCAGGAAAAAAAATAGTTGTATTTGCTCTACATACCTAGTTATATGCTCTACCTACTCTGCCAACTTGGCAAACTTGGTTGATAACTTTTACACGAGTGTTATCAATTTTCAACACTTAATTGCGAGTTAAATATTTGAATATCTAATTAAACACAATTACTTTGTACGGAGCTTCTTGTTATCGCAAGTGCGGGTGGGTAGTGTGGGTAAAAGTAACCATAAGTTTAGTATAAATAATAATAATAATAGCTGCTAATTTCTAATATTTTACGAGGTTTCAGGAATAATTGCATATTGAAATAAAACATTTACACGGTTTTAGGTGTTATTTATTTAACTACAGGTTAAGAGTCCTATTAAGATATAATAAGTGTTATAAAACTCGCCTGTACTTAAGTGCAGCAAAATCATTAAATCTTCGCAATCCAATTTCCTTAAAAAATCAGCTTCTATGTTAAGCAAAGCAAGATCGTTTAACCTTTGGTCCGTCATTGCTGTGCGTAAATAATTTTTAAATCTTCGTTAACAAGAAAACTATCGTTCTCCAGAACAGTTACCGGCGGCACACACATACGAAGAACAATGTCCACGTTTGGGTAAATGCTTTGAAGACCTTCAGTTCGTAATCATTTCAACAAACTGCAGACACCATTGTTCCGACCTTCATTTTTTATAGTGCAGTGAGCACGAAAATGGAGACATTCTTCTGAAAAATCGTCTTCTAAGTCAGTAGAGTAAATTATTTGCAATGCTTTGGCCTTTTCTTTGATTTCTGACGCGCTTAACTTTGTCAGATTAATAATAAAATTAAATTTATTGCTAAGCACTGTATATGCATCTCGCCGTTTTTAAATTCTGCTAATAATCTATCAATTAAGTATGATCAAAAAAGTATTGATTCTAAAATCGTCGCGACCATTTGTTTGTTGCATCTCGTTATCTAATGTCTCGCCAGGAAGTAGCTTACGTTTTTTATTGCGTCTAAAATCTCTTTCATATTCAGAAGAAATTGACAATTCTTTGGCGTTGTTCTCAAACTCATCAAAATTATTACGTGTTTCGCCAATAAAATGTATTAGTACCTCATATAGTTCTATGACCACAGTAATGTCAATTTCCACACTCTGAAGCTTTTTTAAATCTGATCGTTCAAAGTAGAGCAAAATCGAGCCCAAAGGAGTCGGTTACAAACAAACAACCAAGCAAGCAAGCAAACATACAGGTGAAACTAAAGCGAGTTAAAATCATAGAAGAGTATTTAAGGATGCGATATAGATTGCACCATGCAGTCCAACCCGCCCCCCATACGCCATAATAAGTTTTTTGACACGATTGGGGCCGCCCCTAGGGCTTACCGGGCCTTAGGGTAAATCCACCACTGGGAACAGCGCAGCAACCATAAGTAGAATAATAACTCATTCTTACATTATGAACAATAATCAATTACATACACATTATCAACGCATTTATTTACAAAACCATCTGACGTCAGTCCACAAAGTAATCTATACTAATATTATAAAGCTAAACTTTGTTTGTCTGTTTGGTTGAACGCGCTAATCTCAGCCACCACAGGTTTGATTTGAAAAATTTTTTGTGTTGGATAGTCCGTTTATCGAGGAAGGCTATAGGCTATATACCAATAGCAGCATCAATGTAAAATGTTGCAAAAACAGGAAGGGCGGGCGTTAGTTCTGCGAGGTACGATACCGCGAGACTCAAAGAATTTGGGTTCCGGTGTTTATAACGCGTGCGAAGCCGCGTGAAATGCTAGTAATCAATAATGGCGTCCACTGCGCTCAGCGCTTTCGACTAATGAGGCGTGAACTTTAAAAATGTAAAAATTTAAATGCATTCTTATAACTAACTTATTAATTGAATAACAATTAGGTGTTTTTAGTGGTTTATTAGCACTACAGAATTAATTGAGACACTTTAAAAAAATTGACAAAAAATATATATTTGTTACATTATAGACAGTTCGCGAGTAAGTACCTAGTCATAAAGATGAGGAATTGTTGTTTCCAATAAATCTCTAATATAATTTACATATAACAATATTTAGCGTTATACACACTATCCTTTGAATATATTTACATACATACTTAGAATATATATTTAACTAATTCGGATGTTATAATGTGTTCCTTTTATTTTTATTTGCACAATTAGAATAGTATTATAGAAAAAACAAATATACCCCATTAATATTATATTGTTATAATAGTGACTCTCCTTCGCTCAGCTCGGGTTTCGTTCTCTAAGTGTGGCTAAATGGTTAGAATAGATTTCTCAGCGGTTAAAAAGGAAGATGAAAAATTGTTACGTGGATCAATCATTTCTTAGGATAGTATTATAGTCTGTAGTTTCTATTCTATATTAACCGTAAAAACACATCTAGGGACGAACCAAAGCGAAGTGAGGGTAAGTTGCTATTTCCATAATGTATTACAAAAGTTATCGAGGACACATGGCATGACGACCTCCATCAACAGGTAGCGTCGCTCCTGTAATGTTACTGGCTGCGTCACTAGCTAGGAATGCTATAACCGCTGATACTTCACTAGCATCGCCCGCTCGACCTATAGCGTGAGTTTCAGCACATTTCTTTAGGAATTCTTCATATTGCTCATCATTCATTCCACCTTTTTTATGCAAACCGGTCGTTATGACACCGGGGTTGACGGCGTTAACTCTAACACCCTTTAGTGCTAGTTCAAGTGCTACGCATCTTGTAAACTGATCGAGGGCTGATTTTGACATACAATAAGCTAGTACGTTAGGGAAGGATCTCATTCCAGTGACACTTGAAACGTTGACGATATTCCCCTTACTTTTAATGAGGTGAGGTGTAGCCAACATCGTTAAGTAATACGGGCTACGAACATTTGTAGTCATAACTCTATCGTATTGTTCCAAGGAAGTAGTTTCTATTGTTCCGGCTTCCAAAACGCCCGCATTATTAACTAATACATCCAACTTTCCGAAACTATCTATAGTTATTTTTATGATGCTTTCCATATCCTTTTCATTGTTCATATCGGCAATGACAAGGATGGGCCTTAATTTTTTCGGGGAAGTCTCTTCACACAATTTTAGAACATTGTCTAATTTAGATTTATTCCGCCCCGTTATTACGACATTGGCTCCTAGTTTTGAAAATTCCACAGCAGTTTCGGCACCAATACCAGAACTTGCGCCAGTTACAAGAACAACTTTGTCAGAGAACATTATAATTATTTAAATGTTGTTCTATTAGTATGAGATAGGTATAATGTAGTGTTTTATTTCTGTAAAAAATATTAATTATTAGTTACATAGTTATGTTAAGAGTATTTTTAAGATTATATAATAATATTATATAACCTACTCTATATCGACGGCGAAGTGCCAATACCTCCTAACTAACATTTTTCGAGAAATTCACTTTTTATGAATGTTTTGAATTTAAAGGTGCTATTCATATGTTTTAGTAAAATCTCCTAAGCGTGTTTTAGTTGCAACAGCATTAAACTAAAATATAGAAATGCCTCCTTACTAAACGACATATATTATTTCATGGCGTTACACGTTTTTTTCAGTTTGTGTAAAATCTTGACTACGTAACTTAGGAGTTATTGGCACTTCGCCGTCGATATATGAATTTACAAAAGTTATTCACAAAAATATCCAATTTTATTGTGCTTACTATCATTGAGAGTTATAAGTAGTCATGATATTTTTCTATTTTACAATAAGTTAATTTAGAAAAAAAAATGACAACAGACTGGTAAAATTCCTACTCACATATGTTTGCCAAACATGGGATAATGACAATTAATTAGATATGTAAATAATTAACACAATAATATAGTAAAGAAGTAGTAGTAGTAAAATAATAAAAAATAGAGCATGACCTTCTCCCTAAAGAGATTATCTGTTAGAAAATGTTTGTCTGTTTGTCACTTCAAAAGAATTAAAAAAATATATAGGTATATTGGATCTAACTGAACCTGACTAAATGGAAATGTATGATACAATCGTAAGTATATTAATTTATTGAATTATTGAATTACATTATTTTGTGATGTTTTTTTAAACAAATTTAGAGAAGAAAAACATCTTTAAAGTACATTTATTAACTTTGTGAAAAAGACTATGTAATAGTGAAGAAGACATTGCAATGTAAGTAATATGCAAATTGCACCAATTTCTTTTTTTTTGTCTTTTTATAGATAGGTATGTATTAATCATGTTGAAATTTGGGTCACACTGCTGAATTATTAATATAAATATAAAATATACATTTAAATCTCTATAGTAAAAAATTAAGTGAAAACTTAAGATTATGAACTATAACATACCTACATAGACAAAACATATACTATTTATAAAAAAAATATGCATATATTAACAAGAATTTTATAAAGAAAATTAAAATATGATTTTTATAGTAACATAGCCATATGGCACTCTTAAACCATTTTAATCCACTCAGTTCCTATAATCGCCCACACTCTCCATCTTCAAAATATTAGCTTTACTTTACAATTTACATAGTATTATAAGAAAAACCATGCAAAATTTACGTTCTTTTACAACATTGTTCTTTTTGCTATATTTTGAAGATTGGTTAAAATTGACCTACTACATTTAACACAAATTTTGTTTTATATTATTTACTGATGCCAAAATACATGGAAAAATATAGGTAATAATATTATAAGTTAAAATTGCATACCTACCTAAAAATAATTACTTAATAATATACTCTATGCTTATGGCAAAACCCTGATGACATAACACTCGACAAATGACAATTGACAAATGACTTAGTTACTTCATACTTGTAAGTTGTAGACTGGAGACTTCAGAGTTCAGACTAGTTATCACATGGTTATCACTTATCAAGTTATCACTGTAGACTAGTGTTGCAGATCAATAGCCCACTATCGATAGACAATCGATAGTTTAGGTTTAAGCAATGGTATCGATTATTTATCGATACTATTATCACGTGTCAGTACTTTCGATACTATCGATAGTATTAATAACTCTTCTTGAGCAATACTGTTAATAACAGCGATACTATCGATAGTATCGAGATTTATGCTCAATAGTATCGATAGTATTGCAAAATTCTTAACTTTTTACCTAAAAATTACGATGCTATCGATAGTCTCAATGGTTGGTAGTATCGATACTCAGTGATTTTTCGATAGTATTGCTTTCTCAAGATAAGTAATATAGTGAGCCCCAAGTAAATAACGACACTATTATTAAATAATAAATAAGTTTTATTATATTCGTGAAAGTAAAAACGAATGGTTTTTTTCAATACTATCGATACTATTAACACTTTCGAATACATTACTATATTCGATATTACATTACTATATATCGATAGTATCGCTGTTATCAATAGTATTGTTCATGGTAAGCGATCGATAATATTGTTACATGATGACATTATCGATATTCTGAATAGCTTTCATGGTCAACTATGGATAGTAAAACTATCGATAATTTTGCAACACTACTGTATACTGTAGTAATATACTTTAATATCCTCATCACCACGATAGATTGTCTAGCATCAAGAGTAGTGGAGGTACATCAGCTATCGTTACAATAGTTTCCATTGAAGGCCGTGGCGCGGGCGTGGCGATAGACTGTGCTGTGCAACTAAGATAGAATATTATTCTGTCTCTTTTTTATCTTAGGTAAAGTAAGCATACTAAACCTTCATCACATTACTCGTTTTGTATTTCATAAATACCATTTAATAATAATTGTCAGTTGTCACTTAAACGGAGTGCGCAGTGCGCAGCTCTAGTCGGTAGCAATGCCGCACAGTGGCGTTGACGCTAAGCTTGGAAGATGCCACACAAATCGTACAAATCTCTTATTATTGAAATTGAGCTTCTTGCTAGACCTGTTTTACTCGACCGTGGTTAGAACGCACTATAGACGCTCTATAAGCAAGCATAAGCATGAAAAAAAATATGTACATAGTAATAGCCACGGTCCGTGTATCGATAAAGAGGACCTTAGGCTTCTTTTATTTTAGTAGAAAATTTTAAAAAGCGGGATGGGTTTGCTATTTTAGCTACAGTTACTGTCTCCCAATTTAGTTCTTTTTCGCGAGTTTTGAGCTTCACACACTCACCTGCAAATGTGGAATATTTTCATCCATCGCTTTGATGAAAGTAAACTAAATAGCGAATACATTTTTCATTGACTCGATGATAGGTGTTCCATATTTTATAACATGATGTAATTTATAAAGATGTAAAATATGCATAGAAAACGTTAACAATAATAACAATAATATGGTAATAGGTAAGAAGACAAAGACTAATAATGTTTTTAAATAAATTATAGTAAATGAATAATGGATAATATAATACACTTAAAAATAAAGCATTGTATAATATTGTCACGAAATAATCTTATTATATTCTGTATAAAACTCGTGAGATTTTACTGACTGGCAAAAACGATTTTCTACTTTTCAATTTTGCAAAACTAGAGTCAACATGTTTTGACATAATGATCTTATGTCTTTGTCTCACATATACAAAATCTTATTGGTTATCCTTATCTCTCACATTAATTTTTTATTAATTTTCTCCAAAAATATGAATTACCTTGTATTGTGAGTGTTATTTTTATAATCAGTGAATAAACCCTTATCGTTTATATAAGTTTCACTCGCCAACTCCTGCCAAACGATTGTAAACCCAACCTGTAGATTGTATCGAGAATATCGATAGAACTACCGATATTCTAACTATCGGTCACTATCGATTAATTATCGATATGCTATCGATAGTCGACTATCGATGGGCAACACTAGAGTCTCTGTCAGTTGGCTTGAACTTTGAAGGTTGTATTTGTAATTAAAGTTTATAACTTTATGCGATACAAATAATTTACAAGTAATAAATTTAGTTAATTATTGACTGAAATTAAGCATGGCAAAAATAATAACAAAATATTTACTTTTTCTATTTTTTACAGTAAATACTATAAAGTCAGGTATGTATGCATTTTCATTTATAATAATAAGAAGCAACGCCCAGTAGTTCTGTTTATTTTTGTTGGATTTTTTTATAATTTTGTTTTATCGTCATTATAGCATATGCAATAAGTTGTTACCAGTGTTCTGGAACAGATTCAGATGAACCATTTGAATGTAATGAATATTTAGATACAGACACAGAGTTGTCGCCAATAGATTGCGAAAATATCCACAATGCTCAATATTGTATTAAGCAAGTTGGCAGATATGAAGGTATAAATTATGAATAAAATATGCCAGTCAATAACCAATACCTGGTGGTGGATACTTTTTACTAAAACAACTAAATAATGATTGCTTCTAATATTATTTATAATTCGTAAAACTGTCACTAATGTGTAGGGTGTGCTAGTATATTTATCTTTTGTTACTTACCTTTTTGTTATTTTGAAATTAGTAGCACAGTTCTGTTAGTAAATAAATTATAGTAACTTATATTTTTTACCTTATTATAGTCAAAGGAATTAAGTGCTACCAATGCAATTCTACAACAACATTGGAATGTAGCGATGGATTTATGCAATTAGATACTAGCCCTTTAAAACCTCTGGAATGTGACAATGTTTACAATGCCCAATATTGTATCAAATCTGCAGGTTTATACTAACCACCTACTAATTGTTTTCACTGTTTCTGTATACCTACAATAGTTGCACTTTTATTGTATTTAAAATGGTTATGGTGATGTTTATATTATGATGATTTATGTTTTTCTGAATATAATTATCTATAATAAGAATATGTAAGCCTTCTGTACAAATTGCTATTTATTGAACTTATATTTATTACTATTTAAAAATATATATCTTCACTAATTAAATACATAAGAATTGAAGTTAAAAAAGGTAAACATAAAGATATAAATTAGCTATTACTGAACCTCAAAATGTGAATAGTTAGTATTAAAATAATCTACTTGCTAACTACTTACTGACTAAAAGCTGATGTTTAGGCTCTTACTTATGTTGATTTAATGAAAATTAACTTATAATTTCAATAGATACATTAAATTTGCAATACCTATGAGTATCATTTCTTTTAATATCATAATCTGTTGGTTAATGGTTTTTAAAAATATATATAAAAAATTCTTTAATATTTTGTCACAGTAAAACATATCTTTTTTATTGATCCAGATAGCCACCTATCATCATACCAAATTTCATTGAAATCTATCCAGTGGTTTTCTCGTAATGCTGTTACAGACAGAAAATATTAAAAAAAAGTATAGATTTCTTCAGTGTATAAATAATGTAAAATAATGACTATTTTGATAAGATTTTCCAATAAATATTTAATGAACAGATTTGACTCAGTTACAATTTTATTATTTGTATAGATGTATGTGTGTAGCACTGAACACTTAAGAAAATGTCTGAACAATTTGATCTCACTTTGGGTACACTTATTACTATAAATGTATTTGTATAAATATCTATAATTAATGTAATGTGTTTGTATATATTTGAGCATATGATGTAAATATTTTCTTTTTCTGTTTATTTTCTACACAATTAGCTACCAGCACAAATTTTCACTTATGCTAAGTGACAAGTAAAGTAACTTACACAGTACTACAGTAGTCTAGTTCTAACGTGATCTAAGCTTATGCTTTGTTATTCTTTTTAATATGGTGAAATGGTTAACATTGTATACTAGTTTATAACTGCTGTCTATAATATTATTTTTGATACCAATATAACAAAAAAAAATGATGTTAATATATCAGTGACCAAGACCCCAGAGGCACCAGACTTTACATGTTTTCTCAGTAACAAATGTTTGGGATTAATATTCATCTGACATTTTGCAGGAGGCATTGGCACAAAGAGATATTGCTCTTCCTTAGATCTAGGGAACTATTGCAACTATGTACAACAACCTGGAGATAAATTAGAATACCGAACATGTATTTACACTTGCAACTCTGATGGGTGTAATGGATCATCTAGCATACACATATCTACAATATTTTTAACAATACTTTTATTTATATCAAAATGTATAGTTTTTTAAATGCGTAATATTTTTTATTTTTATATGATACAATGTTTACAGTTTACATATAATGTAGGTGACTACCTCTTTATTTTTATTGTGATTTAAGAATCTTAATTTTATAGTTTTTACTATATTATATGTAACACATTCCGTCCATGAAGTTATTCACATCACTAATTTTAATTTTTAATCCCATCGTATATATATAGATATTATGAATGTGGAAGTTGTATGTATGTATGAATGAATGTTTGTTATCCAAACGTCAGAACGGATCGCGATAGACACAATAGTAGACATGGGTTACTAACATCCCGAAAAAATGAAACATTGCCTGTGAGATAACCATTCTGTTTTGATGATATTTATATATTTTAGACACACATGTATAACCTTCCACGGTAAAAAATAGCCTATATGTAAGCCTCTATTGATGTGAAAGATTGAAAAACTAACATAATATAAATAATATTGCAGCGTGTCTGTTAATTTTGTATTGTATATAATATAAAATTACATAAGAAAGAAGTGACCACTTTTTTAAGAGTTTTGTGTTTTAAGAATTTTAATTTTGTAACTTAAATATTCCATCCACATTCCGTCCATGAAATTATTGACATCACTAAGATTGTATTTTAATTTGTAATAAAATTTGACATTAAATTTTCTTTTATTTATTTCAACACACTACTTAGCGTACTGCATATAATTTTTAATATATTTTTTTAGTAAAATTACAATTAGCAATCATGACGTTATATTTTGTATGGTGATACATTTCATATAATATTATACAATAACATCTGGAGGTTGGAGTAAAAAGAATTAAATGTTCAAACATTTATTGAAAATTTGTGCTACACAAGCATGTTATAAAAATACACAATAAATATTAACATCGACTTAGCCCAAAACTAATTTACTAAATTCAGCTTATATGAAATAATACTTTTGATTCATCTCACTTACCCAATATCGTTGTTATACATGGAATGTTAACCGAACTTTATGTAAATTCTCTACATATATTGATATTTGAATTATTTTTATGTATATTGAGTTGTTTTTCAAAAAATATGTATTAATAATGTAATGTAAGTTTAATTTATATAAGTTTTAAGCAGAGGTACAACATACACTTAACAGAAGCTAGCTTACTACAACTCTATTTCTTAATAAAACATTTTAAGCGATCGCTAAACATTCAAGCATCGAAGGCTCATAATGTAGCACCTACTCTATACTGAAAATACTAAATAAAAAATTCCGTTATTACGCACAAAAAATTCAGGTCACATTTTTTGTACAATTTATTTTATAAATTATCTGGCAGTACATTTTTCGATATTGAACTAAAGTACATGATATGCAAGATAAAAATAACAATAATTGAATAAGCTATCAAAAGAATACACAACCATACAAAAATAAACACTAGCGACCTACACACATACATAAATGGAATTCACGATTATTACATGTTATAAATAAAAAATGTCAACTTATAAAAGATAATCCAATAATAGAATTGAGATATTTAATCGTAATAACTACAATATTTATAAACCGATTATAAAAATGCCATAAATAACCGTTACAAAAGGAACATACCTCAAAATTAACAGGTAACACTAAAAATAAGACTATGAAATAATTAGTAACGATAAACTTAATAATAGAACTGGGGATAGACTTTATCATGTGCTCGTCAAATAGTGCTCTAAGCATTATTGATTATAAATTTTCATTTTGTTTACATCTGCCTTGTATTTAGGGTATGTGTAGTAATTTATTTCATGTAGTATTTTCACTACAGTTGTCGAGGCATAAGCTCAGCTTTGCATTTGTGTGAGTGCAGTGTACGGATAGGCACGACTGAAGGCGTAGCGCGTTGCGAGCTTGGCTTAAACCGGTTTTATCTGGTTTTTGACGCGCGGCTATTGGCTGTTAGCTATCACTCACACAAATGCAAAGCTGAGCTTATGCCTCGAGAACTGTACTACATTATGAATATGTATTGCATTTGACTTTATATAGTATATATTAACGGATTAGATACTTTTACTTTTTTTATAAATTAAATTTGGCAACACATTTTACTGGTACTAAATACTTCATCAAATATTAAATAAAAATTTCAGTAAAAAGTATATTTAAATGTTACTTCTTTTGCCAATATTTGTCATATTATAATATGGCAAAATAATAAATGTCTTAACCAAATAAGGTATAAAAATAGTATAAAACGTCAAATCTTAGGCCTAATCAGTAAGAAAACATATCATAAACACAATAATTCTATATAAAAAAAATCATAATAACGTATGGAATGATTAATTTTGTTCCCAATGGGACATTACTTTTGAAAATTGATTCCTCGTGAATGTTATAAAAAAACATTTGTACAATCGAATAATTAGTACGAAAGGCGCAAATCAAAAATGTTATTAAGTACAAGTAAAACCAAGAACCAATACAAACTTGCATAGCTGGGCATTAACTCGTTAATCCGTTAATCGTTAATTAACGAAGTTAACATTTTGATTAACGATTAACTTTTAAGTTAACCTAGAAAAAAATTAACGGACTCGTTAACTTCCGTTACATTTTCTCAAGTCCGTTAATCGTTAATCAAGTTCCTACTCTTTACCAAGCACCGCGTCGCGTCGAGTAAAACGAAACCAGGTATCTAAGTAAAGTTTGGTAGGTAAGGTTGTCGGTGCGTGTTCACGTGCCGGGGACCCGGTAAGCATTTGTGTCAGTCTGAAAGTCATGACACCATGTGGGCCTCCTGGCCCAGTGAAACAGGACGAATGACATCCACTTTCGCCAGGCCAGCCTCTGGGTTTCTTAATTGCTCTCTCCATCGTCGCATCATGGCCTCGTCAGCTAGACGGGAGGGATCCCACATTGGAAGTTTTAACTTTAAGGTACACTTCGGCGAGTACCTCTGCCTGCGCCTGGAGTACCTAGGGTGAACACCCACCAGAAGGACACCATGCGTCATACCCTTATCGCCTTCACCGCCAGGACCCGCTGCGTACTGCACAATTGGACCCCGTTCGGGACGGAGAGGGCGTCGATCCAAACGGGGCACCATACAGTGCCATGGACCTTACAATCTCAACACTGGCAAAGAGATTCAATGCCCCGGACATTCGGCAAAAGCCTGCCGAAAGTCGAGACGGCTTCCATCAGTATCGGGGTGAACTGGGAGAAATGAAGTCTGTCCAGGGCCAGAAAGAGGTGCCTCATGATAGCGGAGTGGCTCTTGTAGAGTCCCAAACGGCTGGGTATTGAAGGCGTTGAACTGAGCCTGTGAAAAGCCCGGTCCCGCCTTCTCGAAATGCTGAGAAGCTTTTAAGTTCCAGAACCCAAATCAATAGATTTTATAAGTAGATTATTATTGTTGCAATGATATAAAAATACAATGTTAATCACGTGTTAACGGATTAACGATTAACGTTAACTTGCGTTAAATCTTTCGAAATGTAACGCTTTAACGTTTAACGAAGTTAACTTTTTTAAGTAACGGATTAACGATTAACGAGTTAATTATTTGTTTAACGGTGCCCAGCTATGCAAACTTGTAAAATGTTAAGAAATAATGAACATGAATCAAGTTTTTTTGCTTGAGCATTCTCTTAAATTCTTTAATAATGTCATTTATCTATTAAAATAAATTGTAGACTTAAACTGTACCAAATATAAAAGTATTCATTTTATATATATTGTACTACACCATTTTTTAGAAAACCCACACAATCATTAGGCGGGTAAAGATTCGAATACTTCTCCTCAACATAGAAGTGGACTTTACCCGGACAAAAGTCGACACATTCAGGGACAATTAATATAGTAGGAGTTTAAATTAAAAATAAATGACGTAGAATAAACAACCCACGGTTCACTAAAAACACACAGTACTATCACAATGTAAAACCATACATATTAATTTTGGTCGTCGTTAAACACTAAGTTATATGCAAAAACGTCTTTTTGTATAATTAAAATAATAACACTTCAATAATTTTGTCCAGCAAAATCATTTGCAAACTTTCTCATACAGAGTAGCCATTAACTACCAATTGTATATCTAAAATTAGCCATACATTGTCATTTTTGCATACAATCTAATATGTCCTTATAATATATATTAATGTCAAAACCGAATTCTACAGTTAAATACTTAAAGGAAAAGCGGAGAATACATAAAGTATCAAATATAGCTACACTACACGTAAAGGCATATTTATTGCATATTGATCTCACATCACTTTGGTTATAATTGGCAAAGCTTTGACATTTATTATTGTTATTTTTTAAATATACATATATTTAAGATTTTTGAAGCAGTTATTGTTATATACTGAATAAAACAATTTGTTTAATATTTGCTTTAAATATTAAAATTGTCGTTAATATAAAAAATAAATAAAATAAAACCACAAAATAGATTTACTTGGAATAACTTTTGATTTCTACGAAATAAGTATCAAAACTTTACTAACTATAAACATACTTCCAGATAGAAGTGTTGACTTTGAAGTGGGCTTGTTGAACAAGCGAATTAAAGCTTTAACTTCTATCTGATACAACTTATATTACAATATTAAGTTCACATAATTATTATTAAAAAAGCTTAGCTGAAAATTTGTAGGCCATTGATAACATTGTTTGGTTATATCAAGAAATGTGAATATGGCCAATTCCATTTATTTTTCTTATATCACTTATATTATATTGATACTATTTTTTTAATTATAGTGAGTTCTTAGTATTTTCTATTATTATCATCAACTTGTTTTACTTGAAGTTGTTCGCATTGCGTTTAGATTGACGGTGTCGTATAGATTTAGAGGATTGATAGATCAATTAGAAAGATTTTATATTAAAATTTGTGCTAATATAAATTGTTTATAATTACCATATTACATAATGTAATCAGAACTTATTATTTTAATTTGGAATTTCTATTTCCTTAACAAATTAATAAAAACGATGCTATTAATTAATTAACATCCATACTGAAAACGAACTCAGCGTTTTAACAAACAGTTACATTAGAACACAAATGAGATAATTTGTTTTACTAAAAAGTTTCACCGATTTCACATTCATTTTCGATAGTTCCACCTGTAATGGTGAAAATAAACCTTTTTATATCAGATCACCCCAAAATATAATCTATTTATTGAGAAAGTATCATGAAAATCGTTTCATAATATAAGCTAAGAGATTGCGTGTAACATACACAAAGGCAGTACACTCAAACTTAGTACACATTACTTTCTTTAAGTCCGTTAGAAATAGCGAAGGCGAGGCAGTACTGCAGAAAAGTGTATTATTTGATATAAAGAGGTCCTACGCTTTGATCCTACAATCGGTGCCAGTGAATGGCGCTTTTGTTGTCAATTTATACACATAGAGATAACTGATTGACTGAAGAAATGATAGAGATTATTTATTTCAATTTCTCTATTCATAAGAAATTTCTATATTATTAAAGGTTTTGATTAATGCATATCACAATGAAAATGAGTTATTTCAATAAATAACTATAGTTAAGTAAATATATGTGCAGAAAGCAGTCGATGGTCGACAGCGCAGTAACCTTAGTTAAAGCCGGACAATTAGAACTGCTAGATACTAGTCTATCCACTCCTCTATGTGTACAGTTGAAGTCATTTTACATCGAATTAAGAGGTTTTAGGCTTCCCACAGACGAGCCTGAAGGAATACATCGAATGTAAAAATTAAGGCGTTCCACAGACCTTGAAGGGTATGTGTATACATTAGATGTAAAGATTTAGGCCTCCCACAGACTAGCAAGATTGTAGTGAAAAATTGAATGTAAAGGCATAGGCGTTTCATAGACGAACCTGCATGGGAACATTGCATGTAAAGATTTAGGTGTCCCAAAGACGAGCCTGTGGGAGTACATTGAATCTTTAGATTTAGGCCTCCCACAGACGAGCCTAAAAGCGTACGCCAAAAGTAAAGATTTAGGCCTCCCTCAGACGAGCCTGTAAAAGTACATGGAATTAGGCATCCCACAGACGAACTTAAAAGCATACGCCTATGTAAAGATGTAGGCCTCCCACAGACGTCTGTAGTGATAAATTGATTGTAAAGGAATTGAATCTTCAGATTTAGGGCTCCCACAGACGAGCCTAAAAGCGTAAACCAAATGTAAAGATTTAGGCCTCTCTCAGACGAGTTTGTAGAAGTACATGGAATTAGGCATCCCACAGACGTCTGTAGTGATAAATTGATTGTAAAGGCATTGGCGTTAGGTGTCCCACAGACGTGTCTATAAGAGTACATTGACTATATAGATTTAGGCGTTCGAGAGACGAGCTTGTAGAGATGCGACGTGCTGCTCGAGCTCCCGCACGCGTTGCTGGCTGTTCTGCAGCTGGCGCTTCACTATGCGCAACTCTTCGCCTTGCCGGTTAAACGCTAAGCGTAACTGGAATTGCATAATTAAACTTTTTTAAACTAAACGAACTAAAGAATGTTAAAAAGTGATAGTATATACACTGCGTGTGTTGGTAAATCTCTAAGTCTGTTGATTGTTCATTAACTTATTATGGGATTGTCATCAGAATTTTTAATAATTCAACAACACCATATAAACATACATACATCTTATCTAAATACTAGCATTCCCCGCGGCTTCGCACACGTTCTAAAGACCAGAAACCAAATTCTTACTGAGTCGCGCAGTATGATACCTCGCAGAACTAACGCCCGCCCTTCCCGTTTTTGCAACATTTTTCATTGATGCTCCGCTCCTATTGGTCGTAGCGTGATATAATATAGCATATAGCCTTCCTCTATAAACAGACTATCCAACACAAGATTTTTCAATTCGGACCAGTAGTTTCTGAGTTTTGTTTAGTTCAAACAAACAAACAAACTTTTCAGCTTTATAATATTAGTATAGATTCTATACTATAGAAGTATAGATTAATATCTAATGTAGACAGTACACATGGTGCAATTTATATCCTCACCCATTGAAAACTCTTTTAAACTTCAAAAGGCAACAACCGACAAAGTTACTGTCATATAAATCTAAATCATAATAAATCCGCGACAAAATCCGAAAAGATAGTTTCATTTATAATGTCAAGTATTCGCGTAAACCTAAGAAAGTATTAAAGTATTATACACACCTCATGCTCAGTATTGAAGACATCACCCTGATTGATCTGCTTGTACAGCGGCACGGGTTCAGATTCGCCCGTTTGTTTCCCGAACATACGCTGCAGTTGGTGGAACTTTGTGTTTTGGTTTGCACTTGTCTTTTGACATTTCTCTATCACCTGCTATTGGAAATTAAGGATTTAATTATCGTATAAGGTTTTGCTATTTTCAGTATAGAAATAAAAGGAAATAAGGAAGCGTACACAACTGCTAAGCGTAACTTAAGTTATGAAAAAGAAATGTCATCCCAAAAGATTTCAATCATGGCGGTCAACCTCACTGAGACTAGCCAGATATGAAGAAGATTAAAGTGTGTATTGTGATAAAGAGATTAAAGTGCAAACTAATTTTTAAATCTCGTTTATATTTATACTAAATAACCCCGTCTAAGCTCGTCGAGAGAGGGAGATGGCGCGAAGGTCACACCCACAAGTTAGACAGAGTTAGAAATGTCACTGACTCGCGGTGGGCGAGATCCAACTAAGGCTAACTCTTCCCCATCTCTGAGTGCCTGGTACTATGGACTTATTTTTCGTTTCATCGAGTTTGAAATCACAACGATTATAATACTGCGGCCACATTATCGCGAAAACGCGAACATTTGCGTTGTCGCAACTCGTCTGGCCAAAGAATTCGTCCTATCGCGAATACGGCGCAAAGCCACCGTGGCTGAGTGTCATAGGTTATATAAAAAACCGAAAAATAAAAAGGCTTTTACGTGGTAGTCCGTTTTGCAAAGTGAATCGGAGAAAAAACGGTCGAATGAAAGCGTTTCTTACGAACGCTGCCTTAACTATGAAAGATATATTTTTGAGTTCTAGAGAAAAGATGTGGAGCTTAAAAATGCCTACAAAAAAGTAAACGACAGCATAATATGTCTAACTTTTATATTTAAGTGACAAAAAGTAGTTTTTTTAATATTAGTATAGATAATTTAATTTTTAATTTTTAATATTAATAAAATAATTAAAATTATTTAAACACTCTGTACTAAAAAAGGATTATTAACATTATGCCCAACGAAGTGGGCACGGGTCAGCAGTTAATTAATACAGTAAAAGAAGTTTCACTTCAATAAGGGGTCGCACACACCTGCGGCTGGTCGTCGTGGCTGGACTGCCAGGTGGCGAGCGGGCGGTAGTCGGGCGTGGTCTCGCGCGAGAGGAACGCGAACTTCTTGCGGTTGTTCGCGTCCTGCGGCTGCAGCGCCGGCGCGTCCTTGTTGGAGCGCGGCTTGTGCGTGGATATCGTTACGCCTGGGAATGTTATTTAATGTTACTACTTGTTTACTATTTACTTTATTTTTTTCATTTTTTTAATTCTTTATTGGCTTTTTTTCATCTTTTTTCTTAATGTTATGACTTGTGGTATTTTATAATACAATTATAATTTTGTTTTATGTATCACAATGTATTAGCTTTTTGCTCACAAGTTAGAATTACAACTAGTGACCCACTCTTTTTATATCTGTGCACAAATCTAGACTTATTTCTATAATAAATCTAAAGAATTAAATCCAGTTAATCACAAATCTAATCTTTAATAAATATACAGGATCATGAAATAAATAATATTGTGTAGTTCAAATAATATAAACAACCAGCAAAAATAAAACTTCAAAGCAACTTAAAGAATATAAAACTATAATTCGCGTCATGTAAAAAGAACGCTGGCTGTCAAGTTGCGCAGAGGCGATTTATAGGCCAATTTGGTGGTAAGACGCGGGGCGCGGGGGGCGAGGCACGCGCCGCATGCTTTCCGGCTCGCTATTGGTTTGTCAGTTTAAAATACCATCGCGCACACAAAACTTATTAACTACGAAATGATTTTATATCAAAAATAGAGAAAACATATTTATGACGTATATTGTTTTATAAAGAAAGAGTCTGATAATAATGCAGTTAAAATATATTTTAACCGAATTAATTAATTTTTTTGTAATTAGATTAAATATTCTTCGCTGAATCTAACATATTTTATGAATTAATAGAATTCTATTTAATAACGTTCTATCTAATATGTTTCAATGTACCTAACAATGACCAATATACGTCGCGAGCGAAAGGCTAGTTCAAAAATAAAAGAATAGACTTAGTAATTTCGTGTGCGAATATACCCATGCGCAAACACACCCCCCACCACTTTCCTTCAGCGTTCTTTTTACGTGACGCGAACTGTACCTTTGATATTTTTACTTGCTAAATGATTGAGAAACATATATAAAACATGAAAGTCATCATTCACCTGTCTTCATACTAATGAGTAGCGGCGGTGCGTTAAGGCCACTGAGCCAGTCGCGGGCGCTTAGCGCCGGCTGCGGCGCCGCCGTGTCCGGGTACAGGTCCTCCTGATATAACAGTCAATAGATCAGTCAATCCGTCAATGAAACAAAATATCGATCAATCAATCAATCAAACGATCAGTCAATCCTTCAATCAAAATATACTTAATATATCTTTATCTTTTTAATTTTCTAGTTTTTTAAATATTTTCTTGAATTTATGCGAATATTTGTCATTTTAAATAAAACAAGATTTTCTCACTAATTTCTGGGTTTTTGGTTTCCCATGTTTCAAATGTTAAACAATAATCATAGTCACGGGAGAGACTAAGGTTTTAAACAACTAAAACTGTGCCTTCGCAAAAAAACTACAACATTTTAATCCCCTTTACTGGGCATGACTCTTATCTCAATAAGACAAAGTTCAAGTCATGATTCACTACACTGGCCGAGTACCACTTAGCAGACTTCACTGGACTTCAAAAACTTGCTAGTTTCTTTGTAGTTAAGTTGAAATAATTGCATGTAGCCAAATTTCGATTTCGTCCTGCACGGACGTATTATTAACAGACTATTTTTTTTATTTTATTTTATTTTATTTTATTTTAATATTTTAGGAAAACTTACAGCTAGACAATTATATTATAGTTTTGGAATTACTACTAAAAGGCCAATTACAAGTTTTCACTGTTAGGTAAACATTAATAAAGTATAAACTTAAAGGTATTGCGCTACAACGATCAAACAGTTATTATTCAATTAACTGCACATGTTTCAAATATAGTCTTAAGTATTACTTGGAAAAAAAAAAAATAAAAGTATTTGTAACAGTATGAAACTTTAACTAGACAATAAAACAATTATGAACTTTTTCAATAAAAATAAATAAAAAAAAAAAAATTAATATGTATTATTAAATTTAACATAATCTAAAACTAAACTTCATTAAAAAAGATTTTACTACAAATTTGTTTTAGTTGTCTAGGTGATGTAAAGAATAGGTCAACATCGAACTGCGTAGAAACGTCGTTAAAACATCTACTACTATCACACTGCCTTAAACAGTAATATAATATACTAAAGCCAGAAAACATTTAAGTAGTACATAAACATACCTGAAAGCAGTCAGACTTGCGCGGCACGATCATAGAGATGGGTTCGCAGAGGCCTCGAGATGTATGCAGCTTGTAGAAGCGGAATACCTCACAAATGCTGGTATTGACTCCACGCTTCGGCATGAAACCGAGTCCGCGCTAGATATAAGTTAATTTCATATTAATATTAATAACTTAATAAACTTATTAAAACCGCTTCAGTAGGATGCGTCCTTTGGAACGTCATAATTTTTTGAGCGGAATAATTATTCTTTTTCTAAAATAAACGTGGACTATGTTATGCATTTTAATATCACATATACAAGAGTAAAAATCCCGTGAAAATCAGTCCAGCCATTTCGAAAATCAACCGGGACACAAAATTGTGTTCATCATTCATTCCTGTATTTAGTACAAACCTGTTATTTTCACATAACAAGTAGACACTTTCTATCGGCATTTATTGTAACTTTCTTCTTTATTCTTGTCATTTGATAAATCTGATAACAGTCCTCTAATAAAACTTCAAAAAAATCCATCCCTAACCTTTTTAGATAAAACGTTAATTGTACCTGAGGATTTCCAGAAAGGAATTGATTGAGGAAATGCACGTACGGCGGTTCGTCCACTACTTCGTAGTAGCGAATGTTACCATCCCCTTTGCCGGCTAAGTATACCTGAATATAATATTTTAAATTAGAATTTTGTTAATAAAAGGTTTGGAACAGCATAGACATTTATTTAAAAAGTATATAATATTGGAATGAAGCTATTACAGCAATAAACAACAGCTACATCACAATATATTATAGTATCACAGTCCTAGTAAGGAATAGCTACAATAACCAAAAGTGTGAGCGAGATAGATATACAGGACGAACCACATTTGTATCAGAGTTGTAGTAAGGTCTAGTAGTAACAAGTAACAACCAAGTGAAAGGCGTGAGCGAGACAGATATACACGATGTTTCATATTAGTATCAGAGTTGTAGTATGGTCTATTAGTAATAGCCGGCTAAATGTGTGAGCGAGACAGATAAGCAAACATGAAATACTTCATTTGTATCAGAGTTGTAGTAAATTATTTTAGTAAAAACCTAGAACAAGGCGTAAGACCACCTCCCACCTCCTCGTATTGAGGCAGGCCCGTGCCCAGCAGTGGTACGTTAGAATAGGCTGAACAAGAACAAGGTGCGAGCGAGACAGATATTACCTCATTTGTATCAGTTATAGTAAGTTCTATTAGTAAAAACCTAGAGCAAGGCGTAAGACCTCCTCCACATCATATTGAGGCAGGCCCGTGCCCAGCAGTGGTAAATTAAAATGGGCTGAAGAAGAACAAGGTGTGAGCGAGACAGATATACACTTACCATATTAGTATCCGAGTCATAGTAAGGGAAGACGACACCAGACGAGCTGTCAATGGTCTCGCAGACGAGAGCCCTCTCGAGCTGGTGCTGGTCCCACACCGCGTACTGGCGGTCGCTGTACCGCGAGAACCCCGTCGTCAGCACCTTGCCCGAGCTGCCGAGGAACGTGCACTTGGACGCCTTGGTTCCGCTGTGGCATGTGCCTTCCTGACATGTTATATTTTGTTGTTATTTGTGGATTTTTGTAGGATTTTGATTCGTTGCTTATAAAAGGATCGAGTCACTAAACCCTACTTTATAGAATACACACACACACACACATTCACATATAAAAATATTAACCAAACTTTCCTATAAGTGCAAAACTTGAGTGTGTTTAGGAATCCTTTTTTTACTATTACTTCACTTAAGGGATCAAAATATTTTGATTTTATATCTATGACTAATGTATTATACTATACTAATAAAGAAAATAATCTAAACTGACTTACAGCAAGCACGATGCCCCTCCTCGGCTCTATGACCCTCAGTTTCTTATCCTTACAGGTGGTCGCGAGGAGGGAGCCGTCGCGGTTGAAGGACATGCAGTAGATGACGTCACTGTGACAGTCTATTATCTTCACCGCCTCGCCTTTGCCGACATCCCATACAAAGATCTGACATAAAAATTATAGTAATATGAAAATAAAAATAAAATAATTAATGGTTTTTATAAATATTGAAGACATACATTGATGTCGGTGTTATGATTACATAGCCAGTTTTAAATCTTAAAACAGCCATAATTTATGATTATCATTGTTCACATTTTTTGATAGTTAAATGATGTGCATACTTCATACATTAAACATACCATGAATTTAATTTTCTTGAAATTAGAATTTTTCGACATATCACTGTTCTACCCGATGTACCCGATTACGACGAAGCTTTAAGGAGGGTTGTGTTTCATCTGTATGTTTGTATCTACGTCTCTAGGTAGGATCACCTAATTACTAAACCGTTATGTAAATGATTTTATTTTACGGCTACCGCTGCCTATTATTATTCAAATAAAAAAAGTAAATAAACAACTTACCAAGTAATCGAACCCAGCACTAAGCAGTATATTCTCAGCAGTAGGATGCCACTCTATGTAGGCCACTCTTCTCTTATGGCCGTGCAGTTCAACCAGCCAGTCCGTCAGGTGCATTGATAGACCACCATCGGGAATATGCCATAGTTTTACCTATACCAAAAAATTGCATTTTAATTATAGGCTTAATTGTGTGAGAAAATGTGAATTAACGTTGAAAATGGCAAAAGTGATGAAAGATGATTGATGTGACGATAGACAAAACAAAACACTGATTATTTGTAAGATTTAGAGATTATTGGTAATTTATGTAGAAACTTTTGACGCACTTCATAAGGTGGTGGTTCATAAGGTCACTTTCAAATATCTCGTAAAAGTGACACTAAGTGTCACATCGAAGTCTTCTAACCATTTATACTATGTAATAAGCAAAACAAGGAAAAAAATAGTATGTTGGCAATGCCACAAAGTTTCTATCACCTGTAATGTTTATTTTGTCAATCACATAAAGAAATATATAAATTATATTATAATAATAATCGAAAACTTGTCCTTTTAGTAATGTTTAACTTTAAGTTCTAAAAGGCAACTACTAAAAGGCAAAACAAAACTTACAAAGTGTTTAGAATTAGATTGTTAAAGTCTAAACTAAAAGTTTTCGTAACTTTATAACTTTGAACAACCTCCTGTCGCTACGCTTCATCCTTTGTAATGGACGTGCTTTATAATTAAAGAGAAGTCAAGATTTATTAGAGACATACACATTGTTTAAAGGCATTATTATAATTGGCATTGTACTGAATTTAGTACATACTTCTATATCCATCTATACATATAAATAAAATTGGAGTGTCTGTTTTTAATTTCAAATCAACAGCTTTTTACTTCTAATGTAGTATATGAAAGTATATACGATACTAGCAAGAAAAAAAATTATTTTTTAAAGTTTTTACGTGTCTGTTTGTTCCGGGTAATCTCTGGAACGGCTGGACCGATTTTGACGGGACTTTCACTCGCAGATAGCTAATGTTATAAGGAGTAACTTAGCTACTTTTATTTTAGAGATGCTATTTACTTTATTTATAAGAAGCGTTATTTAAAAGGGTGAGTCGAAGTGAGGGTGAGTCTCTAGTATAATAAATGAGAAATAATTTCATATATGTAAATGACAAAACAAAATTAATGATCTTCATTTTAAGGCAAAAATGTATGATATTTTTTCATTCTATCTCTATCTCTATCTCACTTATGTCAAGCGGGACGTGTGATTATAAAGGGCTTATAGAGCATGGAGCATGATATTATGTCATGCATTCCATTTGAAAAATCTTAACTGACAGAGCTACAATAATTATAAAAATATAAGTTAATATCTTTATATTGTTTATAAATAGCCGTTAATAGTAGTAAGTACCATATAGGGAGGAAATCTATATATAATGTAATGAAATGGTCTTCGTTTGAGGCTCAATCACGCCTAAACCACTGATCGTATCGACATGAAACTACCACCATTCGATGCGAAATTTTTCCTAGATGGTTTATGGCTATCTATTTTTTGAATTCCAACATTCCTTCATTTTTTTTATTGCTGTTTTACTTTTATGAAGATTTATCCCGCTAATAAAAACAAAAGATAAGCATTTTCTCTTGATTCTTTTGTTTTCATGGATTTCAGAGTATATTAAACGGATTATGGTTTTTTACATTCAGCTATGAATCTACTTACGGTAGTAGAGAACGGCTGGACCAATTGGGCTTTTTTTCTTTATCTTCAGAATTGTCAGGAGAAAGTTTTGTATGTAAAAAATTTTAAAAAAAATCCGATAAAAAGTTAAAAATTTCGATGATAATCGAAGAATTCCCATCTATATCACTCACCACGAAACATCGGGAACCATAAGACTTAGAAACGTGAAACTTGGTAGGAATATTACTTTTGCTATGTAGAGGTCAGCTATGAATAGATTTTAAGAAATTCATCCCCTAAAGGGGATTGCGGGGGCGTTAACAATGAACGATTCCCGTTTTTAAACTATAGATCCTATAGACTTCAAATTTGGTAGGAATCTTCTGTAAGAGGTGTAGAAAGAGGCCATGAACGAATTTTACGATAGCTCACCCCGCAGGGGGTTGCGGGGGTGGGTATTAACAATTAATATTTTTAATTTTCCAGCTAAAGCTCCTACAAGCTCTAAATTTTGTAGGAATTTACTATAAGTGATGTAAAAATGATTTATGAACAAATTTTACGATATCCCACCCCAAAGAACATTGCGGGGGCGTTAACAATGTAAATTTTCAATTTCCAAGCGATAGCTCCTATAGACTCCAAATTTAGTGAGAGTGTTCTATATGTAATATAAAAATGATCTTAGAGCGGATTTTACAATGAATCACCTCCAATAAGGTTCGCGGGGGTGGGTGTTAACAATAAGAAATTTCAATTTCGAAATATAGTTTCTAAAAATTCTAAATATGGTAGGAATCTTTTATTATTCACATAAAGATCATCTCAAAATGGATTTCAATAAAGTCTACTTCCGATAGGAATTGCGGGGGTGGGTGTTAAAATATAAAATTTTAATTTCCAACCTGTAACTTCTACAGACTCCAAATTTGGTGGGGATCTTCGTGTATGTAGGGATATTCGTTTATTTCCTTACAACAATCATCTTTTTGGCAGCGGAGAAAAAGTCATTGAAAGGTTTCCAAAACTTAACTTTACATGTAGCTATCCAGTCAACGGACTAAGAATTTTACATTCATTTTACTTTTGCAGACTACATAACCGACGAATTCTTTTATTGCGGGATCGCGGAATTGTAACAGATTAAAATGAATGCATTTTCCAAGCACTTGAGATGTGGAAAAGAAATGTAGTTACTTATTCCAATAGAATTCATAAAAAACATGAACAATTAATTTTCTATAAAAAATTGATGTCACGGAGAAAATTTTAGTTAACAGAAAATTCGTCGCACTTGAACCTAGACAGATTTCAACTTCACATATGAGACTTGCAATGACTTAAACTTAAACTTTCAATGCTCATTTCAAATTTTTTTCTTCATGTCAATTATTAATAATTTTTGGAAGAAAGGCACGGAAATGTTATAATGATTGCACATTGAAAGTTACAATGAATATTAGTGA
Organism: Boloria selene; assembly: GCA_905231865.2. NCBI lineage: Eukaryota > Metazoa > Arthropoda > Insecta > Lepidoptera > Nymphalidae > Boloria > Boloria selene. The sequence continues at coordinate 8,175,131 of HG993140.1, read as the reverse complement.
GAAAAATCACCTGGATGAAAGATACAGGCTAAATCGATGGAATTTGGAATTTGTGTAAGTCTAAACAATATCGATGCTTACAGTTCTATCCGCGGGGTCTATTTATGTTCATACGAATATAAAAAAAGGAGAATAATAAAAATATTAAAAAAAAATAAGAATGAAACATAAAATGTAATTTATTTCCTTTGTCAATTCGCCCAGCGAAGCGGGCGGGAAACGGCTAGTGTAGTTAATATACACAAAGGTAATTTTTAATTTAAATAGTTGAATATTTTCTATAAGCTATACATATATGCTCTGCTGTATGTGTATGTAAATTCTATAAAGACATAAAATTCAGATGAAATTTTGCATCTTACAATTACTAAATGCATGTTTTCCGTAGAAAATTGAGAAAATTTTGTGTGAATTTTCATTGTGACATTGTAAGTAAAGGTATCATTTCTATATTAAATTCGAACTAACGTACCGTACTACGCTTAAATTCGAAAACTGCATAGGTTTTATCAAGTAACAGAATTAAATCAAATTATTCTTAGCTATACTTTTTATCGCAAATATTCCTAAAACGGTTATATAGTAGTTTGAAATACTTTCATATATTTTCGCGAAATATTTGTTTTTTGATTTCTGGCGTCTCTTATGCTTTACAGAATTATTATGGTCACGGAAAAATCTAGAATAGAGCATCTGATAAATCCGAAAAGATTTATTTATGTTATTAGAAATATAAATATGATACAAATACAATACAAAATACGAACTTTACGACAATCATTGCTAAAGGCAATTAAATTGCAATTAACCTTAATTTTTGTTATTGCATTTCATATTATAAGTATTAAGAGCAATATAAACGTAATTGTGATATATGTAAATGGTTCACACGAAATAAGAGAGAATAAAGTGAATATTTGTTTGAACATTTCAACGTTATCTAATAGATGGATTTTAATTACAATAGATGATACCTTACTTAAATAGTAAAATATTATTGAGTTTTGATAAGTAATAAGTATATGTACCTATGTTATGCATTTCTCTTAGCATACTTTTTATATTTCATAACGCAATTTTATGTTAATATAACTTTACTTAGACAACTAAAATAAAGTTTGTTCTAGATTCTATATATTTCACATCCTAATTCCTAATTTATAGTTTTCCCATGTTTTCTGGTGTGTGTATAGGGTAAACATACCGGTTTACCGACCACTACCCCTTTTCGACCACTTCGCATGTTATTTTAAATAATAGACAGTGTTATAGACCGATCTTTTCTAATTTCGCGCCATTCGATCCAGGCGAACTTCACAGTTTATATTTTAACGGCATGACCTCGAAGTTTTCAAATTGAGCACTCAGTCGATCTTTCAAAATTTGGTGTATGAACGCGTGTAAAATTTAGCGAAAAAAATAGTGGGTGGATTGATTTTCAAAGGTAAGTTTTTAAGTGTTACTCTTACTTTATTGGTCATTGATTTGGTTTGTGTGTATTAGACATGTTTAATTTCAATATTCAAGTGCCTAAACTCATCAAACTTTTTATAATTTATGATATTTTTGGTGGTCGGACAATACGTTAACGATTAATTTCAAAATCTACTTTCCGACCGGGTGGTCGCAAAACCGGTTTATTCGCGTCGTTTTTCTTTGCCTTTATTGCGGAAACCTTAAATTCACCAACATACATTGCATTATATTTGTGAACAGCTAGAGTTTTGTGAATTTACAACTAGATTACGACCGCCTATATACCTTATATTTTCAAAGATATGGCCTTCCAAAATAGCGAATATTTAACGGCCGATGTCCAGTAAAAACAAAACCTGTCCCCGACCGTATGAAAACTCCCTTATAATCTTACTAATATTATAAAGGTGAAAGTTAAGATGTATGTTTGAATGTTTGTTACTCAAGCACAAAATTTGGTACAGAGATAGAGTATACTCTGGAATAACACATGCTAATTTTTATCCCGGAAAAATATATAGTTCCCTTGGGATATATCTGTTTTTATTTTGTAAAGGCGAACTTATTCAAGCTTGTAAATAAGCTTATATGTTTTAATGATAATGGATACATTTTGGTTGCTGTGCTTGGTGTTAGAATTGTGCTTGTTTTTTTATCAGATGGCACCTATCAGTAAAGAAAAAAAATTAAGAGCCGCGCCACTTCAACCCCTAAACTTTCCTTTGAATTTAAAAGTCCTTCTAAAAAGCGTACGAAAACGCTAGGGCGAAAATTTCACATTTCGCACAGCTCCATTAAGATTCCAGAGTTTTTCTTATATATCTCTTATCGACATCTCAATATCACCATTTAGTGACATTCAATTATCACAAATCTTTAGCTTGGCAACAGTACTAAGAAAAAAGAGATATAGCGAAAGAGGACAAAGAAAACTAAATTAAGAAAAGAAAGCTCGAAAGAGCTAAAGAGAAAAGAACAACTATTTCACCACCACCAACCATCAAAGAAGAGAATTAAAAAAAAAAGTAGAAGAAACTCAATCCCGTGTTAAATATGGTTCTTGTGATCTTGACCTTAATACCGTTACTTAATTTTATTTTTAAGTCGTAAATAAGAGTAAAAATACACAGCTTTTGTGAATTTATTAATTGTATTATTATCATACTATTATAAACCTTACAGGGTATTACACAAGAGTCGTTTTTCTACCGTAAAATATGTGGCCGATAACCAGTGCACTAGTGGACGATAACTGGGTGAAAAGGCCGATAACCGGTATATTTGCTATTTTTACGAATATATATTTTTATTAAATTATGTATCACTGATACATCTATAGGCGCTAGGTTTAATGAAACTAGACTATTGTAGGATGAAATGATATTTTTTTGAAAAATCTTGAAGTACAACATTATGATAAAAATCAACTCCGAAGTCAACAAGCCGCTTAAACGGTCGATAACCGGTATGTTTACCCTATTTTTATTAAAATTATTTAGCATTATGCTAACTAACTGTTGCATTATGATTATAAAGGATTTTTTCGCTGTTAATCGTTAATCATAATATACTAAAGATTAAAAACACTAAAGATTTTTAATTAACTAAACTTTGTTCAATTTCCATCGATAGAATAATTCTAGAAATTAAATTATAGATCACTATTGTATACAATGTATTATAACTGAAAAGTATGCACCTTTACAAACTATTTTGTGTCGCAATAAAAATTATACAACAATACTAATTAATTATACAATAAAGTATCGTAATAATAATTAATCATATATATACAAAAACTATTTACTTATTGCTTCAAATCAAGTTATGACTTATCGTTATTTCTAGGACGAATGAATATAATAACAAATTCAATAGATCAGGTCATGCACAGCAAAATAACAGTGCGAATGGAACCGTAAAAACGTTGTAAAAGCCGCTATTTTTCACGGAATAATTGATATCAGAATGAAAATAGTAATAAAATTACCGTGCAGTCATCCGAACATGATGCTATGATGTTATCGTTGAACGGATTCCACTTTATGTCAAGCACGGGGCCTTTGTGACCGGTGACACGACTTGCGTTGAAATCTAGCCGACCAGTCTGAAATTAACAAAATTATTAGTATTATAATAATATACTCTTTATTGAACACACACACACACAACAAGAAACAAAAAATAAATAAATAAATAAATACAACAAGGATTAAGTACATGAGGCGGCCTTATCGCTAAAATAGCATAAAAATCTATATAATAAAATTCTAGCATACATAAAATTGTAACTGAGTGTACATTAAATATTTTTTTGAAAAATCTTACTGAAAAAGTAATTATAAATTATTATTATAATTACTATTTCAGTTTTAATGTTAATATTGTAATTTATATACGATACAAATGCCGCATTCATAGTTTTTTTACATATTTGTCTGTCTATATATAGCTGGTTATTCAGATAAACTTAATATAGGATAGGTACTTTTTACAGCAGGAAAATATCACATCCCTGAAAAAATTATAGGTAGGTCCTAGCGGTTAAAACGCATATAAATAGAAAATAATGATATAAGATTATAGATTGGCAATAGTTTTTGCTCGCAGCCATTTGTTTAGGACTGACAAGGTAATAAACTGCGGGTGGAATCAGAAAGAAACATTGTATATTTTAATTAAAAATCCATAGCCTTGAAGTTTCGGAAGTAGGCATTTACCACAGCAACAAGCAGTCGGCATAATAATGTTTAATTGCTACCATCAAGACACTTATGGTGTATAGAATAATATATATTATGGTTGAAAATTGTTTTACATATTCGTCTATGGTATATGTATGACTATTCAATTACTACGTAAATAGAAGCGTATATTATTTGGCATGTTTTAATTTCGAAGGCACCCAACGCTATGGAGACGAATGTGCTCGAACAATTAAGTCAAGTAATTACGTCGCAATTCGACACACGTAGTGTGCCTTGGGAGTTGAGACGAACTGTGGCAATATAACTGTTATTACATTTCAGTTTCATTTTCTCACGCAAACTCTAAGGTTCAGAAAATAAATTATATACCTATGTTATTTACCTTTTGATTTATATATTATAGCTTCCGATACACGAAAATTGAGATTACTTATAGGTACTATTTCTCATAAATAAGTTGCACAGATATCCCTATTTAAATTACTTCTGTTTCATTTCTAGATGTACCATAAAAGAATTAAGTGATAATAAATGGGAAACGTGGAAAGTGCAATGTTTATAAAGCCACTTTTTGACTTGAGATTTGCGTAATTTTTAGTAATTTTTCAAAATGATAACTAATACCACCTTTACCATAAAAGATAATATCGTGAGAAAATCTACACTTTTGAGTGAACCTAATTAGTATTCGAAAGACGTATTTAGTCTTAATATTATGCCGAAAAGTAGGATGTTAAAAGGAGTTAAATTAAGTTCCATCTATTTTTATTCGATTTTTCTAGGACTAAAGTCCCGAAAGAGCTCTTTTTTAAAAATAATAATTTTTAAAATACAATACAAACGTTTAAACTGAATATGAGTGCATACATTTAAGTAGTTTACCAAGTGCGTATTGTCAAGTCAAGGTGTCGCATTATTCCACTTTGTTAATATAATGCATTTGTGGTTATGAATGGCTAATGCAGCATGACAATAGGTGATAAAATATTTCATTTTGTATGTGGCACTATCGTTGCGTGCTTCGATATCAATTAAAAGCAGGATAATAACTGAATTCAATATTCAAATAAAAATTTAGAAATAAAAGTAAAAGTTATAGTACTTCCTAACCTATTATGATAGAGTTATATTTTAATTAATTAAAAATGATAATCAAAGTGGCCATATTTCTGCTTAGAAAATGTAAGCCACGACCGGAATGTACTAAGCCTGTCGCAGTACCTATACAATGTTATCTACATTATACAATCATTCACTGTGAACATGAACACTCCATCTTTTACATTATTTGTAAATAATTTCATTCTAAACGAGCTTTTTATGCAGGTTCTTGTAATCAAATATTATTTTAAAAGAGCAACAGTACTCATTGCGTTTTGTCGCCGGCTCATTTTGACAAAACTGGCTTTCGAGCTGATGGTAAAGCGTGGAGTTACATACCTATCTACTGTCATAAAATTTAAATTCTATATTGTAATAATGTTAAAAATGACGACTTAAAATTATTGTAAGTCTATTTTGCTTACAATAACAAACTGATATTTATATACTACATAACATACAAAATATGTATGTAGATATACATATTACGTACGTATTTTCTATTATTATTTTCGAATATTACTATTTTCTTAATCTCATATTATCCGATACAGTTTGTATTCTATCGATCGAAGGTGGTGATGTTGAGTCAGAAACCTTTATACTAGGCAAGTTAACAACTAACAAAATTCTACGATTACGACGCAACTAACGTTAAAACCTAATAGATGTACAATGTACATACATTGATTAATGAATAGATTACTATTCAAGAAGGTTAAATAGGTAGTATATAGGTATTCAAAAAGGCCATTTCGTGGTTAGTGTATCTTTGATATACGTATCCTTGCGGCTTTAACATCGTCTGATTAAATTAAAATATCTGTATGCGTCATACAATATGTTGTACTTACGTATAATAATGATTTTATATCGGTATATATACCTAAATATACTTTGTTTCAGGTATCACGTGACCCGTTATGAATTAATATAGGTGTCCTACTTAGATAAGCGTTTTCATTATTACAAAAGTGTTAAGGCTGCTCTCTCGAAAAAATCAACATTTTCGAGATCTTTGAGATCACACTGCCTTTCAAATATAAATGCTATAACTCTTATACTTTTTTACGTAGTTTTTCATTTCAGTCTGAACAAACGTACAAAAGCAGAAACATGATTAGTTAAGTTTTGTAACACGAAAAAAATTATATAAAACACCATTATTTTGTCTTATTTTTGCTTTCTTGTTTGGCTGAATATAACTTATTAACTTGAAACTTACATTGAAAAATATTTCAAAGTCAGTGCTAAAATTGCACAAAAGTATAATTAAATATTATTTGAATCTTACTCTCTAAATTTAAAGAAATAGTTTTGGCGCTTACGGCTTTTACTTCCAAGCCACTGAGTCGCCCTGCGCGGGGCGAGGGACGCGTGGATGCCGTCACCGCCCATCAAACTCAGTGCCGCTCACGCATTACTGGACGACGGACCTACGTTCCTATTCCTACGCGTGAACTTGTTCCCGACTTGCATATCATATTTAGTGAATCAACAGAAAACATACCTACCAGTGTTACAGTATTACATCATGCCAAAAAAAATGAAATGATTTGCGTGAACATGCTGCCAAAATGAGAGAGAGAAAAAGGTAAGTGAAGTTTATAACTCTAATTGTAATAGTCATTTACCTATTACCTACCTGTTTTAATTTGAATTGAAATGAAATTATGTAAGGAGGTACCTATGTGAATGTTGGATGCTATTGCTTATTATTGCTTGATAAACGTTCCTTCAAACCACATATAGTATAAAAAATTACGACTCGAATACAAAAAAACTAATTGAAAATATTCAAAAATGAAACCACAGGAAATTATTTTGGTTTTAAAACCATCATATGTTCGCGCAAGCGAAGTTCGCTAAGGTCATGCACCCCTAGAAAGTGACGCGAAACTCAATAGTCATGTAATTTTGATCATAGTAATAATATTATCATTCTCAATTACTATAGTTCGATAAAATGCTTAGGTTTATCAGTAAAAGTATCTGTATAATTTATTTACAAAAAAAACTAATAAATTATATTTAATTTGTCTTTCAGAGAGAATTAAAAAGATTTTTAGCGACTACTTTACTTCTAATTATTATAAACATGACATCATTAAATTATTTTAAAAACCCCATCACTATCAACATACGAATAATTATCTACATATTTTACGAGAGACAGGAAAATATGCGTGCAAGAAAGAAGTTTATTAGTTCTTTTAGTGGGATTAACATTATGATACTTTTTCACCCACTTGCAGGTACAACTCCATTAGGTTACTCTTACTACAGAGCATTGCAGCGTAAGATGACCTACACATAGAATAGTTACATGTGGCCTTCCTGTATGGTGAGTTATCTGAGGAGATATACCTGAGGAGATATAGGTACATGGAGCTGCCAGAGAGAGTGGAAGCTGAACCTACAAAAGTATGTAAGTTAGTTAAATCCATATATGGACTCAATCTTCTAGATGTTGAAATAAAAATTTTGTTCATTTTTATCTACTTATGGGTTCAAATCATCAGTTGGATCTCTTAATGATGTCAAAGTTTTTTAATTCATTATGTTGATGATGGATTATTATTAAGTAAAAGTAAAATTATTTTGTCTATGATTTGAAGTGGTCTCAAACAAAATTTTAATATAAAGTTATTAAATTTTAACTCATTTATAGGTATGGAAATAAATAAAACTATGGAATATAATAAGTATAAATCAAAAACATTATATTAAGTCAATAATAAATAAATTTAATTTGTCAGATGCTAGAAGTAGCAGTACTCCTGCTGATATAAAGTACATTTATGTAAGAATACAAGTAATGTGTCTGTTAATTTTCCATATAGAGAAGCAGTGGGAGCATTATTGTTTTTGACTTCTGTGTCAATTTTAATGTTGTAAGTAGGTATATAAATGATCCAGGTCCTTCATATGTAACTGCATTTAAAAGAATCCTTCGTTACTTAATAAATACAAAAGAAAAGTCTATTGTGTATAAAGGTAGTATAGATTTAGTCGGCTACTCTGATTCTGACTATGCTGGTGACTTAGATAGTAGGAATTCTAACACAGGCTATTTATTTTTAAGGAATGGGGGTCTAGTCACTTGGTCAAGCCGTAAACAAAACACTGTGGTGTGGCTTTATTCACTACTGAAGCCGAATACATGTCTGCCAGTGAAGCCATAAAAGAAATATTATGGCGTAAATAATTTTTAAATAATATTGGGGAGCCCCAGGAATCTTTCACTTTGAATATAGATAATCAGAGTGCAATAAAATTAATAAATAATCCTGTATTTCATAGGAGATCAAAGCATATAGGTATTAAATATAATTTTATAAGAGAATGTATCTAAAATAATTAATATTAAATATGTAGAAAAAGCATGCCAACGCAGATTTACTGAACAAAGCTTTGCCTGTAAATAAGTTTAATTTTATTAGAGATTTGGAAATGTACTTAGAAGCATATTTTATACATATAAGAAATTATAGTTTGTTGTCAAGAAGCTTAGATGACTTAAATATATATTATATAAGTAAGGTTAAGTTTATATGTTACATAGAAAAGATTAAAAATGAGTTCTTTATTTGTTATAAGAGTGACACCTTTAAATTTAAGTGGGAATATTAGATAAGTAAATTTAATGTGTTAGAGAAAAATGGTTGAAATTGGAGGAGGCCTTATACCCTTTGATTATATACATGCCTATACCATAGTAAAAAGAATGACAAAGTAGGGCAACTTCATACAAACGCACCGCGCGCGGCTTGAATGTGTGCGTCATCGTATCTTTACGTTGCCGCACGCACACTCAAACAATATCTCGAACCGTTTATCAGTGCGCCAGTCAAGGCTGACGCCGCACAAGTTTCGCGCGTCACGGCTTTTCACTATATGAAAAATGTGTGATATTCGTAGAAAAAATTATTGCTGTGTGTTTGGGTGTCTAAATTCTTCATCGATTCCAGAGTTGTCTTTGTTCAGATTACGTACTGAACAGGAAAGGTAAACAAATCACTTATTCTAGCATATAATTTATACTTGATGATGAAATACTTATGTAGGTACTTTTATTTTTGTTGTTTTAGTTTATTATTTTAATAGGATGTGATATGATTTTATTATTATACATATTATACTTTTCATTTTTTTTAATTGTTACTAATAGCATATTTATGTTTTTGTAAACGCAAGAAATTAAAGGATTTATTTTATTTTCTACTGATATATCAGTTAAGCAAGTCAGGCCTAATAAAAATAATCATAAACATGTAGAAACAAAATGTTTTACATTCTTAAATATATATAAATAATAAATATTTTTTAATAACACACCCGGCCCAATGCCAATTTCTGAGCACTGAATTAAAATTTAGCTACAGTGACAACCCTGTGACAGGCAACTATGGTAACTATGACAGGTAATTAAATCGCGGATTGGGCCGAAGTTGCCCTACTTTGTCATTCTTTTTACTATGCCTATACCCTATAAAGGGATTTCTATAAAAATATTAAATAAAAATATATTTATAACTTATTACTAACAATAGATATACATAAATACTTACTAACATTAGTTTAAAAAAAGATGCATATTATAACACTTCATAATATTTATATAAAATACATAAAAGGTTTTATTATTATTATTATAAATTTAAGGTGTCTTCGTAAACTAATTTAGTGAGTCTTCATAAATACTGTATTAATACTTCGTAAAAAATGTATTCTTTCTCTTGTGTCAGCTACTGTAATCTGTATAATATACTAGTGTGTTTAATAAAAACTTAAATTATCAAGAATTCTTATTTTTAACCTTTCTGAAATACTACTGCGATTCAATAACTTCAATATGTGTGAATAAAAAACTTGCTTATAAAGTCAAAAAACAGTTTCATTTTAATTAATTGAGTGAGTGTTCCGTTCCCTTTTTGCCTATTACCTTCAAAAACTACCTAGGTATTTTTAACCGACTTCCAAATAGGCGGAGGTGAACGGAATCATCTTATTTATGTATGTTCACGAAGACGCCTGAACCGATTTGGATTTTTTTTGGTTGCGAAGGGTTTACTACCCAGGTCCAATTTAAATTTTATCGAAATCCGTCGAGCGATTTTTTAAAAATTATAATTGACATATGACAATATTGTTTGAGGACTAAAATAAAATGAATTTTTGCAAAATTAAAAACAAAATGCCAACGTCAGGTCACGTCACGGTGTTCCCAGGCGGTCACCCATCCAAGTACTGACCGCGCCCGACGTTGCTTAATCGGACCGGTGTGTTCATATATTGATTGAAAGATAATTTACTGTGATAATATAAGTGATAAAAATTGTTTCTACTATTACTTTGAGTAGTACGTTTGTAGAATTTGAGGTTAGTTGCCGGTATGTATTATTTATTTACATCATAAAATAAAATAATTTTTTACATTATTATTTAATATGTAACAAATGTTCAAATAAATTAATAATAGATACAAATAATAATTATTTTATTTATGTAAAAATATTTTTTATGATATTTAAATAAACTTAATTTAACTAGATAATGCTTTATAATAAAACTTTCAATGTATTAAATACTCTTTTTTCTATTATTATTAGTGTCGTTTTTATAATTGCATAAGTTGATGAAAAATGCTATGCAATAGCTTTACCGCGGCAGTCCCCGATTGCCACACATTTTTTTTTAAATAAATTGCTCGAATATGTTATTAAAAACATTTTTCTACAAATTACCTGCTTATTATGTCTACACTAATAATGGGAAAATATAAATTAAAAAAAAAGAAATCCGAATTCCGGTAGGTAAGCCACTCGCCGGCGGCCGACGTACCTTGTGGTCTAGCGGCCTGACATAAAATGCGCGCGTAAAAATGTAGCGGAGGGAAAGCGAGTGGCGCGGGGAATATGACAAGCTCCGCCCAGATCCTCAAGGCCGTTGGCTAGTACCGCAGCCTTAATAAACTTACGTGATCCAAAGGCAGTACAAGGAAAGCACCGCCGCCCGCAACTTCCGTGACGATCGCAACGAATTTAGGGTTCACCGCGCAAAAGTTGGAATCGTGCGCATTTCTGGTGATCTTTATGTTGTCGTAACATCTTTCTCTCTTAAAGGGTACTCCATATACATGGCGGAATTTGGAGCTTCTCACGCCACGAAACCATACCTAAAACACAGCGAATTTAAACTTAAAACATTAGAAATAATATTAATTTTATAAAAATAGGTAATACTTTATTAGATTAACGTTTAAAAATTTAAATGACAGTTTCTTTTCTGATTTTGTAGATAGTCTCTAACATTAACATGTTTGCTGTAAAACATCCCAAACATTAGAAAAAAATCGTAAAATAAGGCCCCGAAAGAAATTGGAAAAGGTACTGTCATAAAATAAATAAAATAGGTACTTTATAAAATTATTGTTTGAAAGTTTTGTACAGTGATTAGAGAACGCCTTTGAACTTTAAAACTCCAATAGTAAAAGTACCGACCTGCTAATTAACAGGCGACTTGTTGATTACGAGCAAGTTCTAAGAAATTTAAATTACAATAAATTTAGTTGAAAAGTAGTATTACATCCAGTATCTAATACAGCGGCATATTGTTTATTACTGTTACTAATAACAGCTGATAGACACTAAAAGAATCGGATCAATAGTTCCGGCAATCATCCTATGCCAACGTCCTACATCCACAAATCACCCTACACAGTTACATATAAGTATAACCATTTATAAAGCTATTGCTTTCTTGAACAGTTTTTATGCTTTATATGTTCGTCAATTGAAATTCTACTTACATTGAAATTAAGTAAATCATGCCAATTCTTAATTGTTGTGATACATGCGATCGATGCTTTTACCCTCATCCAGTACCGACCTATCATGCTTATAATTTTTTATGGGAAATGTTTATTTCATATTCATATTTTACCACGGAAACAGTTTTCAATATTTTTTAAGATTATTAGTAATTTATGTGCGCAAGAGCGTAAATACGTTGATGTAGGTGCGATAATTGACACTATTGTTTAAATAGTTTTCACATCGAAAACATTCTTCTTGAGAACTTTATAGAAAATACAAAAGGCGAGAACTTAAAGTAAAAGTAACTAATAGCGGGTTCTCATTATAGGTTCATGATACTTGCAGTAAATAAAAGAGTCGGTGATTGATGGCACAAAATATATGAAACAGTACAAAAAGCATTCCTAGTAACAGTACAACAAGCATACAATATAAAACTGCTAATCTAAGAAAAAAGCCTTTACCTGTGAATTAGTCATGTCGTCTCCACTAAATGGTGCTATCAAAGCATGCACTACGTAAAATTCACACTCCAAATCTATGAACACTGGTGCATTTTACAAAAAATAATCAATTAAATAAGGAATTGAAAATTCAGGCGCCCACAACATCACGAGCTGCGAAATAAACACTGAAAAGTTCAAAGTAAAAATGATAGCCACAGAAAATGAAACAAACGAAATTGTGCAAATTAAAGTAACAATACGTAATAGACGCTACATCACGAATGAGCAGTGAGCGCTTAGGCAATTTAAAACTATTTTATTATACGTGATTATGGCAGTAGAGACGCGTGCCTAGAGCGGCAAGCGAAAAAAAAGTGAAAAGACGTGTTACGATGTATTTACTGATGCTGAGGCTTGAGAGAAATTATTTTCATTGTATTGTGTGTGATAGACAGAATATCAATTAGTTGCAATTTAACTAATACATTCTATTACATAATTCATTTATGCAATGCTATAAACATTACTTTCTGAGTGGTACATTAATTTTTAAAAGGTTGATCGTAGTTTATGTAAAATTTTAATAATTTTTTGTTGAAAGTCATTCAAAATAATTTATACTTAGAAATGTGTTATGGAATTGTTTAATAGTTGCTAAAGTAAAATTTTAATATGTAGCTTGGAGTTACACTACAGAGTGGTATTTATAAAAGCGAAAACAATATGTAAATTTGTATGGCACAGTAAGTACAACCAGTTAAGTAACAATGTTTACTGCTATTTTAGTGAAAGGAAATTATTAATATTATGTATTGTTTAAACAAATATTAACTGTAGTAACAAATATATCATATGCTATATTTAATGAAAAACTAAGTCTAAGAATTATACCGGGATAATAAAAACTTCTGATTTTATTTAACTATAAAAAAATTATCTAAAATGTATATAATATGAAAGAATAATTTTCTAATTATGAAGTTAATATGCATTATGTGCCAACGGACTATATGAATAATAAAAGCACTACTGGTTACAAATGGTAATCTCAACAATTTAACCACTCCAATTACATAACATAGTATGTAGCACTCTCTTACAACATAGTTACACTAAGCATATTAATTCTACAAATTCTTGTCCAAATAAGACTGAAATTCATAAATTTCACATAAAATTAAATATTTATTACACTATAATATACACAGATGTCCTCAATTCAGATAGATTGACAAAATCTTTTGAATCAATAGTAAAATAAATGTAGGAAAACTATGACCTTCTCGGGAGAAATTAATGTAAAGCCTAAAGGAAACCTCATCATGTTAATCCAAAAAATTTTATTTATGTTTTGGTTTTCGTTACACATATACTCAACTAATTATATTAAATTGTATACCTAATTTATGCCTTATGTAATTTAAATTTGTATCCTTGTACATGTTATTGAATAAATTGAATGTAGAAATACTTTTTTAAAGTTATGAGCAATTTTTATTCTTATTTTTAATATAACAAGTTATCAAATCTTATTTTATCTTGGTCTTAGCAACCATTTAATATTATCAAATATATTAGAATATATTTGATAATATTAAATGTTTGCTTCTCTAACTTTAAAATAGGCAAGAAAATACGTAAATTTAAAAATATAGCGAAAAATAGAAAAAAATAATGCAACATAATTTAATTCTATCTCACCTTAGCGGCAGGTTTATTACATGCCCTTACGTCTACAAGTGCTGTACTTTTTGCAGGACTTTTTTCAGTTAGGTTTACATCTAAACAATTAATCTCTCTTATCAAATCATCCTTTACCGGAGGCATATCACTAAGCAAAATAATTAAGTTTTAAGAAAAGTACTCTGGTTAGCAGTATTTTCTTAATTTATATTTCAAAATAACTCCTTCAGAAGTTAAACTATTAAGCATTTATTAACTTTCAATGCAATAACATTACAACTTTAAACACAATTCGCACGATCCGCATCACATCACGAACAAAAAATCGAATTAAAATAGTTTGACACACAGATAAGAAATCAGAAAATATGTTGAATGCACCACAGATGTCAAAGACTGAAGTCATCATAGGACATAGTATTAATGTTTATTTAAAGCTAATAATGAACTATCGACTGTAACAAAACATAATAAAAACAATTTTCTAAAGTAATATATATAATGTATGAAAAGCAGAATCGTATAAATTATTTCATTCATAATAACTATATACCTACAATGTAAATATCGGTATGCATTTAAAGGGTAACAGTAATTATCACCATCGAAATAAATAATTTTTATAAATGTAGCACCAAATAAAATCACTTCACAAAAAATTATTTGAAAGAAATTTAGTAAATATTTAAAAGTGAAGTGACAGGGCTGCCATTAAAAAAAAAAAATGTTGCCGTGTTTCCGATGTCGGATTGACGTGTTTTAAAGTAAAAGTTAAAAAAACACCGTGTCCATCATAATGTAATGAAAATGTACACTTCGTAAGGTGCTGATTGCCGTGTTTTAGGATACGGGAACGATGTTCTGCCGAGTACTGTGTTATTTTTACTATTTAATGGCCCCTGATTACCGTATAACACGGCAATTGCCGTGTAAATGGCAACCATGAGTGACATACCTATAGATCTAGGGAATAAGTTTGTGCTGTATAAACATAGATGGCGCTGGTAACCGCAGTTAAAAGTCGTAAGACACTTAAATTTGTTTTATTAAATGTACTTGGTTTTATTTTATTTTTATGGAATTCCATTCAATTATAAAAATTTTAATATAAAATACGTCAAGTCACGCGTTGCAGTACACCTCGCCACCGCCTTCGGCAATGTGGCGTCACATGCACAATCGAATCGTGTATCGAGTTGTAGGAAATGAGTTATGACCATAGATGACTTATAGTTCATAAAAAATAGCTTGATCTCTGTGACATATGTCAAACTGACATTCCTAGGGTTGTCAGGATAAAAAAAAATGTCGATAGAAATTATCGACGTTTCTTACTATTATCAATGCTAATGTAACATATAATTGGGTTTAATCTAATTACTAAATTAAACGAATATTTTAATATAAAATGCATTTATCTTCCTAAAGGAGTTCACCTCAAATCAATATCCGAATCAGTTTCTGAATCGCTAAAACAATCTTGTAGCTTTATTATAAACTCTTGTTCGCAAATATTATCAAATCGAACGTCCCGCTCCCAATCTTCTTCCATTACTTTTCTGCATTTGGTTATCACCTTCTTCCAGTCTTCTACAGATACATTGTCGACCGCACTTTTTAATAACTGCAACATTTTATTCATCATATATATCTGGCAGCGTAACCTTAAAAGAAAACATATTTTTACTAAGATTAATTATACAGTAGTTAATACTTAAAGTCCCTATCTAACGAAATTCAAGCAAACAAACCTTTGACTTGGGCCCAGATAAGCTCGATCGGATTATACTGGCAGTGGTCCGGGGGTAGTCTTATGACGGTATGGTATGACCCTTTTCGTGGGCTATATCATCTAAGACATACGTTGGAGTAGTACTTGGTTTATGCAGACCAACGACTCTTAATAATTCATTTATTAGCATAGTTTTATTGGCCTCTATTCCTTTTTCTTGAAGCCATGCAATGATTTTTAATTTTGTTTTGCCGAAGTTGGTGGTTTGTGCTTTTGGACCGAGTGATATGGGGCGTTATCCATAATAATGCAATGTGGCTCCTTTAAAAGTATTGTCGCGAAATATAGTGCAAACTCGTCATAATAGCACGCTTGTACCATGCCTTACAACAGCGAATGTCAAGTTCTAACTTTTGACAATTAGATAACAAGAACAGTTTATTACAAATTTTAATGTGACAGAAAGAGATAACGCATTTTCAGGAACAATTTGGAAGTTACTAGAAACATTTTGAATTTTCGATACTAGAATGTTCTAAATTTACGCATATAAAAAGGCCGGCAGTGTGTCGAGAGTTCAGTTGAAGTTCGGAGTTGAGTGAAGATTGCGAAGAGATACGAAATAGCGGAAAGGTGAAGAAGAACATAGTGAATTATTAAAAGTGGTGGTTTATAGTGCTCAGAGACTAAATTAAACTAGTGTTGTGTACAAACTGCGCGTGTATATTAAGTGTAAATAAAACAACTTTAGTGCGAGAAACGCTTTTAATTTCCGATCCCGAACCCGTAGAACGTAACAATTGGTGTCAGAAGTGGGATCGGAAATGCCGTTAGTACCGAGGCACGAGAAGGAAGGAGTCACTACACGCGCAATGGCAGAACAGCAAAGGGAAGACTCTGGCGCTAGTACATCGAGTGGAGAGTCCGTGGCTCAACAGGGCACCTCGCCAGATATGAACGCCCTTTTGCAACAAATGGCGTTCATGATGCAAGAACAGCTGCGCGCACTACAAGAAGAACAGGCTCGCCGCGAGGAAGAACGTGCACGCCGCCAGGATGAACAGCTGCGCGCACTCCAAGAAGAGCAGGCTCGCCGCCAGGATGAACAGCTGCGCGCACTCCAAGAAGAACAGACCCGCCGCGAGGAGGAACGTGCACTCCGGCAGGAGGAACAGCTGCGCGCACTCCAAGACAGCATTCACAAGGACGTAATAGTCGCACTCCAACAAAATAAGGAACGGGTTGAAGCGATTGAAAGGGAAGTCGAGGGAATAAAGACAACACTCGTTGAGGCCATAGAGGAGTATGACTCAAAACTATCTAAAATTGAGAAAAGAGTCGATTACATGGAAACTCACAGATTACCGCGTAGTGTTGACCTCAGTTCATCAACAGCAAAGATCTTTAAAGTCCCTAACTTCGACGGCAAATCTTCTTGGGCTGCATTCAAGATCCAGTTTGAGACGATCAAGGAGACAAGTGGATGGACAGATGATGAAGCCCGATCTGCCCTTACCGTCGCACTTAGAGAAGAGGCTTTAAATGTATTGGAGGCGCTTTGTGCTAGCGACCCTGGCAGGAAGACCACATACAGTGAGCTACTTAACGCTTTGGAGTCGCGGTATGGTGATAGTCATCTAGAGCACGTGTACAGGGCTCAAATTAAAGACCGTACACAACGAGCCAATGAAACCCTGCAGCAGTGGTCCATAGAGATTGAGAGGCTCGTACGGAAGGCATATCAATCCTCGCCATCCGCCATAGAAACCATTCTTCTGCAGGCTTTTGTGGACGGGATTCGCGACTCGGAGGTACGTGCTGCTGTACGCCTAAGACACCATATAAGTCTCAGGGAAGCTGTCGCTCATGCTCTAGAGATTGAAGCTGTGCGTCATGACTCTAGATCTTGGAGGGTGCAGGAAGCTACCACGGGAGGATTATCCGTCCGGAGACGTGTTTTTAACCCAAGGTGCTACGAGTGTGGTGAGCAGGGCCATCTTCAAAGTGACTGCCATACAAGGAAAAATGGTCGACTACAGGCAGATGTTGGTGTAGCAACCAACGATCAAGTCAGAGGAGAATTGATCTCGGACAGATCTAGGAGGTGGGCGCTGGCCGGGGGATCTACAACCCCACCGATAGAAGTAAAACAGGCAATAGATGGAAACACTTTGGTTATACAAGGCGCTATTAATGGAGTGACATGTAAACTGACACTGGATACCGGAGCTTCACGAACTGTCATTAATAACCGAAAGCTGAAACACATTGCGGACAAAAATTTGCAAGATAGAAAGCACATCACCCTTATGACAGCCACCGGTCATCGCATACCTGTTTGGGGGGAAAGAAAAATTGCTATAAAAATTGGGGACCACATCTATTGGCATAACGCAATAGTTGCAGATATCGTGGATGATTGTATCATTGGATTGGACTTTCTTCAAAATTACCAGTGTACGATTGACATGAAATATGGAGTTTTAAAGTGCGGAAATAGAGAAGTACCGATAAGTGGTGGAGTTCAGGGGAAAGTTTGTTGCTTAAGAGACACTGCTCTTCCGCCAAGATCACAGACTCTAGTACCTGTCGCTTTACCTCAGAACAAGTCAGGTAGTCAATGGTGCTGCACTATTATAGAGAAGTATGAAGATGAGAGCTCGTGGATCCCAGCAAGAGTTGTAGTAGGTAAAACTTCGACATCCATGGTTCCAGTGCTGAACACCAGTGACGCTACGCAAACTATTCAGAGAGGGGAAGTTGTGGGGACTTGCGAAGAGATAGCCTGGTTAAGCAGATGTCAACAGAATGAGAAGGTGCTTAACAAGGATAAAGAGCAAGCAATGAAACTTTTAGAAGACTGCGAAGAACATCTCACAAGTTCACAGAAGACAAAAGCTAAAAATTTACTTTACCAATATTCAGATTTGTTCTCGAAACATGACGGCGATATTGGAAGAACCGGTTTGGTGAAGCACAAAATTAATACTGGTGACATAGCGCCTATTCGACAACGACCAAGACGAATTCCATGGGCTAAGGAGAAAGAGGTTGACGACATGATCCAAGACATGAGAAAGAATAACATCATCGAACAATCTACTAGTCCTTGGTGTTCTCCAGTAGTACTTGTAAGGAAGAAGGATGGCTCTACAAGGTTTTGCATCGATTACCGCAGACTCAACGATGTAACCAAAAAGGACAGTTATCCCCTGCCTCGAATCGACGACACCTTGGACACTCTCAGTGGTATGAAATGGTTTTCAACTCTCGATTTGAAGAGTGGCTATTGGCAAGTAGACATGGACCCCGTGGATAAGGAGAAAACTGCGTTTTCAACTGGAAAAGGGTTGTGGCAGTTTAAGGTTATGCCGTTCGGGTTATGCAATGCACCAGCAACATTCGAGAGGTTGATGGAACGTGTACTCGCTGGATTACTAGGAGCAGCCTGCCTTGTTTACCTAGATGACATAATTATTGTGGGACGTGACTTCGAAGACCATCTTAAGAAACTCGAAGCAGTATTTGATAAACTAAGGGAAGCAAATTTAAAGTTAAGTCCAAAGAAGTGCTCATTCTTTAGGAGACAAGTGAATTACCTTGGACATGTAGTCTCGGAAAACGGAGTGGAAACGGACCCTAGCAAAATCACCGCTGTGAAAGATTGGCCGACCCCTAAGGACAAAACGCAAGTGAGAGCATTTCTGGGATTGTGCTCTTACTATAGAAGATTTGTAAAAGGCTTCTCTGACATCGCCAAACCACTTCATAAACTGACCGAAGAGAAGAGACCCTTTGTATAGGACAATAATTGTGAATCGGCCTTTCAAGAACTAAAGAAACATCTTTGCCAAACACCGGTCCTTGGGTATCCAGACACAAAGGGAGAGTTTATTGTCGACACTGATGCCAGCAATATCGGTATTGGAGGTGTATTGTCCCAGCGGAAGGGTGATCAGGAGGTGGTAATCGCATATTTCAGTAAGTCACTCTCTAAACCGGAAAAGAATTATTGCGTTACTCGAAGAGAGCTACTTGCTGTAGTGAAAACTTTACAACATTTTAAGAAATACTTGCTAGGACGCAAATTTTTGGTAAGAACCGATCACGCTGCCCTGAAATGGTTATTGGAATTCAAGGACCCCGAAGGACAGGTAGCACGATGGATTGAACAACTTCAAGAATTCCAGTTCGATATAGAACATCGAGGGGGTAAAAATCACAGCAACGCCGATGCTCTATCTAGAAGACCATGTGAAGACGACTGCAAGCACTGTCAAAGACAAGAGGCGAAGGAATTAGAATCAATTAAAATTATTAGAACAGACTCGTTAGATGAACGTTGGAGTGATGAAGCCATGAAGAGAGCTCAAGAAGAAGACCGAGATATACGACCTATCATGGAATGGTTAAGTAGTGGTAGGCCAAAACCTAAGTGGACTGACATAGCACAGTACAGCACCGCTACGAAAAGTTTGTGGGCACAATGGGACAGTTTGTTGTTACACAACGGAGTATTGTGCCGCAAATGGGAGAGGACACGTGGAAATGATAGCCATCTCCAACTTGTGGTACCTAAAATAAAAGTATCCGAGGTACTTCGAGCTTACCATGATGGTTCTTCTGGTGGACACTTAGGGGTAAGGAGAACGTTAATCAAGATAAAGGAGCGATTTTACTGGCTGCATTGTCGAGATGATGTTGAGGACTGGTGTCGGAAATGCGTGCAATGTGCCTCTGTCAAAGGCCCGCAGACCAGAAGCCGAGGAGCAATGAAATTATACAACGTTGGGGCACCTTGGGAGAGAATCGCATTAGACGTAGCAGGACCATTCCCAATTACTAACTCCGGGAACCGATACATTTTAGTTGTGATGGACTATTTTACAAAATGGCCTGAGGCATTCGCCATTCCAAATCAAGAAGCAGTAACTATCGCAAATACTTTGGTAAAAGATGTATTTTGCAGATTCGGCGTTCCGTTAGAAATACACAGTGATCAAGGAAGAAACTTTGAATCGCATATATTTCAGGAAGTATGTAAAATCATGGGGGTGCACAAGACTCGAACCACACCACATCATCCACAGTCAGATGGAATGGTTGAAAGGTTTAACCAGACTTTGGAACGCCATCTAGCTAAGGTTGTGGATAAACATCAAAAGGATTGGGACGAGTTTTTATCACTGTTCCTGCTATCTTACCGGACTGCTGTACACGAAAGCATTACCATAACACCTGCTTTTGCAAATTTCGGAAGAGAATTACGGCTACCAGCGGATCTATTAAGTGGTTGCCCGCCGGATACTCCCAGTTGCATCACCGAATATGTCAGCGAACTAAGAGCGAAAATGACTAGTGTTTATGAGCAGATACGAGATGCAGGGCTACAAGCAAGTGAACGCATGAAAACTCGTTATGACCGGAAGGCGACAGGAACGAACTTCGAGGAAGGCTCATTGGTATGGCTGCATAACCCGGTGAGACGAAAGGGTAAATCGCCTAAGCTACAACCCAGTTGGGAGGGGCCCTACAAAGTTATAACGAAAATTAACGACGTCACTTTCCGAATTCAACGTACATCTAGAAGCCCGGCTAAAATCGTGCATGTGGACCGATTAGCCAAGTATCACGGTAACAACGATGCTCGAGACGAGCATGTCTAAGGAGGGGGTAGTGTCGCGAAATATAGTGCAAACTCGTCATAATAGCACGCTTGTACCATGCCTTACAACAGCGAATGTCAAGTTCTAACTTTTGACAATTAGATAACAAGAACAGTTTATTACAAATTTTAATGTGACAGAAAGAGATAACGCATTTTCAGGAACAATTTGGAAGTTACTAGAAACATTTTGAATTTTCGATACTAGAATGTTCTAAATTTACGCATATAAAAAGGCCGGCAGTGTGTCGAGAGTTCAGTTGAAGTTCGGAGTTGAGTGAAGATTGCGAAGAGATACGAAATAGCGGAAAGGTGAAGAAGAACATAGTGAATTATTAAAAGTGGTGGTTTATAGTGCTCAGAGACTAAATTAAACTAGTGTTGTGTACAAACTGCGCGTGTATATTAAGTGTAAATAAAACAACTTTAGTGCGAGAAACGCTTTTAATTTCCGATCCCGAACCCGTAGAACGTAACAGTATAATATTACTTTTCTCTATGATTATAATTATCTTATCTGTATGTCTATCTGATGACTATATTATCATTTTTTATATAGTATAAATTTATTTTTATAAAAAATAATTACGTGGAATAATTGAAATGACAAACCCTTGGGAAGCAAAATCGAGATTACATTATAAAGTCATTTTTTTTGGAAGTGTAATAAGAGAAGGAACTATGAATTATGTCCGAATCTAATGAACCAGAAATTTAAAAGACTTTTCGCTTTAAACGACAATGTTTTCAGTCGATAAAACGAATTTAAGATGAAATAATGATCGTAGTTCCTTTTAAAGCTGAAAATGCTATTAGTCAGCATGCGATTCGGCTATTACTTACTGCATTTACTGTATCCGATCTGTAAAATAGCCTAATAATAATTAAGTAACTGACAAATGTATACATTTCAAGAGCACGAAATACATAATATAGGATATTTCATAGTTAACTTATGGTCACCAATTTACTTCTTGGTTCTAGTACTGTTGCTTTGTGTTAGTTTCCAATAAAGTTGCTATTAATGTAACAAACGTATGTTCATATTTTATTCAAAAACCATTATTCATAATTTTAGCTATACTATATACCTACATATATATAACTGTATACCTACATTTTTAGTGACAAGTGTCTACTGTCTCAACTCTCATGTTGGATTGCCATCCCGTCAGTAAGTCTGAGTATGTGGCAGGTGTGTGTTTGTGCATACATTTGCTCATGCCGGCGGACATTCCTAATGAAGGCAAACCTGTTGCTATGCATTTAATATCTCTTGGTCCTTGGTCGTGAAGTAGATTACTATTAACATACTTAGATTATTTTCCTTTAGTTAAATTCAGTCACGACAATCTTTATAGAATTACTGAGTTTATTTTTAATGATGGCCTTTTGAACATTGATGATTTTTTTCCTTGCATGCAAAATGCTTGTGTAATCTTCTATAATACAAAGAATATAAAGCTTATAAAATTGTTATTTTTATTATCTCTTTTATCATATTCAAGTTTCATCAGAAGCTGATATTATTTCTTTAATAATAACTGCGTAAATATCAAAAATATGTTCGCACATTTGACTGCGACATGATTGCGACGTATAAATGATCTAAACTAGCCGGCACTCGTCGTTGACTAACAGTTAGTTGCTCGCGATATCTTGTATGGTGTACTCGTGTCAATTATTTTATAATAAAATACATAATATATAATACATAATTATGGTCAAAGTACATAATTTTGGTGCAGGACCTGCAAAGTTACCTGAAGAAGTAAGCTTCATTAAATATTTTGTACAACATAAAGCTACTATTTCGAATATTATAAGAAGTATTAATGTCAATGAATTATTCCTTTTAGGTGTACGATGTACTTCAGAAAGAGTTTACCAACTTTGAAGGAACGGGAATTAGCTTATTGGAAACAAGTCATCGAACTGCACCTTATCTAAAATTAAATAAAGATGTTCAAGATGTAGTGAGGAAATTATTGTAAGTAATATTATAAAGTACATTTTTGTGGTACCTGAAAATTTTAATTTAAGAAAATATTTCTATTCAGATAAAATGTTAAGTTATTATTAAAGAGATCGTATAAATAGAAATAATAGTTTTTTTATTACATATATTATGTAAGTATCTATCTGTACAAAATTAATACAAAATTTCTTGCAAGGTACTTATTTCTCAGCCATATTAATCTTCCCATAAGTATAATTATTAATGATATTTATTTATAATCATTTGTTATGACATAGTTGTAGATAATTGTTCAGTGTAAAGTCCCGAAATAAGTGCCTACACACTTAAATAGACTACACTGGGAAGAAAAATATTTATTTTAAATAAAACTAGCTTTTCGGATTTTGTCGCGGATTTATTTCTTTTTTCGATTTTCAACGTTCCGAATGCTTGGATGCTTGGATGCATGCTCCCTAGAAACAAGGTTTTATTTAATTCACTTCGCTAGGCGTAAGTTGAAATAAATTAAACGATTTTATTAAAAAAATAAGTTACTCCTTATAACATTAGCTATCTGCGAGTGAAAGTTCCGTCAAAATCGGTCCAGGCCCAGCCGTTTCAGAGATTAGCCGGAACAGACAAACAGACCGTACAGAATATTATATTTTCGTCAAGTAAAAACTGTTAATTTGAAATTAAAAGCGGACAGTTCAATTTTATTTATATGTACTGATTACTTGACTACTACCTACTTACTAATGACTATCGACGTCTGAAACGAACGTAAGTAATAAATATTTTAATAAAAGGTAAAGTTATTAAAAGATATTATTTTTCATGTTTCCATCATAAAGAAATAGTTTTTATTACAACTAACTGTCCTCATAGTTTTAATGACTCTTATATGAGAACTTTTCACTGTTTCTGTTGTCCACAGAATTGGGTAAAATGTGTTATTACAATTGTTACTTGTGTTATTTTGAAAGGTTGTTATTATAATATATTATCTAACCTATCGATATGTGATAAAAATAAGAACGTAAAAAAAGTGTTATCATATTAATTCGAAAGTTTTCTTGTTATCTAGGTGCTAGGCAAGACAAAACTATAGGAATAGAGTATATGATAAGATAATACATTTGGAACTGAAAAATCAAATCAAATGATGTGATTATTATTAGAAAGTAACGTAAATTTTAACAATTTGTTTCGACATACAAAATCTAATGTAGGTATGTTCGTGTCAAAAAGAAGGGTATCTTTTATGTATTGGATTTATTTTAAACGTCGCTCTTAAATTATTTTAAATGTGGCTTTTGTGCCTCTTTTTAAGCCTTACAGTCTGAATTATCAAAATTTATTGATTTGAATGAAATTCCGAATAAAGATAGATCACTATGCGAGCGCTTCATAAATAACAAAAAAGTATCACGCCCGTTTATTAAAATTGAGTGCCAATTTATATTCCAATCGTCTCACGAAATGATTCGTCCTATTAATATCATATTGCCCCTCATTTTATCAGTCATTGCATGATGTTATGTTTATCAAGACAATGACCGGGTCGAACACATCGTACTTATTGTACCTCAATGTTATCTAATAAATTCAATCATCTTTAACTTTTCGATATATAAGATATATAAGTAGTAGTAACAAAAACATAATGTAAGCATTTTGATGATTTTTATACGAGTCTTGTTCTCTTTACAATTAATGCTAAGAAGGTACTTATGGGGTACAAAATATTCCTCCTATTATCCGTAACACTTATATCCGTTTAATTTTTTGGTAGATATCTTTAGTAGGTACCTATTTGACTAAAAATCCCCCTCGTAGTGAGGGAGGCCCGTGCCCAACAGTGGGACATTAAAAAGGGCTGATGATGATGATGATGATGATTATTAAGTCTAAAACCATCCAGAATTTTTTTACGAAGGCACCACAAAATTTACACAAAGATTATTCATAATATTAAGTAGTATTATATCAACTGAGAAGGATTCTATAGGAATCATAATTTGTTTTTTTTGCACACCGTACAAAATCCGGCCTAACCGATATTTCGCTATGATATGCTATATTATATAGAAGATAAAGATAATTATTTATGTTACCTACTCGTATAACGTATATTATTAGGTATTTTAAATGAATTATTATGTATATTAATTGGATTACTTAATTAAATAATTAAATTGTAGTTATAATACCTATATTCTATTTTTAGAGATGTTCCAAGCAACTATAAGATTCTCTTCTTATCGGGAGGAGGCCAGGGTCAGTTCTCAGCAGTACCACTCAACTTGATCTCCAGGACTGGAACAGCCGATTACGTAGTTACGGGTAAATACATAATTACATAATACTTATACAAAAACATTATTTACAAGCGTTCTACGGTACAGTTAAGGAAGGAAAAGTGTCTATTCAGCTTACGATTCACCTCGCGTCTTTACGTTAAGTGACTGTTTCCATTATACTTCAATTTATTTGTGTATATTTGTATAAAAAGAATATTTAGTGACGTTAGAGTGAAATAAAACAATATCAAAAAATACACAAAAATCGAACTTTAAAATAAAGTATAAACCAATTAACTAAAAAATAGGCGTCAAATGAACTCTACTTTTTAATAACTTGGACTTATTCCCATAAGTGGACTTATGGGAGAACTGCTTTTTACAAATTGAATTTTGGCCATCTCACTCTAATCCAAAGCCATGCCCTAACTTTTCTTCGTCAGTTCAGTTCATAATAATAATCGTGTATCATAAGCTGATTTCTCTAAGGACCTTCGGCTATATATACTTAATAGAGGCAGTCGCATTACGAAACAATTCGATATCTGGTTAAGACAAAGTGTGGTCTTGGATTACCATTAATAAGTGTAGGATATATATAATACATATGATTATATAAATGTATTATAAAAAGACTAGCGACTTACCATCGCTTTGCTAGGGTTCGTTCCTAATTCTACCGTGAGCGAAGCCGCGGGTTCCGCTAGTGTATTATACATATAAACCTTCCTCTTGAATCACTCCATCTAATAAAAAAACGCATCAAAATTTGTTGCGTACCTTTAAAAATCTAAGCATACATAGGGACACCAAGACAGCGGGAAGCGACTTTGTTTTATACTACTTATGTAGTGATTATTCACTGTTTCTAGGTGCATGGTCAGCAAAAGCAGCAAAGGAAGCTAAAAAGTATGGCAAAGTCAATTTGGTACTACCCCCTACAGACCGATACGTTGACATCCCAGATCAATCAACCTGGAACCTTGACCCTAACGCTTCATACGTACACATTTGTACCAATGAAACTATTCATGGTGAGGAACAAGCAACGTTATAAAAGTTGAAATAAACGTTTATATCAATTTCATATTTACAAGAGCTAGTCATGAATTAATGAAATTAATAAATATAATTAAACTAATATTTAATTTAATTAAAAATCATACAATCAAATCAGTCAAATTCAAATAACGGTATGTATTGTAAAAGGAATAATCGCATTGCAAACAGAGCTTTGTAACATTGATTTTGCTTTATATTAAATATTCGCTGAACAGTTTAAAGTTTAATCTGTTGAAAATTTTTGGAAACGGTCCATCAGAATTTTGTTCATATTTACAATGTTCTGTAATTGAATTCTAATGTAAAAAGTGGCAATAAAAGTGATTGTTTGTATTTACCTTATTACTTTTATATAATAATAATAAATAATATGTTTTTTAGGAATCGAGTTTGATTTTATTCCTGATACAAAAGGAGTCCCTCTGGTCGCAGACATGTCATCCAATTTTATGTCCAAAAAAGTCGATGTTTCTAAGGTAATTGAATAGACAGTACTATTCTATCTAGCTTACGATCTAATTAAAGACAATGTTTTTGGTAAAACAAAGGTTTTAATACGACGCTATCTTTTAAAGTAAACGCACATTTTATCATTTTCAGTTTGGCGTTATATACGGTGGAGCACAAAAGAATATCGGTACAGCAGGAGTTGCACTTGTTATTGTAAGAGAAGATCTTTTAAATCAGGTATTACCTATATGCCCCTCAATTTTGGACTGGACAGTTAATGCTAAGGCTGATTCTATTCTCAATACACCCCCAATGTTCGCGTAAGTATTATATACATAGTTCAATTGACTTAATAATTGACGACAAGTTTCGGTCAGTTGGTAGTAACCCTACTTTCTGCGCCAGCGATCGCGGGTTCGAGTCCCGCTGGGGGCATTCGTTTTTTGAGCACGAATGTTTGTTCTCCAGTCATGGTCATTATTTATATTATGTATGTATTTAAAATTTATATGTGTAGTATATCAATTATCTGGTATCCGTAACACTAGTCTCGTAGCTTACCACGGAACTAGATGGTGCTGTTATAAAAATGTCCGAACATTTATAATAATTAATACTTTTCTTCTTTGCAAAAATTAAACCGTTGTCTCATATCTCCATTATTTACAAAGTGCCTTGGCCATTATTACAGGATCCAAGTTATGGGAAGAGTTCTCCAATGGATCGACAGGTTGGGAGGTTTAGATAAAATGTCTGAGCTCGCCGACAAGAAGTCTTCATTAGTCTACGATGTCATTGAACAATCAAAAGGATTTTATTATGCTCCAGTAGCGAAAAATGTAAGGAGTAAAATGAACATTCCATTCAGAATCGGATCTACTTCTGGTGACGATGCTTTGGAGAAAGAGTTCTTGAAGGGTGCTGAAGCCCTAAACCTTATTCAACTTAAAGGACATAGGTAATCACAAAATTATTATAATAAATTTACAGTAATTTAAATGCTTTAAGTATAATGTTTGATTTAAGTATATTTACACGTAATAATAAAACACATATTTTAGGGATGTTGGAGGTATCCGAGCATCTACGTACAATGCAGTGACTGTTGAAGAAGTTGAAACTTTGGTCAAATATATGAAAGAGTTCTATGACAAACACGCTAAGTGATTCGTGAATTTATAATAACAATAAGCTATAGTTGCAAGGAAAACAAATATTTAAACCAATTATTTTTTTAATAAAATAAATTAAATTCGCAAAAGGTTTATCTTTTTTCTTTTAATCCTAAATACTATAGTTACCAGATTTTTTTTATATTTTAATATGGGCAGCTTCATAATAAAATACATCGATTAATATTATTTATTAAAACAAAAATATGAACATTATATACATTCATAAAAGAGTCGTAAAATACGTAGTTATAGTTATTGTACGATCCTCTCTTACTTAATTTTAACAGAACTGCACACTTCATCATTTTATGTTGATCTTATCTTAAAACCATGACAATTGTCAGCCATATCTATTCCTTGTCAAATATTTTCCAATTTTAAAGGTATTCCTTCCAACGATACCCTTTTATATACCGCGATAAAAAGTACTCTATATATCTATAGTAAGTATATTGCGCTTGCCCATACAAATAATATTGTAGAGAATTTATATTTCTTTTAATATACCTACCTACTAAAAATACATCAATGACCAAAGTAGCAATTTGACGTTCATACTTTGTAACCTATCTTCAGCGTTAAGTAACGCCCGTCTCATTAATATGCTTTGATATGTAGATTACACGAAATTTATAACTGCCTCTATGAAAGTTTCGTAGTGCATTGTTGACCGGTTAAAAGGTTCTACTTCAGAGATAATATTAGAATAATCCGTACATATTAAACACAGTAACTTAGCTAATAGATGTGCGCGTTCAGACAAAAATCACTGTACCGATTTTAAATAAACGTGCAGTGATAGATTATTACTAGGGCCAATATTTAGGATACCCTTTAGTACAATAAAATATTTTATTCTCACAAGAATACACAGTAAGTGGTTCTATAGAATAGTTGTCATCAAAAAGGGGTGGAATTTAACTAAACTAAATGGGGAATCAATAATTCGTACATTATAAGTAATAGCATAAATTTTGTACTTTTAACGCGAACAAAACCGCGGGTCCCGCTAGTATTTTTATAAAGTAGTAAATTACAAAGTCATTGTTAGGTTTAGGTTACTTTCATTTTGAAACTGCACATTTAACGTGGTTGAGACTTAATTGGGACATCGCCGCAACGGTATTGAAGTAAAGAGTCGAAGATAATTGCTCGGGGCTATTTTAATAGCATAGCATAGGGGGTTTTGCGTATTCACATTTTCAACGCTGTTACATACGGTTTAGGATGCAGAGTTTTGGTATAGATGGAGAAGACTTTATAAAGCGTCGTAGAAGCAAAGCGTATGTGAGCACAGAAACATATAGGCATGATGATTGGTGGGGAAGACTTCTAAGAGGAAATCAGGTCTGAATAGATAAGTTTTAAATTAGTGAAAAGGTGGGAATCTAGCTGGGAGTCAGGAATAGGGAGTGTCGTGTCTTTCTTACCTTTTCTTTTTCTCTTGAAGAATAGGAGTAGGTAACAACTTTCACTAATCGAAAGCTCAAAGCACAATAAGTTTTATTACTCTCAACACATTCTCCGATGATTTAATAAACCTGCAAAATTATAAATTTAAATATTTTATGTACAACCTACTCACGAGTTTCGAGCAATTTATTGCAAGTAAATCTTTTACCAGTGCCTACCTACTGTAATTAAGTAAGTATATTAGTTTAGATTCATCCAACTCCACACTTTTAGGTACTGAATAAGGGTAATGTGGCCTATTTAGACTGAAATTACTATAAGCTTACAGTATACATCTTTTATAAAAAAAACTGTAATGCAGATGTTTTCATAATACAGCATTACGCCTGCAGTATTCCATCATAAATAACATCATATTTTAACTTTACAGACTGAGTCTATATCATTTAATAAAGTTAAGTATCTAGTGCTTGCTATTTAACATAGAGTAAGAAAAAAAATTTTTTGTTAACCTCTCAAAATTTTATTAGCGCGCAAAATGTAGGTACATATGTAAATGTATTGTTAAATAATAAAAGCCATATATCTAAGATTTATAATAAGAAACTTTCTTTTACACTTCATTTTTTGTAGCACAAAAAATGGAAGACTTTTATATAAACTTTCGAGAGTCCTTAGAGTAGTGGTGAATTGAGCGAGCTGGATCAAAGAAGATCCATCTCTCTCAATTCACGGTTTCAAAAACTTATAAAAGTCCAGTTTTCATAGTTTTCAAAAACTTATAAAAGTCTACTTTTCATATTTTACTTCTCAAAACTTGTAAAATCAGTTTTCAACATATCATTTCAAAAAGGTATAAAAGTCTACTTTTCATATTTTACTTCTCAAAAACTTGTAAAATCAGTTTTCAACATATCATTTCAAAAACTTATAAGTCTGGTTTTCATATTTTACTTATCAAAACTTGTAAAATCAGTTTTCAACATATCATTTCAAAAACTTATAAGTCTGGTTTTCATATTTTACTTATCAAAACTTGTAAAATCAGTTTTCAACATATCATTTCAAAAAGTTATAAAAGTTTTTTTTTAATTTTTACTTTTTCTTTTGTGTCTGTTTATCATCATACAAAGAATTTTATTTATATTATTATATTAACTACTTATATAGACTGGTAAAGGAACGTCATTTACAGTTTAAAAAAAAAAGATATGGTTTTAACCAAATGTAAACAAAGCGTCACTCTCTATGCAGTTATGTAATAGGTATATTGGTATTTTAACAATACTGTGTGGATATAACTGCTCTATTCGAAAATCGATTTCTGGTTTACATAAATAAAACTTTGTATGTAACACATAAATCAATTTCGGTTGGTTCCTATAATATTATCAAGTTATTAGTGTATTTAAAATAAAAACGACATGTGACTTATTAAAGATTTTTATTTTATTAAAATACTGCCAAACCGAATACAAATAATACTTACTTACTGAAATGTTATAAAAATAGCTATTTAATAAAGTAAATAATACAACTTATAGTTTTACGTTAATCACTCAGTTGTTCTTTCATTTGGGTGATAATTTTAGTAACATCTCTATATATATCATCCCGGAACAAGTTTTGTACTACGTGCTGTATACATAGATTTGCATTACACTTGCATACTTTATCCTCATTATTTTGCAATTGTTCCACATCATATATTTGAATGCGAATAATTTTGGTACCTTTTGATGGTATTTTCATATATGAATATAGTGTATTAGCATCCGCTGATCTTTTACTGCTCCTTTCTTCTGGGTTATTTGGTATAAATCTGAATAAGTCTCCAGAGTCCTGAAATAAAAATTATTATTGAAAGTTATTTACTTATTATAAGTAGTATTTGGTACAGAACATTTTATTCATAATATTAAATGACTTAAAATTCCGCTTTCACAGTTTTTAAATGTTCTATTAATGAGACTTTAATATACCTATATACTAGTAAATATATATAAGACTTATAATATTAACTTACTTCCATTTCCCCAAAAAATTCTAAAATGCTGTAGACCGAAGAAAGGTTTTTTGTGAATTAAGTAGGTTTAGTGCACGCACAGTCAAAGATACTTTTGTTACACAAATTCACATAGGACCGCTCTTAATGAGGATCTGATTGAGAATAACTTGAATTTTCTTTGTAAATCATCAGTAAGTAAAACATACGTATATATAACAAATATAAAACAAAGTTCTTAGACCAAGTTTGTCTGTGTATGAGCAATAATCTCATAATCGAGAAACTAAATGATTTTTATTTGAAGACGTATCTAAGGTTCCATTATGCTATTCGTGTGACGCCAGGGCTCAATATTAGTATGGATAAAATACTTAGTCCTCCAAGTTCAGTTTCCAACATGTTTTAACCTGCAAGATGTAACGTGATGAAATTGAACATTCCTTACCATAAAAGGACACCCGACAGAGCGGCGTCGTCGGGTGCAAATTGATCCTATCGATGTTTACTGAAATTATCATAATAACTCTCTAGCCATGTTTTGTCAAGTTGTACGCACATAGATTATCAGGTCATATTTTAGAATAAATATGGTAGACAGAACCAGGGGAATATGTAAAGTTCATTTTTAAAATAATTTGTGCTATCTCCGCATTTTTAGATTAATCTGCACACATCTCGACAGTCTGCTTACATACGAACAATTTGTGTTTAACTGTCTACACACACATTTTAAATTTTTGAAACTATTTATAGGCGGGTGCCCACCAAGCCGCCATTTTCAAGTCCTACTTTCAAAGGTGACAGAATTCCTCAGCTCCAATTGTTTTTTTTTTACAAGTACAAGTACAAGGTACCTAACCAAGTTGAAGTGTTCATCAGTGTTTTTTTCGTGAATTAAGTAAAATTTTTGTGAATTTCATCCAACATGTAAGTACTTCTTTTATATCTTAGATTTTATTTTCCATTTCCCTGTATCAATTTAACATAGTCATATAAAATTCTTCGGATACAAGAAAATAGAATAGTAATTTTTATTTAATTACTAACTGATGCCCGCGACTTAGTCCTCGGGGATTTAGTTTTTAAAATCCCTCGTGAACTCTTTTATTTTCCGGGATAAAAGTAGCCTCTGTCACTCTCCAGATCCTCAACTATACCCATTCAAAAAAAATCACGTCGATCTGTAGCTCTATCGCGGCTTGATTGAAGGACAAACCAACAAATCAACAAACACCCTTTCGCATTTATAATATTAGTATGATTTAAACAGTTTCGATAAATTCATCCAACCAGACGTTCTTTTTCAACTTTGATGAAATTGTCTGATTTTTCTCTGAGGATTGAATGATACTAGAATTACAATAATTTTTAATTTACATTATTGAATTATAATAACTTGTAGGTACCTTATTTAAAAATATTAAGAACAGCAGTTGGCAGCTTCTATGTATTTTTTTTTGTATCTTCCTACGTTGTATAAATAATGGTGACATACATTAAAAGATTGTTCACCATTTCTATCGAAAATATTCACATTAGTTCTTAACAGACGTCTAGTTTAAAAACAAGTCGTCTATTCGCAAAACTGACTGAGAAAGAAGAAGTTATTTAAAGGTTTCAGATTCGAATCCCGAGACATCGTAAAAGATATATTTTTTTTTTTAGATATTTAAAACTTAGTATTCGATGCAAACTTAAAGTTAATACAGCTTTTTTTAATGATACATACAGTTTTTGTTAAAGTTATAATTATTTCTAATTTCAGGTCAAGTAACCATGAAAACATTTTTCTATCAGAAGAGTCTTCCTCTGAAGAGAGGACCGAGCCGAAGGGGAAAGAGAAGAAAGCTGTGAGGAAAAACAAGCGAGGGCATAACTCTCATGGAAACGAGCCTTCAACTAGCGGGGGCGCTATAGTACGTGTCCGGTCCAGCGGAAAGAAATCAAGATCTGCCAAAGTCACCGCTCAAGATCTTTTCGGCGTAGACTCCGATGATGGTGAAATCAACGATGTAACATGTAAAAATACATCTCCTTTAGTATCTTATTTAACAAAACGGGTAACAAACGGCTTTTCACGACAAATAAAGTTTGATAAGCCTGGCAGTCATTTTGTCGAAATAAAAATATATAAATGCGAAGAAATCGAGCGCGTATCTCCGATGAATAGATGGCGCTATGCAATAGTTGCTCTTAAAAATAGAACAAATGTTGATACCGAGTCCTGGCGACATTTATCAGCATATTTAAGCGAAGTCCGAAAGGAGTTCAAGGAATGTTCGCCAAATTTCATAAATTCACATTTAATGTAAATAATATATATTTAACGTTTTACTTTATTAATAGAATGTATTAATATTAATAAAGTACATTTACCTATCCTACTAATCTTGTCATATTATACTCATTTACGTTTTAAAACTTACTATTTTATAATAAATGAACATTTCAAGTTCTTAATTAGTATTTTATTTCTTGTTCGCAGTTGTCGACACCAGTAATAATGAAAAAGACAAAGACATTAAGTTTTGTAAATACTGTAATTTATATACATTAAGAAATAAATATAATTACCATTTGAGAAGTAATATACATAAGTCAAATTGTTTGTTGAATACAAAATTTGATAATATAAAAGTCATTGCTTCTGCATTTAAAAATCGAATTATAACATATAGATTACAGCCTGAGAATATAGAAAAGTACTTTACTCCCGAGTCATTTCTTAAAGATAATGAAAAAGATATATTAAAGGTCATTGAGCTCTCAATTACTGAACATACATGTGTGAAAGTTAATTTTGAACTCTTTGCTCTATTTTATTTACCAAGTTCTGATCAACAACAACTCAAGTCATTTAATTCAAAATTTCAAATTCTATGTCGAAATACTGATCTGAAAGAAATGTTTTCTTTAGTAATAGACTCTATGAAAATGAAAATGGCTGAATTCGAACATTGCAAGTCTGGTTGGACTTTTGGAACAATTAGTCATTTAGAAATAAACGTGAATAAATACTCGCCTATGAAGGGTAGTAGTTATATAGAACTCCCCACGACTATTAAAAATACTAAGAGTTGTATTAATATTAAAAATGAAGACGATCACTGTTTTTTATGGAGTATAGTTGCAGCATTATATCCAGCAAAAAATAACGTATGTAGAACTAGATCTTATCCTCATTATAGTAATGTGTTCAAAATAGATGGTATGTCTTTTCCACCTACTACACACGATCTCAAAACTTTTGAAAAGCAAAATTCTAATATAAGTTTCAACATTTATGGCCTCGATAATTGTAACCAAGTAACTGGCCCGCTTTATATATGTAATTCAAGAAAAGTACACCATGTCAATATATTATACATTGAGAAATATAATAAGGGTCACTATTGCTTAATAACAGATTTGTCACGTCTTGTGCGACCACAGATTTCAAAACATAATGGCAAATTACATTTCTGTGATTCATGTCTTCAACATTTCTCGTCGAAAAAGAAATTTTTGTCACACCAATGTTCTAAAGTATTAACCATATTGCCGAAAGGAAATAGCATATTACAGTTTAAAAGATATGAGCGAAAAATAAAAATAAATTTTATAATATATGCAGATTTTGAAAGTTTATTGTTGAAATGTAATAAAAATGAACAATCATGTAATACGGTTAATTTACAGTTACATGAGCCATCTTGTTTTGGTTACTATATTTGTTGCTCTCATGATTCTAAGTTAAATAAATATGTATCATATAGAGGTCCGGATTGTGTTAAAATCTTTATAGAACGTTTAATTGAAGATGTTAAATATATTGATAAGCTATTATCTGTTAATAAACCAATGAATCCACTAACCGATAAACAAAGAAATGCTTATTTAAATGCTACAACTTGTCACATCTGTAATGAACTTTTACTGGGAGATAAAGTTGCTGACCACGATCATATTACTTCTGAATATCGGGGTCCAGCACATTCTCACTGCAATCTCATGTTAAGAGAAAATTCTTTTATACCAGTCGTATTTCATAATTTATGTGGTTATGACAGCCATCTTTTTATCAAAGAATTAGCACACCATGTGGGAGACATAAAAGTTATACCGAAAACAAAAGAAAAGTATTTAACAATAAGTAAAATAATTTATAACGAGCACACTTCTCGCAACGTTCAAATTAAATTTATAGATTCCTTTCAGTTTTTAAGTTCTAGTTTGAATGAATTAAGTAAAAATTTATCTGAAAATGAACACATTCATCTCTCAGAAGAATTCAGAAATCATATTGACTTTAACTTGTTAAAAGAGAAAGGTATATTTCCTTATGATTACGTAGATTCTTGGTGTAAATATGAAGAAAAATCTTTGCCACCAAAACAATGTTTTTATAATAATTTAACCATGAAACATATAACTTATGACGAATATGCACGAGCACAAAAAGTATGGGATAATTTTAATATAAACACAATTGGTGAATACACGGATTTATATTTAAAAACAGATGTCCTATTATTATGTGACATTTTTGAAAACTTTAGAAATACATGCTTGGAATATTACAAATTAGATCCCGCGCATTATGTATCATCTCCTAGCTTAAGTTGGGATGCTATGTTACTGCATACAGGCATTCGATTGGATTTAATAAGTGATTTAGAAATATATCAGTTAATAGAAAAAGGTATTCGTGGAGGGTTATCGCAATGTTCTCATCGATATGCTAAAGCTAATAACAAGTATCTACCGAATTATGATAACTCAGAAATTTCTAAATACCTAATTTATCTTGATGCCAATAATTTATATGGATTTGCTATGATGAAAAAGCTGCCTATTTCTGAGTTCCGTTTACTATCTGAAGATGAGAAAACGAATTTTAATGTATTAAATATAACAGATGAGTCGGAATATGGCTATATTTTAGAGGTTGACTTAGATTATCCAGACCACCTCCATAATGCTCATAGTGATTTGCCATTTGCACCAGAAAAAATAATACCTCCAGGTGGTAAAACATATAAATTAATTGCTAATCTTTACAATAAAAATAAATACGTTATTCACTACGTTCATTTGAAATTATGTTTAAAACATGGTTTGATCTTAAAAAAAATATATCGGGTACTAAGTTTTCGTCAAGAACCTTTTTTAAAGAATTACATTGATTTAAATACTCGCCTACGTCAAGCATCTAAATCAAATTTTCAGAAAGACTTGTTTAAATTACTAAATAATTCAATTTTTGGGAAAACAATTGAAAACAGAAGAAAACAAGTTGATGTAAGATTAGTATCGCATTGGGAAGATAATAATAATGTATCTAACAAACGCATTGGTGCCGCAAAATTATTGACAAAACCTAATTTTAAAAGCATATCAATCTTCGATGAAAACTTTGTTGCGATTCAATTGGAATATGAAAAAGTTCTGTTAGATAGACCCATTTACATTGGATTTACTGTTTTAGAATACGCCAAGCAACATTTATACCAATTTCATTATGGCTATATTAAAGAGAAGTATCACGACTGTGCGAAACTTTGCTATACAGATACTGATAGCTTACTTTATTTGATAGAAACAGACGATATATATGCGGACATAAAAGAAAATGCTTTAAATTTTGATACAAGTAACTTTCCAAATAATAATATATATGGCATTTCTAAAATGAATAACAAAATTCCTGGATTATTTAAAGACGAATTAGGTGGTGACGTGCTAACTGAATTCATTGGTTTGAGAGCAAAATTGTATTGTATAAACAGTATTAATACTCAAATAAAAAAAGCAAAAGGTATTTCTAGACCTATTACAAAGAAAATTACTACGACTAAATTCAAGAAAGCTTTGATGACTGATAAACGCTACAAGCAAAAAATGAATGTTATTCGGTCACTTAAACATGTTTTGTATACTCAAGAAGTTTATAAAACTGTACTTGATCGAAGTGATGACAAAAGACAGATTTTAACAGACAATATACAAACTTTACCTTGGGGGCATTGGGATAACATATTATACTGATTATGTCACTTATTTACAATAATAAGTAAAATAGTTAAATTATAATAGGTACATAATATTTGAACTATATGTAAACAGGAGTTTGTAAGTTAATGTAGAAATTAATAAAGGTTATAAAATTCTATATGAATATTGTTTTATTTTTATTATACCCAGCTGATGCGTAAAAGCTTTGATGAATTTAAATTAAAAATTATTATTAGTGAAATTTAAAGATGAATTACTTTTTATTACATCATAAAATATAAAAGACTATTTTTATTTAAAAGTAATCAGTCAATACCATGAAGCTTATAAAGCAACCACTTTCAATAGACATATACAATGTACAGATTTTAGAAAACAAGGATTTCGTTAAACATAGTATACTTCTACCTAATTCAATACGCTGCTTAATATGCGGACCGTCTAACTGTGGTAAAACTAATGTGATGTTAAGCTTACTGCTTCATGAAAATGGTTTGAAATTTAAAAATTTGTACTTATATTCTAAAACAGCATTTCAACCGAAGTATCAATTTTTAAATGAAGTTATGAAAATGATTCCTGAAATAAAGTTTTTTATTTTTAATAATGAAAAGGAAGTTATAGATCCTAATGATGTTTTGAATAATTCTATTATGATTTTTGATGATGTAGTTTGTGATAACCAAAGCAATATTCGTAATTTTTTTGCAATGGGGAGACATAAACAAGTAGACTGCTTTTATTTGTCTCAAACATATTCAAAGATTCCAAAACAGCTAGTGCGAGATAACACTAACTTTTTGATAATATTCAAGCAAGACGATATAAATCTAAAACACATATATGACGAACACGTAAATACTGATTTAACTTGGATTGAATTCAAAAATCTTTGTTCAAAAGTATGGAAAGAACCGTTTAGTTTTGTAATCATTAATAAGGATTGTGCTATAGACAAAGGAAGATACAGAAAAGGATTTGATGTATTTTTCAATTTTAAATAGCTATAAATATGTTTCCTGAATTTTACATGATTAGTATCATTTTTTTATTTGTAAACAGTAGTCGTTTAATTTTAAATATAGTGAAATGGAAAAAGACATAAAATCACGTTTGATTGAATCAGCCTGTTCGATAAAAAAGAAAATTAAAAATATGAAAAAAGATGAAGAACTGACTAATTTATCAGTAAACAAAATTTTAAGACCTGTTGTTGAGCCGTTGCATTCACTCCTTAAAATTGATAAAGATATTCAAAATACGATATCGCAAAAAGAGGATGCTTCTAAATATGTACGAAATGCAAGTTCAGATCATGAAAATTTATATAAAACTTCAGCTAGTTTAGATGAAACGGATCCACCAAATGTGTCTGAAACTTCTAAAAATGATGATATTATTAAAAATCCAACTATGATAAATAAAGTTTTAGAGAGGTCGTTAAAAAAGAATGAAATTGCAGATATTTATGACAGCTTAAATGTACCATTTGGCGTACGCAGCGTAGGTAGACATTTATTCATGGGGAATTCAAAAGTCAAATTATCCACCCTAGTTAATCCCAGCAATAATGAAAAAACTAATTTGATAAATATTGAAAATAAGCAATATGAACTGTCATCCGGTTTAAGAGAATTATTATTTTGTAAAAAACCTAATTTGACATTAGTCACAGACAAAGATCAGCTAATATATAAGGATATGTTGTATAATACATGTGCTCATAGACGAGATTACAATCCGCAGGGACAAATAAGAGGTGACAAAAGTATAAAATATCGTGACATTATAAAACCTTTATTTTCTGAAACTGAGCTAGAAAATAATCAAAAGTTTGGTTCTGGTATACCAAATTTAAAAAAATATGCTCGTAACACTGATTTTATTTATTGGGATGATCCAAATGAGTTAATTGAAAGACTAAAATTGCTAATCGCTTCTAAAGACGCAGGCAACACCAGCCATGATAATGAAATAATTTCTATTATTGAAGAATTGAAGGAAGCAGGTATAATCAAGGAATAAAAAGAAGAATATCTTATGTATGTAAATCAGTATAAAGTAACAGCTTCAACATGAATGTAGATAAATTTGGGCATCATATTTTTAAGAAAAAAAGATTTTCCACTAATTTACTTCCTTTGCAGTGTATTTTAACATACACTGATGATGATAATTTCAATGCACAAAATAAAATAATCAAACATCTAAAAAATCCAGTAGATGCCACCGATAGCGCTACGAAAGAATACGTTGATAAGTCTATATCAGAATTTTTAAAAAATTTTAAGGACAGAAATGAAGAATTCATTACTGAAATAAACAATAAAATAAGAAATTTGGAAACGAAAATTGAGTTGAAATATTCTCAAAATGAGCAAAAGAGACATAGTAAACGAAATACATAGAAACGCAAGAAAAAATTTTCCACGGAGATGTGTTGTTACTAAAGATATCGATGACCTATGGCAAGCTGATTTGATCGATATGCAAAAAATGTGCAATGAAAATCAAGGTTTCAAATATATTATGGTTGTAATTGATACATTTTCAAAATTTGCTTGGGCGTGTCCGCTTAAATCTAAAAGAAAAAATGAGGTTTGTGATGCTTTTAAAAAAATTTTGCAAAATGGTCGTATTCCTAAAAACCTACAAACTGATTTTGGAACAGAATTTTATAATAAAAGTTTTCAAAAATTAATGAATACCCATGCAATAAATCATTATTCTACCTACTCTTCAAAAAAGGCTTCAATCGCAGAAAGGTTTATCAGAACTTTGAAAACAAAAATGTATAAAGAATTTAGTTTTAAAGGAAATTATAAATGGGTAGATGGTACTCTTAATAAGTTAATCCAAATATATAATCGTACCAAACATAGAACAATTGAATTAAAGCCTATAGAAGTCAATAAAAATAATGTAAATTATGTAAAACAAAGATACTTTAACAAATTTAAAGAAAAACTAAATAATAATACCCAAAAAATGGAAGTTGGAGACTTTGTACGTGTAAGCAAATACAAAGGAATATTTGAAAAAGGATATACTCCAAATTGGTCAACAGAAATATTCAAGATCATAAAAATACAACCCACAAATCCAGTAACATACTTGCTTCAAGATGCAAGAGGTCAGCCGATTTTGGGCGCATTTTATAGTTACGAACTACAGAAAACTAAACATCCAAATATATATTTAGTTGAGAAGGTTTTGAAAAGAAATCGAAATAAAGTTTTTGTAAAATGGTTAGGACTACCATCAAGTGAAAACAGCTGGATACATAATTCTAATATTTTACGATAGCTTTCAAATGAGTTTTAATGAGTAATGAGTGATATTTTTGTAATGTTAAAAATGAATAAAGTACTTAAAGTAAATCCATCTTTATTTTATTTAGTATCCTTCATAGTATGAGTGAATGCAGTCTTCTAAATTGGTTAATTAATCACTTACCGTTTGAACTTCATTTACCTGGATATAATTATTGGAGGTCCTGGAACCAAATTAATTCAAAGACTTAGCAGAGAAGATAAGGGTATTAACCAATTGGATGAACATTGCAGAGAACACGATATTGCTTATCATACTTCTCGTCTTTTAAGCGATCGTCGAAAACAGATATTAAATTGATGAAAATGGCGAAAAAGCGTGCTACTGCCTCGGATGCATCTCTATGTGAAAAAGTTGCAGCTAACTTAGTAAAAAATGCTATGTTAGCTAAGGCTAGCATTGGAGCTGGTTTTAAAAAGGCAAAAAACATATCGATAAAAAAGAGACAAAGATCAGGTTTGAAAAAAAAAATGTTTCAACATGTGGTTTCCCATACTAAAAAATACTTACAAAAAATCAAACCTCAATGTGAAAAAACCGCAATTAATTTAGCAATGGCAGCTGCGAAGAACTTTGTTACAAATTCTGTTATAAAACATCCGCGCATAATACCTGTACCAAAAACTGGTGGTATACTTCCGTTAATACCTATTTTTGCGGGGTTGTCAGCAACAGGAAGCTTGGCAGGTGGAGCTGCTGCAATAGCTAAAGCTATAAATGACTACAAACTTGCTAAGAAACGTTTATCAGAATTGAAAAGACATAATGAAAAAATGGAATCTCTTTCTATTGGAAAAGGGTTACATGTTAAACCCCATAACGGTGGTCTTGGAATTTTTACAACTTGTAAAAAAAACTAAATCGGCTACCCAATAGAGCTCTTACTAACATCGATATTTTAAAATATGCGATTAAAATACCACATTTTCGAGGTGTTTTTATGAGAAATGAATTACCAAAATGTCCTCTTAAAAGAGAATGTGGTGTTGTTAATTTAGATCACTCAGAAAATTCTGGAACTCATTGGGTAGCTTATGTTAAATGTCAAGATTATATAGAATACTTTGATAGCTATGGAAATTTAAAACCACCAAAAGAGCTGATCCAATACTTAGGAACAAAAGTACATTATAATTACGAAAATATTCAACAAGATCATCCTTATAACTGCGGTCATTTATGTATAAAGTTTCTTGAGAATTTTTGGCGTAATAAACTAAAAAATGAATAAATAGTACCCAAATACATTATTACCTTTAGTATTCAACCATGTCTATTACTTTAACCATCACTGGTAATCAATCATTCCTTGAATCATATTTTCAGCCATCTTTAAGTACAGATGGCAAATATGAGTGTGGTTTAATATATTTTTCTGTATTTAATACAGTAAGAAATATAGATGAAAATAATAACATATTTTCTTACGGTAATGACGGTAAAATATTGCATATACCATACGGTAATTACGATTTGTATGATTTACTTGCATATTTAGAAAAAAATTTAAAAGATTGTGAGATTAAAATTCAACCCAATAATAATACCTTAAAATGTTCCATATATTGCTCTGAAACACTTAACTTTAATGTTAAAAACAGTTTAGGACCTGTCCTTGGTTTTCGTAATATAAAATTAGATGCAAACAAATGGCATGAATCCGAAAATCCAGTCAGAATTCTGCCGTTGTCTCTTATAAGAATCGAGTGTGATCTTGTTAAAGAATCATTTGGCTTACCATCGCATGTACTATACGAATTTGTGCCTGATATACCGCCTGGTTATCGATACATAGAGGTACCCAAAAATATAATTTATTTACCAATAAACAAAAGAAACATAACATCTATAGCTATAAAAGTTGTTGATGAAGACGGTAATAATATTGACTTCAGAGGAGAAAATATTCAACTGCGCCTCCATTTAAGAAAAATAAAATGATTGTATTTTATAAACCTCTTAATAATAATGCTAAAAGCATTGATACTTGTATTGCTAAAAAGCGCAGACGTGTTAAAGGTGTTAAGAAAATAACAAAACAGAACAAAGAATTTCTTCGATCACTTGGTTTTAAAATATGAATATACTTCAAGTTACAAGTTTACCCCAGTTCGATAACTCAATTGAAAATTACGAAATACACACCTATAATCCATATAATAATAGTTTCGCGGAAAATGATGAAATACGAATCCCCATTCATCAGCAAGATTTGTATCTATTGCCTTCAGCCAGTACCATCTACATCGAAGGATATGCAACCATCATCGGAAAGGACAACAAGTCGGTCAAAAGACATGTGGAATTTACTAATAACCCTTTTATGTTTCTGTTCCAAGACATCAGGTATGAAATAAATGGGATTGAAATCGATCGCATAAAAAACGCTGGAGTAACGACCACAATGAAATCATTGGTATCAATGAGCGGAGGGGAAAGTAAGGTTGCAGCTCTGTGGGGTTGGAACATAAATGGATTTACAAACGATGGTCATTTCAGCGTTGTTATACCTTTAAACAAAATACTTGGATTTGCAGAAGATTATAACAAAATAATTATGAACTGTAAACATGAACTAATACTGAACAGGAGCAACACAAACCTAAACAGTATCAAACTTTCAGATGATTTTTCTCATGTAAAAATAGACTTACAAAGAGTGCAGTGGCGAATGCCGCACATAAAAGTATCAGATC
The DNA here is from genome assembly GCA_905231865.2 of Boloria selene. NCBI lineage: Eukaryota > Metazoa > Arthropoda > Insecta > Lepidoptera > Nymphalidae > Boloria > Boloria selene. The sequence goes on along the minus strand of HG993140.1, from coordinate 8,131,108 downwards.
GCGAGAAACTTACATTACTCAAATATTTAGAAAAAGATAAACCAATTCAAATTGCTTTTAGAAATTGGGATCTGTATGAGTATCCGTTGTTACCTAAAACAACAAAACATTCTTGGTCTGTTAAAACGGCTTCACAGACAGAGAAACCACGATATGTTATCTTTGGTCTGCAAACTGATAGAAAGTTTAATAAAGCAAAAGATTGTTCTGTATTCGATCATTGCAAAATATCTAGAGTAACATTATTTTTAAACTCCAATTATTATCCATACGAATCACTGAACTTGAAGTTTGATGAAGATAAATATGGTATATTATACGAAATGTACACCCAATTTCGTCAGTCTTATTACAACATTCATATGGACCCCCTGCTAGATCTGCATGCTTTTAAAGAAAAGGCGCCTTTGTTTATCATTGATTGCTCGAGACAGAACGAGACTTTGAAAACTGGACCAGTCGATGTGCGATTAGAAATTGAAAGTACTGAAGATATTCCAGCAAGTACGTCTGCATATTGTCTCATTATAAATGACCGTCTTATAGAATATAAACCTTTAAGTAATATCGTACGCAAGATATCATGATTGCCATAGTAGACGTTCAAGGTTTTAAGACTGATAATAATAATTTTATCTTAAAAGAATTTGCGGTTGCATATGATAATAGAATTCAAGTTTTGCTTTATAAGCAACCGTACCCATTCTATGATTTGACAACAACGGAACGAAGACAAGTAAGCTGGATTGAAAGAAATAGAGGAATATTTTGGAAAGAAGGTCATATACCCTATTCAAATCATAAGGACCATATTATACAAATTTTAGCTGATAAAAAAATTTACACTAAGGGTCTTGAAAAAATGTCTTGGATTAAAGAAATATCCAAAAATAATAATGTTTTTAATTTAGAAGATCAAACTTGTCCTAATTTAGTTAGTTTATATGATAAGTATAGTATGTCAGATGATGTAAACAGTTGTATTTATCATTCTAAAATATGTGCTTTAAAAAATGTAATGTGTTTAAATAAATGGTGTAAAGAAAATAAAATTCTAAAATAATATTTTGTTTTTTAATACTATATTAAATTACCCTGAAATCTGAAATTATAATAATAATAATTTAATATGTATAGGACCTATTTGTCAAATTCTAAGAAGTACAAAAACTGTTTTCAAATAGTCGTTTTGAGCATATTTTAAATGTTTTAGAATGAAGAATTTTGAACAGGTCAATAATATTTTGGGATGAAGCAGTTTGAATAGATCAATAATATTTTGAAATGAAGCAGTTTGAACAGATCAATAATATTTTGGAATGAAGCTGTTTGAACAGATCAATAATATTTTGGAATGAAGCTGTTTGAACAGATCAATAATATTTTGGAATGAAACAGTTTGAACAGATCAATAATATTTTGGAATGAAGCAGTTTGAACGTATCAATAATATTAACAATATACAGATAAAAATACAGATTTCAACCGTCCTAGGACTTCAAATTTTAAAAGTAATAATTAAAATTAACAATTAGTCAAATTTGAAAATATGTTGAAAACCGATTTTACAACTTTGAGAAGTAAAATACGAAAAATAGACTTTTATAAGTTTTTGAAATAATATGTTGAAAAACTGATTTTACAAGTTTTGATGATAATATGAAAAACAGACTTTTCTAAGTTTTTGAAAACGTGAATTGAGAGAGATGGATCTTCTTTGATCCAGCTCGCTCAATTCACCACTACTCCTTAGACCTCCTTAATCCGGCTCTGTCGCAAAATTCGTCCTTAGCCGACGTCTACTAATTATAGTCTATAAACAAGTTTCATCTTTATACGTCAAGCGGTTTTCGATATTTCGTGAATGACCTCTAGCTTCTATATATTTAGATAAATATGAAACTTAATTTTAATACATGGAAAAGTACCTGCTCAACTTTGCCCCATCATTAACGGTTAATTTTATTAAATTGGCTACTATTTTGGCTAATTATTAGACAGATATCAATAATAAATTAGCATTAAAACTCGATAAGAAACGTTGAAATAGGTCATGAATTAATGTTTACATCAGACTGTATTTAGTTGCTAGTAGACGTTGGCACTTGCGTGTTGTATTTCTTATCTTTTATTTACATACATTACTTATTTCTAATGACGCATTTTAAAATTATTTATATTTTCGTATTATAACATATTATCTAAATAAAGTAAGGTCAACTGTAGTATTTATGCACTTTTTTATTTATACCTACTATAAAAAAAACGTAATGTTTGAAAGTCCCTTTACAAAACCTTTTATAAATATTGCAATCTATAATTATTATTAATATTATAAAGCAGAAGAGTTTATTTATTTGTTTGGTTGAACGCGCTAATCTCAGGAACTACTGGTCCGAATTTAAATTTAAAAAATATTTTTATGTTGGATAGTCCGTTTATCGACCAATAGCGTTACTCAGCGCACATTAGGGGAGCATCAATGAAAAATGTTGCAAAAACGGGAAGGGCGGGCGTTAGTTCTGCGAGGTACCATATAATACCGCGCGACTCAGAAAGAATTTGATTTCCGGTCTTTAGAACGCTTGCGAAGCCGCGGGAAATGCTACTGCTTAATAAAAGTGTAATTTTATATTAAATAATAATAATATTAGTTAAAGGTAATCTAACTTGCAATTGAATTAATGTCTTTTTTTTTAAATCCGTCAAGCCGTTTAAAGTGTATAGCCATATACATATTGGAATTATATTGTATGTAAAAATACAAATAAATGTAGACACATTGGCTTTGTTAATTAATTATGTAATAATCCATCAGTCAGTTCCTGCGAGCTTAATTAGGAATGTTATTTTAAGTACTTATTTATGTGGCTTGTGCGCTATTCCAGATTATAATCTGTCTCTGTGCCAAACTTCATTAAGATCCATTTAGTTTTTCTGGCGTGATTGAGTAACAAACATTTATCCATCCAACCTTTTTTAATTTTTTTTATTTAGCTTACTATTTTAACAAAGCAATGACTTTATAACAGTTTAGGAAAGTATTTTACATACTTAACATTCTACAATGGCTTGTCATAAAATTCTATGGAAGTTACGGCAAAATTGTAAAGTAAAATTTCTGTTTAACAGTTTTAGGGTCTCATTGACCACTTTACCTACCTCGCTAACATTTAATTTTACGATAGTAGGGACTTGGCGGCGACATTCGTTTAAATTGAATCAGGTATGTCCGTAGCTGCAATTATATATTATATTTTATCTTAACTAGTTTTGTTTGGTGAGGCAAAATAAAACTACGTTTCATAAATATATAATGTTAATTTATTTTTGTAAAATATTACTGTTATAATCACTAATGTGGTATAAATTGTGATGGAATATAGACCACGGACGAAATCATGAGTATTTTTTATTTAATTAATTTCAATTGTCATAGCTTAATTTCTCAGAGTTTTTATATCGTCATAGTATAAAAAAATATTCCCGTATAAAATTATTATTATATCTTAATTATTATTACTCACTTTATTATTCATGTAATAAAAACATTCTATACATTCTTTCATAATATACACCCACACACATTTTTACATTATATTAATAAAAAATACAGTAAGTACAGTCCCGTTTATAATACAAAACATAAACATTTGACTTGAAATATAACACAACTTTAATGAGTCGACTATTGCTTACGCAATGACGACTGCTTACTCTAAAAAAAATTATAAGAACTACAACTAACGCTTTCTGAGGTCTACCATAAATATACAAAATATTAAAAAGTATATTTACACTAACTTTGTTAAAAATGATATATTTAATTATAATGTCGATGAGTTCTAGGTAAAATTCATATGAAGACCTGTATTCCGATATGGCCTCCTTTAAAATATTTGAGCATTTTACTTCCGTTGATTGCAATCTCAGAACATCAACACATTCACTGTTTCTTATCGTGTAATATTGAAAAATATTTCCCTTATTGAATTTTTCTATTGTGATTTGTGACATTGGTACAAACAACTTATTTGGTGGGGCAGTTTGAAACAGTGAGTGTGTTAATCCACATATTTTGTTAAAATTAAAACTAAACGTAAAGCTACCAGAGTACAATGATCTACAACAAGTTATATCTCTCGGGCTTTTAGGTGGATTGTTAAGAAAATATATTTGCATTGCCTTTATGTTGTCACCGAGAGTTTAAACCAATACGTTAGTATTATGTAAGTTTGACCAGAATATGAAAAAGTTCTTTATTTATTGACCTTCGCTGTCGCTGTCACTCTTATCTGCAAAGATTAAAAATGAATCACGTTAATATTGCGTTATAATATCATCATACAAATTGTTTACATCATTCACAATACAGAAATACTCAATAGTTTATATACTCATAAATAAAATAATAAATAATCAGTAGATATAATGTAATAATTTTGTTATGTTTTCCTCTTGCTACTTTGTAATGTGTGCTGTGTAACAAAATATAAAGACACAGAACCCAAACGATTTTAAAACTCTAAAATACTTCTAATACTTAATCGTATTAACAAAATTTAAGATCTCAAAGTAAGTTTAAAAAAGTTTTAATATAAGCTAAGAGAAGTGCCTAAGATTTTATATCTATAATAAAAAATAGTGGTGTATAAAAACAAAAGATAAAAGAATCTAAACTAAAAGCACAAACGTTTGTCTAGTGAATAGCTGCGGTAGAAATGAAAGTGCGCACTAACTAAGTGCCCCAAATACCAACCTTTCTTACCCGGATACGCGTGCCTCTTTAATCTGTCGTATAAATCCTCCTTAGTTCCGTATATGCTGGCATTGGATCGCGCTAAACTGTTCATTTTGCCGTTCATTCCGTTATGTAAGCTTTCTTTCATGTACGTTTCGTTGTAGAAATTGGGCATTTCCCAACCGTCTTCTTCGTCGTCGTAGTAATGTGCGTATGTCGAGTGGTGGGACGGCGCGATGGATTCGGCGTACGGAGTGTGTGCTCCGTAATAGAAGTTCACTTGAGATCCGTTTTGATCTATCGCTGGTGTTAACGTCTTCTTTGGCTCTCGTTTTTTCGTTGACCTGTGGTTATAACAACATTAATATTATTTTTAACTGCAGGCATTACACAGCAAGCATACCGTTTTTATATTTTTGTATGTGTCTTGAGTACTAAATTTCAAATAAATCAGTACAGCCATTTTAGCTTAAACGTAACAAACATACACACATGTTCACTTCACACCTCAGAAACTGCAATATTAACATAAATATATAATTTAATAAATATAAGTAAACAAACCTCGCACAAATCATCCATACGAGTAAAACAAGGAATATAATGAAGATGACTCCGCCGGCGACACCGCTCGCGATGTACGCGAACTCACTCTTGTCTCTACAATGGCGGCCCGTAAAGGAACCAGCGCAACGACAAGAAGGCTCGCCTCTAGCGTCTTTCACACATTCACCACCGTTGTCGCAGAAGTCCAGACATAAATCTGTGTAAAAAGTAATATATTTATTTGTGTATTCAAAATACTATCTTTTCTTCTGCTTTAAAAGCAAGAGTTTAATTGAGCAATAACGATTCAGTCCGTTATGGTCGTTATGAACTTTTTAGTAAAACACACACAAACTGCTACTTCATAGCCATTCAATGGCCATATGTCTATAGGGTTAAGTATAAGCTATATTTTAATGATTCAATATTAATTATAAATATATTTAATTGAGATTTAGAGTAGATGACACTTAACAAAACCTTCGTTTTTAAAAATTAGTTTTCTCTAGATATTAGACTTTGTAAAGAATTATTTATATTTACCTATATTATTTACAATGAATAAAAGCTATTACGTATGTAATTGTTAATGCATGCGCATTTAAATAGCGTTTGGCTAGCGAATGCTACCCATTACACTAATTGCTTTCTATATTACAATGATTCTAAATAATAGACTCAAAATAACTATACATAATAATCAGTTTTGGTCGGATTCGGCCTGGTAATTTTTTTTGGATTGAATACTTTAACTTTTGCCTATCTACTGAAATAAAATAAAACTATTTACAACTGTTTTTTGTGATGCGTTCACAGACAGACAAAAAATCAAAAAACTATAGATTTTGCCTCGAAATCGATAATAATCAAAAATATTTAAAGTTCGGATTCAACATTCTAACTGAATGTTATTATATGTATAGATTTGAATTAATTAAATTTTTTAAGGAGGCCTTTGAAATTACTAGGCGTCTTACTTTTATTTAAATCTCAACTAGAATCTTACGACTATTTGTATTTATATACATATTATGTACGTTATGTACAAAGAAAGCACCGCTACTAATTAAAACCAGGCTTTTATCTGGATAACAAGTATGTACTTATTTTTAGACATAGCATTGTTGTTAGATATAGTTTTTTTGACCAATTTAAATATTATACATTTATTATATTTTATTGATAACAAACTAAGAAGAAATTAATAGAGGCTATATTCTTATACAGGGTATATGTTAATTTAGCCCATATCGATTTGTTTACACGTCAAACCGGAATTGAGAGCTTTAAGATAGGTATTCACTATTCAGCGTATATTTTTTATTTTATTTTTTATCAAATGCTGCGGACAATAACATGGATAAACTCACCAAAACAAACTTCTCCAGTGCCGTTAAAACCAGGTTTACATTGGCACTTAAATTCACGTTCCTCTCCTGGTAAATGTAGACAATAAGCGTTGGTGTCACAACGCATATCAGGACCGCTCATTTCACAAGGATTAGTACATTCGGTTAGAGATGTCTGTAAAAAAACGTAATTTTGGTTGTGACAAAACCATGTTACTATAATGATAATGAATGCAATTCTTGATCAATAAAGAAATTATATAGAAGTCTAATAAATGTGTATTAAATTACTATTGTTAAATGTTACTTTACATTCTATAATAATAGTATGAATATAATTTTAATGTAAATCGATATTTATTTGCTCTTAAATGCAAAACTATACGGTAGCATTTGGTCTGATTTCTATACGGTTCATTTGTTGCTAGCGCGCCGTGTACTCAATTTCCGATTATGCCCATCACTGCCAATTCTAGTTATTGTTCATTATAGTACTTAAATAGCTACTAGATAATATGAATGTCTACTTTACAGTGGAATTACACATCATAATAGAATGAACGTCAAAAATGTATTGAGTAATTTTAGAAATTGTGTCACAGAATACCATAATTTAATAATGTATAATTTTTTTAAATATTACTTACTGCGCCCGGTCCTCTGGTACTGGTATTGATTGGACAAGGAATGCATAAAGTTTGTTGCATTTCCGACTGATATGTTCCTTTCTTACATTCTATGCAAGTATTTAATGTTTCGTTTAAGTATGAACCTGGAATATATTTTGTATACAGATAAAGTAAGCGTAAAAATATTTTCGGCTGACGGTCATATTTTTCCTCTAAACTTTGATTTTGTGTATTCAAATATGAAAAATATAGGAGTGAGGTTTTTGATAAAAGTTCTGACTGTGCAATTTCCCATCATCATTATAAGTTAGTGGACGTCTGATGTCGGTCAAAGTTTTACATTTTAAACGATAAAAACGAAACTTATTTCAGCTCAAGAAATTTTTAACAGCCGATATAAAATCTTCAGTATCATGATTTCATATTTAGTATATTTTATTTAATATATTTTTAAATTTCATTTCTAATAAGGTATTAGACGTATTCACCATTCCTCGAAACAATGAAAAAGCGGGCGGTTGTTTTTACCAAATATAAATTTTAAACAGAGTTATCAAAGTTTTCTTTTGACATAAGAAAATTGGATTAACATTTTTTCTGAAATGAGTTCTCAAAATAATCTAATATATTTTGCACTTATAATACGAATACACCTTGTATATAGATATAATTTGGAATCATAATAATCTTGCTCACCTGGTTTGCAAACCGGTAATGAACACTGGTCAGGAGAAGCAGCACCGGCTACTGCCGTGGTAGTGCCGGGCGGGCAGGAAGCACACGCGGCGCCGGAACCAGTCGCGCGCCATGTTCCTCGAGGACACGGTTCACAGCCACCATCACTGCCCAGTTGTTCACCTGCACAGGAGATTAACATTCGACATGTTAATGTTGTATTATATACCCAAGCAATAATATTTATAAATGAAATAATTAATATTATCTATTAATAATAATAAAATAGTCGAATTTCTAAAGATTAAATTAGAAAATTTTCACACTTACACTTTTCGTCCGCGTCACACCATTTTTTCATTGTTAAAGTAAAAATGGGTTTTTATACCTGTTGTGTATTTTGCTAGCGCAATTAAAAATACATATTTACGGATGTATGAAATAAGAAGGAAATTTAAATAATGTTGCCAAAAGTTTACCTGACGGACAATCGTCTCTACACTCAGCAGCTGACACTGCTTCGGTTGCTCGTGTGGTCTGGCCTCTTGGACAGGCGAGGCAAGAGAATGCTCCTTCTCTTGGTTGATATGAGCCGTGTCCGCAAGATCTACAAAGTTCTGCTTCAGCATCGTAGTATTTGCCGGCCGCACATCTCTCTAAAATATTGAAAATGATTTTTATAAATTATTTTTAAAGTGTAGTTAATAATAAATTGCTTATAATATAATAAAGTTACATTATAATGTCGTAAAAAGGCATAAGTAACGCTGCTCTCGCTTGAGAAGAAAAAATATTTTTAGAAGAAAATTTGGGATAGATCATCTGGGAATTATTACTTTCTTAAAATATATTTTTAACAGGTATTCAATCTAAGGTTCTAAATAACTAAAATAAATAAAGATGTTGGGAAATTATTACAACAGCGCCATCTAGCTCCGTGGTAAGCTACGTTGATATACTATACATATATAAATTTTAAATACATACATATTATAAATATAAACACCCATGACTGGAGTACAAACATTCGTGCTCAACATATGAATGTCCCCAGCGGGTCTCGAACCCGTAACCGCTGGCGCAGGAAGCAGGGTCACTACCAACTGAGCCAAATGTGTGTAAAATATTTCGTAAATGTAAATCACTACCTTTGCAATCACCCGCGCTCCTTGCCCCTGTAGCCTGAGTGACGCCAGGCTGTCCGGCGATCGCAGGGCACGGTTGACATTGTAGTTGTCCAGCTTCAGATTGGTAAGTGCCAGCGGGACATGGCTTGCAGGAATCGCTGGCCGCATCGAGATAAGTTCCCACCGCACATGATACTGTTGTAAATAAACATGTTTAATATTTTTAAAGTATAAGTGCATTGAAAATTATTAACAATGATTATTATTACCAGGGCCGGATTTAAACTCAATGCCGCCCCTGGGCACCGGAAAAGAATCCGCCCCAATATTGGAACTTTACTTATACTTACTTATAGTTTATATATTTTATTTCTCAAAATTAAAATCTCTAATTTATTGCAGAAACTTTAATATATGTTACATATTCCAAAAACATAAATAAATACTTGTTGTTTTTTCTAACAATTACAAATTTTGCATCAATTTTAAAATCAATTTTTTCACAGGCAAACACGCCTAACTTTTTGTATATTAGTGTTTTGTATGTTAGTATATTAGCAGGGGCGTAGCTTGCCCTTCATGGGCCCTATATCAAAATTTTGTGGGGGGCCCTTTTCCTAACTGATATAAAAACATTTAGTGTGTGGCCAGTATAGTCAACCAGTGCGTTTTTGGTCATTTTTTGAAGTCTCAGAAAAATATGGACATAATATTTTTGAAGAAAAATTTGCAAAATTAATAAATAATTAAGAAAAAAGAGGTTTAGTTTTTTGCAAATATCTCAAAAACTAATCGAGATTTTTGAAATCTAAAAAAAGATTCAAAAAGAGGAGGAAATTTCCTAAAAAGAAGTCCTTACTCCCGGAATAAATTTGAAAAAAAAACAAGCTTTACTTGCACAACTTGAAAAAGTTATAAACAATTAACTAAAGAAAATAGGGGTTCAGTTTTTTGCTAATATCTAAAAAAACTAATTGAGATTTTTAAATCTAGAAAAAGATACAAAAAGAGGAGGAAATTTTCAAAAAAAACAGTTCTTACTTCCGGAACTGTAAGACCAATATTTATAATTTTCCTTCGGCCGAAAACGAATGCTCTGGCTTTCGCAAGCCACATCTACTTTATCATTAAAAATATTTAAACATAAATCTTTACCAACATATTATGTTGGGACATTATTAACACAAGAAGTACTAGACCAATTTTAACCACTATAAAATTCAACTTTGCTATTTTTATAGCGGGACTTGATGTTTTTCAAAGATCTTCATACCATTCCGAATCAAATGACACCTCATTCTTATTTCTCCGAGACTGCTCAAAAAAGTTGACAAAACGCACTATAAATACTATACAAAAATTTTTAATTTCGTATAATATTTTCATTTTTCCCGGGAAATTAAGCGTATGGCCTTAGAGTTCAAGTGAGATTTTGAATAGCACTTTATGAATTTTTGCTTACATGGGTTAGGGGCCCCTTTACCCCCGGGGCCCCGTATAATTGATACGGCTGATACAGCGGTAGCTACGCCCCTGTATATTAGCAGTCATTATAGAAGAAGTTTTTAACTCTCTTCAAACAGAAACTATCTTTTCAGATTTTGTCGCGGATTAGCATTCGAAACGTCGCGACGTCCGCTCAATTTTTTACGTCCGTTGGACATGTTTTTCAATTAATTATATATTTATACTCAAAATTAAAAAAAATATTAAGCACTCGAGTTTACTAATTAGGGGTCATTCATTTATTACGTAAGACAATTTAGGAGGGGAGGGGGATCACCCATGTCTTATGTTTTCTTACAAGGGGGTGGGAGGGAGTCTCGATAGTTCTTCCGTAAGATCAAAAAAAAGCGCAAAGTTAAAATTATACTTTGAGAAACGCGGGCAACCGAGTGAAAAGTACTGTACCTTTAAAATTACAAATAAATATTTCAAAAAATCGTTATTTAAAAAAATTAACATTAAAATAAACCAAACGTGTATTCATTTTTTTTAGACTCTTACGTAATAAATATTAAACAGGGGGGAGGGGGTCGGCCTATTCTTATTTTTTTCTCATAATAGGGGCAGAGGGGGTCAACAACTAGCGAAAATAGTATTACGTAATAAAAATGAATGGCCCTTTACCATAAAGTACCTTTAAGACGGGGATATACGCCGTTGACCTTGCTCGATTGGGCGTTGCCGTTAAAAATTCCCCGCGCAACCCCGCGCCTCCCGATAATAATTACGCGCGACCAGCGCGCTAGAATTCGCGCGTAGTACGGCACAGTATAACAACTAACAGCTGTTGCTTTGTTAGGCATGGTTCTAAGGTGTTCGCAACGGCAATATATTGATAAGGCGTTATAATGATAGCATTTTTTATCAACTTATGCAATTATAAAAACGACACTAATAATAATAGAAAAAAAGAGTATTTAATACATTGAAAGTTTTATTATAAAGCATTATCTAGTTAAATAAAGTTTATTTAAATATCATAAAAAAATATTTTTTACATAATTAAAATAATTATTATTTATATCTATTATTAATTTATGTGTACAATATGTAGATACAATTTTTATCACTTATAATAACAGTAAATATATATAATTGAACACACCGATTCTCGTCCGATCATCGAAATTAAGCAACGTCGGGCGCGGTCAGTACTTGGATGGGTGACCGGTGGGCCTGGGAAAACACCGCGTAACGTTGGCTTTTTGTTTTTAATTTTGTAAAAATTCATTTTATTTCAGTCGTCAAACAATATTGTCATATTAAATATGTTGTTTTATACTTAATATTGTTTTTATATCTGATGTTAAACTTAAAAATATTATATAACGCTGTTAAGTCCTGAATCGCGCTATCGAAATATTCTAACTCGTTGAATATATATACAATGTTGTCGAACGTCCAAGTGTACTCGCTTCGGCAGTACATATACTAAAATTGATGATCGATACACAAAAAGTGTTTGTAGGTTCACAACTTTCAGTTTCACCAGATAGGAACGAAGTTCTTTATTATTAAAAATGTTATTAATTTTAAGTTCTATTAGCGGTATAAAGAAAAAATAAAAATATGTTGTGGCTTCCGGGAAGATGGTGGTGCCTTTTGTGGTGGTGTTGTAGGTTTTTGTGAGTCTGTAGATGTTTGTGTTTGTGAGGTTGATCTGAATTATTAACAAAGTTATGGCTATTTGAAATTTAGGGGGTAATTGAGGGTTTGTCTTATTACAAAAAATCAGTAGAAACTAAAGTAAAAATAATACTTTAAAATTAAATAAAAAAATAATAATAAATAAATAAAAAAGCCTTTTATTTCCAGTTTTACAAAAAACATGAACAAAAGAAAAGATTTAACTATCGTGTACTTTATACAATTAATACCTATAAACAGTGCTATGTTTTTTACAAAAATATGTGTGAGTACAGCTCGTGTACTTATTGTAGTCAAACTGTCATGGTGTGTGTGTTTAGGGATACCTGCTCCAAATCTTTATCCCATTTTTTAATATGATGAAGGTTAAATAAAATAATTATTTTTAAAATTTAAATATATAATTTGTAATGATTAAAATATGATAATTACTCCTGAGGATATAAAAAATTACTAGTACTGCAATTTTGCGGATTTCATTTCGTCATATGGATTTCATTTATTTTTAATATAGATAGTGGTGAGGGTGATCAAATAAATATTGTCACGAAGATTAGTCAACTACGCAGGATATTAACTATAGTGCACAAATGTACACTAAAACGTGAAATAAAAACTTAAAAAAACGTCTTGATAAAATAACACTAAAACGTAAAAAACACTATTGGTAGTTTTCATTGATAATAGATGCTTGGCATCATTAAATAATACATACTCATTTTTGCAATTAGCACCCCGATAAACCTCGAAAATGACACCCTGACCCATGTAATTGTTTAAAAAAACCGGATGTCCGCCATCTTGGATTTGAAAATGGACCTCATTTTCGTAATCAGCGCCCCGAGAAACCTCGAAAATGACACCCATTTTATTGTTGAAAAAAAAAACCGGATATCCGCCATCTTGGATTTGAAAATGGATCTCATTTTCGCAATTAGCACCCCGAAAAACCTCGAATATGACACCCGTGTAATTGTTGAAAAAAAACCGGATGTCCGCCATCTTGGATTTAAAAATGGACCTCATTTTCGTAATCAGCACCCCGAGAAACCTCGAAAATGACACCCATGTCATTTTTGAAAAAAAACCGGATGTCCGCCATCTTGGATTTGAAAATGGACCTAATTTTCGTAATCAGCACCTCGAGAAACCTCGAAAATGACACCCATGTCATTGTTGAAAAAAAACCGGATGTCCGCCATCTTGGATTTGAAAATGGACCTCATTTTCGTAATCAGCACCTCGAGAAACCTCGAAAATGACACCCATGTCATTGTTGAAAAAAAAACCGGATGTCCGCCATCTTGGATTTGAAAATGGACCTCATTTTCGTAATCAGCACCTCGAGAAACCTCGAAAATGACACCCATGTCATTGTTGAAAAAAAACCGGATGTCCGCCATCTTGGATTTGAAAATGGACCTCATTTTCGCAATTAGCACTCCGAAAATCCTTGAAAATGACACCCATGTCATTGTTGAAAATAAATATCGTGAATATAGTTGCAAGTCCTCTAAACTATTGACTGTTAGCTAACTTCTCCCGTGAGAATTTTGTGTCTCGCGCATCGTAAAATTTCACTCTCATAAATTTTTCATAACGCGCCTAAAGAAGTATAACTTCAACATGAAAGATAAACAGATTAAATTTTATGTTACCTATGGCTCAGTAGACGTAACTTCGTTACAGGTTCGATTTCCAGACTTAGTCCTTATAACTATACAAATAAAGTCTAAATTGAAACTTCTCTTAGTCGATACTATATATTTAATAATAAAATAATAAATATGTTGGGACATTTACACACAGCACTATCTAGTTCCACGTTAAGGTACGAGCCTTGTGTTATGGATACTAGATGGTTGATATACATGGTGGATGGTATATACACATATATAAGTTTAAATACATACATATTATAAATATAAACATCCATGACTGGAGTACAAACATTCGTGCACAACAAATGTCTGCCCCCAGCGGGACTCGAACCCGCGACCGCTGGCGCAGCAAGTAGGGTCACTACAAACTGCGCCACGCGTGTCGTCAAATATGTATACTAAAATTTTTAAGTAAAAAATTTACAAGTCAATAAGGTCCAAAATACGCCATTTATTTATTTCATTTCAATATAGTTTTAAATACAAATGTTTTAGAGCATAATTTAGCGCACACGACTCGTGACAATTCTGTTCACGAATTAAATAAATAAATTTCTAAATTGGTTCTGCGATTGCGGAGCAAACAGTCACAGGTCCGTTCAGCACAACGCCTCGTCCCGCACTGATTTACTGGGCGACAGAGGGTGTTCTCTCGCGGCTTACGTGTATGAATTACGTAAAAAAATCATAAAAAATAAATAAAACAGTTATTTGAAAAAATAATCGGAGATCATATTAGGTGTTGTATTATTAAATATGCTGAACGCAATAAAAAAATCTTGTTTTTGATAGTTTACGAGAGAAATGATATGAAAAATTGTAACAGAGGGTACTTAGCATATTTATTTATGATATTTATGTTGTTTTTTTTAACTTTTTAAGCGGAAGAGATAATGCTGTATATGCTGTAGAATAACATACATTTTTTTAAAAAATTTTCCTATTAAGATTACAGAGAATTCAAATACAAAGAAAGTCCAATTTACATATATCGCCGCCTTAAGTCTATACAACAGCTTTGACATAAGAGACAGAATACAACAGTGCCACGCACGGCCGGAAATAATATATACAAAACCTGTTTACGAAGACACTTACATAGTATTTAAATTTATGTATTTAACACTTGAATTATCAATTAAACAGAAAATTATTAATTAAAAGAATTAATTAATTATATTGAGCAATCTTGATAAGACTAAAAAAATTTATTTGACTTTCAAAATTTTGCCGCCCTAAAAAATTTGCCGCCCTGGGCACTCGCCCCGACTGCCCCTAGTGTAAATCCAGGCCTGATTATTACAGAGATTTATCTTATTGAGTAATAATTGCATATTATTTTCATATTATTACTTTTTTATATTATATTAGGGATGATTTCAAAAAGAATCTATATTTTTTGTATATTTGTCTGTTTAAATCCAACATTATGTACAGAAGTGAGTTGATGAAATATAATTCGCAAAATATTATACATTAGTAATATAAAGCGATAAAAAGGTCATAATATTTTCTAACTTACCGCAATCAGGAGCCATAACGACTTGTCCCATAGGACAAGCATAATCTGACTCGAGTTTTAAGCTCGCTGGATCTGGCACTGTATTCGGCAGTATATTTCGCACATCGAATTGTTCGTCTTCGAGGATTAATTTCTCCAATAATCGTTTCACAGTAGAACGTTCATTGTTACTGTTATGGATTACTGGGTCGCTGTAAATCATAATAGATTTAATTTTATGTTTTATAATTCAATTATATTAAAATTTTAATTCATTAATATAATATTAGAATCGAATAGTTTTATATATTATATTAGGTGCTAAGTGCAATTATGTGTTCGATACTTACTTTACAGCTGGGAAAGATATTTCGATGCTGTAGGTATCGCCAACTTGACGACCCTCTCTACTGCTTCTTGACCTAGGTGCGAGATAAAAATCATGCAATAGTGTTTGAAGAGAAACATGCGTAATTCATTAAAATATTACTAAGAAAAAGTGATCTAGTGCTGTAAATAAATTTTGAAATTTCCATATAGAATCTAAATTATGGTGAGTAGTTATAATGTTATGTAGCAGTAGTACTAAAATACATAGAAATTGTACTTCTACCAGCTGCACCAACACCTATCTATACACACACGGAATACAAAAAACTAGTGGAACAGCACGCTCAAGTATCTTGGTCTTTAATATATTAACACCTTTGCTGCTTGTTTATAGCATTTTTATTGTACAGCATAAGCTGTATAAATTTGATAAAGAATAATTGTATTATTAAATAAAAAAATCTATGTGCATTATGCTGAGAGATGTAAGTATAAGTAATTTTAACTAAATTGTTATATTTGTATATTTATTTTGAATAAACTTACTTTATTGAAAGATATACTTTAAGTATACATTCTTTTCAAAAAGAAGCTAAAAATATAAGAGCATTTCCTCTTGCTTTTTTATTCCGCACACATCTTGTTTCCGATAATTCAACTACCGCTACTTCTATATAATCTTATGTTTTAGTTTATTATTTTAAGCAATACTTACTCTTCTACTGGAATTATAGCATCTAGGACGTAAGTATCTTTTGAAGTTGCAGTAGGTGGCGAGGATACTTGTCTTGTTTGTCGGACATTTGCACGATGATCACATTTCACATTGATGTCCAATTCTTTACACTCCCGAGTACCTATAATTATTAAATTTTGAATTATTTATACGGAGTCCAAAAATCCAAAAGTGGAAAAGTGAAAAAAAAAGGAAAAGTCTAAGTATGGAGTTCAGAGGTAATCTCCGAAACTTCTCAACTATTTTTAAAAATTCTTGACATGACATAGAACTTTTATAGACACCAAACTTGTGACAATTCTTGAAAAAATAAAAAAAACAATCGTGATTTGTGTTCGATGTTATCTAGATTATGATGGTATATTATAGGTATTATTTACTTACCATCAATAGCATATGAGCAGAAACTCCAATCTCTGTTGAGTTGGTTGATCGCACTGCGTACTTTTTGTCTGAGCACAGCTTGTCCTGCATCGTTACAGAGAACGGAGCTCGGGAACAACATAGATATTTTAAATACACGTTGGGCTGGTGCGGCAGCTAAAATAAATGTCAATGTAGAATAAGACTCTTATAATGCATCAAATTCAAATTTATTTGCATTTATTATTTATTAGAACTTACGAGAACATGCTGGATATACTAGAGGAAGAGATGGATCATTTGTTGGCCGCCAGAATCCTTCTGCTCCACATGTATAGAATGGTGGTACTTGTTGTGAAAATCTTAAGCCATCGCGACAGGCAATTTCACAAACCTTAAATTGGCCACCTGCGCCCCAGTCGCGACAAGACTGATATCCACCAAGTGGATCCGGCAGCGGTGGGCAGAATTCAGCTACAATAAAGTTTAAATTAGAAAAGAACCAATGAAATTTCAAAAGTAAAATTACATTATATATTTAACTTACACAAGACTGTCACTTTAAATGTACAAGTGGCAGCATTTCCAGCGGCGTCATAAGCAATGTAAGCAATATCGTATGCTCCCCAAGCGAGATTTTGTCCAGGTTTGTGTCCAGATTTTTCAAGCACACGAACAACTCCAACATTGTCACTAAATACTGGCATATCCCAGTTAA
Source organism: Boloria selene (assembly GCA_905231865.2). Classification (NCBI taxonomy): domain Eukaryota; kingdom Metazoa; phylum Arthropoda; class Insecta; order Lepidoptera; family Nymphalidae; genus Boloria; species Boloria selene. The sequence goes on along the minus strand of HG993140.1, from coordinate 8,113,579 downwards.
CAATAGAAGAACCATTTTTAGCAATAACCCAAAGATCACCAGGACAACGGTCTACTCTCGGTGATTCTTTGTCAACTTGGAGAGATTGACATTTAGCACCAGCATATCCGTTTGGACATACTCTTTGACCACAATGTGATGGAACTATTCTTTCTACTCCACCAATTGTATCTTCGTAGCCGGCCCAAGTCAGTACTAAGCCACTGTAAAGTACAGGTTCTGTTCTGCAGTCTCTAACTTGTTTCTGTACTTCATTTGTCACATCTAGTGCACGATTCCAAATTTGTACTTTAGTTAAATGTCCTTGAAAGCCTGATTCAGTGTAAGCCTTGGGGTTATCTGATTGTGGTTTACCTAGGGTTACCCATACACTGGAAAATATTTATTAAAATTTAATTTACGTTTATTATTCATTCATCAATCAATCTCCAATAATCAATTATACTTACAATTGTGGCAGTGATTTACCACTTCCATAACCCTCAAGTTTACTAGCAATTAATCCTTCTGTAATAAGAGTCAATTGTCCACCATTATTACCATCCCATACTAAGGCTACATGATGCCACTGTCCATCGTTAACTGTTGCAAATTCACCAAAACTCATGTAAACATCTTGCAGTTCTGGGAAAAGTGATACTTGTACGCCACTCGAATGTGCTTGTATTATAGTTCTTTTATTAAGAGCAATTTGAGAGTTACTGAAAATAAAAAATAAAGTAAAAAATAAAAAAAGGTAAATCCTATTAAATATAAAAACCTTAAAGTAAAAAACCTTACCTAACACCATAGGCCGTAAAGAAAATACCTCCTTCATCTTGTTGTGTGTATTGTACCCACATTGCAATAGTGAGACTGTTAGCAGATCCTGTAGCAAACGGTACTACTTGGGCAGCACTGGATCGTAATGGATCACTAAAGTATAGATCGTAATCTACGCTGATTGCTGTAAAAAAAATTATATAGGATATGATATAATACTTAATTCATTTTTATCTGATTTTTAAGCTTATTTTACTTACTTTTTCTGCAATCATCGCCTGTTAAATTGAATGGACATTGACAATAAAATCTACCGGGCAAGTCAATACATGTTGCCGATGGTGGGCAAGAGTTTTCTTTGCAGTCAATTATATCTTCATCACAGTTCTTCCCTGTAAATCCTGGAGCACATAAACAAGAATATCCTTCTCCTTCATCTACACACGTAGCTCCATTCTGACAGAGACCTGCTTCACAAGCATCAAATTCGTATTGACAACCAATTCCCGTGTAATCTAGTGAACATGTACAATTTAATCCCGAGCCAAAGTCTTGGCACTTTCCACCATGCATACAAGGACTACCGATGCATCTTTCAGGAGCAGTCTCACATTGTTTGCCATCAGTTCCACTCGGACATCTAAAAATATATTATTAATTTTAGTGGATATATAAAAGTAAATGAAATATACACTTAATTAGAAAGACAAATGAAAAAGACAATCCTTTTACTTACACACAGAAGTAATCCTGGAATAGATCGATACACTTGGCGTTATTTTGACAAGGTAGATTCATGCAATTACCAATGTCACGCTCACATCGTTTTCCAGTCCATCCTGGTTGACACACACATTTATAACCTCCTATTTCATCTTTACAGGATCCACCATTATAACATGGATCAGAAGCACAATCATCAATATTATTTTCGCACATTTCTCCGCTAAAACCATTACGGCATACACATTCATATTTATTATCTAAATCAACACATTTTTCAGTGCCTGCCGGATTACAAGGCTCATTCAAGCATTCATTTATAGCAGTTTCACACTGAAGTCCAATATATCCTGGTCGACATTTACACATAAATCCATCTAACTGATCTACACAGGTTGCGCCATTTTGACAAGGTTCTGAGGTACAATCGTCAATAGTATGTTGGCAGCGTTTTCCTGTATAACCAGCTTCGCAGCTACAAGTAAAATCGTCAATACCATCAATACAGCGACCTCCATTTTCACAAGGTGAAATTATACATTCATTAATATTTATATCACACGATGGTCCGGTCCAACCTGGATCACAAACACATTGATGAATGAACAACTTGTCAACACAGACACCGTGTCTGCATGGTTGGTTAGAACAAAGATTAATTTTTTCATGACAGCGTTTTCCCGTGAAACCTGGTGGGCAAGCACAGCTAAAATCATTCACTAAATCGGTACATGGTGCGCCAAGTAAGCATGGTTTTTCAATGCAATCATCTGTATTAGTTTCACATAGTTGTCCTTCCCATCCAGGTAAGCATTCACATTTGTATCTTCCTTGTTGTAATGCAGTACATGATGCGCCATTTCTGCAAGGATTCCCATTAGCTGTGCATGGATCAATCTGGAAAAATAAATGGAAAATTATGTTATAATATAAAAAATACGTGATTTCAGTACAGTGACTTAGCTACACAACAGGTTAGCTTTTTCGTTGTTAGGCATTGCTAGCTATCGTATTTAATCATTGTAATTGTTTTATTAAATTTTACTTATGACTATAGTAAAATTGGTTCTGAATTTCATTTTATTTGAACGTGCGTTCTTTACACCCTACTTACTGGATTCTAAAACTATAACATTAATAGGAATATGAAAAGAAATATGAATATACTGTATAACTTACTGTTGTATCACAATCAATACCAGTATAGCCAGATCGACATAAGCAAGTGTAATTATTATATCCTGGTTCATCTTTACACATCGCGCGTTCAGGACAAGTATCGTTTCTACAATCAGATTTTTCTTCTTGACAGTTAATACCACCATATCCCGTAAGGCAGGAGCATCTATAGCCTTGTGGAAGATCTATACAAGTACCTCCATTGTAACAAGGTTGACTTTCGCATTCATCAATATCTATTTCACATCTTCTTCCAGAAAATCCAGCTGGACAGTAACATTGAACACCGTGTCCTTTGGGTACACATAATCCTCCATGTTGACAAGCACTATTAGAACATTCAACGGGTAAGCACTCTTCTAGTCCCGATGCACCTGTGCTAACTGTTTTCATATTTGTTGGGCATTCCATACAAAGTGTTTGTCCAACTGAGTTTTGATAGAAATTTCTAGGACATTGCGAGCAGGGGGCTAAACCAGTTGGTGAATATGAACCTGGTGCACATTTTGCTCTGCATTTATCTCTTCCATTAGCTGCAGGCTGGTACGTGAAAGTATTTACAGGACATGCTTGACAATCTTTAAATCCTCCCAAAGGTGGTTCACCTGTGAAACTATTTCGTGGGCATTCTAAGCAAGGTACGAGTCCCGTAGGTGAATATGTTCCATAACCACAAACTGGTATACAATCAGATAAATCTTTAGATCCTTCTTCTCGCGTAAATGTACCTTGTGGACATTTAAGACAGGAACCTTGTCGCGCTTGATTTTGGAAAAATCCTCGTGGGCACATGGTGCAAGCTTTTTGTTTCTCTCCAGCAAAAGTTCCAGCGGGGCAGTGCACTAAAACATAAAAAACGTACATATTAATAAAATATGTACATGAGTAAATTTAAATATGTAACTTATAACAAATACTCATAAATACTTACAACATCTTGGTACATCATTAGTATCCATATTCAGCACTTCACCAACGCTACAAGTGAAACCACGGGAAATCGAACTTCTTATAGCTCTTAAAGGTGGACATTGATTACCAATTGAAGAAACATTTAAAACGGGTTCAATGAGCGCACTTGCATAAGGCACTGATAGATCAAAAATAAGATTAAGCGTAGAGCCACAAAGATCGTACAGTTGAGTTTGTCGTATGGCTGGTATAATAGCTAGTACAAAGTCCATTTTTACAACGTTTTCATCTAAAAGACTAGGCATTGCTTTGACAAACGTTACATTAATATTCACATTTACGGCAGAACAACGTTGAGATAAACGTTCATTCAAAACGTTATCGTATTGAGCAAGCAGATCTTTGTATTGAGGTAGGCATGCATTCGAGACTGCTCCTAGAGCACGGTATTGTACACTTGCTACTACATGATAGGCAGCTTGCTGAGTATCTAAAACATACAATGACATGAACACAATTAAGACAAAAATATTCAAGTATTGATAATAACAACAAATTATAATTAAAATAACTCACTTTCTGAAACACAATCTGGAACTACTGCAGTAGGTACCCACTGGCGTTTTGTTTCACACACAAAAGTTTTTACTGGTTCACCGTCTGTAAATCTAAATCCAGGACTGCAAGTTGCAATGCACTGAATTCCTCTATCACCAGGTAGACAATTCAAAGCACCATGGGCTGGTGGCATCAATTCCCAGTCAACGCAAGGTGTTGCTTGTACGGATACCTAAAGGTTGAATAATGAACAATGATTATTATAATCATGTTATTTTACCATAAAAACAATCTATATGATATAAAATATTTGTAGGAAGAAATATAAATTTCACATTAATAAATATATTAGAGGTAAAAGAGTACCTGGAAGTTACACTGGGCTTTGTTACCATTCTTATCTGAAGCTATAACAGTAACATTTTCATAGCCACGTATTGGTATAACAGCTCTTTCTGGAATGAATCTCAACGATACTTCTCCAGAATCATCACTTGCGTTTATTCTTCTCCTTGTTTCGTTAAAATTAACTGCATAACTGTCTTGCTTATCAACTAGTTCAATGACATAACTTTGTGGGCAACTTAGTCTAGGAGGCGTGTAATCAGGTACTGTTATGTTTACTTCGCAAATGGCAACGTTACCATCAAAATCAAAAGCCACGTATCGTACAACCATATTATGAAAAACTTGTATTGGAGTTCTGAAGTGTTGAGGTGTAACTTCCAACCTAGCAATAGCACCAGAATTGTCAGTAGCAGTAGGTTCAGTAAAGTTAACCGGTAAAAGTCCACCATTAACATCAGTTTGCACTATTATAGGATGCTGAGGGCAATTCTGAAAGACTGGGGGCTCGTTGTCTAAAAAGTAAGTATTAAATTATTAACGCTTTAAAATAAATAAAATTTAAAATAAAATTAATTATATAAATAAACTTACCAACACAAGGTGAATACCCATAATCATAACCTAACAAAGGCTCAACAGATGGTTCGTCACATCCCATTAATTCAAATTTAAGACAAGCGTTATCCATAAAACTGACAATACCCAAAATAACAAATCTAGCCTGCACATACTTCGGTAGTGTAATCATAGCTAATTCGCCATAGTTTCCTGGATCTCTCATTGTTAAATTAAAGTTAGGGAAATAGACAACATAGTTTTCATTTTCAGCTTGTTTATAAAAGAATCTAATTTCGGTTGGACGACCAACGATATCAGAGGTAACAACACCTTTGACTAATATAGCTTTAACTCTGTACACTTTTCCTAAATCAACACTGACGTAGGTGAAAGCTTCTTGTTTTCCGCACCATCCAGTAACGGAATTTAATCTTATATTTTTAGCTTCATAGTTAGGTCTTTCCGACGTAGCATTGATTGCGGAATCTGGTATTCTTCCCGAAGCAAGTCCAAGCGGTTTTATAACCTTACATTCAGGCTCACGCATACATGTAATAGGTCTGGGATTAATCAAAATATATCCGGGTCTAGAACATCCGAATAAAACTTCTGATCCCTGTTCATAGCTTCTTGCCATTTGATATCCATCTGCTGGTCGACCTGGATCTTCACAAACTGGTCCTTCACATCTTAAGTCTCCAAAGTCCCAGACTCCATTTGCTTGGCATCTTACTACGTTGTCATGTTTACTGGTTTGACCAGCTAGTTTAAAGGTATTTTGACAACCGAAAAAGAAAGAGCTTTGATATCTAGTGTCAAGGTATTGTCCATATTCAGCTCCAGGAGTCGGCATAGGGACACCACAATCTTTCCTGGGACATTGCGGCTGCGCGCCGGATAGCCAATAATCAGGTAGACCCTTTAACATAAAAAATGTTAAAATTATAGATTATTTTAATATAATTAAATGAGATAACTTCGCTAAAAATGTGATAAAGCTAGTGCTAATAAAAAATAAATTTGATAACTATTAAACAATATAAAACTAAATTTGTACTTGCATTACTGTTTATATTATGTGCAATAAAGAATATAATAAAATAACTCACTGGCTTAGGATCATAGACGCATTGTCTGAACGATGAAGTAAGAGTGTTTCTTAATTGACGTCCTGGTGACGCACATGTTATTGTAACATTATCTCTATAAGGTACTAGCACGCTGTCTGGATCATCTCTTATAATTTGTAAGCCATCATTTTTGTCATCTGATAATGTTACGCACCGTGCATCTGAAAAGTGATTTTTAGACGTGTTTTAAGACATGTTAAGTTGAAGTTATTCATGTTCAAATAATATTTAATACTTACATTGACATTGCGGAGTTGTTCCGTTCCAATTTCCACTTGAAGTACATAACAATGAAGAGAATCCTGACATAACATAGCCAAAATCACATTGGAATTCTACAATATCTCCAAAGTGATAAGAACTCTTTGTCGACAAAATTTGTCCATTCTCTGGAGATACTAGTGTTGGGCACATTACAGGTACACATGACTTATTTCTTTGGTATGTATCACCGTCTCGTTCACCAGTTTCAGAATTTTCAATAGCGAAACCAGCTGTACCATTAGAAGAATAAAGCTCATATCCAATGTTGCACGCACAAGAATAATTTCCAGGTCTATAAATAAAAAAGTTATTTATGTGTAAGTTTATCTTAATGTATTTATAAATGCTTTTGCAAAATGCACTACAATTACATAAATAATACGTAAAACATGGGACACTTACGTATTTAGGCATTTTTGATCACAACCACCATTATTTTCACTACATTCATTGATATCAGAGCAGTCGAGTCTGGCACATCCCATAATTTCTAATTTCAAACACGGTGCTCCTACATAGTCTTGTATTTTAAACTTAACATATTGAGCTTCAATTGGCATTGGCAAGTTTAGAACTGATAACGTCGGTTCTAATATACGGAATTCAACGGCTGTCCCATCGGGGTTAGTATAATCTTTGAACACGTCTGTTAAATCGTTTGTGTATTGAATTCTTATAGCAGACGTAAATGCAATGTTAGCGTCGGCTCTCATTACACTCATTGTGCGGAAACCTCTGATAATTGTTGGGGATCTTAGATCAACTAGCACCCAGTTAGCACCAGCTTCAAGATTATTACCACACCAACCACCTCCATTATTCAAACGAATCATCTGTAATTATAATATAACAAATAAGTACTAGTTTGCGCAATTTTTTAACTAAATGTAATAAATAAATAGTTTTCTTACTCCTTTATAATATCCAGGTTCGGAAGTGGAAGTAGTTATGGATTCATCGGGAATAGCACCATTAATTAAACCTAAATCGCCAACAGGTCTACAATCTAAGCTTGGTGTAAAGCCCGGACGACAAGGACAATAAAATCCACCATGAGTGTTTTTACATTCAGTTGACGCAGAATCACATTGATTGCTTGAGCATTCATTGATATCCTCACAAGTTGGAGCATTATTGAATTCTTGATATGGCCCACATTTTATTATACTAGGTCCATTTAATTTATATCCTAAAAAATACAGGGAATCATGAACTTTGTAAACAAATTAGATATTTAAAAAAAAATTAAAATATTATACACTTTACAATTTACCTTTATAACATTGAACACGTGCTTCATCACCAAACATGTAGACTTTATTTTGATCGACAATAAATCCGTTCTTGATTTCGGGAAGCTTAGGGCATAAAGCTTTAGAACATGTTGGTACTTCGCCAGACCAAGTCCCGTTGCTCATGCAAAGAAGAACAGGTTGACCAGAACGAACAAAACCAGGTTCACATTCATATCGGACTATGGTACCGTAACTGCGACCTCCACCATTTAATATAGTCACATTTGCATGTGGTACATCGGGCAAAGCTACACATTGTGAAGCTGAAAAACATAATGACATATTATTATAACAAAGATAATTTATAGTTATAATACTAAATATTGATAATGACTTCTTATCATTACTTAGTTTTATAAATAAATAATTTTTATATATTTTTACAAATAAATTACCTAAGCAAGTGGGCGTCCTCTCCCATCGACCATCTGATAAACATGAAATCCTCTCTATTGGTTGTCCAGTTGGAAAAGCAAAACCTGCGTAACATTGATAAGTCGCCACTCCACGATAGGTTACATTTGTAGAACCAATGGAAAAACCATTGTCAATTTGGGGCACAGGTCCACAGTACACCTCTAAAAATTGATTAAAGGAAATAAAAAGATATGTTCTAGGTATAGGACAGAAAACAAACTCAATGAATTTTTGTTTATCGATACTTAAACATTATGCTGTCTTTAGATACAAAAAATATTATTATTTGATTATGGTACATTGTTAAAATAATATGGCCTACCTTGGCAGCTAGGGATATACGTGGTCGACCAATTGCCACCATCTAAGCATTGAGTTGTAATTCGAGACTTTCCAGTGGCGAACTCTTGACCAATTGGACAAGAAAAGGTTATAGTTGTTCCAAAAGCAGTATCTCTATTAGATGCTAATGCTCCTATACCAGACTTCAGTGGCGGGCAATCTATAAAGAAAACAAAACCATATGACCTTGAATGCTACATATATGAGATGTGATGTTGTTGTTTAACTAAGTTTACCTGCTGAAAATGTTGCTTTCCAACCAGCTCCATTATGTAGTGCATCGGACATGAATCGTATTAACATTTCTCCACTTGAAGCAGTTAATGTAATTCTTGGCTTAACTGTGAAACCATTTTCAGAATGTAACCGTAGTCCACTTGTGCTAGAGCCATCAAATACTTGGACTACATCCGATGGATGAATGCTAAATTCATCGAATTTCAAAGAAAGTGGTCCTCCATTTGGATTTTTAATTCTATATAAACATTCCTGGTTATTTGGATAGTTACTAAGACCATATGCGGGTGAAGTAAATGTACCGTTAGCTGCTATTATTGTTGCACGACATCCTTGTGAATACCTCATGTTAAAACCTTTTTTAGAATCACCAAGACTCGTTCGGAAGTACATGTATAAGTGATTTGTAGTTGATATAACTACTTTTTGATTTTCTTCACCCGGACCAGTTAATCTAGCTAGTACAGGGCTATTAGGGGTATTTCCATCTTTTATCACAATATAGTCTCTATTCATTTCGAGCTCTAAGTCTTCAATATCCAATGAAACGATTCTGCCTGGCTGTGCCTCAATTATGTACATACATTCCAAACCTCCGGGGTAGCTATTTGGATAGCCAGGTGATGTTAACACTTGACCTTGAGGAGTTGCTCTAAGAACTCCACCACAGTTGGATGACTCAGTTTTCCAAGAGGCACGGAAACCTTTTCTTTCTACCGATCCATCTGAGCTAAATTTAATAATCATAAAATTGGAGGCAGAAACGTAGACTTTATTAGATAAATCTTGTTTTCCTGATAGTGTTGCTAAGTTGACAGATTTGTCTTCAGTTCGGCCGCCCACTAAAATTTGAACAGTATCAAAAGACTTTTCAGTTTCAAAATCTTGGAACTGCAGTACGATGTTTTGACCTTGAGGTCCTTCGAGTGTCCATTTACATTCACTAAATGGTGCATATTTATGAGGATAGTTTGGGCTTTCAACTACATCACCACTACTAGCCATATAAAAATGACATTCAGTAGCGCAATCCATTTCATCTGACGCATCACCACAATCATCTTGCTTGTCACATTTGAAGGCCGCATTTATGCATCTTCCATTTGAACAATGAAATGTTCCTGCAATTCAATTACTATTGTATCAATTGTTTACAACAAAGAATAAATTTATGTTACACATATACTTCACTATATGCAAATTAATGTTTTTGTTGTTAATTCTACCCTATTTTTTACACAAACATTAAAGAGATAATGTAATTTAGTAAGATGTATAAGTTTTACATGACGGTGTGTTAAATAATAATTTAAGCACACGAGAATTAAAAGATAAGTGGACATTTTTATAATTTTCTTAATTATTATTATGATAACATTAATATTAATTTCAAGTCCTAACCTGCGGGGCAGGCATTTGCTCTACACATAAAAGGAAGAAGCCTTTCGCATGTAGTTAATTCCCATGATTGCCTTTCCGATGTGATGTGAACGTCAACACATTCACCATCCTTTGGGTTTGGTTGTCTTAGATCCCAGAAACCAGCGTACTGTGATACTAAAGCCCCAGCTGCTGATTCCAGTGTGTTGGTTCTAAGGTCATCTACCGTAGCTAAACCAAGCCAGTAGTGACTGTTACTAGGACTAGATGGCACCAAATTTGCAGTCATATTATTTTCTGAATAACTATCTATTACCAATAATTCGCTGCCATATCTGAAACAGCACAAAGAAATTTTATTACTGTATTGTAACGTAACGTGTAAGAGTTTTTTTCAAGTTTAATCATCTAATTACGATCATACCTTCGGCATAATTCCGCCGCTTTTTCCCAAGAATGTCTAATATTGAAAAATTTGTAACAATGTAGTCCCTTTAACTCCCAACCTGCAAATAAAAAATAATTTTAATAAAATTTTATTAAGGTAAAGCAATAATTGTATGAAACAAGGCAGTTTTATTATTTTTCTATTTGAAGAAGTTAGATTGGAGAATATTTCTTATAACTTTTCTAGGTACATACAATATGATTATACTATAATGAAAGACAATAATTCTCACTTAGTAAGTACATATGACTTTCTCTTTTTAAGGGCATGTCGTTTTGTGTAAAGAAAATCTCAAACAAACAGCTACCTCAGGCATAATTATGAGGTTGTAGTGTTCACAAGAAAGAAAGTATTGTATGCTGCGTCGAATAATTAATTATGTGTAAATTCGTAGCCATGCGTCTTTCTCTTTACTTTTACATTCGAGTATCTTTTGTTAGCTTGATACAATATGTGTTCAAATTAATTTTAAAATTTTCTTTTATGACGCACTTTTAGACATAAATTTTCACATTATCAAATAGTAAAAATAGCACTTCCGTGCGTGTGAATATAAAAACAAACAACGTTAAATAGAGCGTGTGAGTTCGTAGATCAGCGAAGACTACGTTGGATCCACGCTTCACTAGACTGTGCAACTCGATGCAATGTTTGACCTACTTATTTTCTTTGGCGAAATTCAACGAATTCATTTGCATCGCCAAATTTATTTAAAAATAAAAAATAATAATTAATGTACTATATATTCTTTCTACGTCATGCTGAGAAGGCTGGATGGGTTTGGACGAAATTCAGTATACAGATTATGATAATATGGAGTAAACAATATTTTATGCTAGTTTGACTCAGGTAAGGTCAGTTAACGATACATCAAGGGAAGCCAAGGTAAATCATTGTTTTATATTTAAATGGCCGAAATTAAATCTCTAGAAGGTAATTCCTTTGATAAGGTATACGCGATTGTTACTTATTCAACATAAAAAGCTTCAATGAATTCATATGTTTACTAATTTTCAATCAATTCAAAGGTTGACATTATTGTATATGCAGTGAATAGCTTGGAAAGACATTTCAAAATGGAACTTTCCTTCGAAATTTGGTCTGAAAAAATAGTTGGTATAATTACGGTCTTTAACAGTTAAGAAAATTTATTTTTTAAGCCGTCCCGTAATATAAGGGACTAAAACATAAAATAAAAGTATCACAAAACACAGTTTTACTATACAAATTCAGTAGATTTTAACAAAAATGTGTGTTACATATACTTCGGTTGTATTATAAATATGAAATTGACAATTTATATAAAATATTTCTCGTAGTAATAAATTTATTCCCATAAAGGTCATGGGTGAGTAGCACTAACTGTAAGGAATCTGTTTCAAGCGTCTCACTAGTATTGGAGTTAGGTGTGTGAAGTGCTTCCTTTGAGAATTTCTGCCTTGGATCTGCCGGAGATTGAATTACGAATCAACAACCCATTTGCTGACTTTGTACTCTATCGTATTTGGTTAACATACGTCAGGTCAGGTCATACACACTATACATACATAAGCCCTTTTATTCCGAAATGCAGATTTTACAAATTTACTTAAAACTTTACAAGTATTTTTCCTATTCACCAAAGAATATCTCGCAATTCGGTGTGCCTCTTAGCATAGGCCTCCTCTAGCATCTGCCATTGAGTTCGGTCACGAGCAACCCTTCTCCAATGATGCCGAGCTGTAGTGATTTTTTTTTAGATTTTATTATTCTATGCTAAAAGGGTTTTTTAATAATTCATATATTTTCTAGCTATAGCTATATTATTTATTTTATTAAGCAACATTTAAAAAAAAGTTTTATAAGTGAAAAATATATTAATAGAATAATAATAGTTTCTAATTATGGTTAAATCATGTGAAGTAGATTATATTATTGTGAAGAGTGTAAGTAGGTAGCACACCGTTACAAAACGAGAAAGTGTACGTATTTTACATTGTATACTAGTATAGGTACAGTAAAGGTAGGTACTATTCCGTTTAGTTAAATATAAAAAAAGCCTATAGTGAGTTACACTAATGTATATGTATGTGATCATCGTCGTCGCCTTTCACTTAGGAATGAGCTTACAAGGCTGTGTTTAATGTTTTGTTTTAAAAGGATCATAGTTGTGCTACGTAAATTATTGATAAGTATGACATACATATTAAGTATTTAATTTTGCAGGCTAAAGATATAATAAAAAATAGAATTCTTGTAACAGTTTAACCTTGAAAGTTTTTCTACAAAAGTAAAAATAGAGGTGGAGCAAATTGCTTATTTTTTCAAAATAAGTCTGAAATATTTAGACATTTATTAAAAGTGTATTTTAAAGACACTACAAATAAAGTAGGTATAATTATAATGCATACAAAATTATTTTGTACATTTCTCATCACAAGTATATTAAATTGAAACTACACAATTTAGTTTGCACCATAACTTTAGTAGAATTAATATTTCACGTAACATTCCGAATTGTTCGTAATTCTGCAACATGTTCATATGTTATAACGTGTAAGACGAGTTAGAACAATACTCGCCTAAGTCCGTCTTTCAGTAAGTAAATATGTAAAGCTCTTCTTAGCTTCAACAGCTCATTTTAATACTCGAATTCCGTGTCTGACGTAAAGCGAGTTTTGGTAATGCTATTCTTATGATAATTTTAAGTGACTAATGTCTAATGTATTGTTTTATTTTAAATACATAAAAATGGGTTTCTTTTAGTTTATTATATACTAGATATAAATTTAATTTTGTAATGGTGGTGACCGCATCACTTGAGAACTCAACCGATTTGAATATTTATTTTAAATGTTTGAAATACTTCGCATAAGTTTTCTTTTAGTATAAATAACGGAAAAGATTGGAAAAGTTTCTTAGAAAATTCGGTAAAAACTGAAATTGCTATAGAATAGAATTTATGGAAGAACTCTAAGATTATAAGCAAAATTAATTGAAATTAGAAAATGGTGTCTGTCAGATCATTTAGTCCGTAAATCAATCCTAAAATTATTCACTGTAAATTTAATATATAAGGAGAATAAATGAAACTATATTTTCGGATTTTGTCGCGGATTTATTATGATTTTTTGGAGAGACCTCTCCCGTGACCATGATTGCTGTAAAGCATTCGAAACGTCGGGAACCAAAAATCATAATAAATCCGCGACAAAATCCGAAAATATAGTTTCATTTATAATGTCAAACATTCGCGTAAACCTAAGAAAGTATTATATAAGGAGAACTTGGTTTTTTGATTTGAACATTTCAAATCTAAAATTAAAAATATGTACATTATTATTGAATAAGGCTTATTACACCATCACGGAATACTTAGAAGATGTAAATGTGTGGGATTTATGAATTCTTGTGTCTCACGTAGGGTAAAATAAATAGATTAATATTGTAATACAATAAGTATTATTATCAAATATTTTTTGAAAAGAGCAACTATTGAGTTTCTCGCCGGCTCTTCTCAGCAGATCAGCATTCCGGGTCGGTGGTAGCTTACTCACAGACTTACTGACTGACATTTAAATAATTTCCATATTATAATGTAAAAGTGACGATTCAAAAGTGTTTGTAAAATTCTATTTGAATAAAGAATATTTAGATGTAGATTTTGAATATTATCATTGTCATTAGAGATTTTATTATTCCATTATTAGATACAACTGATAACACAAGGCTAGGGCAAGCTAGTTCCGATCACTAGTATCAAATAATAAAAAATAATTATAATACCATGAAAACCAAACAAAAACAGTCAAATCGAGTAAGAGATGCTTAAAGGATGGTTTTATTTACCGTTATCTTTTAATCGAATGGTAAGTATAACTTAAACTCCCGGTATAAGCGGTAGCCAGTTCAGACTAAATCATTGTGGGGTAGAATAAGCACGTAAACAGTTACCAGTATAGAACTTTATATAATTATCTAAGATGTTAAGTACAAATAATAATTGATAATAAAAAACATGTAATATTTGTATAGTGTCTTTGGAAAATATATAAGGTATATACTTTAATTGTTTCGGAACAAAGTATAATTATTCTAGACCGGTGACTTAGACTGTCTTCTCTTGGATGTGTCCCGTAGTACCTATGGTCCTAACAAGATCGAAGAAGATAATACTCTACCCCATAGTAATTTATGTGTGTATTTCATCCGAACTCACGTTTGTAACAGTTGTCCGATTATAATAACCATATTTCAACGCATTAACGTTAGCAAGTGACCTAGATCGTGATGCTTCAAATATTACATCGTGTGCCAAGTGTGTGAGAATATCTCTCTAATAGCTTTATCCCGGATTTCAATGTAAACAATAGGTTAAATGGTTTACTATTCTAGAATCTAGCATTGAAATTGTTCCATTAGTTTTTGAGTTTATTCGTTATATGCAAAAATACAAATCTTTCCTAATTATTATAATATTACTAGCTGACCCGGCAGACTTCGTACTGCCTCAATCGATTAATAAAAGACCTAAACTTTTGTATAAATTAATTTCAAAACAAACAAAACGTATGTATAATATACTAAATTGCTGCACTAAATTGCTTAGACAACAGTGAGTGATTATAATTTAATATGAACTTTATTGAATAGCAATAAAGTTCAAATTGACTCTAGAAAACGTTTGTATGGGAAATAGAAAAGGGCTGTTTTTAGGGTTTTCCCGCATATTATTCGATTTTTTCTCGCCTTTTAAACCTTCCCTAGACCTCCACGAACATTTCAAGACTAAGATAAGATAAATCCGTTCAGCCGTTCTCGAGTTTTAGTGAGACTAACGAACAGCAATTCATTTTTATATATATAGATTAATAATATGAAAGATGCTGTTATTCTAGATAATAAGGAACTAAGTGTACTTATTTATACGCAGCGTGAAGAAGAAAACCATGTAAGTATTATGAGAACCGGTAACATCGTAACTTGACCAAGTGCTACACAATTTAGATATACGATAGCGGTAGTTGATCAATTGATATGTGTACAATCGTGGTTGCGATTAAGTTCTAGGCCAGGGTAATAACATCTTACAGTGATGACATCTATCTAATCTAATTATACATGTTATAAAGTTGTAACTGAGTAGAATCTGTATTTATTTAATATTAAAAAAAAATGTTATTGAAATAATAATGATTGTATCGATATACAGAGCCCGAATCTATAGTTTTTAATACGTTAGTCGGCCTGTCTGTTTGTGACCGTATCACAAGAAAATAAAGTAGCAATTTTCAATGAATTATATCTTAAAAGATCGTCAGACAATTTGAACTTTTAACACAGCTTGCTAAGCATCTTGTCTTAAACATTTTCTTATGACTACGAGTACCTTATGGCTTCTTCATATTCTAACAGGATATGACAAAAAAGCCTTCAAAAGCATTAATTTGTTGGCTTCATTGGTAGCAAAATATGTAATTAAATATTGGAAATCGGTTTCAACTTGCTTTTTTATCATCGTATTGATTTAAAACTTTGTCAGTATGCGAAAGCCGGATATCGTACAATTTAAATTAAAATATTCTATATTGAAATAGAATTTTACAAGCACTTTTGAATCGTCATTTACATATTAATAAAGTTTAAAATAAATTAAACGTCAGTCTGTAAACTGTGGTAAGCTACCACCGACTCGGAATGCTGATCTGCTGAGAAACTCAACAGTTGCTCTTTTTTAAAAAAAAATTGATAACAATATTCATTGCATTACAATATTTATCTATTTATCTTACGTGAGTTCCTTCTAAGTATTCCCATAATAATTTAATATCGATTTAATCTAATGAAAGATGAAGATAAACAGAATGGCAGAACGAAGCCGAAAAAAGAAGCCTCCATTTTTATAGTAATTTGACATAATTTAGAATTAATATAAAAAAAAATACTAAGACTTATTAATTATTGAGAATATCCGAGGAGATTTCTCGTATTATCTTTTTATTATTAAGCGAAATAAATATAGCGGTGCTACGGTGCTCCTGTTAAATATTCTCTGAGAAAAGGGAAAGAACGCAATATGACAGTTTATTACATCACTTAGCGATACACATAATTATAATGTTTGAGCTTTGAAGTTAAAATATCAGTTTTATCACTGAATATGAATTCGTTATCAAAAAATTATACACGATTCAAAAAAATCCAGAAATAAGACAAATAAATTTATGCTCACTTAATTTTTACATTACTGATTACATACATTAAATAAGATATTTATGTACTCAGCCTAGGTATATATTAATAAATCTGGTATTTAAATCTATAATTTAAGTTGACAAAAACCAAGTTCGTTTGGCCAACACTTCGTGAATCCTAGATCGCTATAAGAGAATTTTTAACGCCTAATTGAATTGCTTTACAGCTATTTTTAACGAGGAAAATTCAGGTTTTTGTTGAGTCTGAATTGTAAACGTTCGGCCCCAATTAATTTTAAAATAACACAGTCTACTGGCAAAATATAAACGAGGTACAAAAAAAAATATTCTGAGTAAAATATTTACGTATATATTATAATGTCAATAGAAAAAATATAATAATTTTACATATTTTGTTTATATTTTGCACAACGATAACGATTTTCTGTGTTGTCTATGTATGAGCTTGGACTTATCAAATGTAGAGAAAAGTTTATTTCCTAAACAAAGACGATAGCGTGTATGCAGTTTGTGAACTAACGGGCACTGAACAAAACTTGTCTCGACATCTGGTGAATCAATTGGGACGTCGTAACAACTGAAGCGTACTAATGTCTTGCTACTACATACGGCAAGTATTTTGTTCTCGTAGATGCGCAACTTCTCTTCAGTTGTGGGAGTCTTGATCTTATAATACTTTACAATCTCTATTATAATTGCTTTTTAAGTTATAGTCTTTAAGTTGCGATCATAGTTCTCACAATTTTTCATTGGTAGCCTAATGTTACATAATTTAACGGTTTATTTTGACAAAAAAATCGCACAATTGTTTACTAAATATGACTTTGTATAACTTCAATTTCTTCTTTGTAATATAAAGGTATACTTTTATGCCATATTTGAGTCCTTTAATTATAAGAATTTCATGAATCTAAGAAGTTCAAAGCATTGCAAAATAAGATTTCGCTTTGATTAAAAGGTTCTTGTTATTGTTTTAATAATATTACAATTTCTATATCGAAAAGTTCACAAGAGTGAATAAATATTTTATTTTTTACTTAAGCGTTTATATTTAACGTTTCGTGTCAATGATTTGTTACTGATTCGATGCTTGATCTGTTCTTAAGTTTTCTTAGAAAATCTATCACTACAGCGAAAAGCTTGTGGCATTAATGTATCTGGGACATTCATCTTCGAATTGAGGTTATTGATGTTAAAGAATGATGAATTGCTAAGCTCTACATTATATGCTCATTGAGGATCATATGATATCCACGAAGAAATCTTCGAATCGACGACAGTAAAATGTTGTGAAGTATGCATAAAATTATTACTTCAAACAACTGAAGATTTAATTAGCCTATGTGTTTTTTCTTTGTTACTTTTGTACTATTACTAAACTATAATATTATGTGCTCCCTGCCAAATTTAAAGTTTGTAGCACAATAAATTTAAGACTTTCATACAAACCTGGGAGAGCACTTAGACTTCCTTAATCTGGCCGTGTCGCAAAATTCGTTTTTAGCGGACGTCTACTAACTCTAAACAACTTTCCTGTCTTTCAACTTTATACATCAAGCGGTTTTCAATATTTTTACCTTTCGCTTTTAAATATTTAGATAACAACTTGATAAGATCTATGCGGCAATAGATTTTACTAATTGGATGATATACAATTAAATGATACCTACATTAGTAACATAGTAAAGAGGTATACGTATATATTTCTATACTTTAAATCTAAACACTATTTTCTATGGACTCATAGAAAATTTATAACAAAGGATTAAGTTAAAGGTGTCAAAATCTCTATTCATACGAGTATGTTTACATACCTAGACCTACTTTGCAGTCACGAGAGGCAATTTCCTTACATTAATTATGCGGTAGATGAAGATCCCTAAGACCGACGACCTGCGTAATTTATTTTGCCCCAACAGACTATCTGTACACCGTAAACGAAATAATATCAGTATGTAACTACGACATTTAGGAGAAGATGAATGGATTCTAAAGCCAACATGACGTGTTAGCTTCAATGAAAATTCCTGGATGTAACAAATTAAATACGAGAGTGTAAGCCCATTACATAATTACATAATTTTTTATGTAGTGTATAGAATGAATAGTACAAAATAAATAATTTTAAATTGTTATAAGCTCTTAATTATTATATGTATAATTTTATCTAAAACAATTAAAGCTTAACCAATGCATTCCGTATCAAGCTTTGAAATTAGTTACAGTATTAACTTTATAATTGATAACGATGTATGTTTGACTAATCGTGAAAACTGTTCTCGAAATTAATTTTAGCGTTCTTTGATCGGATTTAAAGAAACGGAACATTATTTTGATATGATATTCTAAATAAAACGCACTTTTGAGTTATGGCGTATTTAGGTACAATTTAAAGAGGAAGTAAACAAAAGAACTTACTTTTTTAAAGTCAGTCAAAACCTGTTACAAACCTAGTGCAAAACAAATTTAATACCAAAATATGTTTGAGCTTCAGGAAGCTTTCAGTTTATGAAATTGGAGTCTAAATTAATAAGCACATTTAAATGCAAACCATGAAAATAAGCAAATGAGAAGTTTCATTATACCGTAGTTGCTCGAAATGTTGAATAAGAGATAAATAAAGTAAGTTTTTAGATTTATAATTCTAACAATGAATTACTTTTTTCCCGTTTGTATAAAAACGTTTTAATGGAAGGAACAAAATATGTCAGCTTTATCTGTTGTTTAAAAACGATCAAAATGTTTTCGTTTAATTGATTTAAAGCGTTGGACGTTTGGGCAAACCATGCGTGTATTTTACTCGTACGTCATGTACACTTTATTTTGTCTTTCATTATGTCACATATCAATAATTTTGATTTAAATAACATATAACAAATTTATCATTATTATATTATAATCATTATTATTAATACATAATCATTATTACAATTTACATATAATAACGAAGGTTGTTCTTCTCTTTTCACGATAAGGATGCCATGTAAAGGTAAAACGGGTATATTTAATATTTAATTACATTAAGTCTTCCATGAATGGTGAATCTTATATTATTATGAGAGTCACTATTTATATATCTTATCATTTTGTATTTTACGTTGCCCAGTAAAACATTTCCATTAAATATTTTTATATTTCAATTTTCAGTAACTGAAATCGTTTACAAGTAAATCTTGATTCTTGTTATATTTTTCGTACGCCAAAACAATTTACCTTTCTAGGAATTTTGTAATTTAAATAATATATCTGTACTGACCTAATTTATATTAAAACTAGCAATTCTCGCGGCTTCACCCGCGATCTAATCACTATTAAAAATAGAGGGATGAAAGTAAATATCTGGAGAGTGCCATCATTATCACCTATGGAAATAAAAGTACCCAATGACCTATTCTTAGACCTACCTATACACAAAGCATTTCATGAAAATTGGTCAAGCCGATTCGGAGGAGTTTGATAACAAACACTGTGACACAAGATTTTTATAATATATGTAAGATATATTTAAAATATTGTATATTGTATATTTATCTTTTAACTGTTATAAAGATAAATTATATAATTTTTGTAATAATATTTATAATTATTATTTAACCCACCATAAATATTTAAAATGAATTTCCACTTACCATTAGGACACGTGAACAGGTCACCCTGTAAAAAGAAAAAAGACATAAAATATTTTTCATTACCAAAACTTATATCTATTTTTTCTATAAATAAAAGGAAAATGTGTTTCTACCTGCCTTTTAATTTAGTTTCAGTAATATTCAAAGGCAAAATTTTCAAGTTAATGTTTCTTTTAGCCTACTCTTAACAAAGCTTTAGGTTCATTGTGTTATATTTGTACATTTTAAATATTTTAGTGGCGGAGAGCTTTTGTTCTTAGCTTTCAGACACTATAAATTTTATTACTATGTTAATAATAAGTATATGCTATTCCTTAATTCAGCATGGAAGTCGTGATATCTAGCATTTGGAGCGAGTTGCCAAACAGGGAAAGTGAGATCGAGGCCGCCTGCCACCCGTGACCGCATTCAGATATATTGAAACTAACAAATGTTACGGAACCAACTAATTGGATTGAATGTATAATGCTATTGTTTTAGGACTACTTCGATTATAACAAGTTTTTAATTGTTTGTACGTAATATTGGTTAGTTGTCGTGCGTGTAGATTACTAGTAACAGGCAAGCTGAAGTACGATTATTTAAATTTTAATTTTAATTCATACTACTCTCTTATAAGGACTTGTAAAGAAATATTATTTAGATAGTATATTCTACGTAGAGGTATTCACTACGCGCAAAATTAAGTTTGTTTAAAGTTATATGACCTACGTATGAACGCCTACACTACATTAGCCTTAAGAGGAAAGTTGTTTGCATACATCTTTTGTTACATAATGTTTGTCTATTAATTATGACCTCGTGAACATAACTGTTGACTACTACGCACTACGTTATAAGTTTCTGAGGTACACGAGCCCGTTAGGAGCGCGTATGCTTTGGAAAGAAAGTGAAGCGGGTTTTAATCAAGGATTTCGTACCTCCTTGACTTTTATGCACAATTAATCTCAACCTCAATATAATTATGTTTTTTTATATAATGATATTTTCACACTGTATGGAAATATAGAATAAAGCCCATAGCCTGTGGGCTAAAGGGGTATGAAAAGACAAGTGAAGTCTGCTTATCTGTATTTGGCTAGGGAGGTGAACTAATCTTTATGGACAATTAGTAGTGCCCGCGCCTTCGCTCGTTTGCATGGGAAATGTACGTTTTTGGGGGTGGAAAGTATTTCAAACTATAATCTATCTATATGCCAAATTTCATTCAGATTCGATCAGTCGTTCTGGCGTGACTGAGTAATCCGAAATCCATCCAAATTTTTGCAATTATAATAGCGGCGCGGTGAACTACGGCATGATGGACTCTACGCTAAAGAGTTAAAGAATATGTTATTAATTTCACTGACTTGTAATAAATTTAAGTAAACGTTTACTTTTTTGCTTTAAATTATATTTTTATGAAGTCGCACAGTAAAGGACCGAAAATATTAATCAGAAAAAAATTAATTATAAATACAATATTAAAAAAATCTGGTGGATACAATTAAATTAGCTTTAAATTTTTAAACAGTAAAAAATTAGAGCAGTGCCGTGCAATACGATTAAAATTTATGCATAATGCCATCTGTAATTTCGTGGCGAAAAATTTAACATTTTTAATTACACGGGTAATTCCATCCAGACAGTTAAACTATTTGGCTTAACAATAGTTCAGTTCTCATTAAAAATGTCGACGTGCACTATGACTTTTTTTTGTAATTTTAATTTAACCCAATATATGCCAAAAGACAGTGGTAGCTCAGCGGTAACGCGTCGCTTGGATAACCGAGTGATGCGGGTTCAAATCCGGGTCTCGCACCTCTGATATTTTCATGTGCGAATCATTTCTATCATGATTACCACTTGTCTTACGGTGAAGGAAAACATCGTGAGGAAACCTGCATGTCTGAAGTGAAGTCCGCCAACTCGCACTAGGCCAGCGCGGTGGACTATGGCCTGATCCCCCTCGTACTAAGCGAGGCCCGTGCCCAGCAGTGGGACGTTAAAAAGGGCTGATGATGATGATGATAGGCCTGATTCGTACCTACTAATATTACGATTGCGCGTTTATTTTGTTTCACTGTTTCCATAGGTCTAGGGGTCGGAAATATAATACTTATTCTGTTACTACGCTCAAATTAATCGTAAAAAAATAATATAACGATAGAAAGATCTTGTATTTTAGAATTCAGTAAGTTAACACAAATAATTTTCATTATTAAAGGATTTAGTCGATATATTTATTTTTAGAATACCTTTATTACTTGGGCACGCTTTAAATATAGCATACATTAAACACGGGATTTATAACGGTGAGTTAGACACAAGGGGAATCTGCCTAATGTGAGCCCTCCCCTAAATTATGATGTAGTCTGGCAACAAAATAAGCTACTATACCAGTGGGATATTTTATATGACTTAGGAGATTTGTAAACACGGAACAAACAAACAAATAGAAATAAATGTAGAATACGTATTGTACTAAAAGTAAATATATAATTTAATATGAAACAAAATAGGCTGGGCGTATAAATTTTGAAGCTTCATTAATATAATTTATTTCCCCAGAGAATATTTTATTATACAATATACTAGCGATACGTTCTTGCTTGACTTTTATCTTTTACCCCAACATTTTTGAGTTTAATATAAATTATAATATAATTTTAGCCATCATAGCCATCTGTTCATTTTTTCGGTTAATTTGGTAGATCATTTTTTAATTGCTAGTCGATTAGTTGATTAATTTATATTAATATGTAAATGAACATACTATGGAAAATTGAAAATTTATTTAAGTTTTATTTATAGTTATATTTATATTTGAAGAAAATATATAATATACGTACTTAAAGTAAAGCTTAAGGAAAGATACTTATCGAATCAACATTTTTGTAGCTTTATATAAAATGATATTGCTACGAAATATAAGCATATAAACCTGAATAAATATGAATGTAACATAATTTCTCGTATGTAATCATTTTCAATTTGGTTCGCAAGCAACCCTATTGAATTATATTTGAATTTTGCATACGACATTTTCGAATAATACAAATGAAATTTGAACTAAATGGAAAGATATGAACTAGAATATGAGATATGAACGTAATATAATGAAATTTAGATAGAAAGTGCTATGCATTTTTATTTTTTAAATTTTGAACTAAAAGAAGTTTTAACAGATTTAAAAAGTCTAAATAGCTTTATGACTTTAAAGAATGTTTGTTTTTCACCAGTTCTAACAATATTTGATCAGCATTCAAATTTTGGCTTCATATAACTACAGCGTCGAAAGTTCCTCAGTGCAATGTAGGCCGCCTTTATGATAATAATTTGGTAAATATTAAGAGACGTTAACTTTCTGTTAAAATATGCTGAAATCTCAATGAAAGCAAATATTCGCTAAAGGTGTGCGTTAGTGTTCAAAAGCATTTTATAAATTACTTTGGGGAAGTCCCAGGGATACCGGCGGAAGTTTAGGGTTACAGCGAATAATTTGAACATAGTTTTAGTTGCTGTGTGCGAAACTTTTGAACTAACTTTAATATGTAGAATACGAATTTAAAATTCACGTGTAATTTAAATATTTTTAATTAACGTTTTTATTTTAAACCCTTTTGTTTTTTTTTGTAGAATATTACAACCTAGAACCTAAAAAATGAGATGTACACTTACCTCAGACAATGTGGGCGAGATGAATAACAGAAGTGCGACGACACCTAGTGCCGCACGACACCTTATCAGCATCGTGACTCTGTAAAGTAAGAAAAACTCATAAGTTATTGAAAAAACATGAACTAATATCTATTTTAAAATTTTAAAATTATATTGTTATAGTATTCAAAAACGTTAGCTGAATAAAATGTCTTATTTACTTTTATAATGAAAATTCTTAAAGTACCTTGTAGCTGTTACAACACTGGATTAATACTAAGCTCAATCCTCCAAAATCGGACAGAAAATATATAATTTAATGTCTAATTACGTAATTATCCAGTAATGACATATTAAAGAGGTTTCATTAAAAATATAATTTAGTCAACGCTTATGAAATAATAATTCATATTACGTACTTAGTATATTACACGTACACTAATAGCTCATTTTTTTTTATTTTAAAGAATACGTATTTTTATACAGTTAATACATACATTCTAATTAATTCATAATAAAAAAGTTTTAGTGGTCAAGTGAATTTGTTTCTTTAAGCCCCAATTAAGCTTACATAAAGATTACAGACCTGCAAGCAATTTGATTCTACCCGAAGTTCAATAGACGCGCAGTATACCCACCATTTTCGGTTTCGTAATTAAGTGGATTCCTATAGAATAGCCTATTTTGTGAAACTCAATATATAAAATATATTTCCATGAATTTTTTACTAACCGTATAATATATTTCTTAAACATATTATATATAGTGGACGCTTAAGTGTATTTAGGTACGTTAATACACTAATACTGTTTCTTATTAATGAAATATGTTGTTCGATCGAGCCAATACCTCCAGTTCAATTTCAAAAACGATTCAAAGAGAAACCATAAAATATTTAACTATTTATCAAATATGTAAAAAAATCTTATTGATTCATTTTCTTCTTAGGTCTCCGAGATACAAGAGATGTTTTATCACATATTATAACTTCGTTAACTAAAGATTTCCATCACACGTCACAAAATCGCACGAAGTTAATGTGTTTAGGGATCTACATAATTTACAAAGCAGGTACGAAACATTAACCTTTATTAATCTTTATATAAGAAGCAATTAATCGCACTTTTAAAACAATAGCACGAAGGGTTTACGAAAATTTGTGCTTAACATAAAATATTTGCGAGTGTTTTGCAGTCACGTACGTTACTAATGGGCTTTTAAAGAAGCAGAATTCATTAGGTGGCTTACCCAAGTTGAAACGAGGGAGGTTTCTTAATGTGCTATTGTACTTGGGTCTTGGACTGTTGCGTGTCTCTCGAATATTTAATAGCTATAACTGGCCAATTCTAAATTGTTATTATTGTATTAATTTGACTATGACAAGGGTGTCTAAATGTATTTAGTGCAAATTACGTTAGCCTTCAATGAAATAGTTAAATGTCTTCTTCTTCTTATTATACGTTCTATGTTTTTATGCCCGTGTTAAATCAAAAACTGTTTATAGACACGTACATACTTACATAAGTTAATGTATTGCATGCACTATTTACTCTTGCCAATATCTATCGAACACGTAACTTATTTGTCCGTTTAAGTAAAAACGTCCAGGTAAGTTTTTTTGGTTACACATTTAAAGTTGGATTACATTTCTTACGTCACATTCTATCCGCTGTGCGGTTTACAAATACTGGGTAACTTGTGCAATCGTCACTCAGATGATATCGCATGCTTTAAAGCTAATTTTAATTCAAAGAGTACAGCTCTTAGTATTCATTAACATATAGGTAGTACCTCGGTGGTGTAGTGGCTAGTATGTACAGTCGCACACCGAGAGGTCCAAGCTTCGAGTCTAGCCGTCGGTTCTCACTGGTTGTGTCGAGCATTCGTCCCACCGGAATGAGAGTGATAAGGAATAGAGAGTGCACTTGTGTCTGCGTATACACTAATTGTGCACTATAATATCTCCCGCTCCGCGCAGATGGCTTGTTTCAATGAGATTGGCCGTCGTGGCCGTAATCAGTCGGGAGGACATAATCACATATATCATATTCACTGATTAAAATCTTTGTAAGTAACGTAAGTAATTTTATTCATACTTATTAAAACAGTTTAAGTATTAATTCATTTTTTGCAAAACTAATATATTGGCCAGAGGATAATTATTGTGGAAATACAGGAAGCTTGCTATACAGCAAACGTCAAACTTCGATAAATGATAATAATTACAACTATAGTTTTTCTCACACTTCGTACAATATTTTGCAAGAAAGGAAGTTATGTATCAGAAATTATTGATAAACGGATCTTGCGATATAATTGAGTATTATTATTTAATAGAAGTTTTAATTGCTCATAATTCACTATTAAAATATGCTTAAGCTTTCTTTTATACTGGATTAGCCTTTCCCGCGGCTCCGCTCGCATTCTAAAGGCTGAAAATCAAGGCGCTTTTTTGCAACATTTTTCATTGATACTTCGCTCCTGTTGCCTATAGCCTTCCTCGATAAACGGACTATCCAACATAAAAAGATTTTTTCCATTCGGACCAGTAGTTCCTGAGATTAGGGCGTTCAACCAAACAAACAAAATCTTTAGCTTTATAATATTAGTGTAGATAAGAATTCATAGATTATTAGAATTAACGTTTCAGGATCAGATAAACGTTATCTATTCCAAGACATATTAAGATGTTTTGCTTTTTGGCAACTTTCATTGGTCAATTTAAATAATAAGTCACTATAAAGCACTTTTTTAGTCTTCATAATTTCAAATTTCTTCTCAAAGTGCTGTTTTATTACCAAATTATTCTTTTGATGAATTAATTAATTTTATCGCTTTGCGCTACAGTGAACTCCCAGTAATGCTATTACGAATCTTTTTCATCTAAATCTGAAATATAGTTGTGTATTGTAAAAATACTGTTCCCAAAACTTATTTTAATTTGTTGATAGTATTTATTTTTATACTATAACTACTAAAAAAAGAAATCGATTAACAAACAGAGGAGAACAAAGTTAGTAGTTACTAAACTCTTTTGTCTTAATACATACATAATAATTATGTACAATGTACATAATATATATGAGTAGATAAGCACTTTAAAATATTTACTTTATAATTTTTATATTTAAGTTGAACCCTAAAAATACTAAAGTAAAAAAAAACTTTAATCAAAGTAGTCGTAGTTAAGTTTGAACTTAATTGTAGCTATATGAAACAGTGTTGAAGCGCACTATTAGAAGACAATAACAGCAATTTTCAATTCTCATAGACCGTGAGAAGAGGCCACGAGGGCATAAGAAAGACATGACGAATGATGAGGAAGTTCCTATGTTATAGCTTTTGTTTCCTACATAGAAAAACTTCTCAATGTAATTTTAGTATAATTATGATACAATACTGTTTGAAAAATAGATTTATAATTCAGTTTAAAGTTTTGTGCAAATTATTATAATACTTATCTAGTATAGAAAGTTACCTTTTCTTTGTTTGTAATTTACAGAATTATTAATAATCTTAAAAAAAATATAATTTATTTTTTTAAAACATGTACCTACCTACAAAAATAATTTTCACATTCATTCATTTTTAAATTTTGTGGTTTCCTTAAAATATTACAATTAACAAGATATCAGATACAAAAATACATATCATGTAAAGCAAAATGTGTACATTAAAAGGATTCTTAAATAATATGCTTTGTTGTATTTTTATAACAATGAAATTAAGTTGTGATGATGGAGGCCTTCATATTTTTAAATCCCGTTAGAATGCAAAATTAGGCCGAGGTATAATTTTTAATTGACCATTGTCATAATGAGAACATTACTTAAAACTGACCTCCTTACTCTATATTATTGCGCACTGAATGTTTAGAAACACCTGTATTCTCTCACGCTTTTAACTGATGCAAGGCAAATGTTATAAATTTTAAATTTTTTATGTCGAATGACCGGTTGACGTTACTTTTTAAATATTAAAATTTTGTTTCTTATAGTTACGTACTCACTTGATTCTATTCTTAAGATTTAAAAACTTAAACACTTGATTAATATAAGTACTGAATGACTGACCTAAATGTCAAAAAAATGATAGGAAGCATATTATATTTTTACTCTTTAAATAGTTTACCATATTAGAAAAGCTCAACTTCTGTTTCCGCAATTATCTAATTAAAATGTAATTTATATGAGAATGTAACTAATACTTTTGACTGATGACTGCTAAATAAGGCTAGTCCTAGTAATTTTTGTGCTCATATTAAAAGTAGATATTACCCATCTTCATCTTAATATTTCTATTTATTTCATCTATTATCGTCAACGAATATGCAACGAATTAATTAATTATTATAAATAAGTAAAAGTTGCGTGTGATGAAAACAGTTAATTAAAAAGAAATTACGTATTCACTATTAATGTAATGTATTCATAATTTTAACACGTTCACTGTGTTTGCCCCACATATGGGGCACCACGAGGATTAGTTCATACGTGCGTGGCACATATGTGGGGCACGAGCTAAAATAAATTCTATGGCATGTCAATCTGCGCACGTATGAAATTATTTTGTTTTACTTGCATACACGTGTGAACAATGAATATAATAATTATTTACCATGGAGTCCCAGTGACATTTTATATTGGTGTTGCTGGTATACGTTATGCAAAATTAAACACAGAAAGTGACAATTATTTATTTATTAATAAAAACTCTTTTACTCATTAGCACAAAATATTAATGATATTTATTATAATAAGCCAGACAAAAAGCTTTTTTACATTTCGTATCTGTTTTTTTGCTTTATTTCGGGCTTGAGCGGTAGTATTTTTTTTTTTTTTTTAATGTAAATGTGTCATCCACAGGCGTTAAGCGCCCGTGCCTTTTGTTTTTTAATTTTTTTTTTTTTTTTTGGCGTTTTACTTTTTTGGACTTAAAACAAGCGATACATGCTAATCATGTAACGTGGGCCGACACTGACTTTTTTTTTTTCTTTTTTTTTCTCAGTCGACTTTTAGGACTCTAGAACCCCGCCCCATCCCGCAGTTGGGCAAGCACACTTTTTTACATTTCGTATCTGTTTTTTTGCTTTATTTCGGGCTTGAGCGGTAGTATTACCTTCTTCCACTAAACTTCTGTTATAGCACAAAACTCAGATAAAACTGTCCAATGCTCTGATTACTCGGCAAATTATCGCGGCAAACTGATTTTGACAGATGACTTGTCACATAAATAAAATATTTGTGCATGTATTTCATTATATTTAAGTATATTTACTCTTTGATTTAAGTTCAGACGTGTGTGACCCCCATATGGGACATGGAGAAAATTCCTAATATCTTATTAAAAAATAATAATAATAAAATCATTACTACTTTTTTGTTTATTTCTATGATAATAAGTTAATTTAAAATCAAAACCCACTATACACTTATGGGGTCAAATTATTATTTCGGCTTGCACAGTGAACGTGTTAAACTAATGCTCTAGAAGTAGTTCAATAAGCTATAACATAACTATATCTCGCTCTTATACCGAATAACTGGTTAGACTTAGAAATTGGAATGTGTGTCAATGGTTTCCGCTGTAAAACATACAAGGACAAGCTACAACGGGATTCTAGATTACTTCGTCCTGAATATTAATAAGTGATAAACAAAAATCAGGTGTTTATATTTAAAGCGTACGGGTCACAGTTATAAGTAAACATTGTGCTCTACGTTGTGGTAATAACAGTTCTTTTCGGCATTGGTATTTGCTATTGAAAGATTACTAAACGATTGCGTAAATTGTGAAAGCAGTTTGGTTCTTAGAGCATTGAATATTGATTGAAGATTTTAATATTTTACTTAAGGATTTACTTAAAATATCATAAGAGGTTCCAAAATATTGTTATTTTGGAATTATATAAGATAAAAAAAGTCTTTTAAATCTTATTTTAAAATATATTATTTAGTCTACAGAATATGATATTTGGTATAGTAGTATTATTTCGATACGTTGTTAAAAATATAAAAATTCAGTTCTTGAAACTTGATTGCACTTCATTGGGTGCATAGCAGACCTAGATATCAACTTTGTTTTATTGTATACAAACCCACATAATACGTAGGCAACAAGAATTCACCGATCAATAAATACTCGTCTGCTGGAAGCATGTCACAATCGAAATATACGAATGAATACGTTTTTGCATTTTACTTATATTAAAATTAATGATAACAATTTTTAGCTTCAGAGTTTCAATATATTTTTGTTAGTCACCATCAGGAAAATTCATTATGAGGAGTTCTTTCATTGATGCACTGAGGTTGGCTCCAAGGATGGCTCCAAGTTATATCAGACTTTCTTTTTATATAAGCTTATTATGCCTGTGACATTACAGGTAGCTCATTATAGTGATTTTATTTTATTTTGTATATTGTTAAACCAAATTCAAAAGATTAACTAGTGACTTATCCTCGCGTCGCTGGTGAGTCCCTTGCTTGGTGTAGGTACTTAGCTTTGTTACAGTTTGATAGGAAGATCTTTTTAAGATGAATAATTCTATTGTATGTACAATGTACATTGTTTTCATATAACATTGTTATTGTTTGAGGCGGCACACACTAATAAAGCTCCCAGTTGCATGATTTCTTCTGTCATCTTCCAGATTTATCGTTTTATTTCAGCACATATACACAAAACCTCAATGACTTATACAACTTAAAACTTCCCCATG
This sequence comes from Boloria selene, assembly GCA_905231865.2. Taxonomy (NCBI): domain Eukaryota; kingdom Metazoa; phylum Arthropoda; class Insecta; order Lepidoptera; family Nymphalidae; genus Boloria; species Boloria selene. The sequence goes on along the minus strand of HG993140.1, from coordinate 8,082,843 downwards.
AATCACTCCATCTACTAATACACTCCGTATGCAAATCCTTTCGGTAGTGTTTTATTTTTATTGCGTTATCCAGCGACTGATAGACATACGCGTTAAGCGATTTTATGATTACTATTTTAATTAAAAAAGACATTATAAGATAAAAAAATAAACAAATAATCGGTAGTAATTTTTAAGTTTCTTTACATTTTCTTTGTCAAAGAAGTAATTTGGAATAGTTTCATTTTAGGATAGATATTCATAAAGTAAAGATCTTTCCAATTCAAGACTATGAAAAAATAAAAAATATGTAGACATTAATTCATTATTAATTTGAAAGAAAAATAAAGTCATTAGACATTCAATATTTATGTCCTATTGCTTAATTGCCAACCCCATTGCAAGTGGACGTAGTGTGCGGATTTCATACAGCGAAGTTAATGAGAAAGTCGAGTACCGGTGTTCCGGACAATCAATAGCGATGGTAGGCAACGCTTGTGGAATGGACGGTGAGAATTGCTTATTGTGTATTCACTTTCACATCACACATCACACACGTGGCTTAAAATTTAAGATGTAATTCGAGGAAAGTGAGAGCCTTCACTTTTTCTTTACCCAATCTGTTTAAACGAACGGCCTTCAGTATTGCTTGAGTAAATCCAATATCTGACAATTCCCTTCGGCAATCAAACAAACAACTGTATTATGTACATATGTCTACATTATTAATCTACCTGTGCCCGCGACTTCAATCGCGTGGACTACAAATAAAAGTAGCATAAGTTACTCCTTATATCATTATCTATCTGCGTCCAGCCGTTTCAGAGATTAGCCGGAACAAACAGACAGACAGTCATGTTATTATATAGTATTCTGTTGCCTATATGTAGTTATTGTTACATGAAAGATTAATAAAACTTATTTTTATGATTCTATACGACAAAGGATTTGCTCGAAAAGCTGCTAAAAGCTGCTTAAAATACCTACGCTTAAATAATTAATTGATTCTATCACGGATAAAATACGTTTTTGTTAAAATGGATGTTGAAAACAAAGTTTGATTCTTAATAACCTTATATTTAAAAAAAATATTGTCTCTGTTGTGTCTTCAATTAATTAGGGGGATCCAAACAAGCCCTAACACTATCCCACAACCTGAGCATTTTGTACACATTACTGAAACACTATCACGCCTATAGAATTGTGCTTTAACATAGTAATTTAACTTCATATCTAGATGTGTTATTTATCATAAAAATATATAATTTTATAACCATAAAAAAAAGAACATTAACACTGTCTTAAAAATTATTACCCGTCATAAAAACTACACGATCCCTTACAAAGCTCAGCTTTTTGCTAATATTATTGTATTAGTACTAGGTATACTGTTTAGAATATAACAGGTAGTGACTATAAGCCGGGTTTTTACCTTAATATTTGGTAAAAATGTACCGTATTTTTAAAAAAGTTAACTGAATTAAAAATGTAAAAAATGAGTTCTTTAAATTAAAATTTTAAATACGGTACTTTTTGAACATTTATAATTCTTCAATTTGATTTTACATGCAGTAGTTTTTTATATATTATCTAAAAGTGCTAGTTTAATCTCTTAACATTTTGTCAAAGCATTTTGTGCATAAAGAAGAAAAGTAGAGCAACGTTAATACTAATATTCACACAGACTGAACACAAAATTGCGGAAACTAGTTTAAATAACTTTAACTCTGCATTTGATGCCATAACTACGATAAGATTGTAAAGATGTTAATTACCTCTTAAGAAATATTATAGTATAGGTAAGTTATTCAATATCATATTTTAGTCCATTTTATTACATAAACGATATTGCGAAAATACGGAAACTTTAAACTTAATTCGCTATTCGGGTCCGATTCTAAATGAAAAATTAAAAAAAAAACATTTAATTCTGCGGTTAACAAAAGTCAAATAGAATAGTAGAAAAGAAAAATAATCGAACCGCTTTCAATCTCTATTTGTGATGATATGTTGGAAAGTTAGAATAACGCAGTACGTGCTCTGATCCAATAAAACCGTCCACATACCGCAACATATGTACGTGACGGACACACGGACACCTAATACGGAACACCTCATTGTCAGTGTCACTCGTTCGTTGACTATTTTACAGTTACAGCCTTTTTCAATCCCCACCAGATATGGGGCCCGACGCGTCTTCCATATTCATATTTAATTTCAAAGTGAAAGAGTTTTGTTACGAACCAAAAGTAATGTATATTCTTGGGAATTTTGAACGTTAGCATGTTAAAAGTTTAGAACGAATAAGTTGGTGTAAACGTTATAATATAATAGTAATATAAACCTTATACTCATTAGTAAGGTTAAGATGCTTAACTTACTTAGCAAGTAATTACATTGGAAGAGGCGAATGTCGGACTAAGTAGATGTTACCACAGTGAGGCAAAAGCTATATAACACGGGTTACGGGAATTTACGGAGTCTGTAACAATTTTTTCCATTCAGCTTCTAAGACGCCATTCATATATTACTATCTATATTTATTAACTATTTTTTTATAATTAAAAGTAATATAAAGCATAATTACAACGGACGTTGTACAAGTTTTTTGTATGCCATAAGAAATCGGAGTGGAAATTTTTGTTTATTTTTTTAAATTATCATAATAATAATATTATGAATCAAGTTTTGTCTTTATATTACCTTTATAATATACATTTACTTAATACATATACTTAATAAATATGATGACGAGATTCTCATATAGTTAAAGAAGGTCAACTCTTAAGAGACTTGCCTGCTTTGAGGTAAAAAATCTTGTTAGAAAATGGGAAGTGAACAGTCGACTACTGGTTGTGTAAGTTTGCTCTTAGGGTAAGTATAAGTTGCCTAACACGATTTTTAATATTTTATACATTTATTGTGTAACGTTAGCATTTCTAGATATAAATAAGTACATATTGTAATCGGTTCGAAAAATAATACAGATCTTAATTTTATAGTAAATATAATATACTTATTAGTTATTATGTACAATATACGTATACGTTAAACGAACTAAACAAAGGTTGCTAGTGTAGATTTTTTGGTAGTTTTTTTAAAAAAGGTAAAATATTTTTTTTAAGAAATGAAAGTTTTGCAAAGATAATAAAGTTCATTGTCATTTTAGAATGTCAATGTGCTGGAAACACAGAACTCCATTTTTAAACTGGCGTATGAACAATTTCGCGGTCAGGTAACCTAATGTGAGTTTTACTTTTAATGTTGTTTTCTTTTTTGAATGCCCTTGCTCTAGTATATTATATGCTAGAATGAGAAAATATAACATGTCGGTTTATTACAAAGAAATGTATGGATGAATTCAAACAGTAGAATGGCAAATTAGGCATACCCGATATAGCCACCTACTTCCTTTCTTCCCGCTTTATAAAAGGACAGCATGTGCAGAGCGCAACTATCAGGCTTCATATATAGCAGGTGGAGATATTATTATTAGTACTACATTCCGTTCGTTGAACTAACACCGTTACTTGGTTTACGCATTTAGTTCTTGCCGCTTCGAACATGACATCAATGACAATTGACCAATCTGACTACCGATGGAAATAGGTTTATTAACGGAGTAAATACCTTGAAATCGTTGGGTCAAAGAAGAAATGATTAAATTATGGTATTGAAACCGTTTTCAGGGTTAATCAAATAAACGTTTTAAAGTAATAAACAATGTACCAAAATAAGAAAGAGTTAATTAGAACTATATTTAAATTACTGACGCTGAAACAAATACATCCATTCCAGAGATTATTCTTTATTTAAATACTATAAGTAGTAACACTGACGATTAGTATAGATTTCTCAGAAATTAGATATTTTTCTGCTGTAAAAGGTATCCTATATTTATCATGGTATATAACATATACCATTTTGAATTCTGCCCAGGGGTTGTTTCATAATGCGGTCACAGACAGACTCTATATATGTATATACATAGACTATAGATTTGACCCCTATATCGATAATTTTGATTACTTCAATACGTTTTATACTAAAAAACAATACACGTTTTCAACTAAGTTAGAATTTTATTTTATGTATATATGTATATAGATCTATTACAATTTAATATAAATGAGAAGTGGCACTCAGAATACAAGTAATATAACCTATTACGTGTACTGTCGTCTACTTGTGAACCGGCAAAGACGAATATTATTAACTTTTGATGATGCTTTTAATAAAAGTGAAGTTATTAGTTTTCGCAAATTAAATTATCTTTGGAGTCTGTTGAAATGTTTATTGCGATATTTAATGTTATTATTAATGTTTAGAAAATAGACATTTTAGTATTTTTTTTAAATTCTTGGATGTAATTTGAAATCGCTACAGACTACTACCTACTATATACTATAAATATCAGTATAACGGTCTCAGCTGTTCTGTTCAATAGAGTCGAAGCCTATAAAAATATTGTACGCTTTTTGCATGGTGTGCAAAGCATTAACATCCGCGTTATTCTAATGTCATGTAAGCGTTTTCCACTTATTTTCCTGCCGTTCAAGTACTGCGGAATTGAATTTTTATGGTAAGAGTGAAAACGTCACCACAGCGGCAGGTTGAATGACACTAAACGCTTCCTATGTTATGGCACGGTTTCCTTGTACATCTAAGCGAGGGAAAAGATTGAACATCTGGAAATATTATGTACAAAAATACAAATTCATACAACATAATTAAAAGACATTTACTTGTATTTTTTGGTAAATAGTAAGAGATAATCGTTTAATGAATATTAATTTTTTATCAATATGCATAATCAAGAAAATACCATAATAATATGTATTATTTTTTTTAATAATATGATGATTCATACTAATCTTGGTTACTCATAGCATTGGAATTTATGGCAAACGTGATTGTGGTAATATAAGTTAAAGGTCAATATAAAATACACTCGCGTATCGAAACTTTTTGTAAATATAGGTAGGTAGTTACCAAAAAACAGATTTTTTATTTATTCAAGTTTCATTATATAAAGAACATGGATATAAAGAACAATTTCCAAATGTACATATAAATCCAATTAAAGCTATTAGTAGAAACTCTACTAAACTTATTACTTATAGATAAATTCAACAAACTAATAATAATTTTCTATACCTGGTTTCCTCTAAGCGATTAGTTACAATCCCAAAGGTTATTTGTGTTAATTCGTTTTTCTGCTTAAATTTACCTGCGAGTGATGAGTCACCAAACTTTTTAAAATTCTTAAGAATTTCGATTCTTAGTTAATAAGTAATAGATAAATGGCTGTAGTGGTACAATTATTGCTTGTTAAATTGATTATATTATTAATTTTAAAAGTCAAGTAAAAAATAGGTTCATTTTACTTTTTTTTAAGTCACCATAATGCAATCTATATTTAAGCCAATTTTGCAACATTTTAAACATAAATGATAACAAAATGTACACAGAGAGACTTACATATTTATAATATTAACTGTAGATTGTAATTCTGTAAAAAGGCAGCTATACCTCAGTCAGAAGGCATATAGCAGTTTGAAATTCCATTTAGAAGGATGTAGGTATCTAAAACGTTTCGTGAAGGCAAACCTGTTTCGCATTTATATTTCATTAACTTCTAAGCCCAACCGTCGTTTTACTTCAATCGCAGTTAAATACTTTAATATTAGTAATACTACTATAATTGTATTTTATACATTATTTTAGCGACAAATTTTAGCCAATTAAATCGTATCGTAGAGTATTTTTATTTGCATGAATACAGTACTCATTAGGCGCAGTGCAAAAATAAACAGTACATAGTATTTAAAAGCAACACCGATGGACGAGTGGGGCGTTAATAAAAGCAACAGAAGAATGAGTAACAAAAAGGCCTTTCTAAAGTTCGCGGATGCAAGCTGAATAGGACTAACGAGACCGACGCCCGAAACGACGGCTCGTGTTTTTGTGAAGCGAGAAATCTTTACTTTTACGTTTAGCGCACTTTTGTGCTTAATTTCGGTCGTAGCTGTCGTCCACTAGCTTTGGTCGCCGAAACTATTGTTCGGTACCTTCATTGTTTACTTGTACAAATTATTTGCTGCCAGTTGACACTCAGCGTTTTGACTCTACTAACGATTTCTGTGGCTTCCATCTAAAATGTTGGTGGCTTGTCCGAAATGTATTTTTTGAACGCGAATATATTTACTTATTAACCATAACTAAAAACGTTAGTTAGGCTTTAAACTGTTGAATATTTTTCTTCAGAATGAACATTACATAGGAATCTACTCGTGTCCACAGAAATGCAACTCTCAGTATCTCTTCTTTATGGAGTCGGTTGATTGTATACGTTAATACATTCGTCACTGATGTGACTCACGCTATATCCTTTAAAGTTCACGGTTTTTCACATACCAATAATATTAATTAATCAATGATACAATGTACTAAAAATAAAATATCACTTTACTAATAAGACTGTGTTTTATAATTTTAGGCTGTTACTTATACAATATGGAAAGTGAAAACAAGTATCAAATTTTAAATTTGAACCGGTTTCTTAAAGAATGTTTTGTCTGTACAGGACATTCGTATTTAAAGTGAATAATTTTTTAGTTTCGAGTTCGTACGAGTTGGTTCGGCATGACTCAACCGGTATAGGAGCAAGCTGCCTCTCTGTAAAGATGAAAAGGTGAAGGCTGTTTAAAGATGCGCATGATATTTTAAGCTTTAATTTTGTTCCACAATCCAACGAAAAGGCTTACGTTGGTAACTATAACGAATTTTAATGTTAACATAATTTATCTTTACAATTTTTTAAGTAAACAAGTTATGCAGTAAGATTTTTGTTATTTAAACATCATTAAAATTCTTTAAGTCCATTGGACTAACAACTTTTTTTTATTTATTCTTATATTAACGCCGTCGCTCTCAACGTCCACCCAGCAACAAGATCAAGGATTAAATATTAGTTCGTACAGGACAGTAAAATAGCTAAGAGAACTTCGACAGTAAACTTTTGAGGTACTTGTATGAGCTACTTAGCGACATGATGCAGAGCTTAGTTTCTCTCTATTCATAGACAGTAACCATCTACTGAAACAAATTTATCACATGAAATTCAGTCATATTAAGTATGTAGGCCACCGGAAAAGCAAGCTCATAAAAGTTTAATATTAAGGTAACCCATATCCCATTAAAGATATGTAATGTGCAGAATGTTTAACAAAAATCACGTTTTATAGCATGAAAATGTAACCTCACAGTAGTAATAGCCTAAAGCATGCAGCTCATGAAACTTGATTAAATACGGTTCGTTAATAGCAGCATAAACACGGAGTGACAAAAATTTTAAAAACGTTTTAGTGGCTTTTACTTTAAATATTGTTCGTAATAAGTTAGAAGAAGGTTGTTATACTATAATAGAGACGTCACAAAAAGCCGTTGCTTTTTCTATGTAGTTGTAAATATTTATAGTGTAGAAGTGCTTATAATAAGGTTTATCACAATTGACCTTGCAACTTACTCCGCTGATGTCAGCGTCAAGGCGCCGATTTAGCTAAATAACTTATAATGTTATTATCTTTTTTCTCTATTTCTCACGTTTAACTATTTACGTTTATTGTAAATAATATATTTTCAACGTATTGTTTGTTATGCTAAATGTAGAAGACAACATTAAATAAGTAATGACGTAATGCTTTATGCCTTGATATTTTTATTTTGAGACTCTATATTTTTTTGTCAGGAAAATATTACAGAAGCGAGTTATTACATTAATAATTTATTCTCATGTTAAAATAATATCAATTTACATTAGCAACTAACGGATACATCCCTTAATGTTTAAGAATTGCTAGAAAGTGGCCATATCGTTTTATATTTTAACACATTGATGTTCTGAGTTTATTATTCTCGACACATTCTGACAATGGCTTATGGACGAAAGGGGAATATTAAGCATCAGTTTAGGACTTCAATCTAAGATTACTTAGCAGTGGAATTGAGTTACATTTTAAATGTTAAAACGTTCATATTGCACAACCAACGCTTGAATGCTATATTTCTTAAATCGCGTGGTCGAATTTCGTTCTGCCGATGCAAAATACTTGCTTTTAAACACTTTAAAAATATTGTTATATTTTAAAATTTCGAACTTATATTTTATTATTCAAATGTAAAAATTCATTGTAAACATTTAGAAGTATAGGTAAATGATTGAACTACTCACATTATTTTTTACTTGAAATCTATACATATAATAGGAAAACTCTACATAACTCTAAATTTATGTCAAATGTTTCCAAAAGTTTAATATTTAATAGCTAATTTTTGTTTGAAATAGGTCTACCTTAAACAAAATTATAACAATATTAGTTTGAAGTATAAACATAATTAAATATTAGTTCTAGACGAGTGAATATTGTGGGCACAACACGTACGGAATATGAACGTCACGTATTCTCTAGATGCGGCTACCATCTATTACATACGTGAGAATATTTGTTTAAACTTCCTTCTTTGCATCTTAGATATTGCTGCTAATTGAAAATAGAAAGGGGTTGCGTGTGAGTAACATTATTTATATTATCTTAGACAGAAACTAAATAAAATTACGTGTTTGAGGCTATTACGATACCTAATTAAGCTTTTATAATTAATGCGACGTTGCATACTCTTGGCCTGAATATGTCAGTGCCAGCGAACCTTCTAAACAATCAATAGAACGTCATCTACGTTATTTTGTAACTTTGCATAAAAAAAATAATACTTATTTGTTTCTAAACAACTGTAGTATTATCTTTGTGGAAATTATGCTTAATTCAAATTTAGACAATATTCGTTATGGTTTATACATTAAATTTTAATATTCATACTACTCCTTCAAATGGTACAAAATGGTTGTATATGTTCGTATTTTTTTGACTCTCTCAGGCTGAAACGGCTGGTCAGATTTTGATAAAAATTTTGTATGAAAGAGGTCCTTTGAAGGCAGTAAAAGTTACTCGTAATATTTGAATACATCGGCAAATTTTAAAATAATAAATTCCATACTCAGAAAACTGTGCTATTTGGTGTATATAAATCGAAAACAATCATAAAATATTATTACAAACTGCGGTTTCGGTAAGCTGCGAGCGAATCAGAGGTGTGGGTACGGTTTAGAATAACTTTGTGCAATAACACCTTGAGGTCGGTGATTAGACAGTCAATTATTGTTATGTATATTGGCATACAATGAAAACCAGCTTGTCGTGTAAGCATGTTGTAAGCCTTTGTATTTGTCTTGGAGGCGTTAAATGAAGTGAATGTGTTTATCACGCTGTATTCTGATTTTCGTAAAGATTGTTACTTAATTAAGTGTCTTACAAGCTTCTTTAACCTTTTTGTTAGTATGCTCGTTTCTCATGATCGCTATGATAGCTAGTTTTTAATTTGTGATCCATATTTTTAAGTCTTATTAACCTGAAAAATGTAACAGCAAAAATATCAAATAATTAAGGATTGTTTTAATGATAGAACTTTCTAAATGCATTACTTTGTAGATTATTTAAAATTATACTTTAATTACTTTTACGTTTCAAACTTTTAAAGAATTTCAATTTCCGAATTTTGGCAGAAATAACGTATTTCCACAAAGGAAATAATAATGGTGGTTTTATGATTAACTCGTAAATCAGAGCAGGCGGTTCATTTTATGCTCTAGCATTCCTAGCGGAGGTCGACTGCATTGGAGATATAATTTAATACAATTCAATTCTATAGAATTTAAATACTCTCTTATCATAAGCCCATAAGCAGTTAAGACTGATTTATTTTGTGATCACTTTTTAACAAGGTTTATATGTTAATTACTTTTGCATAATAACGATATTAAGTAAACATTTATTCCATCAATTAATGCCTATCAATTTTTCTGTCGGCTCTTCTATGAAGTTTTACATAATATGATTTATATCTTATGTGAAAGTGTAAAACTTTCTACTATCAAAGAAATAGCTAAAATTTGCTAATAATTTCCTGTTAGTTAATTAGTGATCGCTTCAGGCATATTTTGAGTACGGTCTGTAGGTTTACACTTCCCTACCTTTCAACAATTTCCATAAGTGGAGTTCCTATTAAAGTATTTAAGTCTATACTAATATTATAAAGCTGAAGAGTTTGTTTGTTTGTTTGGTTGAACGCGCTAATCTCAGGAACTACTAGTCCGATTTGAAAAATTCTTTTTGTATTGGATAGTCCGTTTATCTAGGAAGGCTAAAGGCTATATTTTATCACGCTAAGACCAATAGGAGCGGAGCATCAATGAAAAATGTTGCAAAAACGGGATAGGCGGGCGTTAGTTCTGCGAGGTACCGTACCGCGCGACTCAGAATTTGGTCTTTAGATTTTAGAACGCGTGCGAAGCCGCGGGAAATGCTAGTTACTTATATAAGTGTACGAAAGTTTTTTTTCATTAAATATTCGAAATATTAATTTATTGTATTTTATGTTATTTAGTATTTTCATTTTCTCCAAATATTACACGCTTTATACTGCTGAAATTATTTCCATAATAAGAGTATTTTCAGTTTTATGATATCATAATTAAAAAAAACACAAAATAAAAAAGATGACAGTAGGAATGTAACACCTGTAGTCCTGTCTCATGAAAGTCTTGCTAAACTCGACCTCGGTCCTCCTAGTTTCTGAATAGATTTTGGGTCTCCAAACTTTACTGACTAAATAAGTTTACGTAATAATTAAAATCAAAGAAATCATCATAATTGTGTAATAGTGTAATAAAAAAATATATCAAATCTACATATCAAATCCATATAGTCCAATCAGCATCCAAGTCACCTTTATTTTATTTTCGCTAGAACACATTGTGAAAGTTGGTAATATGGACGTAAAGTTTTAGAGGAGAATTGCACATTTGAATAGGTATGGAAGCTTGCATGTTATACTAATATAAACGATCTCTTTCGCCATATCGCTACCAGCTGCATATAAGATAATTCATAAATTTTATCTATATTGTCAACAACGCTGCATTGGTCGCATTCTTACGAGGTGAACGACAGTGAGCCTTGCGTGGAGGCAAGGTCATTAAGTGAAGGGGACGCCCGTTGATTGAAAGAACTTATTATAGATGAATAAACCTGCCCAATAATAACTTCCTTTCCTTTGTTTAATTCTATAGAAGTATTCTAGTACCTAAATATATGATCGGTTGTTTGGTAAAAAAGGTTGGACTATAAATACGTTTGACTATAGCTAAAACGATGGCTTAATCTTGTTAAGCAAAACTGTAATCCGTGTGTATAACGCAAAAAATGCTGTTATGGTTATAAGATTAACTTTTAAAATATCGATAATTTCATATAAGTATATCTACACGCAGTATTAAAGACTTTGTTTATACTGGATAAGTTAAAGTAATAAACTAAAATTACGATGTTATTTCTTTACACAAGTTACCCGTTCAGCGCTTAAAACTTAAATTTACTAAGTTACGAAGAAAGGCAGTGGTTTAATGATTAATATATAGGATACACAGCGTTTTTTAAAATCATAATTGAACTTGGGTATACAAGATAAAAAAAAATATTATGAAAAACTAACGCAAGTTTTATTACTTCTTAATTAATATTCTCGTTGTAAGATTATAAAATCACTATTAAATTTCGTTTAATCTATTTTCATAATCGATATTAGTCTTCATTGGATCTTTAATTTGTTTACAAAATATTCTTGTATAATAATAATTAATAAGTTATTACATAATATTTTTTAGTTCTTTAACATTTTTAGAAGCTACTGATTTTGACCTGCGCTTTAACCTTTTAATATATGCAAATATATTGTCATTTTCTATTATATTATATTTAAAACATAAAACACTATACAGCTACATTTTATTATACTCTATTAAATAAATTTGCCGGGTTTGAGTCCCGCTGGGGGCATCCATTTGTTGAGCACGAATGTTTGTACTCCAGTCATGGGTGTTTATATAAATTACAATATTTACGTATTTTAAATGTTATGTGTGTAGTATAAAAACTGGTATACGTAACACAAGCCTCGTAGCTTACAACATATTTATTCATTTATTTATAATCATGCTTTATTATATCTGCAATTAAATGCATTTTAACAAGTCATATATATATATATATATATATATATATATATATATATATATATATATATATATATATACCTAGCGTTAATCTGAACAAGCTACTGTCCGTATCTGTCATTTGATTGCGACGGGTCAGTTAACAGTAATATAGAGATTCCTTGGCTTGCCTAAATACGTATGGTATACGATGGCACGAATGCAAATCAGAATGTATGTAGGTGATATGACGTGGAATGTTTGGTCAACCGGTAAATGTATTATTGGATTATGATGATATATGATATATATTTACTTATTTAACGCTATATAATATACTAGCATTTCCCGCGGCTTCGCACGCGTTCTAAAGACCGGAAACCAAATTCTTACTGAGACGGGCGGTATGGTATCTCGCAGAACTAACGCCCGCCCTTCCCGTTTTTGCAACAATTTTCATTGATGCTCCGCTCCTATTAGCGTGATGTAATATAGCCTATAGCCTTCCTCGATAAACGGACTATCCAACACAAAAAGATTTTTTTTAAATCGGATCAGTAGTTCCTGAGAATAGCGCGTTCAACCAAACAAACAAACAAACGAACGAACAAACTCTTCAGCTTTTTAATATTAATATAGATTATATTTGAAAAGTTAACATTTTGATAACTGTCGAGGCTTATTCAATACTTCTAACTTCGTGCTATTTAATGACAACAATGTAAGCTTACCTACATAATATATTAATTTTATAGAGGCGTTTAATAGGTATCTCAAGGCCTTCGATGGAGATTCTTTACTTAAATAGAGCTAGTTTAGACGTATATGTATTAGTCGTTCATCTTGACTCGCTGTGAATAAATGTCTACGTTACAGATTCTCGATAAAAGAAAGCCTATTTTCTCAAAATATTTGGTGTATAGCGAGATTTTTCCATTATATATATCTGAACATAATATTTATCTCTATTATCGTCTATACATATTGACACCTACAAAACGGAGTGAAGTTCCATGTGACATCTTTCCATTTCGTAGAAACATTTTCATTCAATTCAAGTTATTATGAAACTAAACAGTTTGTTGCTTTTGTTTATTTGCACTACATCTTTTTTGCATTTTATTGTAAGGCCAAAGTTTTAGCAAAACGCTAGGACCTTTGATAGAATAGTCATCAATATAATTAATAAATAGGTAAATACGCAAGCGAAATTAGGCGAGGCAAGTAATCTAGAAGCATTTATAAGTTATAACATAGTAAAAAAGTGTGGTAGCCACAATTTTGAAAAGAATATTAGTTACACTGAACAGCCATTATTTTTCATAATATATTATAATTAAGAATTTCGACGTACTCAGCAATAAAAGTAAAAGTTACGTTAAATAGTGACATAATCCACTCGTAACAGAGGAAGGGCAATCGAATAAGATTGACTCTTCTTGCGATTTTGCGCATTTAACCAATGATTTTTAACGATATATGCAATGATTATTAATAGTTTTACTTCACAATGTAAATATTATTTTAAAACACCAAACATTTTTTATTTACTTATGATATGCATAGTTAGTAATTAAACATATTTAATTATAAAAAGTAGAATACTACGATTTTCTAAATCAAATGAAGTAGGTAATTAATATTACGTATGTGTTAACATTTTCAATTAATTTAAAAACTAAATATCGTCCTTAGAATTTAAAATTTTGCTATTTAATAGGCATACAAGAAACCAGTTAGACAAGAAAATTTATGCCGTGCCAGATAGTTTAGATGCCTCCGCAAGCGCGCGTAGTTTCTGCGATAACAATCTAAATTAAGCCTTACTGTATTGGAATAGAGATCAATAGCAAAATTAGAAATCGTCCTAGTTGACAAGACTTGAAAATCCTCCCAGATTATTCATTGGCGCGCTTTGTACTTCGAATGGCGTGTGTATGGGTTGTTCAATTTTTATATTAGGTAGTTCGTTTAGCGTTTTTATAGGCATGATAATAATATAAATACTTACTCACTAAACTTACATGGTAAGAATTTGCTAATATATGTAACTTTTTATTGCTATTCTACATTTTTGTAAATTTTGGCTTAATCATCGTTAACTTACGTTTAGTTTCAAATTGATTTTATTAATGAATTACAATGTCAATTAAAATCTGCATAACTAATTCTTTAATAACCTTGTTGCCTACTTTTCCAAGTTAGATTGCAATTATTTATCACCATTTCAGCAAGCTAGCTAATGCTTGAAAGTGCGCACGCGACGGCGCGGGCGCATGACCTCCTTCGCGGTAACGGACTTGTAACCGTTGGCAGCACATCTTCGGCAGATGGTTTCTAGTGAGCTGTTCAAGTTGTTATATAAGCAATATAAATAAACTTTGTCAGCTCGAATTATTGCAATTCAATTACATTTTTAGTGAATGGATTACGACATTGTTTTTATTTATGGTAGGTAAGTTTATACCTATCTAGTGAAAAATACCAGATAGGTATAACAACTTGGGATTGTTATGTTATTTTGTTTTTGGAATGGTTTAAAAACATAAGTGTATTATAAAAAATAACCAACTCAATTGTATTCACTATATTATCTATAATCATTTTCAGTTATAAAAGAATTAACTGTAAAAGAAAGTTTTTTTCTAAAGTTATATCCTACAATATTAATACTGAGTGTCATGTTTCTAAAAATATGAATGTTTATTATACCCAATTATTTACGTGAACTGAGAAACTAGAGGGTGTTTAATTTACTTTTTGTTTAGGTTAAACTATAAATTATAAGACTAGTTTTTTCACAATAAATGTAGTGTTTTAAAGCACAATACTGTGAAGGAAAATTATATATATATATATATATATATATATATAATTATATATTAAAATATGCCATCAATCTAATCCACACATATTCCTATTATTACTCACACAATTATTACAGAGCTATCAACTTATCACAATGTATTCTGGGTCGGGACTTAGAATGTATTGCTATATTTCGAAAGCCAGTGAATTCTACACGTCTCAATGCTTCGTCATTAAACGATATACCTATCAATTTCTATATAAAGGTGCTTTATCTATTTTGGCTATTGGTTATTCTATTTACACATAATAATAAAATATTACAGCTAAACTATGTAAACCTGTGAGAGAGGGTTTTTATCATCGCCAATGTAACGATTTTAGTCGACACCCCTTGTTTTATTATTTAAATATTTAATCAAAAAGCCAATAGTAGGTCGAACGGTGTAACAATTAATGTGAATCAACGCCACAAAATGGCAATTTTAAGCAAAAGAAGGTTAAGATTAAAATATACTTTATTAAATATACTTTATTAAATATTCAAGATTTTATATCACTACATAGTATAAAACAAAGTCGCCTTTTCTGTCCCTATATCCCTATATCCCTATGTGCGCTTAAATCTTTAAAACTACGCAACGGATTTTGATGCGGTTTTTTTTAATAGATAGAGTGATTCAAGAGGAAGGTTTATATGCATAACTAGCGGATCCCGCGGCGTTGCCTGTGCTAAATCTAGGGAAGAGCCCGAGCGAAGCGAGGGCGAGTCGCTAGTATTCATATAAAAAAAACTTCGAATGCAGTTTTATATGAACAATAAATTTTTACTATGGAAAATTGACAGAAAATTAATAAAAGATTTGACACAAACATATAACAAAGTACACAAATCATATAATATTAATAAAAATTAAAAAGATAAATATATTTTTAAGATGGAAGCAATATGACAGATATTACGAAGCTTTAACTAAAGCGGCCAGAGCTTTTTTTAAGATACGGGATTTACCTTCGTCACGAGGGATTAATTTATGAAATTATTTGAAAATATTTATAATGGCCCTTTACTTTACGGGTTAAAGGCTTGGAAGGAATTTTCATTTCCACGTAACACTTGTTAACGACTTTTATAAAGGTTTTTGGACTTTATATTTTTGTTTAAACGGTTTTATAAAGTTATTAAAAACTAGGTGCCAAATATAAAGTTTGTAGCACAAAGAATGAAGACTTTCGACCTCCTTCATAAAGCCTTGTCGCAAAATCCGTTCTTAGTGGACGCCTATTAACTATAAATTACCTCCCTACCAAATTTCATCTTTATAAGTCATAATATGTATATTTAAGACCATACAAATGTGTTTTTTAATATCAAAATAACTTATTATTAAGTAAATAAAGAAAGATCTAGAAAAAGATAAGAAAACACTTAAAAGTTGACCTCAAAGTGAAATTAACTTTGAGGAATATTCGTAACTTTAGGGTTGTAGCAAAAATAACACAAAGCAAGACCCTTTTAGTTCGTTATTTTGTATGAAAATGTAAGTATACATTAAATTGCCTGTAACCAAATTTATATATTTTTTTATCTTTTTTCAAAGCGTCTAAACTTTAAATAAAGTGTTTAAGCATTTTACTTAAAATATATACAATAATTTAAATTTAGAAAAAAAATGCTATGAAAATGATACATAAGTATGTTAAACGAAATCAAATTTTAGAGTATCTTCTCATTTTACTAATGAGGAAATTTTACTTTAGTGAGATTTTAAAATATATTCATGTTATAAACTTACAGACGACGCATTTCAAATTACTTTAGCATAAATAAACTCGACTATCTCTAGTTACTTCAAGAAGTAACGTTTGCTAGAGAATAATGCGGCCACGATGGGGCAATATAACGTAATTAGCGGACTGGATCCGCACGACTGACCGCCTGTTGTTAAGGCAATCTGAGGATATAGATGTGTCTTGATTGCATCGCATATAATATTTCTATTATTCGCTAGACCAGTTCCTATGACCTTTACATGACGTCACGCACGGAAGATTCGTGATCGTTCAGAAGAATATTGTCTTATATTATGTGTTAAAGTTTTTGAGGTTGAATCTGTTATACAAAAGTAAAAATACGGAAATGGTTTAATGGACTATTAATTACCATAAAATTTTGTAGACATGTAATTCACGATGCAAATTGGTAATAGGAAGTTAGCGGACTGACACAAATGTACAACGATACATATTTGTTCATCGATTTCTAATTTATTATTATTCAAACTAAGTTAAAGCTGTTTAATAACATTGTTTTACACAAAACTTTATCAACCTACTCAACTTTATTGCTTGAAATATAATAGTATTTATTCTAGTAATTTACTAATAAGTTTAATTGTTAAACATAAGTAATATAAAGTTAATAATTTCAAAGCTTATAATGAACATCAAACCACTGAATCGACCTTTATCGGGCTTCACCGTACAATCGGAAGACTGGCTTCATACAATGTCTGTATAGATAATGAAGTGAGAAGACGGCGTACAACCGGTTACTCTCGACGCAACATGCACTCTACTGTCCCCGTTTACTTCGCTTATAAGTCGTGGCATTGTTTGTATAGTTTCTTTCCTACAGTAAAAACTGATAACAGATCCAGTAATAAAAGATAATTATTAAATAAACGTTTTTTAACGTTATTTTTAAACAGGAAGTCTGTTGGTTACTTTTTCAACGTTAAGTTTTTGTTTCCATGATATCATCAGAATACATAAATGTGTTGAGCTTATGCGCGTTGATGTCTTCCCTATCATAGTATAAATGCCAACGTTTTTTCAAAGTGCTTTCATTTAATTAACGTTATATAAATAATAATAATTAATATTAATGAACCACAAATATTATACTACATCTTAATAAACAGTAGAAAGAAAGTTGTCCAGCCAACCGAAAGCAATCTCACGAGATTGGAATTTTGGTCGGTCTGACGGAGCGGCGCGCCCACCTGCTTACACCACACCTGAACCAAAAGTATGTCAACATTTCTGACTCCTCGAACTCGGCAATCGATCGTAGTAACTTTCACATTAGTTTAAATTAGCACTATGTACAACCACTAGTATATTTTGTAGTATAAAGATATACAAACCTTTTTTCACGCCGCGGGGCGTTCCAAATAAAAATCCGGTTAACACTATCAGGGGTTGGGGTTAACGCACGGACACTGTGCTGTAACACACTCACCACACTAAGAGTCACAAAGTCTGCCGCATCATCGGCAGGCCGGTGCGGTCACGACGGCCGCCAGGTTAGCACTGAGGCTTTCTTGGAGACGGCAGGCGCACGCGCAGCTAAGAATGAGACTATCGTTGACACGCGGCACACTGTAGTAGCTTTCAATGTACGTGTTGGGTGAATTATTCTATGTATAGAGCTAATAAATAACATTTTTTTATATTTCTTGTAGGTACTAATAGTTTTAAAATGATAAAAAATATTTTTAAATAATATCCAATATACATATTATGTTTTATTTAACTGCAATGCGCATTCAAATCGTTGTGGATCGTTTTGTTATTTAGGTATACTTATATAAAGAGACGCGACCTGTATGAAATTGGCTAACAATACGCATAACAAACAGGTGTTTTAATTCACAAATATCTGTGTTACAAAAAGATGAAAAGTCATCATTTAATACTAATATAATATTATTATGTCAAAATTTTTATCGTTTTTATTTAAATAATATTTATTTTAATCGTAGGTTTACGATAGAAAAATATACACGTACATAAAAGTAATTTCATCTATATCCATTTCTATATCTTCATTTTTGGGTTCGGTCGAAAAAGTTTTATAAATCAATCTTCTTAAATAACTTCATTAAATAAGAAAGTGGGAATGACAACTATTATATAATAGCTATGAGATCAAGCAACAAAAAACTTATTAGCGGCATTCGATTAAACTAGTAATGACATAAGTTTAAACAACAAGTTTGCAGTAGGAACTATAGCCAATGCAAATAATCCAATTTCAGTAATAATAATATGTAAAGAAAGTTTTCCAACAAAGTTTATTAACTTTTACTGTGAAAAAGGGAAAGCTGTACGAATACCAATATGTGCAAAATTTATTTACCTCTAAGTACATTAATGAAAATTATATAAGTAAAAAAGTTTTCCAAAATGTAAAGTACTTTTTGCGTGTAACGCTTAAAAACAAACAGAGCTTTTTATTAAACAGACAAAAAGTTCATAACTTATTATATACGTAACTAGCGACTCGCCCTCGCTTCGCTCGGACTCTTCCCTAGATTTAGCATAAGCAAAGCCGCGGGTTCCGCTAGTTATGCATATAAACCTTCCTCTTGAATCACTCTATCTATTGAAAAAACCGCATCAAAATCCGTTGCTTAGTTTTAAAGATTTAAGCATACATAGGGATATAGGGACAGAGAAAGCGACTTTGTTTTATACTATGTAGTGATGATGTTTTGGGATCTATGTTCTGTTTACAATACGTTATAGTTATTATATTTACTTTACAAAAATATTATACGACTGTATTGATTTGGTTACTTTTATATCTATAGTTTGAAAGAAGTTCCCAAAAATCGGTGTTTTCCTAAATAACATTTGTAATAGGAACGTGCACATGTATTAGTATGTAATTTCCGATGAATAAGGTGGTATTCTACAATAAGTTAATTCAGCCGGATTTAAAAAATGAGTCAATAAGTAGGCATCATATGTGAAAGAAAGTGTACTTTTCAATGGATGATTTAATCGACAATAAAGCAAGTTTGGACTCTACAAATATGCAGCACTTTCTCTACTGACGTCATTGCTAGTGACAATGGAGTTCCATTTAGAAGTAAGCAAGAGAAAACTATTAGTAAAATGTATGACGCATTTGGTTATCTGTAAATTGTTTGGTATTTTGAAATACATAGTATTTATTTAATAAAGGTATTATTAATTATTTGAAAACCATTATGGATAAATACATACTTTAAAGCTCCTTTTTAACTTTTAAAAATTAACTTTTCACTATTTTAACTTTTTCTCTTTAGGTCTAGCGCTTGAATCTGGCTCTTGACAAATAAACAAGGTTGATAGAAGTATAGTATATGTATATGTAAAGATGATAGATAATAATAATCTATTATAATTAAATCTTAACCCAGTCGAATATAACATCAAATATTACAAAATCTTATTCAAATTGTCATTATTATCGATACAGACCCAACTGTTTGGTCTTTAGAACTTAGTTTTGTCTGTCTGGGAACAAGTTACGCGAAAATATGTATATATATGTTGTGGGAAATATATATTTAAAGCATGCTGTGATTACCTATCATTAAAAGTGCAATAATCATGTGTTTATAGTAATGTATTTTCTTTTGTATGTAATTTATTGTAACTTTTGTTGGTAATTCTAAATAAATAAATAAATAATAAATAAAACCACTGAACAAATTTTGATGGGCATAATGAAAGTTGCTTAACCGGGTCAACATATTATAACACTTATTTTACAACGGGAAAATATTACCTGGATTCCCAAACTAATTACGAGACATATGGTGAATCACATTCAAATATTGTAATATTTAGTTTTCACGTATCACATGCATTACAGTTGGTGAATGAAACTTACATTTCGAACGAACTCAAAGATTTTGCCTCTCTTTCGCTCTGTGAACTTGATTTAGTTGCAACATAATTTACTGGTTTAGATGTAATGTGATTCATATAAAATATATTTAAGCACATTTTCCTGTCATTAACAAAATTAATATATAATTTTATAAAATGTCATTGCTAACGATTCTATGTTGCAATTTCTAAATAGCAATTAAATTAATCATAGCAGTAGATAACTTATTAAGATTAAAAACTTTGTTACCTAAATATAAATAATCTTTAACGTAACCTAAATTTTATTCACCATAGGTATATGGAGGAGACTCCTCCATATACCTATTCACCATGAGGAGTAAAGATTTGTATGGTGTTACGTCTTAAAGTCTAATTAAGTATGAGATAAAACTGTCTTGCTCGTATTGGAGCAATCGAATAAAGAATCAAATTGAAATAGGTACTTTAGGAGTAAAGAATATTTATTCTAATCAAATAAAATTCATTTGTATTGAATTAAAATATTAGTTATATTTTTTTGTATAAGTACACACAGTTTTATTTTTTGTAATATAAACACGACAGTTTAACGATATTTTCCTCGTCATCCATAAGAATACGAATAATCGACTTTATTTTTCGCACAAAGTTATTTTATTGGTCGAAGAATCTCTTAATTAAATTTCATTTTAGTACATTCATGTGGTTTCCGTATTTATTCCGTAATTTTATGATGTAAAATTAAAAGTACAAAAAGAAATATCTACGGTTCATTTAATCTATATAAAACTGGCGTACTAGCTGCGTTAATTAGGTTTGGGCTCGTCTCTTGGTACGTTCTTGATTTTTTTGACCAGAATCTTTATTTTATTTCTGACACAAAAATTTTACATTTACATTATATCAGATATCTGCCAGTGAAAGTCCCGTCAAAATTGATTCAGCTTTGCCGAAGATTAGCTTTAATAAAGAGACAGACCAACAGATAAAAAGATAAAAAATATGGTTTATATCTTATGTACCGTATGTATTATAATAACTAGCTACTCGCCCTCGCTTAGCTCGGGTTCGTCATTTAGCGCGAGCAAAGCTGTGGGTTCCGCTAGTATATTATACATATAAACCTTCCTATTGAATTACTCTATCTATAAAAAACCGCATCAAAATTCGTTGCGTAGTTTTAAAGATCTAAGCATACATAGGGGTAGACAGACAGCGGGAAGCGACTTTGTTTTATACTGTGCAGTGATACCGTACTTTCTATTATGCTTTTAGTAAAAGTTGTTGTTTTAACATTACAAACAGACACTTCAATTTTATTAAATCTGTACAGATAAATGGATACCTTTGTTTGAATAAATCATTACATAAGCCTCATTAATTTAACTTTGATATGATCAAACATCTTTCATAATTGTTACTTAGAAATAAACGAACTCAATCATTTATTAAAAGAAACTAAACATTTGATAAATAGAAATTGGTGAAATTGTTTTCGTAGGTAACAAAGAGTAACCTCAGGGCAAGAATCGGGCGCTTGTTGATTGTCAAATAGAAAAGAAAAATGTATCGAACATAACTTGGAAATTTACAGCAAATTTGAAGGTGAACCAAGTTCGGAATCTATTATTATGGGAACTGTATATTTTCTCGGCGCTCCTTTGTCACGGTTGGAGTGGTTTTAGGTTACTTTTTATCTTTGCGTCACTTTACAAAACGTGGTAATGGGACTTCGAAAGTTTACATATTTACTAACTAATACTAGTATTGACTTACTTAACTTACAAGAATGTGCGTGCTTAATTACATTACATAATATGGTATATATCATCAGCATACTGCTTATGTAAGTGTTCTAAAATATCAAATAACTTTTAGTAGTTAAACTAATTTCTTAACAAGTTGAATTATTGCCAAGCAGCACAAATGAACATGAATATGTTTTCGAGAACTTGGAAATAAGGTGCTACTTACGCTTATCTACTGCTTCAGAGTTTAGTCTCGAGGGAAATTCTTAATTATACAGCTTTCAGTTTTCCCCTAAGAATCTCGTCTGGATTGAGTTTAAGATATAATAAATAGAAATATTATATTCACTTGAAACTTTTATTTTAGGATTAGGAGCTTAGCCTAAACTAAAATTAGTTATTTTAAAAACAGAAACATCCATAAACATGAGCTTGTTCATTAAGCAATTATGTAGGTAATTACGTAAATAAATCATAAGTATAATCTATAAAGAAGGTTTATAATAATTATAGGCATTTATTTCTGTTTTATACTGCTATAATATAACGTTTGGTACAAGGACTTTAGAAATATGAAAATGTATTCATAGCGAGATTCACAGCCGAGAGCTAAAAGCTTTAATATTGTGCAAAACTTTGTTGAAAGAAGCTTCTAGAGTTTACGTTCTTGGTTTTTATGGACTTTGTTACTATATGATGAAATGCGTGAGAGTAACTACTACTCGTATTATTTTACTCGTAGGACAAAATTTTATCCTTAAATATAATAATGAGGATCATTATTCTAAAATATAAGTTTAAATGAAGTACTATTTAAACAATCCCGGTCCGCATTGCTGTGCTGGGTAAATAAAAATAAATTAAACGTTTTTTATAATTTTTGAATAAAATAAAAGTTGCCTAAGTTACTTCGTATAACATTAGCTATCTGCGAGTGAATTCCGCGTCAAAATCGGCCCAACCGTTTCAAAGATGAGTTAGAACAAACAGACAGGCAAAAAAAATATAATTGATTTTTTGATGTCAGTACTGTATATTGTATATTGTATACTGTATATATTTAGTGAAAAGCTGTTAATTTCAAATTAAAAAAGACATTTCATTTTATTTATATTTACTGAAAACAAAAACCTAATACAAAACAAAATTTAATTAAGATCCTAATTAAAAATTTCATAATACAAAAGTAATCGCATCCAAACAACTTCCCAGAGCGATAGGAACATAATCAAAAATTTATTACGAGGGTGGTCGTTTAATATGTTTACTTCGGGCAAGGGTTCAAGAGCCCTCCATTTTGATGACGTCATTTTATAATAATATTAAAATCCTTTTCGATAACCGTATCTATAGAGTTCCCAGAGGCATGTTGAGTGGTATTCGGGTCCAATTTTGCAAATTTAAATATTGATACGACAGTTCAATCACATATTGATTGGGTAAAGTGATTTAAGATACTCTTATAACAATAAAAAAATAATTTTATTTTTAATATACAGTAAAATATATAGACAGTGGTAGCCTAGTGGTAACGCGCTCGCTTGGATAACCGAGTGATATAGGTTTAAATCCAGTCGTCGCACCTCTGGTATTTTCGTGTGTTTCTAAAATGATTACCACTTGTCTTAAGGAGAAGAAACACATTGTGCTGGAGCCTGCATGTCTGAGAGAACCCAGAAAATTTTCAAAAGACATCTGAAGTCCTCCAACCCGCACCAGGCCGGCGCAGTGGACTATAGCATGATCCCTCTCGTAACGAAAGGAGGCTCGTGTCCAGCAGTTAAAAAGGGCTGAATAATGAATATATACATATGTAATAATATATAGAGCTTTCAGTTTTGCAAAAAAAAAATAGTTTACGTTAGTCTATAACGCTATGGATAATTAAATTGTACGTTACATTTGCTCTACGTGAGCAAAAAGTTGACTGATATTAAAAGAGAGAAGGCAATATTTAGTGTTTTTGTGTATTCTATAATATTTACACCATCTGTAAATGGTTTTAAATGTGCATATATTTTTATAGAATAATTTATCTATTCGTTTTAAAAACTGTTACTTACTTTTAAATTAATTTTATAATTCTCATACCTGTCTACTCAAAAATTACCATAGTACTCTTTTATTTAAGCAACTAAAATGTTTTATTAAGCTTGTAAAATGGTTTTTAACTTGATCTGTTTGACGACATTTATGTTTTGTTGTGGTTGTTCTGCGCCAGCGGTCGCGAGTCCCGCATTCATTTGTAGAGCACTAATGTTTGTACTCCAGTCATTCGAGTTTATACTTATAATATATATGTAATTTAAAATTGTATATCTATATATTATCAACTATTTGGTATCCGTAACACAAGCCACGTTGCTTACCACGGCGTAGGAAGTATTATGTCTCTACGAATTGTGCTACAAGTAGTAATCAGTATAAGACTAGGTATAAAATGATAATACGATTAGGTCGAACTTGAAAATGCCCAGTAGTACTCGTATTATAATCTGGTATTCACAAGGGGTAGGCGATATACGAGTGGACTCATACTCGACATTGAGAGCCCCTTGCTTTACAATAAGATTTGACTAGGGCTTATTCTAATACCAAAACCTGGACCCTCGTTATTACGAGTAGCCAAGCTTAAAGTACATAACGGAATCCCTTTTCTTTCTTCGTTTTTATCCGATTTTGAAAAGTAGAGGTTATTAATTAAATTATTATGTGTTTTTTAACTACTTGTTGTACGAAATCTAGTAGCATTGTTTACAACTTCGCAAATTATTATGCTTTTCAGAGTCAGATTGCTAATTGATTATGATATTTATAGATATTTCTAGACTCTTGATAAGTCAAACATAATGTAAAGCAATACTATAAAGAAATAATTTCAACATCAACAACATAATATATTGTCTGTACGTAAAAAGATACTAAAACATACGCAAATTAGTAACAATACGGGAAATATTAGTCATAATAGTAGGTATAAACACGAAAGCTTTCAGAAGTTATGGATTACACGCGTGAGTTAAAGAAATTTCTGATAACGTTTATAGAAATAAAATACAATCTGTTAGAAAGCTATACAATTCCAAATGAAGAGATTTACAGAATGACAGGCTTAAATGAAAGCATAACATTAATAAGAATACTGTGGAAGAGCAGTGGATGGTGATGTTGAGTGAGACTTTGCATGATTTTTGAAGGTAATTAATGCATAATATTATACTCAGACAGGCTCGGAACAAAATTCTGAGCACCCACGAGGAGCGTGTACAAAGAGAATGATGACTATACTTACATTAAGTACTTAGTTTCATCTAACAACGCGAGTGTAGCGTTACGCATTTGTTTTTGCATATACGAGAACATTATACATATGAATATATATTATAATTAGCAGAAACATGCTACAGGTTGATCAATATTATTGGCATAGTTATTTTTACTTAAAGATTGGGTCACAGCCTGTATATTTACAAGGGAGCTTTGATAAATAATAAAATAATGATTTTATTAAGATAAACGACTCAAAGGAGAGAAAAGTTTCTGTGAAATACTGTTCACATTAGTATTGCAAATGAATACTAGTTAAATTGTACCTACACCTAGACTTTGTTTATATTTCTACGTGAAAAGAAAATATATGAGCTGGTATATTAATTATTATCGAAAAACAACAAATACTTAGGTTTACGCAAATATTTTAAATAAAATTATTATTTCCATTTCTGTTCTCTGTTTCGGTTTAATTTTATATTTTTGTTCCTTAAAGCAACCATGGTCACGGGATTCAGAGAAACTGAGGTTTTAGATGTCTCAAAAGTTATATTACGCTGTTACAAACGGTATCTATCCAAAATTACAACTTTAATTAATCTTAATATGCTATTTACGATGTTTACGAACGATTTGTATTCTTTGAATGTTAAATAGTGAGTTATATTTTTATTTATCTATGTAGGGATAACTTAAAAATACACCTTCCAAAATCAAACACAATATATTCAGCATAATCAAATGTATCTCATTTTCATTACACCTGAATTTAGGTAAGTTTTAGTATAGGTTTTGATTTAAAGTGCCGTTAAAAGTCCTAACATTATAACAGTTTAAAGTGCTTTTAAAAAGTTTTTTGTACACGTCGAAGATTATAATATCTTACTTGGTAGTTTATATTTTCTTTCGTAATACGGTAATTAAAAAAATACCGACATTCAATAAACATTTAGAATACGTTGAGTCTGTAAAATCACAGATTACCTATAAATATAAATTCAAACCTAGTACTAAGCTGCACGTAAACATCGAGTTCAGTACCGCAACTAGCGTATTTCCTCTAATTTAGTCTGCACCTAATTTGCTCTAACAACTACTTGACATCTTTTACTGTGTAATTCACTTAAATGTTTTACTTTGAGCTATAAGCTTTAAATTAAAATAAAGTCTAACATTAAGTGAATACAAGTTAATTATTAACGTAGTTTAATTAAACTATCTTTGTATGTAATATTTTCTCCATATCTGAAAAATACATACACTTACCCATTATTTTCTTTAAAACAAATCAGTGCGTTTCATGAACTTGTTGAGAATTGGAAAGTCTGCTTTGATTTTATATGTTGCTATTGTTGTAATATTATTATTTTGTTATTTTACTATGTTTGCGAAATATAATAAAATCCAGTACGACCACTCCAGTTGCTAAAGAAAACAAGTAGAATGTTAATCGATGACGACTGACGAATGATGACGACACGTTTGGCTCAGTTGGTAGTGACCCTACTTTCTGCGCCAGCGGTCGCGGGTTCGAGTCCCGCTGGGGGCATTCATTTGTTGAGCACGAATGGTTGTACTCCAGTCATGGGTGTTTATATTTATAATATGTATGTAATTAAACTTATATATGTAGTATATCAACTATCTGGTATCCGTAACACAAGCTTCCTTAGCAGCTTACCACGGAATTAGATGGCGCTGTTGTAATAATGTCCAAACATATTTATTATTATTTATTTATTTATTAATCTGTAGTAAATTAAAATCACACACGTAGGTACTCAAGCATATTGATGTCTTCCAGTTAAGCAATTAAATGCAAAGTGTTCTTATACAATAAAAGTTAAAATGCATTATTTTCTACATTTTATATCAGTTGTTTCGCTCTATGCATACATGATACAATACTAGCTACTTGTTAGCGTTTCATTTAGGTGCATATCAAGATTTCATCCAAATCGGCCAAGCCGTTTGCGTGTGAAGGAGTAACAAAACACAAAAACACGTAATTGTTTTCAAATTTACAATAGTATTCTATTTAAGATTAGTACCTATACAATGTACGAAGGTATCAACGCTATAATGTTATAGAAAAAGTATGATAGAAAATTTGCACATTTCACAATATCGAGATTTTTACTGTTGGCTTTTCCGTATTTTGTTCACTTTTACGTTTATTCCATTCAAATATGATATATCGTTTACAATGTTGTGAATGGATTATTCAGTTTATATGTCTTTGTAGTTTCTATTAGTGAAGCTCTTACGAATCTAAGCTTACGCCCTATTTATACTAATAAATTATGAGTGGTTTGAATTCACTACAGCTGAATTTTATTTATTTTCTAAATTTTTAAATTTGAAAAAAAAAACATTTTGACTGTTATTACAATTAAATAAAATATTATTTTGCTTTAACCCGTAGATGCTGATTTATGCGGTTTTTAATTCGTAGGACCCAGTCCAATGTTCACTCATTTTTAAAGTCTAACCACACGAACTAATAAAGACTAATTAATAAAACTTAGAAACACAAGCTTAATATATTATGTAGACTGAAAAGAAATGGTTTAATGGAATAATAAATATTGATGCGAAATCTACGATACTCTAAATATTAGGTATTAAATAATAATAAAGCATGTAGATACTGTACCTACTACTGTAATATTTAATAATATAAAAATAAAAATATGAAGTAATTTATACATATGATAAAATTCTAACCAAGTCAAATCTGTACATTAAATATTTTTTTGGAAAATCTAATTGAAATAGACATTATTATTGATATAGAGATCAAATCTATTGTGTTTAGAATGTTTGTCTGTCAGTCTGTCTATCTGTCTATGACCGCATCATGAGAAAACCACTGGAAGGATTTGAATAAAATTTGGTATGATGATAGCTGGTTACCCGTGTCAATACATAGGATACTTTTTACTGCGGGAAAACATCTCATTTTTGAGAAATCTCAACTAACCGTTACAAACCGGCTATAAAACATCACACGGTACCTATCTGAAATTTATTTTGTTTCCGGTCTTTAGAACGCGGGCGGAGCCGCGGGAAATGCTAGTAGCTATTATATAAAAATGAAATTCTATATAAAAACATAAATTAAAGAAATAAAATTTATGTTTACCCATAAAATTATTTGTCTGAGGCTAGTAAGGTGTTAGCGAGTGGAAATTATGAGACAGTTTAATAAGGGTCTTTGTAGAATGGAAATTCGCAACAAACATTAATTTCACGAAAAATATCTGTTTCTGTATCCGTTTCATAAAGCAAGGCTTTGTTTGAAAAATTATCTCGACTACGGTTAAATTTTATAAACTCGCCGACGTATTTGATTATTGCTATATATTTTTATCAGGCGTTATAGATAGTATTTACTTGTTGACCGACTTTCAATAGGAAGTGGTATTGAATCCGTTTATCTATTTGGTTATGTTACGCGATGTTTGGTTAATTATGGACCTATTTTAATATTTAAAAAAAATGCTTATAATCTCAAGGTACTTTCCGTTTAACCTTGACTGCCTCGGTGGCTAGTATGTACGATCGCGCACTGGGAGGTCCTGGGTTCGAGTCCCGGGTCGGGCCAAATTTATTTATTGAGTCTTTCTGTTTCGTAAGCCTAAGTGACAGCCCGTAGTTGGGAAGTTGGCGGTGGTTCACCTCGTGCCACGGAGAGCACGTAAAGCCATAGGTCCTGCGCCTTAACTCTCACTGGTCGTGTCTAGCAGT
The DNA here is from genome assembly GCA_905231865.2 of Boloria selene. Taxonomy (NCBI): domain Eukaryota; kingdom Metazoa; phylum Arthropoda; class Insecta; order Lepidoptera; family Nymphalidae; genus Boloria; species Boloria selene. The sequence continues at coordinate 8,053,530 of HG993140.1, read as the reverse complement.
AGTCCCACTCCCACTGGAATATGAAAGTGGTAAGGAAAAGAGGCACTCTCTTTTACTTATGTCTGCGCATACACTTGTGCACTGTAATATCTCCCGCGCAGATGGCTAGTGTCAATGAGATTGGCCACCACGGCCGTAATCGGTCGGGAAGACATCATTATATCTACGAGTATATAAATTTCAAAAAGTCATACACCACAAAGATTTTATTTCTTTTTTAATTCATTTGAGCTGGTTTACTTTTACTTCATTACTTGTTACCTAATTCTGCAAAAAAATAAAGCATTATAATAATTGATAAGTAGGTATGTACAATAGAAATAATTTGAATGTAAATTTGAATACCATATAATATCCTGGAACTCTTACTTTCTCCTAATATTATGTCTGTTTATATGAGCTGAACTAATTTATAAAAACTGAGTTAGTTTGAATTTTAATAATTTTCTGTTAAAATTTATTTATTATTTTAAAAATAGTTCAATTTACTTATTTAACAGGATTACAAATTAAAATATATATTATGTACACCAATTATATGTAAACATAAAATTAAAATATTAAGTAAATAATAATTATGTTGGGATATTATTACACACAGCGCCATCTAGTTTCGTGGTAAGCTACAAGGCTTGTATTACGGGTGCATAGTTGATTACACTACACATATATCACTTTAAATAAATACATATTATAAATATAAACACCCACGACTGGAGTACAAACATTCGTGCTCAACCAATGAATGTCTCCAACGGGACTCGAACTCGCGACCGCTGGCGCAGCAAGTAAGCACTACTAAAGGCGCTAAACGTGTCGTCAATTGTCAATGATACAAAAAGTAGTATTATATTATAATAATTATAAAACTAAACTAAATCATAAAACAATTAATAATTACAAAATATAATTTTTAAAATATCTTTGGCAAAATTAATTTAACTTGTTTGGGATCTTTTAGATATCCTGGAGGTTAACGAAATATTTACAAATGAAAATAATATTTTATTAGTAGTTATCAACTGAAACAAGAAAAACGAAAACCAGGGCCAGTGACTAGTATCGCACGAGCATATTATGTATCCCTTAAAAATAAAGTTTTCAGGCGGAATAAGGGATGGATGTCTTTTCTTTTACTCAATTTAAGTTTGCAAGATTGTTGAGAAAAAAAAGTTCTAAGTACGTACAGACTTTAGACTGGTTTGTATTTGACGTATGAAATTAGAATGAGAAGGCACTTAAGTAGTCTGAAATATATTGCTATTTAAAATTAACTATGTATATTTGTATTAGTAAGATTATGATTAATTCTGTTAATACAGCATTAATTATAACAAAACACAAATTGAATATGCCTGTCGTAGGTATCTAATACGACTTAACTATCAGGATCTACGTATGCAGCATATGTAAACAAGTAAGTATATCGCTGGTTTTTACCAAGGACTAACGATGGACCAGTCGATGTAAGTATAAAAGAACGGAAGTTTACCTATCCCTACTAATATTAAATATGAATGTAAGTTTGTTTATTACGCTTTCACGCAAAAACTACTCAACCGATCATGATGAAACTTTGTACACATATTCTTGGAGGTATTAGAAGTAACATAGGAAACTTTTTATTAGAAAAATATTTTTTACGAAAAAGTAAAAAATATTTTTGTATTAACAATGGGTTCTGAAATAGCTAGAGTAATTTTGAAGAAACTTTCAGGCATCCTACAGATCAACGCAATGAGGTTGATTAGCAATAAAAAAAAATGAACGCGGGCGAAGCCGCGGGTAAAGCTAGTATAGTATATAGGAATGTGTACATTCAATATATTAATATGCACCTTGTGTATGTGCTTATGGTAGAGTAGATTTAGAATTAAAACGATTAACTTTCTATGACATTAATTAAGGGCATTTACTTCTAGTAATGATGTGACTAAAGATTTTTCAATTTTCGTTAACGTAGGACAACTTTAGATAAGGGTTTGACAACGGTCTTCTTTGTCCAATTCACGTGACAATGATATCTGTGACCCTAAAAATTTACTCCTTTTGAAGTGTTAAAATTGTACCATCACACTACTTGACAAAAATATAATATTTGGCGTTTTTAATAAAAAGAAAAATTAATTAACTAACTCTTATACATATTTCGTATAGACTAATAATAAATTAGATATACTTTATTCTAACCAAGTCATGAGAATCAGTAGCCTGTGGTATACAGCTGCTTTTGTCAGCTGTTCTTGATTGAATCCTTGTTCAACGAAATAATTCCTTAGTATTTAACAAAGTAAGGTGGTATCACTATTATTAAAAGTTGTCCTAGTACATGCACGGCTGAGAAAATTTTAAATTTTGTCAAGAGTTGTGAAGTTGACTAATTCGCACTTGGCCAGCGTTTTGATTGGAAAATTATGACCAGATTCTCGGTAAGAAATAAAAAAAGGGCTAATTACTCAACACTAATAACAGTTACACGTGTAATGAATAAAGAAATTGTCAAAAGAATTCCTTTTTTTAAAATAAAAATATGATTTGAAAGTAAGTACTCTACCATGAAATATGTTCATAATACAAAAATCATATACACCCAAAATGAAAAATTCGTGACACGTCGCTTCTCTCACAGAATAGTAACGATCTAAATATAAGCTTAGATCACGTTCATGGCTGATTTGACAGATATCAGACATGACTGTTTGAAATTACACGAAACTATTGGATTGATTTTTAGTATAAGTATAATACTTATTAGAAGTTATTATTAAAATTTCAAACCTTTACAGTTGTATTTTTTAACTAAAATTATATGCATATAAGGCCCAAAGAGCGTTGCAATTATAACAGTTTAATAATTGGATAGTTTGTGGTATTAGGCGTTGTATGGAAGCGGTCTTTGTGACACATTAAAGAGATTTATATTAGTGCGTTATCGTCGTCGCTGTGGCTTCTCATTATGTATTACGCGTGGGATTATCGCAGATGCGCTTTATGTTTTCGCATGTTCTAAACGGATATACATTGTCCTGCGCCATAAACGTAGGCATTAACATCTGTATCAAACAAGTCATCAAATCATTTTAAGTTTAGCTTTTGGGTAAATAGCTTCTGCTTGACTGAATTTTTGACGCTCTTCTTTACGCAGATATAAATAGCATAATAGTTTTCTTCTATGTATTTTTTTTATATTTTCAATTAATAACTTCTATGATTTGGATTGGGTTTGGTATTTTTAGTGATACAATGTATATTAAAATAAATAACATAATATCATTATATATTATGCATCACTATAATATTATGCAGTTGTGGTGTAATTAACCAAACATTGCCCCCGGACCGTGATAGTTGGCGTTTTGTTGTCATATGAGTTGTCATGAAACTTTATTAATTTATTTAAAAATAAAAATGTTCTCCAAAAAAAATTAACGCTTATTTTTATTTTATGAAAGAAAAAGACCATGTAAAACTTTGTATAATGTAAAATTTACTACATTCTCTATGGTATTTAACATTATCTATATTATTATATTCGTAGCTCAAAACCACTAGGTTAGATCTTCTATATATACGATCTGTGCATCTATGTTCCCTATAGACTCCGAAATGGCTGGGCCGATTTCGATGAAATTTTCAAGAAATCTTCAGATTGACCTAGCAAGCGATCGTGTGAAGTTAAATAATATGAATGCGAACGAAACAGTGGGAGCTGCTAGTAATAAATATAGACTAGTGATAAGTCATAAATAATGAGTTTAAAGTTTTAAACGATAATATTAAGAATACATTAAGCAAAATTTAAGTATAAAACACGTAAAGTTAAGAAAAGATCCGTTTCTGAGCGGCTATTTCAGATACGATAAATAGCAACAAAAGGGTTGGAAATTGCCATGAAAAGAATAGTAGTTGGCTGCGAGAGTATTGGGAGAAGCAAATAAGCTAAATTGGTTTTTTATATTGCGGTTCGCATAAAATCTCAATCAATAAAGTATCGTCTAGCTTCTTACTTGCTACAAAAAGCTTGCTAGTTTACTCCAATGGCGGTCTTCTTTTTGTAATCATGTGCGTTTTTAACTGTAAATATACTCTTAGTTACTTCTATATCTTTTTAGAGATGCACTAAAAGTTAGGTGAAGTTAAATCAGACAATATCGATGAAATGATTTTGTCGTCTAGTGTTTTTATCACTTTTAATGCCTTTCAGCATCTAAGTTCTTCATATTTTATAAAATATATTGAAACAACATGTACCTAACTCACAACAGTTGCTTTTATACTATATGTGGATGTGTTTCATAAGATGGAAGATATAAATAGAATAATTAGAATAATTATTCTATTTATATCTTCATATTATGATAGAGTAATATGAGATATAGGGTAATATGCACCGCTTTTCGTTGTACATTTTGGATATTTTTTGATTTGCAATACGTTTTAATTAATCTGTACCTACTCGTAAGTCGTATAATCTTACTACACGTTATTGATTTTTTTCGTGTATTTCAGGTTTATTCCAATATCACACATCTTCGCATTTTTATAGAAGTTCGATGTTTATTTTGTAAATTAATATTGTCTGATTCAAAGATGTAAGCAAGCTGTATACTGAAATTTGGCTAATGTCTATTGCTTGCATGTGAGCCTTATCTTATGTCGCGGGTAACCGCACAGGAATAATGTCAAAGTGCTGTGGATAGTGGTAGGCCACTCTACATTTTGTATGACATTAATTTACATAATAAAACTTTGTTGTGTAGTTAATGCCGTAATAACTTTTGTAAATTTAAAATATTATTTATATGAATTTAACTTATATTGTATTTTAGTGTCATACGCACCAGTAGAGTTCATAATACATAATATTAGATATGACTTAACACGTTTGTTACATAATATTAAATAATAAATTATTTTTTAAATACACTTAAAACTTACATACAATTAAATGCCAAATAAAAGAAAACAATTATATTAAATTTTTTTATTTTGTTTTATTAAAATTATTATATTCTAAGCATATTCCCACAGCCATATTAGATATTACAATTATTAAATGGTGAGTACATTGTACACGTCTTGTATTATAACTAAGTATTTGAGTATATTGTATATTTTACCGTTATTGTGCTTTCTTATTTTCGATTTCATTCGTCGATTTCAACATAATAGTTTCTCTTAAAGACTAATCCTATGAAAACTCTCCTTCCTTTGCTACTGATACGCAAACTTCTAAAATGAAAATAATAATTATAATATTAAAATATTAATTACAATTATAATAATTGCAATTAATATCAATAAGCTAAATCTAAAAATATGGATTTTACATGAAAGAGGATGTTTAGTCAACTTTAAAGGTAAGGTCTTAATAACGTTTGACTCTATCGATTCCTTAAAATATTTTTTGTATATTTGGACCCTATACTAAACTGTAACTTTACCCGAGGCGAGAAGGCATAACAAAGTTTATATGTGAGTACGAGAGACTAAAACTGTTATGCTTATTTACTAACTTTTTCTTTAAAATTGTGTGGTCGCTTCCTAATTAGTTGCTTGCTAAGGCTTATCAGAGCGCTGTAAAACGTGGTCATTCGCAGTTGAACTTCGTATTTCTGACAATGTTCCAATAGTGTTGGATACAGGTACTTTAGTTCTGCGTGGTCGAGCGTAGGGAAGAGATGGTGAAGTGCATGATCGCCAAAGCGAGTGAGCGATTTGAAGTGGTCGCCCGCATACTCGACCCTTTCGACTATCGTGTCCAGTTGATGAATGCCCCAATCAATAAGCTCGTCCCTGAAAATGTGCGATATATAGTGATCATTTATAAAGCAGGCTATTTTCATATTTAAAGCTGGCTCAAATTAAAATTATTGTATAGGATATTATATCAATTATTTCATTAGAATTCTACGAATTTTTGTTTTTACTGTAGCATTTTTTGTTCAGATTAAAATAAATTCAACATATAATTATTTATAAATAATGAAGCCAAAGGTCTATAATACTCTACGTCTTGTATATACATCTGTATCTTGTATATAAAGCATTGCTTTAATTAATGTTGGTTCTAGTTTCGAGTAAAGAAATTTTATGAAAATTGAATTATTGGCATTCTCTGTGGTTTGTGTGTATATATTTCGGAGTCAACCCTGACAATTAGAATGCACTATTTAATTAATAATTAGATTGCACTTATATAACATTTTCGAATCTAGAAGGTAGTACCGCGATCGGACGAATGCACAAAGAGAAACATGAGTGATCCTACAAGGCTATCTTTATTTCAAAACTTAAACAAAGTATTTGCTTTTCTTATTTATAAGTATAATTGTTATGAAATTTGTTTTGTACTTCATACCTCGGAATATCTCCTTCAAAAAAGTTAGTATGGGCGTGATGTCCAGCTGTCAGGCCAAACACCATGAAGAAAAAGCTTGAAAGCATCATTATAACAAGCCATAAGGCGATAGTCCAGGATAGAAACAGTCCACTTATAGCCCACATCCAGATTGGCATCACAAATGGTATAGCATTTTCCCAACTTAATTCTTTTCCTTCGAAATTTACTGCACCAGCACTCAGCCTAGAATAATTAAAAAGACAATATTTTAATTTCCTATACTCAACTGTTGCATACATTTTTTTTTCGTTTTCTTATCACTTGTATTGTATGTATTTATACGTATAATAAAAATTATATATATAGTAGTAGTATTAGTATTTAGCCCTTTTTTAACGTCCCACTGCTGGGCACGGGCCTCTCTTCAATACGAGGAGGATCAAGCTAACTGAATTTACCTGACCCGGTACTCTAACCCAGAATATTTGATTAAACTGTATTACTTCAGGCAATGTTACCTATAATGGGCAGTGGTATTCCAGGGGTAATACGCTCGCTTGGATAACCCAGTGACGCGTGTTCAAATCCGGGTCTCGCACCACGGATATTTTCATGTACGAATCTTTTCTATCATTAATACCACTTTTCTAACAGGGAAGGAAAACATCATGAAGAAAACTGGATGTCTGATGCATGATGAGAAAACCTTGCAAGTTTTCGAAAGACGTGCCAGCGTGGTGGACTAAAGCCTAATCTCTCTTGTATTGAAGGGCCTCGTTCCCAGCAGTGGGACATTAAAAAGAACTGAATACACTGGTACCTACTCTTCTGATATTTGTTAGTTTTATAAAAAAATTGTAAAAACCACTTGCAGACCTTCTAGTTCAACTACAATATAATTGTATACTACATATTTTATGGACTATAATGAATATGATGAAAAAATACGTAGATATATTAGATATTAATACTAAGTATAATAATAGATATTGATACTATATTTAGTACATACTGGGTGAAAAAGTGTAATAAAAGTAATTTTAGCAAGCTGCTGCCGAAGGTTTTATTTTACGTTAATAATAAGTAGGTATGCCATGTACCAAAAGGCATTAAGCTAAACAAGACACGTAAGTTAATCTTCACATGGCTGAATTTGAAGAAATATATTGTATATTGATTTTTAGATGTCTTTCATCACAGTTGTTGATTTTTATTGTAGAAGTATTTACCTTCTCTACACTGGTTTATGTTATTATTATTATGCTTAATGAAGATATACTTATATATAAAAAATATTTGTGTATACATCTATGGACTTTACAATAACCCTAATAAAATAAATAAATTCTTTAGTTTAGCCCCGAAGTGTGAATTGAGTTTGAACGCGGGGGGAGACCCGGTACTGCTAGTGCTTAAAATAATATTACATGTTACAACTATGTATTACATAAAATATGTTTACTTACTCTTTTATCATGCAGCCTAAAGATGTAAAAGCAAAAACGATAGGGTAAAAGAAAGCTGCCATCTGTGCCCAAATTGGTTTGGTTGGTTTTGGTAGATATTGCAAAAAAGGCTCCAACATACTTAATTCTAAGTCATTCGCTGTATTGGTGTGCAGATGATGTGACATTGCATGAGATATGCGCCAATCTCTAAAACATATTATTTAAATAATCCTATATTTTATGCAAATTAACAATTTACAGCAAATATTAAATGAGAGAACATTACATTTGATTTTCACTACGACAAATTTTGTTTTAATGATACAAGTTTTTTTTAAATTAAGTATTCCGCGAAAATTGGCTGAGACGTTAAAATGGAGGCTATCAATGCCCTAAAAGAGATTAATTTATCGCAACAATGTTTAAAATAAAAAAAAACTTACGCATATGAAAATCCACTAATATTGTACAGATACATGCGCCAACTATCTGCCCTATGCAAGTAATTGTGACTGGAAATAGTTAGGAAACTAAGTATCATGCTAACAATCAACGTAACAGATGCTCCATATATTAAGTTCTTTGTCCAGAGCCAAGCACAAAGCGCGCTAGAAATCGTCAAACATGCAAGTAGAAAATCTGTGACATTATCACTCTTTTTTCTAACATCTTGGGGTACCTCCTTGAGTGCATCAGCTACCTTAGCTTTCAATGTCTTGTAAAAACCATCGTCTTTAAATGTAAATGGTGAATTTCTGGGTTTATCTGCCTTTTTAATAAAATATTTAGACAACAAACTTTCAGGTTTTGCACTTCTTATATGATGAGTTTCGAAGGCCTCCGTAATATCTGTTCCCTGAAATAAATGCAAAATGTATGTACACAATATAAAAAATATAATTTTGTTATAACTATTTATTTTATATATGAATAAACTAGTGCAACGTTTCAGCGAATTAATTTTTATTGTAAAAAAATATATATTTTAAAGAGCAGGAAAGATATTTATGGAGCCGAAAAGTTTAGGGACCACCTTTAATATAATAGCTAGAAAAACCACCCCGAATTGATGAAAAAAAGTAATAATTTTCATGTATAGATAGTATTCTAACTTATCATTTAGGTTAGGTTAACACAACTTCTATATAATTATTACAACTTGTTTTTAAAAGAAACCAATGGCAATTATCGTAAATTACTAGCAAATTAGACGTCAATAAAGATATGCTTTAAACAGGGAATTTTATTACCATTATAAAGCAAAGATCGCACATAAGCATAGCCTTGGGTCTATATTAATCGTTTTTCATTATGCTCGCAATACAAGTGCAAGTTCGCAAGTTATACCTACTCGTAGATATACCTATTTAATTCTGACATAGTAAGTTTCTTTGTTTTGGGTTTTACTTGATTGGCTTTAATTATTTGCCATCGAAAGTCGTTAGACCGAAATATAGATAATGAGACTCTTTACTTCTCGTTTGAGATGGAGTTTAAGTTTTTTGTGTATTTAGCCTTTTTAAAGGCTAGGCACTGGTCTCCCTCCAATAAGTTGAAAAACAGGCCAGTCCGCCACGCTAGCTGAACGCGGGTTTGCGGCTTTCACTTAACGTATCTTCTGAAAACTTGCTAGGTTATCTCAGACACGCAGGTTTCCTTACAATATTATTCTTTACCGTAAGACAAGTGGTTTTCATCAATATACGAGTATCGAAGTTGTAAGACACGAATTTAAAATCGCTTCACTCTGTTTCCCAAGTGAGCGTGGGCTACCACTACGTCTCTTAAGTGATATAAATATAAATACGAGTAGGTATATACAGTACTATCAACAGTTCAATTATTCTGCGTAGTTCAAAGCAAATAAACATTAAAGAGTTTTAATAGCCGACTAGCTATATAAAAACAACTTTATTGTATTACGTGAATTATATGTAGGTATATACTCATAGTTTCAAAACAACAGGACAGATATCATTTTTATAGCTAATAAAAAATTTAATACATATTTGTAGTATGTGGAATAAACTAGATTAAATTTATTTTTATCAGGTATAACTATTCGGTAATAACTTTCAGAAAGGGTCTCATTGAAGAAAATGTAAACAAAATTTTATTTGTGTGTGAATTATAAATGAAACGTAAATAGTAAGCAATGTATTTGTTGTTTTTTTTCTATATGTACCAATTTTATGAATAGGAATACTATATTAAATTCTATTTATGGCTTCGCCCGCGTATTTCTAGAATACGTGTAAAACTTTCACTACAATTCATCACTTTCACACATTTTTAAACTGGTTAAATTGTTCCTAAGAGTACCTACCTACCAGATAAGTATAGACCGAACGACATTCATCGCAACTGCAAAAGGTAAGTTACGAATAAGTGTAATACTATGTTACAATATTATAATATGAAGGATTTATGAAATTTATAGAGGAAAAGTATAATTTTAACAAACGATAGCAAGTAGGAGTGTACATAGATACAAGACATAATGACGTTTTCTTAATCAAAATCCGGAATACCCTTGATCAAATTCAAGGTAAGCCAAAGAAAAAACGCGTGCAAATTGAAAGACATTTATTTATTATTAAAGCTATAAAAATGTATACAAGTTGTTTTACTTCATCCGCAAACAACAATTTTAACCTCAATAATGTCATAACGTGGCCTTAGCACTTCGAATCTCATTAAAATATGATATTTATTTATATTTCTTATATATTTTAGAAGTAAATGAAGAAAAACTATATTATCCATAGAACGTTTATTAAGTTTTTCTCTAATAAATGTAATATACTAATATTATAAAGCTGAAGAGTTTGTTTGTTAGGTTGAACGCGCTAATCTCAGGAACTACTGGTCCGAATTGCAAAATTCTTTTTGTGTTGGATAGTCCGTTTATCGATATCGCTATAGGCTTCATGACATCACGCTACGGCCAATAGGAGCGGAGCATGAATGAAAAATGTTGCAGAAACGGGAGAAAAATATTTATTTTGATTTTCAGCCTTTAGACGCGAGCGGCGCGGAGCCGCGGGAAATGTTAGTTTTTTTATTAAATAATTTTGGAAAAACTTATTGAAAAAGTCATTACTATCGATACATGCCAAATCTGTAGGTTTGGATTTTTTGTCTATCTTTCTGTCTGTGACCGCCTTACAAGAAAACCAGTGGACAAGCTATGATAAAATTTGGTATGATAATAATAACTGGTTATCCGGGTCTACATATATGGAATGATTGCAGAAAAATATAACATTTCTGAAAAAGCTGTTATAACGTTCCTAGGAATAGGACGAACCCGAGCGAAGGTGAGTCTCTAGCAAATATTATAATATATAAAGTCCAAATAAGTATTTGTTTGTATTATTTGTATTCATAAATAAACATTAAATAAATGTAGGTATATATTATTAAATAACATTTGATAATCAAAACTAAAAAGACAGTGGTAGCCCAGCGGTAATGCGCTCGCTAGGATAATCGAGTGATGCGGGTTCAAATACGGGTCTCGCACTTATGATATTTTCATGTGCGAATCATTTCTATCATGATTACCGCTTGTCTTACGGCGAAAGAAAACATCGTGAAGGAACCTGCATGTCTGAGAAAACCTAGCAAATTTTCGAAAGACATGTGAAGTCCGCCAACACGCACTAGGCCAGCGCGGTGGACTATGGCCTGATCCCCCTCGTACTGAGGGAGGCCCGTGCCCAGCAGTGGGACGATAAAAAGGGCTGATGATGAATCAAAACTAACAATTTTAATGTGAAATCTATTTATATAAAAAAATAGAATGGTATTTTCGTATAAGTACAAACAAGTGTACTAAAACATTTTTGATATTGTTTATTAAGTTTTTTGGTTCTGGCAATGAAAATGCGTTTTCATACATATATAATTGAGGATTTTATATAAAAAAACGTTTATATGAAATTAAAACATTTACCTTGCTAAATATAAGCCATTGAGAGCCGCCAGGATGAGAAGATATGAAATCAGTCAAATCGTAAATATCATTATGAATCCGCCAGAGTCCTTCAGCGCCGTCTTGTATTCGTTTTCCTGATATCCACTGTTGGGGACTCTTTGGTTCGAGATCTCTATACATTGGATATGTGAGTTTTGGAAAACTCACTTGACGTTTAGTGTCAGGATCTGGCACCATTTTATCTGGAAAAAGAAAGTTTTCGACTTATTTAAATATAGAACTGCCTCAGTAGTGCAGGTAGCATGTATAGCTGCTTTGATTCCCGGGTCGAGCCAAGAAAAGTTATAGTTTTTCTGTATAGTAGTAGGTAAGCCTAGTTGGCCCTCGTGTCTTTAATACGTTGGGAGAAATTAATATTATTTGTCACATAGAGAAAAATGTGATGCTTAGTACCTTTCTTCATATCTCGAACTCGAACAGAGTTCAAGGTGTAAATATATGAGAACATTTAAATTTATTCGACCGGTTAATCGTACTAGTAGTACTCGTTTAAATAATTCCATTACAATTTTTTATTCACATTAATGACGTGAAAATTGAACGCGTCGTGAACAGTATGAGTATATTGGTGTAGGTAAATTATTTGTTCTTATAATAAAAAAAAAATGTTTTTAATTATAACAGCAAATAATTTATATTGCTTCCTCAAAAAATATCTTCGCTACAACTAGATAAAATTTTGTGGAGTAAAATGTTAAAAAATAAGTACCTAATCACCATAAAGTACATTTTGACTAATAAAAATATTAATGTTGTACTTTTGATATCATTTTTATTTTTGCAGATTTCAATATTAAATTTTCCATAATTTTAATTGTTATATTTATATTTGTACTAATTCAGTGAGTATTTATTTTAATAAACAATATTATGTGCATAAATTAAACCTCTCACTGGTCGAGTCAAGCAAATCGAAAAACTTTAATGAGTACTTTTTTAGTTGTGGTAAAAAACGCGACGTTGCACGCGTTGTAACTAGTATATGCGGGTGACGTGCAGCATTAATTAAGTAAGTATGAGAAATAAAATGAAAAAAGTAACAGACAGGAAGTGCATAACTTAACTGTTGGAGGTCTTATATGTAGCAGCGGGATACTATTGTCAGGGATTACAAGAGGAGATAATTATATTTTTTAAAGTTCTATCTAGACTCTAGAGAGAGTAAAGACGAATCGGTAAACTTGTTATGAGAAGATGTTTACGTAGGGAATATGCGATATGCCATTAATTTATAAAAAATAGATTTACAGATTCATACACAGCCAATTATTTCTTTAACTAACCAGTTATTTAATACCTAGGCGACTATAATAAAATTTGAGGTTTGAGGTTGAGTCACCTATATAAATAAAGTTAATAAGCAAACAAATTTGATCAAAATCGTAACGACTTCTGAGCTGTTTCAAAGTACACGAAACATATTTACATAATATATCTACTACATATAATATAAAAAATATATTTTAGTAATTTATCATGATACTCATTATGTTATGATAAGATTAATTTTTTAAATTAAAATATCTTTAATAACGTGCTTATCTACTTTATTATTTGTTATAACAAAAAGTATGCAATATTTATGGATTTAAACGTAATAGTGACAAATGTGGTAGGAATACAAAAATATTTATTTATTTATATTATATACTATTTTTTTTCATCGCTATGTTACCTTGATGACTGCGTAAATAGTTATTTAACATTTTAGTATATGAATGTTATTAAAATAAGAAAATTCACACAATTTAATTCAATTCTCTTGTTAATGGCTTCTAAAGCGTGCCAGTTGAGCAAAAAATACACAAATGAACATGTATAATTCTATCGTTTTCATCGAATTTTGTAGACGTCAGTAGCTTTGTAGACAAGCAAGCAGCGCAATTACGAGTAGCATAGTTTCCCACTACTCGTATCTCGCTATTGGTTTTACCAGTTCATTATATTTTGGGATTCAGACATGTGTTACAAATTGATTCTGATATTATAAACTTAAATTATTTAAATACTTCATTTGAAGAAATAATAATTCTAATCTGTAATACTAAATTACCTATATCATTTTAATACAATTAACCTGCAAGACTAACCCTTTTGTAGTTTATCTCAAGTAATTTATAGACTAAAAATCTTTATGTACTTATTTACACAAAGCGTCATATATTCAATAAATAATATATATAGGTACAGTATGGTTATATGTTATATATGGCCATAATATGATATATACATGGTTTACCCCTGTTCACTATTGTTGTTATAAATTATTTTTTAACAAAAATGAAAACCGACTTCAAAACGCTACAAATCGAAACTTAAAAGAAAAAAAAATAATTTTAATTACTTAGTTATTGTTGGAGTCGGTGCCAGCCAAGAAGGACAGTTTTATCCTGCCTTTGCAATGAACTTTCGAACGCATATTTTGATTATATTTACAAATTGATACATTAATTAAATTGTATTAAGATTATTTTGCTTTGGCTGGCACCGACTCCAACAATAACTAAGTAATTAAAATTATTTTTTTTTTCTTTTTAGTTTCGATTTGTAGCGTTTTGAAGTCGGTTTTCATTTTTGTTAAAAAATAATTTATTTTAATTTTTTTTGTGGAAATTATTATGTTTAAATAAAATATTGGAAGGCTAACTAAACTACTGCTCCAATAAGTCAGCGAAGTTTTGAAATGAACGACAATAGACAATCGAGATTTGTCCACGTCTATTTTTCCACGTAACTCGTAGACGTTAATAAGATTTACCTTCTATTTCAATCCACCTAATATCCTGAAGGAATACGTAAAATCAGTTCATAAGTACGTATAATATTAAAAGAATTTTCTTTCAACTCCTAACCGTTGAGGATATATACCTTACATCATCACAAATTCTTGAACAGCTTTAGAAAATATATGAAAAAGGTAATCAGTGCCGATAAAATTTAAGGGTTGCCCTCGATTTCTCTAGGATCCCACCATCAGATGCTGGCTTGGTGACAATGAAAACATCTTGAATGTATACCCTACCGAACAAAAAAGAAATTTTTAAAATCGGCCCACAATTCACGGAGAAATCGGTGAAAACACATAAAAAAACAACTGTTGAGGAGTTTTACCTTCCATCATCAGCTCATCCACATGAGATGATGATTTTCATACGTAAAAGCTTTATCGGGTTTAGAAAATATATCAAAAACATAATAGGTGCCTGTAAATTTTGAGAGTTGCCTTCGATTTCCCTGGGACCCAATCATCAGATCCTGACTTGGTGACAATGGGACCACCTCGGAACTATACCCTACCAATCAAAAGAAAAATTTTTGAAATCGGCCCACAGACGGCGGAGTAATCGGTGAACATACATAAAAAAAAAAAAATACATACAACGGAACATATAACCTCCTTTTTTGAAGTCGGTTAAAAAGGAAGAGAATTTTTTTACTTTTATCTATCTCTAGTTTTTGCCTGTGGCTCGACCTTGCTGACATTGTCGAATACTATAGAAATCTGTTCTGCAGGGTAAGCTTGAAAACATAAGAAAAGAGCTATTATCACATTAATAATAATGTTCTTCAACCGATTCCGGTCATGGCGGCCAATCTCAGTTTGAGACTGGCCAACTGCGAAGGAGATATTATAGTGCACAAGTGGTTTTTTTATGGTACAAAGGGAACGGGCAGGAGGCTCACCTGATGGGAAGTGATCACCTCCGCACATGGACATCTGCAACACTGCAGGGCTTGCAGATGCGTTGCCGGCCTTTCAGGAAAGAGAGGGAGGGAGGAGGGAGGGAAGACGGGGGAGGGAGGGTGGAGGGAGGTAAAAGGGAGGAAGCGGACTCTCACTTACCGGACGAAACGCGACAGCATAGCTGCCACTTCACGCCGGTCTTCTGTGAGAGATGTACTATACGGGGCGTGCCGGCCCATTCGGCTGCTACCCGAAGGTAACAAGCATGGCACTACCACTATAAAACAACAACGCGCACAAGTGCACTCTCTGTTCCTCTCACTCTCATACTCCGGTGGGACGAATGTAAAAAAAAATAAAAATGTAAAGCTCGTAACTTACGAAATCACACAATTACGTTTTTAGATGATGGAGCCTTATACTATTTTAAAGAGATCTTTAGCACCTTTTTTAACAATTTTTCGATTACAAGTATAAAAGTATATAGGTACTAAATATATACCAAAAATTTTAAACTTATATTCACTGAAATATAAAAAGTTATTTGTTTTCAATAAATACTTCATATTAATTCCTATTTACAAGACGTAAGTTGCTTCAAGCACATTAACCACATAGTAAAGGGCAGTGTAAATTAAAAATGGAGATGTTAAAAAGGACAAAAAATGCCATCCCTTTCTTACATAAACGTAACCAGTATATTTATCTCTATCCAATATAAGATCATGAGAATTGCTCTACCTATCTGATACAGTCAACTACTAGAGTTGTTTACTTCTTGTCACGAATTACTTTTTTATTTATACATACCTATAATTTGAATGACTACAACAATCAAGTAACCTTCAAACACATATGAAAGATCATTAAGGAAATTTTCCACTACATTCTTGCTAAGATGGCTTCTTAATTTAATTTTGAATTAGTAATGCATTACAAATGAACGATAGGTTTAAATGTCCATTATTACAGTTTGATTGCAACAACATATCAACATTAAAATATTAATTAGTTCACAAGAATTAATTACGTTATAATTGTTAGTTTCAGTAAAGCGGCTATTTTATTCTCGTATAAATTTGCTAACCGCATCAAAATTCTTTTAATATTTAAAAAAACCTATACATATTCTGTATAAAAACATGATATTAATTATGTATGTACCACATAATCAATTTAAAATATATCTATATCACCAAACAACACATTTGTTGTTTCATATAAATTTTAAATACAAGTCTTTTATGTTTTATATTTTGTTGATATTAAATATAATTACTGCTTCGCTCCCTTAGTTATAAGCATGATGATATATAGTCCAAGATCCCAGGGCACACAAAGGTTACTTATTCTCTCGGTAACGAAAGTATGTACCAAAGTACATACTTTCACTACTTAATCTCTAAAGTAAACTCAAAAGTTTACCTGCTAATTTAGGTCGATTATGATTTTCTTATTTCTCTAAATACACCTACCTAGTACCTAAATGTAATCTTTTGAGCCACGTTTTTTTAAACCAACAAATAAACTGCCTCCGTATAATGTTATAATATTACACAAAGTATAAATAGGTAAAAAAACTTTTTTAAATCCTTGAAAAATTATTATTTTATGTGAAATAAGTACTTAAGATAAACTAAACTAAAAAAGCTTAAAACTTTTCATTTAAGGCGCGAGGTCAAGAACCTGCAGGGTAGAGAGTTAACAATAGCGCATGTATGTAAATCATAAAATGAAAATAAAATATAATTTAATGAATATGTACAAATATTTATTATTTTTAACAGTACGTATTAAACTAATTAAAATGAGAGTAAAATACCTAATTTGTTCGAAATTCGTGGAGATACTTTGTAATATAGTAGGTATGTATGACGTATGTAGATGAAGAAGATAAACATACACTAGATCTCCCTCTTGTTTGAAGTTGGAAGGAACCATCCATTATATTTTTAACTACTATTTCTTGAAAACTGATAGTTTTTTACAATTGGTACCTATATAAAACCGTGTAACAAACATTATCATCATCATCATCATCAGCCCTTTGTCCCACTGCTGGGCACAGGCCTCCCTCAGTACGAGGGGGATCAGGCCTTAGTCCAACAAACATTTTATTTTGTAAATGTACAATGCAAGTGATTATAATATTGGATATACGACTATGTGCAAGTACAAACCTATTCGACATATAGGTACCTACGTAAATGTTCATTATAAAAATCCATGTGAAATATTTACTTTAACCATATTTATTAAATAATATTTGCTCAGGCTTAATAGCTATAATATAGGTAACACTAATTATTTAATTTTACTATTTTATTTCAAACAATATTTGATTCATAATTAATGTACGTACATACTCTTAGTCAATATAAAAGAACGCAACCAATTAGGTACTATGGCACTCGCTTTATGGTACCTACAACTGGGTAATGTGACTAGCTCGATCTTTAAATGCACCAAGTATTTCAATAGAAATCTTGTTTCAAATTATTATGTCTAGATCAATGAAATGTATATAATATTATATTATACAGGACTTCGTGATAATAAGTAAGCAAAATATTATCAAAGCAAAAATTAATACTGACAACTGCAAGATTTAAGTCATTTTTTTATAAATTTCTCATTATTTACAGTAAAACAATACATTTTGTAGGTCAATTAATAATTAAACCGACACAAAAATACAAACATTTTCATGAATATTTTGTATTTAAATGAATGAATACATTTAAACATACATACCGATTTATAAACTAATCAAAAAATTATATGAAAAATCCTTTGTTTAAATAGAGCACTGATTGTTGGAAAATAAATTGTATCTCCTTATTGATAACAGCGTATGTAGCAGACCGACTCGCTGCGGCGTTTGACCGTGACTGGAGTGGAGCGCTAAAAGCATGCGCTTGCGATTTTCGGGTTTCCGTTATGTTTTGAACAATTTATAAATAAAATTAATAACTTCCTATACTTGAATATTATATATAAATCTTATATATATAAATCGAAAACAAAAAAATGAAATTTGCGAAAAAAGAACCAGTAAAATATCAATCCGTTCTTTTACAAAACCACTAAGCATTTGTTTAACATAAGTTGTTTAGGATGTTAAAGTATAACAACTAAACGTTAGTGTTTTATTATAATTAATGAACTTCATTACGAAGAATTGTGTGAATGTTTTGCATTTATTAAAGCAACGGGTCAACGATTAATGGTTATGTAAAACAGCGAGAAATTAAACGTAAGATTGTAGATTTGAATAAATTTTCTTTGGTAAATTTTCTATGATGACAACGTAATCTGACTTTAGATAACGTAGGTCAGGACAGTCTTTTAATTTCTAACCTAGAATTTCAAAGCAATTGGTAGTTCAGGACAAGATTCTAAGTAATTGTTTGTTTCGACAAGTTCATAAATAGTAAATTTATTTCAATATGGTTATCATATACTACCAAAATAATTAAAATATCGTGAGCAATCATGCATCTTTGAAGGATCTTATTGGTTTCCTAAAGCTGTTTGCCATCCCGTACTTGTTAAGCGTGGTGGACTATGGCCTGATCTCCCTCGTATTAAAGCGAGGCCATACAAATGATTTCTTGACAAGGAATATTTAGGCTCCAAAGTATCCAAAGGTTACAAAAAGTAGAAATAAGAGTTATCGCTAAATCCAGTATATGATGAGTTAAATAACTTTAATAATATATTACGTGTAACATGACCTCTATTATTTATGTATTTATTTACATTTTTTAAATCTAATTCGTAATTTATGCTACTCTATACTAATATACATATTATATTACTCGTTTCTCTGCAGCTCTTTGGTTCTTTACGTTCGTTCTTGAAATCAGAATACAGACACACTTAGAATACACAATCTATACGAGCCGATCAAAGCATTGAAAGCATTGAATGTTCAGTAAAAATATAACATGTTTATATATGTATAATATTCAGTGTCAGCATTAAGTCTATTTGAGCAATTATATTATTTTTTACAAGAGTTTGTAACTGTTTTCTTCTACTAAAAATATAATACGTAGAAGTCAATCATAACACAAAAAATCCTCGCTGTAATGACAAGTTTTTGTTACTGTAGTCTATTAAAACGTCAAGTGATTTAAGAGATAAACCAAGGTCACATTTGTTATAAAACAATACAGCATTATCTTTAATCAAATAAGAACTATTAAAAATCATTCCTCCGTTTACGTAATAAAAAGCCAACATTTGGTAGTGGTAGTGCCATGATTGTTACCTTCGGGTAGCAACCGAATGGGCCGGCACGCCCCGTATAGTTCATTAGTACCACTCTCTCACAGAAGACCGGCGTGAAGTGGCAGCTATGCTGTCGCGTTTCGTCCGGTGAGTGAGAGTCCGGGAGGCCCACTCTCCCCCCCCTCCCTCTTCCCTTCATCCTCCGCCTTCGTTCCCCCCTCCCTCCCACTTCCCTCCCTCCTCCATCCCTCCCTTTCCTGAAAGGCCGGCAACGCATCTGCAAGCCTGGCTTGCAGATGTCCATGGGCGGAGGTGATCACTTCCCATCAGGTGAGCCTCCTGCCCGTTTGCCCCCTTTTTACCATAAAAAAAAAAAAAAAACAAATGATAAATTAAATTATATTTATAATTTCATTCAATATTTACGGTTGTGGTAAAAGAAAATACGAGATTAAAGATTAATTTGGGATTTCCATGAATTATTATTAACAGCAAATTAATGTTGAGTCGACATGAAAATATGTTACAAAACAAAATATGATTTATGAAATACGAGATGAATACAAAATAATATTATATTCTATAATCTATAGTTTAGATTACAGTAAATTTCGCAACTTCTGGCTAAAATCATTGAACAATCCCCCTAATTATGTACTATCCACAGGAATGATCACATTGCTCTTGTGAATGACGGGCGGAGGTTTAGCTCGGAGGTAGTTGAGTGCAATCACGGATTAGGTAAAATCTTTTCTGTGAGTGCGATTATGATTTTGAGAAACAAGTAGACATCATCATGCTCTGTTAGAAGGATGCCTCAGAAATTTTCGTTGGCGTTTAGTGGGTATTAGGTTAGGTCAGGTCCTACTGTCTTTTTAGCCAGTGTTTCACCATAATATAAACTGTTGCACAGATGGTATATATAAAAATGCATTTACTAACTTTGAAAAAGGATCATAAGAACCACAAGTGCGAATTAGTTTTATCTCAAGCACAATATTACTAAGATAAAAAAATGTTATTTGTTTTCTAACACCAATAAAAAGTTTATTGATCTGAGTTTGTTTTAATATATTTATTGTATAAATCTTGTATATCTTTCTTTCACAGTAAAAGTATTCCAAGAAAAAGATAAATTGAAGTCAAACCGAAAAAATTACGTACAGAAAATAATTATATTTAAGTACATATTATATTATCACTGTCACAATGATGTCTGTGACTTAAGGTATATTATTTTACTCCATTATTCCCCATCCTTGTAAAGCCGTGGGTCCTGCGCCTTAACTCTCACTGGTCGTGTCGAGCTGTAGTCGTTCACATGAGTATGAGAGTTACAGAAATAGAGAGTGCACTTAATATATCCTACGCAAGCCTGCGCAGCTGGTTAGTCTCATTTATTTATTTTTATTTATTTTACTCTTTATTGTACACCAATAATACAACACAAAGAATAGACACAAAAACACAAAAAGAAAAGATGTACAGAAGGCGGCCTTATCGCTTAAAGCGATCTCTTCCAGGTAGGTAGGTAGGTGTAAGTAAGGTAGGTGGTGTACGCAAAGACTTCTATAGATATACAATACACATACATACATACATAATATAGAAGAGCTCATTAAGAAAGTCTGATTATATGAATAAAAATAATTCAAATGATTTTTTAGAAAGAAAATTACTTATATTAGATACAGTCAAGGAAAAAAGGATTTAAAGGGATCAATAATATTCTTTCAATAAAATCTTTTTGTCTAAGCTCTTAGCACGTTTTATGTTTAAAGGAAGAGAATACCAAAGGCGGACTGCTTTAATTGTGAAAGAATTCGTATAGAAATTAGAAGAGTGGGAAGGAATCTTAAGAAGGAGATTCTGATCAGAGCGAAGGGAACGAATGTGAGAGTCACTCACAAACCCGAAACGCTCTTTTAGATAGATAGGAGTTGACGGATTAAACAGCACGTAGTAGAGAAGGTGAAGAATATGAGTATTCCTGTGAAAACGGATAGGGAGCCATTTGAGCTTTTTGCGAAACTGAGAAATGTGGTCATATTTTCTGAGTATTTACAAAGATTTTGGAGTCGCTCAAGTTTATTAAGATCTCTTTGATGTCAAGATAACAAATTTCAGCATAATCCAGAATTGGTAAAAAAGTAGGAGTGAATTAGCCAGCGCAATTTTAGTAGGTATAGGAAGAAAGTTTCGCTATCTGTGAAGAGAAGAGATTGCTCCAAAAATCATTCGGCTCAGTGCAGCAGTTACCTGCGGTCCCCATGACAAATAACAGTCTATTATTATTCCAAGATTTCTTACATTTTCTTTAAACGGAATTATAATATCATTAAGAGCTATACTGGCGGTAATGGCGTTGTTCTACTTGTTTTGCATAATAGTTTTTGACTGCCGATTATGATAGCCTGCGATTTTGTAGCGTTCAAGTTTAGCCCATACGATTTACATCAGGTCGATATCGATGAGAGATCGGCGTTGATTAGTTGTATGGTTTGAGCTAAATGATTTAAGGTTAAAGTGGCATAAATTTGGTAGTGAGAAGAAATTTGTGAACGAATAGAATTTATAAAAATTGAAAACAAGAGAGGGGCCACCGCCGCCGAAATTCGAGAAGATATTACTATTATAATGTTATAATTCAAAATATTATTGAACAAAAATTAGTCTATTATTAAATAAAAAATAATACATATTATGTCAAAATCGAAATAATAAATAAAAGAAATTCCAACATACAATAAAATTCATTGCCGGACTCATTGAGACAGTCAGTAGGTACCAAGGTTTGCGGAAAATTGCAATTAAGTGGTTGTAAAAGATTCAACTCTAAAATAAATACAGTAGCATATCCTGAATACTTACAGTTTTATTAATTTACTAAATACTGCTATGTTCCATCGTGTTTTAATCGTTCATTTTGTTAACGTTATGTGTAAAATGACGTCCTTACTATGCGTAACAACGTCACGTCAAGTCAAAAAAAAGCATCCTAAAACACATCTATATTTATAGAAGGCGATGGGTGTATGTATGTTCCCTATAGTCTCTGAAACGATTGGACCGATTTCGATGAAATTTATAGGTAATCTTCAGATTACCCCAGCAAGTGATCCTATGAAGTTTGGCAACGATCGTAAGTTTAAGTGCTTTAAGTTATATTTCAAAAACTTACCCATCTGAGCAATTTAATGTAAGCAGTTCTCGTATAGTTTGGAAGTAAATCTACGAACTTATCTGAAAACCACCCAATCATTTTTTATTAAATATCAATATTTCTTATCTTTAATCGTAAACAACAAAATATTCCTCATACAGATTAAACGTAAACTGTGGAATAATCTATAATAAAATTATTTAAAGCTGAAGAGTTTGTTTATTTGGTCGAACGCGTTAATCTCGAGAGCTAATGGTCCGAATTGAAAAAATCTTTTTGTGTTGGATAGTCTGTTTATCGAGGAACTAATGTTGCAAAATCACCAGAAAAATATTTCTTTTCAGAGCTTCTGTCGCGTACCCTGCGGATAAAGTTATGCAAAAATCATGTATGACAGAATTGTTCCGGTTTACAAGTTTTAAAAAATCGTCAGCGATAGCATACTTTTTTATGGTAATTAAATTTGTTTTAAGATT
This sequence comes from Boloria selene, assembly GCA_905231865.2. NCBI lineage: Eukaryota > Metazoa > Arthropoda > Insecta > Lepidoptera > Nymphalidae > Boloria > Boloria selene. The sequence goes on along the minus strand of HG993140.1, from coordinate 8,030,179 downwards.
ATTTGCGGAGGTGTTTATAGACATGTTATTAATCACGGAATAGTCAATAGGTAAAATCTTTTCTGTGGTATTAATCCTTACCTACATAAATAAGCTACTCATCACAAGTATTTTATTTTGAACAAAATTGCTCTTGGCATCATTTGATTTCAATGAATATCTTACGAAATAATATAGTTTTAACACAACTCTGCAACAAAATAATGATTACCACGTACAAGACGGGGCGGGTCGTGAGGTGGGACCGGAAGGGTAGCCTCTGCGAGGTATTTGGTACAGCCTTAAGAACGCGATCGAAGCCGCGGGAAAGGCTAGTATTTAGATATTATAATATCTTTATTCAAATCCTTTTTACATACGTACCTACATATAATATATTCTGTATTTAAACAACTACTTTGAAAAATTATATTGATGATGTTGTCCAGTGTCGTATTAATATTCCCTTGAGGAACTTAGGGCTGCAGCAGCTGTTATAATGGATAAGTAAAAATAACAGCGAGATTTTGAGATTTAAATAGTGTAATTTCCCACACTTAATCTTTCTTTTAATTTTAATGTATATTTTAATATCATGACATTATTTACATTTGTACAAACATGATCTAAAATAATAGTGAGTAAAATTGAAACTAAAAAATAAATTAAACTGATTCGGATATTGATTTGGGGTGTATACCTTAGTAATTATATTAAACCCAATTATATGCTACATTAGCATTGATTATAGTAAGAAACGTTGATAATTTCTATCGACAATTTTTTTTATCCTGACAACCCTAGGAATGTCAGTTTGACATATGTCGCAGATATCAAGCTATTTTTTATGAACTATATGACACTTTCTATTGCTACTTGGTAAGAGTATTAATATTGTATATTTAAGATGGATAAGTAATTTACAAAGTGGTTGACAAAACTAGCTGAGCTGGTTTGTGTGTGTAACCCAAATTAAATTAAATTTATCCTTAACATTCGTACCTAACTCGCCAGTCCGAGTAACCCTCAACACAAGCCACCGTTTTGTGTTTGCAACTTGCAATGTAGTACGAGTGCCGACGCCTTGCAAGGTTTACGTGTTTCCCAGTTTTCGCTCCTTAGTTGTTTTTGTTAATAATTAATCTTTGTTGATATTGTTTTGTAATCTTTGTTGTTATTGTTGTTTATTTGCACAAAGCCGAAAAGAACGAAGAAGACTGTTTTAAATAGCGAATGTCGCGAATTTGTCGTTCGCTTGCGTGAATATTTTGAGCGTGAAAACCAAAATGGCGGACCGCTACTACCACTGACACAAGTGTGCGATCGAGTTGCGGATGCTCTTGGTATTAATCTAGCAAAAATATAGTACTAACTGGTGATATTAATATCAATCTTATCCAAAAACATAATTAAACTTCTTTAGATCTTAAGAATAGACATAATTATCTAAATATGCTATCCAAATTTGGCCTACTACCCAGTCATACGATACCAACCAGAGAAAATAGCTGCCTAGATCACAATTCATGTAAAAACTGCATAAGAGAATGACTAAGGCTAACGTAGCTGTCTTGAATACATCCATAACAGACCATCTTATGGTATTTTGCAGTCTGGCAAAAATAAAAGACATAAGACAGGTTATAAAAAAGAAAACTTATATAGATTTTGACAAGGCTCTCATTACACTCGTAAATAAAAACCTATCCGCGTTAATGCTCTGTGATGACCCGAACATACTACTTGAAAGACTAACTACAATAATCACAGAGTCTCTACAAGAAAATACGCATCTTATGAACATACCTAAGAATAAACATACTATAAAACCTTGGATAACCCAAGGTGTGTTACGCTGTATACGAAATAGGAATAAAATGCAGAAACGACTTAAATGTAATCCTGATGATGAAATGCTCAAAATCACATATAAAAGATACTGTAACTTCTGCAATAATTTAATTAAAAAATTGAAACGCGCCTACGACAGGAAACTATTACTAACTAAAAACCCTAAAGTGCTGTGGAACAACATAAAAAATTTATCGAATATAAAACACACTAAAACAACAAATATAGGCAGTTAATTAAGGCAGTTAATTTAGTAAATAATTACTTTGCTAATGTCGGACAAGATCTTGCTAAAGAAATTGAAAAATCTAATAAACTACTACAGTATAACAAACCAATTAATAACCAAAATTATCAAATGTCATCTTTTGTTATCTTAAATACCGATCACAAGGAGGTCACTTCCATTCTCATGCATTTAAAATCAGACAGTGCTACTGGCTTTGACAATATCCCTATAAAATTTCTAAAATGCTCAAAAGAGTTAATAATTCCCATACTCACATACTTGTATAATCTCTGTTTTTCTAAAGGTGTCTTCCCTTCGCTGATAAAAAAATAAATAATTACCCCAGTGCATAAAAATGAAGACAAAGCTCAAATAAATAACTATAGGCTAATTTCAGTCTTAACTGGTATCTCTAAAATAATGGAAAAGCTAATCAACAATAGACTACTTCAATACCTTGATAAATTTAAAATCTTATCAGCATCGCAATATGGTTTTAGACGAGGAAAAACTACGCAGGATGCCATTCTTGATTTAACTACGCGTGTTACTGACCATCTGGATTGTAAAAACAAATGTCTGACTGTTTTCTAGGACCTAAAAAGGCATTTGACACAATATCTATTCCCATCCTCATAAAAAAACTAGAAAATATTGGTATAAGAGGTAATCAAGTCAATCTTATGACTGACTATCTCAGAGATAGAACTCAACGAGTAAAAATAGGAGATTATACAAGTGATGATATCAAAATGACTGTCGGTGTACCACAAGGTAGTGTCCTAGGACCTACCTTGTTTCTAATTATATATCATTAATGACCTATGTAACTTCAAAATAGACAAAGGACATATCTACTCGTATGCAGATGACACTGCTGTAGTTTTTTATGGAAAAACATGGGAAGAAGTCCATAGCACGGCCGAAAATGGCTTAAATTTAACGCTCTGACACTTAATACGGATAAGACAAATTACATATGTTTCGCAATAAAAAATAAAACACAGCCTACAACATCAATATTAAAAGTCCACGATTGTGATAAACAAAGTATAAATTGTATGTGTCCCACGATCGATAAAATTGATTCCACCAAATATTTAGGCATAACGATAGATCAAAGGCTAACGTGGTACCCCCATTTGGAATTAATATGTAGTCAGGTAACTCATTTGGATTTTTAAAAACCTAAGTTTTGTTGCAACTAAGAAAATTTTGACCCAAGTCTATTTAGCTCTTATCGAATCAATCCTTACATACTGCATTCCAATATGGGGGAGAGCATCAAAAACAAAATTTATAGAACTAGACCGTAGTCAACGAGCTTTGTTAAAAGTTATGTACCGTAAACCATATCGTTACCCTACAAAAGAACTATATTACATAGATAATTTGCTAAGCGTGAGAAAAATATACATTTTACAAACTATATTACTGAGACATAAAAAAGTAAAAGTAGATATAAACACGAGGTATAATAGCAGAAAAAACATCATAGTAAAAACAGGCTTGGTAAAAACTAAATTTGCTAGTCATCAATATACTAATCAATCAGCTCACTTATACAATAGGAGGAATAATTCAATAAAAATATACACGTTAAATACATATGAAGCAAAAAGAATTTTAAAAGAATGGCTCTCAAAATTAAATTATGAAGAAACTGAGTCTTTACTTAATTAATAAATAAATAAACTACTACTTTTGAACACACACCGACTCTTACTGACACACACACACATATATTTTTTTAATTTATTTTTTGTTTAGTTATTTTTCCTTTTATATTGCTATAAGAAAACCAAACTGTTTTTAGTCATAAGTAATTGTCTACGGAAGAGCGGGACATCCTGGCACAGGTAAAATTTTTACTTAAAAGGATGTCCCAACAACAAAGTTATGTATTTGTTCAACCTGTTTTATAAATAAAAATTTATTATTATTATATTATTATTATTGGACGAAGTACAGTATCTCGCGTCAGTAGGGAGAAGTATGGAGAGACATCTTGTCAAGAAACGGACGAAAACACGGAAAAAAAACTGTCGACGCCAAATAAAAAAAGAAAAAAAGTCTCTCCAGTGACGGGTATTGTCAATTTTGATGCAGCTGCAATTCGTAACCATATGTATGCTTATTATACACGGGGCGAAATTCCAACTTTGAGAAAGTTAGCAGTGTCCCTTAAAGAAGCAAATTTAATTGACTCAAGTTTGCCGTCGCTATCAAAAATTTTGAAAAACATTAGTTTTCGTTATAAAAAAAGCAATAAAAGAAAATATTATGGAGCGAGGAGACATAGCGCTTGCCAGAGTTGATTTTTTGCGCAAAGTAAAAAATATATCTAACTGGGATAAAGTCGTATTCTTAGATGAAACCTGGCTCAACGCCAATCATACAGTCTCAAAAACGTGGACAGATGACACGAAAGAAACAACCACTAAAGTGCCTGAAGGTAAAGGGCAAAGACTTATAATTGCTCATGCTGCAATGACGTATTATAAATAGAAGCGTCATTCATGAACATCACGGCTGTCGAAAACAGCGTAAATACTGTCGGTAGCTAGATAGCTACTTAGACGCACGAAGAAAGGGAAATAAAATTAAACGTCATCTACGGAATTTTTGTTGTTAGAGAGATAAATATATTTCTTTAATTCCGTTGTCATTAGAAGGCATCGAAAAAAATAAAATCAAATACATTTTTCTTGATACTTACGCATGAAATGATACTTTTCTATCTTTCACAGTTAAAGTATAGTTTTTACATTTCCTAAAAACACAGGACGGCATTTTTTTTCGTTGTTTCAGGAAGTTATACACAAAAGTTACTTTAATGTCACGTACTGCCGCGGCACTGGTTGGTACGCGACTAAATGAAAGTCCGGCAATTGCCTTGCATTGATGTTGCCACTACAGAGCGCGGGCAACGTATCTATAGTTTTATATATCATTGTCATGCTGGGACTTCATCAGGGCCTCAAGTCTGCTATTTTACATGAATTGTCATTATAGAACAATGCAATTTTAATTCAATTACCATTAGTCAAAAATTTCGTAGTCTACTAAATTTATAATGGTCGATCAATGGTCTTGTTATTTTGACAATTTTGTCAATTGTAAAAGCGTTCGTAAAACGTTTATTTAGGCTAAGTTCGATTATATATGTTATCAATTTATGTTTTAAAGACTAAGCATTATGTAAAATGATTATACAAAGCCAAAAAGATAGATTAACAGACTACGCAATACGTTTGATCATTGATTTGTCATTACGTAGGGGACTACCAATTATTTGCAAAGTGTCATTGAAGTGCCAGTGATACACCATCGGAAGACCATTGAATTAGTATAGACTACCAAAATTGCAAAAAGTAGCAATTACGATGTCATTGATAGACAATTGTAACACCAATAGCAGACTTGAGGTCCTGGCTTTGTGTCCAATTGTCTATTAGCATTCAAATCCATGAAGACAAATGAGTAAAACGAGGAAATGAATTCTGAAAAATTTTAAGAGTGGTTTTTAATATTACTTAACAATCTGAATGAACCGCATACTATAATTAATGACAACGCTCCTTACCACTCTGTACAAAAAGATAAAGCGCCAAAATTAAACAATAGAAAAATGGACATAATTGCATGGCTTCAAGGCCAAGGTGTAGAGGCTGATGAGACAATGTTAAAGAGTGAATTATTAAGGCTTGTTAGAATCCATAAACCCCGAACACCAACATACATTTTAGATGAATTAATTGCGAAAGAAATGGGTCATACAGTAATCCCCGGTTACCACCATACCACTGCCATTACAACCCAATCGAACTGATTTGGGCAAATATCAAAGGTTTGTGTTAGTTTCTGTAATACTCTTTCTTATAGTAATTTTTGTAGTGTTTATATTTTATTATACATTTATTACAAATATTTTTTTCTAGGTCACGCAGCCAGACATAATACAGCACCGCCGTTTACTGCAAATAAAATGTTGACATTATTAAACAATGCCTGTGATAGAAATATAGAAATAATAGAAGCTTCTAACTACACTCTAATACTTTAATATTAAGAGTAAATATTCTATTTGCTGCTTTAATACTTTACATATTATTAAGATAAGTAAGAAATTTAGGAATAGGTAAATAAGACAAAGGGAATTCAGGTAATTACTCTTTTATTTACCACCAGTTCGGAAGAATTAGCCTGAGAAGAACTGGCGAAAGAAACTCAGCGGGACAATTTTATCATTATCATGTTATTATGTATCTTTTATGTATCATAATTAATACAGTCACAAGATAGTTATAACAAAGAAATATTTATATAACATAGAAACATATATCAACAAAAGTACTAACTGGATAATTGGAATCAAATAAATACAATATATGGCTTAACCAAATTACAAAAATGTAAAATAGTAACAATAACAAAGTTTAAAGTACTTAACTTGCACTGCGCTTGTCTGCTGTCCGCTGTCTGCTCTGGGCTGGAGTCGATATACGAATGATCCCTCCACCACACAACAAGCCCCTTTTATACCATCTTAATACAATCAAAAGACAGTCTAACATTATGTCATTAATTATAATTTGTTAATTATATTTCTTAAATTCGTTATAATAAATAAATAGTGTTTGTAATATTATTTATTGTTAATTTCATAAAATAATTTAACTTAAAATGACTAATAATAATATATTAAGAGAATAAAATACAATCAACAAAAGTCAACACAACTTCCTTTATGGAACATTTATTATTACAAAATAAAGAAAGTATTTCATATTGATTTCCTATTAATAAATTATTATATATTTTACTATAATTCATTACATATTTACTACCTACCTATTCTATCACCTGCGACAATGTTACAGCAGATGACTGGACGAAAGTTATAAACAAATATTATGTTAGAAAATTGGGAGCGTGATGTTCATTTCGACAGTTTCATTTCAGAATTTATAATTAATCTGCAGGACTGCTCTAGCGACTCCGAATGTGATGATAGTGACGATGATTTGGGATGTGCACCACTGCTTAATTAAATACATTATGAAATCTTTATCCCTTTTGTTTGATTTCGTTATAGTTACAAATAATTTTCCTATTATAGTAGTAACAATAAAATCGATATTTGTAGCAATAATAATATCGATATCCTTGTGATGGATTTTCAACATTGCCCCAGTCCTATTTATGTCAATCTGACAACTGTCGCAGGACTCAAGCTATATTTTACAAACTATAGTGTAAAAACACCGAACAAATTATGGTTTCATGTGCCAACTGATATAAATATGACTTAGTTCAAACTTGCGAAAAGGGATCCCGAAGTATTATGTAATTTGCCGACCATCAAAGAGCTTATTCTTGGCAAATTTGTGTTGTCTCCCTTTACGAAACCGTCTTCTATGGTATTAAATAATAAAAATGACGTTGTTTACGAAAATAATAAAACTACCTACTAAAGTAAATACACTGATCGGTAATTAACACAGACACTTTTTTGTGTACAGGACAGTATGACGTCATAACGCGGCGGCGACTATTTCGTGTTGTTCAAAAACAGATTAAAAATACTGAAAATTTTGAATTTAATTATTATTTAATATTTTGTTATTTTATGAAATAAAACTAACATTTCCCGACTGCTTTTTGCCTAATATATCTATCTCAATAATAGGTTCTTAGATTGTTTTTCATATGGAGTAAAATACCCTATTGCACTTACACAGGCTTTACATTTTAGTTAGACGCAACACTGAAAAATTTTTATATGAGTAAAATGATTTTATACTTTAGGAATGTAGAATTTTATTTGATCTCCTCATCGGCTACGCTATTAGTGTAACTATAGTCTATATCCATGGCTGAATATATATTAGTATAATTTTTAGGATATTCAGGAATAATTCAAAAAATTAGGTTTTAATAATTAGTAGTAAGATCTTATCTAATATATAAAATTCTCGTGTAAACTCCCCCGAAACGGCTTGACCGATTCTCATGAAATTTTGTGTGCATATTGGGTAGGTCTGAGAATCGAACAACATCTATTTTTCATTCCCCTAAATGTTAAGGGTAGTCCACCCCTAATTTTTATTTTTTATTTATAGATAAATTATTTATTTTTTTATGATACAACAATAAAAAATACATACAACCCTAGATTTTCAACCCTCTACGAGCAATCCCTATTTTTATTTGTTAATTATAAACTTTAATTGTTTTGGCAAGATTTTTATTTTTATTTTGTCATGACTTAGAATATTTTTTTTAAATATTAGTCTTAATTTTCGACCTCTCTGCGATCAACCCCTATTTTTCGATCGCGATTTTTTTTATTTTATCAACAGATCCTCAATAGGGTTGCAAGATGGCAATCGAATATAATAATTGAAGTACGATAAATTTTCGTTCAGTTTAATATACGCCTACAAAGTTTCCTTCCCTTTAAAACAAAAATTTCCTTAGCCCAATCCTTACTACTTCCTCTTTTAGATTATGCTGATGTTTGCTTCTTAGATGCTACCGAGGAGCTGCTCAATAAGTTAGATAGACTTCAAAATTCATGTATACGCTTTATTTATGGATTACATAAACTGGATCATGTAAGCAATTTCCGTCTTCGTTTGACATGGCTCCCCATTCGCCTTCGTCGGAATATGCGCATACTCACGACCCTATACACAATTTTATATAATTCGTCCCCCACGTATTTACGCGAGCGCTTTCAGCTGGCGATCCCCAGAACCAGACCTGCGCGGTCATGCGTTAGGCTAAAAAAGCTTAACATACCACCATTTAACACTACTTTCTATGAGAATTCATTCACAGTTCAAGCAGCAAGACTCTGGAACTCTCTACCCGATGTGATTATTGATGATAATCCATCGCTAAAAGACTTTAAAACTCGCTTGAAAGAGTTTTATCTGAATCAAACAACATAATTTTTTTATTTTATTTTGGATATACCTATGCATGTATGTAGGCACGTATGTATGTATTTATGTATGTTATGTGTATGTATGTATGTATCTATGCGTATGTATGTATATATGTATGTATGTACGTTTGTAATTTGCACTGCACCTTTTTCTTGATAACTATGTCCTTCTCACGCTCAAGGGTTTCTGGAAGAAATCTCTTAAAGAGATAAGTCACCCGTTGTACACAATGTCTCCGCTTCCTTTTTATATTTATGTATTTTTCTTTTTCTTTTGTGTGGTACATAAATAAATAAATAAAATAAAAAAAATTACAATTTCATTTAATTATGTTTTTTTCTGAATTTAAATTGATCTTCAACCCTCACCGGTCGACAACTGATCAACTATCAGTCGATCAGTTAACCCCGCCTTCTACCTTTCTCACTACCTTTATCACGGCTCTTTTCGGCTCAGGAGTGTATTGACGAAGGGTTTTCAGGCAACATACAGATCAATTCAGCGCGTGATCGAATGAAATTTATTAGCAATTAAAAAAAAAGAACGCGGGCGAAGCCGCGATAAATATATATAAAAGAAATAGATGCGGCAAAATTTTACTTTCCAATTATTCTTGAATTTTTTTCGGACAATCCCTAAATATATTATTAATTGAAAATTAATTATTATAAATAATTCTAATTAAATTTTCTCGTTTTTAGTTGGTCATGTGAATAATAATTTTATGCCTCTCGTAAAAATAAGTTACCAAAAATTATGTTCAGACTGTATTACATCAAAAAAAAAGATGCGATCTATTTTAATCTATACCACAGAATATATATTATACTAGAAGTTGCACTCCTTTGATCTCGAAGGCAGCCGCCGTTTCAAATACCTACAAAATCTCTAACGCACCTGGTGCATTCGAAATCACACCTTACTACTATATTCACAAGAGCGCAATTCCTTTTTATTCAAAATTTACCTTCATGACAGCTCAAGCGTCAGGATTGTACGAAAAGTAAAATAAATAACAACAAGCTTGATTTTAAGAAGCATTTATTGTATTTACAATTTTTTAACTTTAATGTAGTGTTGTATGTATTTCTTACCGTCTCTAAAGTACTTATTATTAAATTTCAGTGTTGCAAAAATTCGAAATCGAACAATTTATTATAAGATGTATATAAATATTATTTCTAATAGCACAGTATATGACGATGATCGACTGACTGTCGTATACGTATGCGTATGACGACCCCGACAGATTGCAATCAAAACACATATCTCTATATAGGTATGTTATCTTGATAAGCAATCCTTCTAATATCGTGATCTGACAGCCAATAATTATAATTACTTTCATGCGTTGCAGCTTCAAGAGTTTCTAGAATTTGATTTATACTTTTTGTAGGCGGATCATCTTGATTCATAGAACCCAGAAATCACAGACTTTGTTTATGTTGCTGCAATTTTTTATGATCATCTTTTAAAGAGCTGCGTGCTGCACGATCATCGATTACCAAAGTTTTCGATTGTGTATGCTGCAACAATAAGTCAATAATGTTTTGATACTTCCATTGCTTTGCTAAATCTAATACTGTAGCACCATTTTCATCCTTAAGAGTAAAGTCAGCACCTTGGGTAAGTAAAAATTCTACTATCTCCTTATGACCATTAATGGATGCAAAATGTAGAGCAGATCTTTTATTTTTTGTTATATCATTAAGAACTCCGCCTTTCTCTAACAAAAATTTAACTATATCTAGCTGATTCAATTCATTATCAATAGCACTGTGTAAAACTGATTCATCCTTATTGTCTTTAGCATTAACACTTGCCCCTGAATCTACAAGAAATTTAACCTTCTTTAGGTTTCCAGATATAGCAGCACTGTGCAAAACTGATTTGCCATCATTATCTACAGCATGCACATCTGCTCCTCTTCCTACCAGGAATTCAACGATACTCAAGCTCCCAAATTCAGCAGCATAGTGCAAAACTGTCCTGCCATACTTGTCTTGAGCGCGAAAATCGGCATTTCTATCATTTACCAGCCATTTAACCAGCTTCAAGTTATTAGATCCAGCAACATCATATAAAACTGATTGGCCTTGATCGTCTACAGCATGAACATCTGCACCATTCTCTACCAGAAGTTGAAATATATCCCAATGATTAAATAGAGCAGCACTGTGCAAAACTGAGGAGCGCATCTTATTTTGTGCGTTAACATCTGCTTTTCCCTGCTTTACCAGAAACTGCGCTATCTCCAAAGTAGTGTCAATTTGCAAAATTGGCCTGCCCAAACTATCTGGAGTATTAACATATACTTCTACATTCCCTACCTCTTTTACCTTATTTACAAGGAATTCAACCACCTTTAAGTTACGAGATCCAACAGCATCGAACAAAACTGAGTCTTCATAAATATCTGCTCCTTTCTTTACTAAGTATTCAACCATCTCTAAGTTCCCAAATTTAGCAGCATGTTTCAAAACTGATTGCTTTAAATAATCTTTAGTGTTGGCATCTATGCCTTTAAAATTATTTAACACAAAACTCGCGATTCCTACATTATTTTCCTTAGCAGCTACAAATAAAACTATTTTATCCATATATTCCTCTTGCACTCGCACTCTTCCAATTTTCTCTTTTAAAAGTTTAACATTTAAAAATGCACGAATAACTTTATAGTTCGACTCTAGTAAAATCTGCTTTAATAAATATTCTTGTTTCTTGAAGTTTGGCAGTGCACAACCACTTTCTTCTTGCCATTTCTCTATCCAGTTTATCAACATTTTAGCAACAAAGTATTCTGCGAACGTTGGGTGAATAAACTCAATAGTGTCAATTTCTGTACCATAAGCCCTTACAATACCAGATGATTGAACTATATCTTTGAATTGTATTAGAGATTTTTTTGATGCTGTTTGAAGAAGTAAAGATTTAGCTAGAACTTTGTTATAATTATCAAAATTTACCTTATATTGTTCTCGTATTTGTTCTTGTTTAATATCTACTTTTTTAAAATAAGTATTATACTTCGAATCAACAAACCTTTCATATATTTCCCATATGTCATTACCTAAATAATCGAAGTTTAGACTTTGACTATTCCCGTTTCTTACCCATTCTACAAAACTTTCTATAGCTCCTTTTGAGTCCTCTAAACTTTCTATTCCTAACATTAAATGAATCTGTAATGGTGTGCCGATAAATCTAGATACATCACCTTGAAACCATTTGCGCATTTTGCTTAAAAACATCTCAGTATATTCCCATATCTTAGTACCTTGCGTTACTTTATCATCTTCACTATCACCAAATACCTCTTTAAACTCATCATGACTAAATGTTAAACTCAAACGATCCTTTAGATGCTTCCTGATGAATTTGCGTGTCGTTTCATCATCCATTGACTCAATCCTTATAGAAAATGTCGATAGCTCCCCTTCTAAGTCCTGCTCATAATGCAAACGAGTGGTAATACAAAATTTGGCCTTAGTTTGATCATTTAAATACTTTAATAATAAGATAATTTTCTTTCTATCATCTCGATCTATAAGTTCATCAAATGCATCAAATGCTATATACAATGGCTTGGAAAACTGCTTTTTGAGTAATGCTATACTTAAGAATCTTTTAGAAACATCACCACTTAGACTAGCATCAACTTGTGTCAAGAATTCTGTTGCTATATTACTGTTGCTAAAATCCATTCTCCTTATTGCTTCTAAATGATTCTTAAGATTTACTCTAATCACCCAATGTGATTTAACTATCGAATTTCCTTTCTTGTCTTTTGACTCACATAATTCAGTTAATGTAGTACTTTTGCCTATACCTGGATCGCCAGCAATGATTACTAGTTTCTTCTCTCGAATCTCATTAATTAAATAATTTTCTCCTATTAAAGGTTGTATATTCTCATTATATTTAGCTCTATATTTACTTATACTCTTTAATGAGCCATGAGTAGAACACCAAATGAGCTGATCTTGTTCAAATTTAAGTAAATGAGCTGTTTGATCTGCATTCGCTTTAATGCTTGCTTGAAAATAATTTTCTGTGTTATCATCTTGAGAAGTTACAAACTGAATCTTATTATGCTTACTATTTTCTTCAAATTGTTCTTTCTCATTCTTATCATACAATCGCAACCATTTTTCAACATCATGCCGCTCTTTTGCACAGATAAAAAAAACTTCATCAAGCGCAGAACTCACTAACTGTTCTTTTATATCCTGCCCAATTACCACTTGCTTATTAAATCTTTCACATTCTAAATAAAATTGAGGATTATAAATTTGTTGTAATATGTATTGAGGTCCATTGTCTTTATTGCCTAAACTAATCCAATAAATCTTCTTTGCAGGATTGCTGTGGCATATTTGCTTAAAATCTTCTTCTGTAAGTTGATAATCAGGTACTTTTATTCGTATACTTTCAATAATAGGTTGATTAATATCTTGTTGCTTGAATACTGATATATAATGTTTTAGATTATCAGCTTTGAATTTTTTACAAACATCAGTCATCCCTTTCTTTAGAGAGCTAATTAACTTTGCTTCTTTACCTAGCCCAGGTATACCACTCATTATATAAAGATCACTCGATTGCTGTGATGTTAATTTGTCAATTAAAGTTTGTAAATCGACTGCTACAAAAATGTCAGAATATGCTCCTTCTAGATTACTTGTATCCAGTGGCTTACTGCCTATTATTATTTCTTCACCCTTTATTAATTTGACTAATGTTCCTGGATCAATAATCTCTTTTTCATTTTCATCTGATTGATCTATTAAATTATTTAAAATAATTTTTTGTCCTTGAAATATCACTTCTTGTTCCAACAGCCTTTGCTGCGATTCTTTAGTGAGATCATGGAAGCCACTTCTATAAATATCACTTTTATACTGATTCGCAGTAAACCTCTCTGCTAAAGCATGATCAGCTTTAGTAGTAATAAAAATAACTTTTTTATTACTACTAGAATTTATTACTACCTTTAAATAATTATACAATTTCTCTACTTCTTTTTCATGAATATTACACTCAATTACTACTAAATTGAATTTAGATGTCTCCTTTTTTAATACCTCATATATCTTTGATCTAAAATTCGGATCTTCTAATTGGTTTAAATATAAAAAGATATGTCCAAAATCTCGAGTATATTGCTGTATATCAATATCATCTGCTGCTTGCAATTCTTGAAATGCTTGTACTATTCTAATATGTCCCAAAAAAAGATCTTTACAAATTAGCGACAAAACTTGTTTATCACCTAATAAAAAATTACTAAGAATATCATATTTTTTAAATTCATATTCTTGAGAACAATCTGCAAAGTATGGTTTGTTAAAACCATCAATCGTCCATAATGAAAGTCGATCATGTATTTGTTTAAACATTTTTTTTGCCTTTGCAGGCGTATAAAAAGTTCCAACTCTATCTGACATCCAGTTATGTAATCTTTCATAAAAACTAGATTGAAAAACTTTACTATGAAGCGTTTTAAATTTATCTTTTATTTCTGGCTCCAATAAACCATCAATTTCCTTCCTATTAGGATAGTTTACTATAAACTTAAACTTTGAAAAAAACTCATAAACATCCACATCACTATGTAAAACAGGTAGTTTTCTATATAACTCTCCATCTTCACAGGTATGAAATGGCTTATCAAACTTGAACTCGTATTCATATAACGATTCAAATATATTATTTCCTAATTTTTTTTTTAATTTTGCTCTGAAGTCATCAATATTACCCGGCAATTTATTTGATTTCAAGTTTAAAAAGCAAGTACTAAAACGTACTTTATCAAACCATTTAATTAATACATAGCCAGCAAGTTTCTTGATATTATCATTGAATGTTTTAAGATCTGCACCATTATCTATATTTATTTTGTCATCAATCTTAATAACTCTTTGTTCATCATCTTGAAAAGAATTATTTATTAGATCTTTCATTTGCTCGGCAAATAAATCTATATTTTCAATTTTTTTATCATCTTTCAGTGCTAATGCCTTCGCAAATCCGTTCGATACTTCGATACGACTACAACTCAATAAATTTGTAAGCAATGCGGTATCTTCATTCAATTTTTTGAAAGTCGTTTTTTGATCATTTATTGTGATTTGTATATCCTGACTTTCAATTTCATTTAGTAACAGTCTTCTAAACTTCTTAGCCTCAGGACTTAATACTTTGACTTTATTATTTATTTTCTGATGTCCATTTATAAAAATCTCATGAAATTTTTGAGTCTTGATGTTAATTATTTCATTTGCTAATACGACATGATCATTTTGAAAATCTTTTATAGAAAGTTTTTTATTATCTTTAATAAATTCACCAAGTTTACTTGCTAATTCTTTTAGCTTTGTTGCATTACTGGATAACTGAGCTATGCCAAAATTCTTATGTATTTTAGATATATCAATATTGATATTACTTAAATATTTCTCTATGTCTTTTGCTTTTGCTTCTTTTGTAATTCGCAAATCTAGGGCTGCTATTAAATATTTTTTAAACTGACTAAGGGTTAATAGTTCATCTTGACCAGTTTTGAGAGGCACTTTAACCAATTTGGAGCTCAACTTTCCTGTCTCTAGATTTAATACTTGTTGCGCTAAAGCAACATGGTAGTGCTCAAAATCATTTACAGTAAATTCTTTTTTTTGTTGTACAAATTCAGCAACTTTTTTAGCTAATTCATTTAGCTCTTCCTCATTATTTGGTAGCTTACTATTATCGAAACTCTCATCTGTCTCAGGTAGTTTCACTGTACCTTTTCTAAAAGCCATTTCTTTTATTAAAGCAGACCTAATACTGATAGCCTCTTCACTTAGTGCTTCTCCCTGTATAAATTTGTCCAGATTAATAAAATATTTCTTCACTTGGCCTTTTCCTTCATTATCTATTTTGAAAATTTCACGAACTAAAGGATACCGATATTCTAGAAAAATATCCTTCTTCTTCTTATCTTTTGTATTATCTATTTTCTTATTGTTTAATATAT
This sequence comes from Boloria selene, assembly GCA_905231865.2. Taxonomy (NCBI): domain Eukaryota; kingdom Metazoa; phylum Arthropoda; class Insecta; order Lepidoptera; family Nymphalidae; genus Boloria; species Boloria selene. The sequence continues at coordinate 8,014,149 of HG993140.1, read as the reverse complement.
GATCAGCTAATAATTCAGTTAACTTATAAAAATCAGAACTGTTTTCAAATACTATTTTAAAACTATCAATTGCTTTGTTATTTTCTATATATTTTATTTTATATACAATCTTTTGTGCTTTATCAGTTTTGAATAAAGCATCTGCTCCAATACTCTCAGGATCTCCAAATATACTTCTTTCCTTCTCTGAATTAAAGTCAGTATTAGTAATCACAATTACATCTTCTATTTCACTCTCCGAAAACACAGAGTATTTAGAATTCTCCTTAGATCTTTGCTGAACTTTTATGTAAGAATAAAAATATTTTTTTAAGCTAAAGTCTTTGTCATCAGTTGAAAGTAATTCTCCTAGTGTTATTTTTTTCAAAGGCTCTGATGGATTATCGTTTTCTTTATGTTTTGCCTGTATCAAACGGAATTTCCATTTATCATTATGCTTTTCTTGATATTGAAAAACTACATCATCAAATTTCTCTGCTTTTGGCATCTCTGTAGCTAAGCGAAATTCTCGATATATTGGTTGATTATTTACTCCAGTATGAGCAGCACGCCACAAACACAACATTAACAACTTTAACTGAAAAATATTACCATGTTCTGCAAGCTTGCTGCCTTCACTAAGCATTGTTAAACCATCTAAAAATATCTTCTTTTTTGGAATAACATTCTCCACAATAGAAGTAGATTGCCTTTTTTGACTATTGTCCTGAATCTTTGCTATCACATCATTTTCCTGAGTGCTAACTTTAGCTTTTTTAGATCCTGTATTATTGATATCATCCTCAGCTTTTGTTTTTAGTGAATTATCCAACAGAAGGTATTCCGTAAACAATTGAATAATATTTTCACTGCCTAAATCCTTTGCTGTTTTACCATCTCTATCAGAAATATCAGTCATAATTCCTTGACAATTTAAAAGAAATTTAACCAGATTCTTATAACCTTTTTGAACTGAAATATGCAAAATGGTTTTGCCTCTTGCATTTTGAGCATTAAGTTTTGCTCCATTATCTAGCAACCTTTGAATTTCTTCAATAATGTTTTCTTCTGGATCTTTTTTACGCACAGCAACAAATAACTGCTCATTTTTTAGTCTCTGTTCATCTTCATCGCTACTACTTGATCTAGTGTGCTTTTTATGAATACCAATACCCTTAGAGTCTTTTATATGTTGCAATAAATCTTTCTCATGATTGTCTGATCGAAAACCGTGTGTTTTTTCTTCTAAAGAAATACGTACCTGAGAGCTATCACTTCCTATGTGATACTCTGAAATATTATCATCTATAGAATCTATCTTTTGCTTGTATAACTTGCTATGTATTGGTTTCGCCATAATAATAACCAAATAATAAAATCGATCAATGAAGAATTTGCTGCAAAGAAAAAACAAGAAAATTACTTAGGAGAATACGAATTGCTATTAAATCAGGCAAATAATTAACAGATTGTTTTACAATTGTACTGTTCACAGCACTATACAAAAAACCTTTTGACATTTCTGTGTAGTACAGAAAATCGTTAGCTTTTATATTACAAGGATTTGAAAAACACACTCCTGACTCTATTTTTGTTACATATTAAAACTTACGTTATGTGAAATCAAAAAATATAACAAAAAAACTTGATTATACGAGGGAGCTTTTTTATGTTCGCGGAATGAGAGGATTGGAGGTCATTAGGCTCATTAAGATCGTAACGTGTTCAGTGACTAATAGTTAGAATAAATACGAGGTTTCATTGTTATTAGACAATTCGTCTTTGAGCGATCGTCAACCAAGCAACATAATCGGAAGTGAAAAGTGAAATATGGAAAATATCGAATATCGTGCCGTTATACAGTTCCTTACCAAGAAAGGAAAATCAGTTGCGACCATAATGAATGAGATGTAATTGGTTTACGGCGACTCTTGTGCGGGAAAAACTATAGTGTGCAAGTGGCACAGTTTATTTAAACAAGGAAGGGAATCCCTTGAAGACGACCCGGAGCCGGGCAGGAGCATCGAGGTGACCACGCCAAAAGTTATCCAAAGAGTCGAAAAAATTGTACTCGACCATGCTCGAAGAAGAAACAACTCGCAGAAATGGTTGGAGTATCCGATCCTACCATTTTTAAAATCCTGCACGATCATCTTGGCATGACTAAGGTCAGCGCAAGATAGGTGCCAAGAATGCTCACACCGCCGCAAAAACAACAGCGTGTTCACGTGCATTTTTGGATCTCTGTAATGAAGACAAGGATGGTATTGAGACGCATTGTTACTGGAGACAAAACTAGGGTGCATCATTATGAACCTGAGTAGAAACAAGACTCTATTCAGTGGCATAAAAAAGGCACAGCACCTCCCAAGAAGTTTAAGGTGTCACAGTCAGCTGGGAAACTCATGGCAACGGTCTTTTGGGACTCGGAAAGAATATTATTGATCAATTATAAAGGTGTTTCTACAACCGGAGAATACTACGCTTCAATATTAGAGCGACTAAAAGAAACCATTGGAGAGATAAGATGGGGAAAATTGACGAAAAGTGTCCTGTTTTTGCACGACAACGCGCCGATCCACAAGAGTCACGTTGTGTTGGCTGCCCTGCATAAGGTGGGCTTCGATATTTTGAATCACCCACCCTACACCACAGACCTGGCCCCGACTCCCGAGTGATTATTATTACCTGTTTTCAAAAATGAGAAAAGAGCTGCGGGGTAAAAAATTTACCACCGATGATTAAGTCAAGGAGGCAGTTTTGACGTATTTTGAAGATAAAGAGAAAACATTTTTTTATGAGGGTATAAGATGAGAAAAATAATTTGGTTTATTTTATTTTCGCACCCTTTATCCCCCATTTCGCGAACATAAAAACGCTCCCTCGTAAAGCAGATTTAACAATACATATTCTACTTAGACACTTTTTTTTAACATGCCATAAGTCTTGCATATTTAGACAAGTTACTTATTATAAAATAATCCTTAACTCCCATATTATTATTATTTCGTTCGAATTAATGCAATCCATCCATTGCTTCTACAACTTAGCCCTCATGTCGCACTTCCGTCACAAAACACCTGCTGAAATTATTGAATTGAGAGAAAATATACTCTAATGAACTTATGATATGTTGATTGTTATAAACACTAGGATTTTTAACAAGATCATTTATGACAACAGTAAAAGTAAAAATGGCACAATCATCGTAGTATTTATTGAGCAATAATCTATTATCCTTTAATGACTAATCAACACATTGAATACACGACCCTAAAATAGATGGATAATATGCTAAAAATAACTAATGCACAATCTTTAGACTATTGAGGTCAGCTACAATCAGTGCAGCACAGCTCTTATTTCTGATTTAGTGAACAATGATTGAACAGACTGTAATATGAACAGATCAAAGTAAGAAATAATAAGCCTATTAAATACCCCATTTAGACTCTAAAGACTAATCATTGTGTAAAATGATCATAAAAAGCCAAAAAGATGGATTAATAGACTGAGCAATACATTTGATCATTGAGTTTGTTTGAAAATGTGTCATTGGAGTGTCAGTGACATGCCATAGGAAAATTATTGAATTAGTAGACTACCAAAATTGCAAAAAGTAGCAATTACGATGTCATTGATAGACAACTGTGACAACATTGCAATAGCAGACTTGAGGCCCTGGACATCACTCAATATTTCGATCCCTAGGATCCCGATACTCTTACAGATGTTAAGAGAAGTGTTCTGGAACTTTGGCGCTAGAGTAAATGGAGCTTTCTTAGTGGTAAACGCACAAACTTGTGTCTTCGAGGGGTTAAACAGGACGAGATTTCTTCGACCCCAATCACAAACCTGCTCCAGGGAAGTTTCTATGTCGGATACAAGTTGGACTCTGTTCTCCTCAACCATAACTCGAGAGATGCCTGCTCGGCCCGTATCATCGACTGTACTGTCTTCTACATAGCAACGAATATTGTCTGTGAGCAAAATATCGTTGATATGCAGAATAAACAGCGTAGGCGATAGTACAGAACCTTGGGGTACGCCAGCATTAATTGGCACAGCGTTAGAGCATATATGCACCGTCAATAACGACTTTTATGCTGCGGCCAGATAGGAAGCGACCCATTGATATGATCTCTCGCTAAGTCCGTAAGATGGAAGCTTCGATAGAAGTGCCTTATGCCAAACCCGATCAAAGGCCTTTACGATATCGAGACTAAGCGCTAACGCCTCTCACTTACTCTCAATAGCAGCTGCCCAGCGGTGAGTCAGATACGCTAGAAGATCCCCAGTACTACGATTATGTCAAAATCCGTATTGACGATCGTTAATGAGCTGCTTCTCTTCCAGCTATGTAATGAGCCTGGTGTTAATTACACGCTCCATTACCTTTGAGAGTATGGAGGTTATCGCAATGGGCCTATAATTGGACGAGTCCGTGCGGTCACCCTTCTTGGGAATAGGGTGTACAATGGCGACATTCCACGAAGACGGGACTTGTCTAGAGGAGTAGGATAGAGTGAACAGGCGGGTTAAGACCGGTTTTAACTCTGGAGCACACGTTTTAAGCACAATAGCTGGAATACCGTCAGGCCCGCTGGACTTCTTGACGTCTAGGGGTATAAGCGCTCGACGCACTTCGCGTTGCGTAAAGTATATGGAATGGTAGGCGGCGCTAATCCCCTGTCGTCAAGACTTGAATTCGATGCAAAAGGAGAACACAGGAGATCTGCTTTCTCCTTTGCAGAATGTGCGTGCCATTCGGTTTGCGTAAAGTTGGTGAAGATGATCGACAGAAATTCCCTTCCGCGGCTTTGGCGAGACTCCAAAAATCTCTAGATCCAGATGGAAAGCTTAGAAGTTTCTCGCCGTTGCCACAGATATGTTTTTATATTATAGTTTTGCAGGATCTAGAAGCAGCATTAAATTTCTTTTTGAGATCGGCTAAGTTAGGATCCTTTGCTGCTCGGGCAACAACCCTTGCCTGATAGGATTCCTGCTTCTCGCTAAAGACTCTGGCACAGGATACATCATACCAGCTGGGATTGGTGCTCGACCACCGGTGGGAATTCGGGCCCCACTTCCGGCGGCTGGCGCCCAAGCTGATGGGCGCAGTGGGCGCGCTTTCAACGTTGCTTCCCAACTTGGAGGGCCCAAGCGCCGCCTGTAGGCGGTTGTACGTGGGAATCGTGCGGTCCATGGCCCTATATGGGGCCCCTGTGTGGGCGTTGGACATGACGGCCAGCACTCTTGCCGTTCTGCGCAAACCGCAGAGGGCGATGGCCGTCAGAGTCATTCGCGGGTATCGCACGATTTCCTACGAGGCGGCTTGCGTCCTGGCCGGATCCCCGCCCTGGGACCTAGAGGCGAAAGTACTCACGTCATTATATCGATGGCGCGAGGAAGAGCGGACGCGGGTGCAGCGGCAGATCGCGCTGCGCCGAGAGAAGTTCCGTCAGGTCTCGGTTGCGGAATGGCGGAAAAGGCTTCTGCGCCCTACCGCCGGCCTCACTACCATCGAGGCGACCCGGCCAGTACTCGACGACTGGCTCGGGAGAAGGCACGGCTCCCTGTCGTTTAGGCTACGTCCGCACAGACAGGCGGCTTGCTTAGCGCCTAAAGTCTAGTGGATTGCGCTCTGGCAACATGGTAGGATACACAGTGGCCGCACTGCAGGAGGTTTGCGTGGTTGCTTGTCGGCACGTTGACAAGATGTCACTATCAAAAATAGCTTTCAAAATTATTTCTTGAATAAAATGCCTCGCGCCAAGTGTCAAAAAACCAACATGTTTGTTTACTTAGAAACACGCTTAGCAACTAGATAGGCGCTAGGCGCGCAGTGCGACCGGTCGCGAACATTTTAGAACGTTCGTTTTAGTAAGGTACTAGCTAGGTGACTCGTTAGGCTCTAGGCGCTAAGCAAGCCGCCTGTCTGTGCGGACGTAGCCTTAGGGTGACGCAGGTGCTGTCGGGGCACGGCTGCTTCGGCAAGTACCTGTGCCGCATAGATAGGGAGCTGGACGCTCGGTGCCGCCACTGCGTCCATTACGGGGAGGACACAGCGCAACACACGCTCGCCGAGTGTGTAGCTTGGGAGGAGCAGCGCCGTGTCCTCACAAATAAAGTAGGAGGCGATCTGTCGCTGCCGGCCGTAGTGCGGAGGATGGTCAGCAGTGCAGAGTCGTGGGACGCGGTGGTGTCCTTCTGCGAGGACGTGATGTCGCAGAAGGAAACTGCGGAACGGGAGAGGGAGACTCTCGACTCCCTTCCCCGGCCGCAGGAGGCGCAACGAGCGCAGGAGAAGAGCGGACAATGCCCTTTTCCGGCCCCCATGAAAGGGTCCAGGGGCGAGGGACTTGGGGAAATCCTCGCCCCCTATTCGATGGACCCGAGTCGTAGGTGCGCGCGAGTGTTGGCGCGAACCTCTGAGACGATGCGCGGGGTAGCTCAACACCTCACTACCCCATGCAGGAGATGAGGCCCGGGATGATGAGGCCTGGGAATGTATAGTTTCCAAAGTTTTTTTCAAAAAAAATTGTTATTATTTCTTATAAATGTTCTAAAAGTAATATAAAACAATAATCATATAATATACTATATCACGTCAAAATAGAATAATAAAAAGAATCAATCTCATTTAAGGATATTTTATTAAGTCTTAATGTAAAAAACAATAGTATGTATATTTAACAACAAAATAAGAGATAATAACGTAGTTTTTTGATAAAAGGCTACGTTTTGACGGTTTTTTATGGACTTTTGCTTCGGCTCTATGTAATATGTTGCATACCAACCAACAATAGTCCACCATCATATTAACGTTCCAACAACCTCAATATCTTCTTCCATATCTGTGACATCTTTATGGAACCGTTCACCCTGTTCCTCACATGTAATAGCCCAAATTTTTGGTTTAACAATCAATCTGTGACATCAAAAACTGAATTTATATTTAATTTATAGTAAATATTTAAAGGAAACAGAACAAAAAAGCAGACTATACTCATACAGTCTTAAAAATAAAGAAAGAGTTGAAGGAAAATACAGGAGTAGGAAACAAAAGGGTGTAAAAGTATATTATATAAGAGACAAAAAGCCAATGCAAGAAAGTAATTTAAACACAAAGGATGGCAACCACACTAAACACACTTATAAAAGAAAATTATTTTTTTCACCGGGACCAGAAATTTTAACAAATATAAATACATTAAAAACATCAAAAAAGAATAAAATAACAAATAACACTAAAACAATAGCATCATATTCAGTATTTTTATCTTCTTTGAATTTAAAAAATTAGAAACTAAAACATGTCCTTCTCTTTACATAACCACATTAAAATAATACTGAATCACAAAATCAAATAACTCTCCCAATACAGCTGGTTCTCGTGGGAGCAGTAGACAAACACCCTCCACCCAAATCAATAATTACATAGGACACTTACCCATAATATACGAAGACAGAAAAAGTGAACTAGAATATGATTAAAACATATGAAATAAAATATACTTAGCTTGTCGGAAATAAAATTAGGAAAAATACGAGTAAATATTAGAATATGAAAATAAGGACCGACAGGAATGGAAGCAAATGAAGGAGGCTGAAGAGGGTATTTTACATATTATTTATTTACATATTATTTATTTAAATATCATACTTTTTACTACATCAACTTTACAAAAATAAATGTTAAAAATATATAACATTTACATATAATAAAAAAAAGTTTTTGGATTACAAAATGTTATAGTAAGTATACAAAATATTATAATAATTTAATTAAATGCAAAGTTGTTTGAAAAAAAGGGATTCAAAATGAAAGTTTATATTATTTTTTAATTAACAAATTATACTTATAAATACCTAACACCATAATATATTCCCTCATGTTTTTGTATCTGTCAATAATTATTAATTAATAAGTTCAATCAAATTTAAATATTTTGTAAATTATTATTTAGTCTTGTTGATTACTGTAAGTATCAATTATTCAAAAATCTTTAATGAATTAGTTTGTTCTCTTGGAAAAAGGCTAAGTAATTATATTATTATAATTGCTAATTCAGGATTAGTTTAATTGTTTGTCTCAACAAGTATAGTATAAATAGTAAATTTATTTCAATATGGTTATCATTTATCAATATAATTAAGATATTGTGAGCAATCATGCATCTTTGAGGATCTTATTTCTTTCCTTAAGCTGTTACCCATCATCCCACTTGTCCAGCGTGGTGGAATATGGCATGATCCTCCGGTTCCCATATTAAAGGGAGTCCAGTGCCCAGCGCCAGCAGTATACACATGATTTTGTGACTATTTATGCTTCAAAGAGTTGTAACTAGATCCAGTTGTGTCAAATAGTCATTTACAGGAGTATAAGAGTGACAGGACTAGAGAGTGCATTACATACACTATTGTGCACTATATAATCCTGCACTGCTGATTAGTCTCAATGAGATTGACCACCGAGGCCGAAATAGGTCGGAAAGGCATTGTTATAACTCATAATCTTATGAAACGAAAATTAGTTGATTACTAAATAAACAAAAAAAAAATACATACGTCAAATTTAGAATAAATAATAAAGAAATTTTAACATACAATAAACTACGGGACTCATTATGGCAGTCAGTAGGTAGTAGGTAACAAGGTTCGCAGTAAATTGCAATTAAATAATAGTAATAGATTCAACTCTAGAATCATTTTATCCTGAATACTTACAGTTTTATTACATTGCATACTGCTTTATTCCATCGTGTTTAAGATGTTCTTTGTGAAAAATATCGTCCTCACTATGCGTGACAACTAATTCTATGGATGTGCGTCAAGTCTTGTCAAGATGGATGGTAAAGGATTTCCTAAACACAATATAAGAGGTAAAACTTTAAATTATTATATTTTATAAACTTACTATATTTTTAAAACTTTGTGTAAGCAGTTCGTAAGCACGTATATTTTTTAAGCACTTAGCAAGAGCGTAAATCTAAAATGACCTAGGTAATCATTTTAATTGTAAACAACGCTTACGTTGTTTACAATTAAAAATATATAACATTTACATATAATAACCCTTAGGTTGGCTTTACAATCGTTTGGCAGGAGTTGGCGAGTGAAACTTATATATACAGTAGGGGTAGTATTCACTGATCATAATAATATCACTCACAACACAAGGTAATTCATATTTTTGGAGAAAATTAATAAAAACATAACGTGAGAGAGAAAGATAACCTTATACTTTGTCCATTTTGTTAATGGTTTTTTGACAGCTCATGCCCACGAAGTTTCGTATTTAATGGTTAGCCATTAAAGTTAAAATGTCATACTCATTAATATTGTACTTCATGGACGGGCAACTCCCCCTTATAGGGTTTTGTCGGCTACACAATTTTAGCACCCCATCGAAGGATTTTTGAAATCAAAATGACCTTAATCGATAGGTCTACGTTTGCTCTGTATAGGTCCACTATCATTTTTGTTAGGTCACCTGTAGTTTTTTAATAAATATTTTTTTAAATTTAACTATCATTTTAAAATAAATCTTAGCACCTCATTTAAACGAAAACTGATTAATCAATAATCTTTATATTTCTACATTCTTTATCGTTAGGTCCGTATTGGTCTCTATAGTTTTTGCTTTTATATTATCCATTTAATTGTTTTTATTAACAATTATAAATAATTGACATTGACACTTAGTCAAGGCGCGTCGAGCGCATGCACCAGTGATGAATTAGTAATAATAACTTATGACATTGTCAATGTCAATTATTTATAATTGTTAATAAAAAAAATTAAATGGATAATATAAAAGCAAAAACTATAGAGACCAATACGGACCTAACGATAAAGAATGTAGAAATATTAAGATAATTGATTAATCAGTTTTCGTTTAAATGAGGTGCTAAGATTTACTTTAAAATAATAGTTAAATTTAAAAAAATATTTATTAAAAAACTACAGGTGACCTAACAAAAATGATAGTGGACCTATACAGACCAAACGTAGACCTATCGATTAAGGTCATTGTGATTTCAAAAATCCTTCGATGGGGTGCTAAAATTGTGTAGCTGGTTTTGTCGAATTACTGAAATGTCATTATCATTATTGTCAACCTAGGGGCTAGGACGATGTTGTTTTGTTATAGTTGTCAACTGTCCTAACCATAGATTATACACTTATATACTGGGTCCTAACGTAACGCCGCCATACCATAGTAAAAAGAATGACAAAGTAGGGCAACTTCGGCCCAATCCGCGATATAATTACCTACCGTAGTTGCCTGTCACAGGGTTGTCACTGTAGCTAAATTTTAATTCAGTGCTCAGAAATTGGCAAGGGCCGGGAAGTGTGTTAATAAAAATATTTATTATTTATATACATTTAAGAATGTAAAATATTTTGTGTCTACATGTTGTTTCTACATGTCTCGAAATGTATTCGTGTAAATAAATAAAATAAATCCTTTAATTTCTTGCGTTTACAAAAACATAAATATGCTATTAGTAACAATTAAAAAAGATTAAAAGTATTATATTATATTAATAAAATCATATCACATCCTATTAAAATAAACTAATACATAAAAAATAAAAGTACTTACATAAGTATTTCATCATCAAGTATAAATTAATATGCTATAGTTTGTCCATTTTATTAATGGTTTTTTGACAGCTCACGCCCACAAAGTTTCGTATTTAATGGTTAGCCATTAAAGTTAAAATGTCATAAAAATAAAATATTATTATTTTATTACTTCATGGACGGGTACCGCCCCCTTACTGCTGTGCCACCTATGACGATTACTACGATTGTGCCACAGATTACAAATAATCGGAAAAAATCAATGTTAATATTTAAATAAGGTGTAATATGTTATTTAATCAGAAATCAACAAAATTTTAAGGTTGAAACCAATAAATGAAAACATTAACATTATGTATGTAAAGTTTTACTTTCTTCTTATTATAATCATACAGATAAAACAACTAAAATAGTTTAATTCCTTTTATTAACATGATTCGTCACAATCATCATTTATAATAGATTTGTCCGATGAGGAGTCTTCAGTTATATTAATTATTAACTCTTGTGTGCATAAATTATCAAATGCAATGTCACGGTCCAAATCAGACATTATGATTCTCTTAGTTCTCTCCACCACACTTGATTTTTACGATAGTAATATTTATTTTCATATTAATAAATATAAAAATAAATATTATCTTATATTTAAAAAAATAAGAGATATCGATTATTACGTCCTTTTGACTATATATTGTCACTATAGCTTGTCAGTCGTCGAGCTGTCAAAAAACCATTAACAAAATGGATAAACTATAGAATAAGTGATTTGTTTACCTTTTCTGTTCAGTAGGTAATCTGAATAAAGACAACTCTGGAATCGATGAAGAATTTAGACACCCAAACACACAGCAATAAGATCTTCTACGAATATCACACATTTTTCATATAGTGAAAAGCCGTGACGTGCGAAACTTGTGCGGCGTCAGCCTTGATTGGCGCACTGGTAAACGGTTCGAGATATTGTTTGAGTGTGCGTGCGGCAACGTAAAGATACTATAACGCACACATACAAGCCGCAAGCGGTGCGTTTGTATGAAGTTGCCCTAGTTTGTCATTCTTTATACTATGGCCATACTATAGACATTGTGTCAAAGTGCTTTCATCGTAAATATTTATTTCGTCTTGGATAACATAGGTTCAGAAGGTTTATCTTTAAAAAATTCGTACTTACTAGGTAGGTTACGTTAGATATATAACAATATTGCACGCGAGCGAAGCGAGCGTGCCGCGGCAGCTGCCGGCGAGTGCTACGTTCAAAGTCTATTTTTCGGAACTATGTATTACCTTGTAAATTGTAATCATAGATGATTGTAATGGGAGTAGTATAGAGATAATAGGGAGCATCTCCCCTACCTCATATACTCCTTCCCATTGCCATCGTCCTGCCAAACGATTGTAAGCCCAACGGACAGCCAAATATCACTCATACTGCATACAGATTATACTATCCAACATACATTAATATTATTATTATTATTGAGGTACTATTATGGTATATTTATTTAAATTTTTTCAACATAAGTACACACCTACACACTGTTTCCGACTTTAGATATTGTTAATGTTTAACTCATAATATTTTAAGAAGTCATGGAACTATCTATCACATAAATATTTTAATTGTTCTTACGTTAAAAACTAAATAATTATTTTCTAAACCAATACCTATGGACTTTGGATTGAGTTTTGACCATATCCTGGCACCTGCATAAACTTAAAGAAGTTAGAAGTCTGTGGTTTTCACGAAGAAGGGAGACAAAAGTTAAAGGCGGGAAAAACGAGTCGATTCAGCAGGTTGCGAATAAACATAGAACACACAAGGATTTTAAAGTTTAACTGTACGAAGGTGCGAACTGAGCCATAAAACATTAAGTCAAAGTAATGTGACAATGCCGCGCAACTCTTTATCGATAAACGGATGCCGCTCGGACACAGATAGCTAGGACGACGCGGTCGTTGAAGACTAATGCTATTTAGGAAAATAAATTTGTAAAAATTGTGTTAGTTGTCATTATACTATCGCAAGCGCACCATGGACGCATTATTTCAAAATTACTACTTAAAATTAAAGGGTGATATTAACTCCCAAACGCGTAAGATTATTCATTTAAATGTCTTGACATTCTTTAACGAATTGAAAAGTAACCCTCAACAATATCTTATATACCACAAGATATTACGGCGCTTTTTTGTGGAGTTAGTACGAGAACTGTAGATAGAGTCAAAAAAGAAAACAACCTAAACAAAAAAAATCGACAAATCCCTTTTTTATTGTTACACACAACTGTAGAAGTTCCTATAAGTGCGAGCGAGAGGTTAGATAAAAATGATTTAATATGGCTAAGTTCGCACGTTTGTAAAGGCCTAACTTTACTTTGAAACATTATAATAAATTATACTAAAAATTATATTGACGTAACCCGATAATAACTAGCTAAGTAAAAATAACAGCGTGATTTTCAGATTTGAATAGTAGGTATTCTCCATTTTCCCACACCGACAATGATCATTAGATATAAGGATTAGGAGGACAATAATTCATAATAATTTGTTGTTTTTATATACACTACTTCTTTATTATAAAACAATCAGCTAGGTATTAATTATTATTTAATTAAATTTTATTTTTTATGAGAAAAATATGTTTTCTAATATTAGTAAAAACGTTATTGTGTGTTAATTTCTATGACATTATCTATTTTACTCCTTCGTAAAAATAATATATTGTATATTTAAGAAGGATGAGTAATTTGCAAAGTGGAGTCAGTACGAAGTGGTTATAAAAACCAGCTGTGCGGGTTTGTGTGAGTTTTAACCGAAATTAAATTGAATGTGTCCTTAACATCCATACCTAACTCGCCAAACCAATTAATCCTCAACACAAGGGGATGCATTCAGTAAATGAAACGATTCGTACTCGATCCCTCACTTTATTTAGAGAAATTTGCCAAATTCATTATCTTGTAAGACTAACACTGTAGTGTTTTTGATTGAAATTTACACAGGTCCGCTATATTGAATTTCTTCTTTATTTATACGAATATTATAAAGCAGAAGAGTTTGTTTGTTTGTTTGTTTGTTTGGTTGGTTGGTTGGTTGAACGCGCTAATCTCAGGATCTACTGGTCCGAATTGAAAAATTATTTTCGTGTTGGATAGTCCGATTATCGAGGAAAGCTATAGGCTATATTACATCACTTTACGACCAATAGAAGCGGAGCATCAAAGAAAAATGTTGCAAAAATGGGAAGGGCGGGCGTTAGTTCTGCGAGGTACGTGTGACTCAGAAAAATTATAATTTTGTCAAGGGGTACGGTAGACTCGATAGAAACCTTACCTGAATAATAAAACATAAAAAAATAAAGATTTCGAGTCGACAACATATATCGGCAATATTCGGATTGTCCAGTATTTTGTTTAATTCTAATGATGCTGAAAGACAAATTGAAGTCGCCATATTGGCCACTGTAGCGAAACGTCACTGACGTCGGATGACACGTCAATATTGAAGCGAAGGAACGCATTCATACAGTAAAAAGTCGAAATGTATTAGTGTAAATAAAAATAAATAAAATAAATCCTTTCATTTCTTGCGTTTACAAAAAAATAAATATCCTATTAACAATTATTATTACATAGGTAATTATTATAATTATAAATTATAAATAATAATTATTATATAATTTTAAAAGTATTTTTTTATAAAATCATATCACATCCAGTTAAAATTATTAATATTTTTATAATTTATATTTTAATTTAATTTTAGTAAGTGTTAATTGTATTTGCTATAATATTTTACATCTATAATATACTAGCGATTTAGCGCGAGCGAAGCCGCGGGTTCCGCTAGTTATTTATATGAATAAATTTAAGGTTCCTTAGAGATTCACTTGATGTTTATATTAAAAAATAATTTATTTTTTTTTAATAAAAATATAAGAAAAGTTACTTACGAACAGTTATAAATATATCTATTTATTAAATTTAAATTAAATTTAAATTATACTTTGTAGCTTGAGTAGCTTGAAATTCTGTTTACGAAGTTAATCTAGCATCTAGAGCGTCCAATTATTTTTCATACTTCGTAATAAATTCCATAGGTAGTGTTCCTTAGGTGATGCATTCAGCCAAAGTTAAAGCGTGTTTATGCCGTATATTATTTTTACGGCAACATATTGAAAGAATATTATATTTTTAAAGCAGCTATGAAAAGAGAGGTCTGAAAATGTCATAAAAGAAAGCAATTTTCGCTGAAGAAGCCGCGTTGTAAATCCGCTTGAAGTTAGTAAAAATTAAGTGCACTTTTGTTGTTCTCTTTACCTCGTCCTACGATAGTGAAAAATATAGTAATAGAAGTGAGCAAATTTTTTGTGCAACATTTTTAAACAAGATTGCGCCTGCTGTTTGAGCTGAGCAACGTTTATAATCAAGTTTGTTACTAGGTGCTTACGAAATTATTAACTTTAAACTTATGAGATTTAGTTGATTATTTTAAATTAAACTTTTATAATCTAGCCGTAGCAAGAAAAAAATGAAAGACTGATTAGTGTTCCCCCCACGGAAATCCTTAGTAAAAGGCAAAAGATTGTTGAAGGGAAATTAGAGATACCAGACTCGAGCCGGCTAGGCTCCCAGTACTTATACTTTATGAACGGCAACTTCCCAGCGCGATTCAGAAACGCGACAGAATGGAACAGCGCCGTCTAGTATAAAATAAAATACCATCTCATCATACTCTATAACACTGCATAATATTATTTTTTTATCTCAAAATTGACTGATATTTAAAAGAATAGATAATAAATTAATACGAAAACTACGACTTCAATAGTGTTATTACAATATAATTTAATTTTAATCATGACAGGTTTATAATTGTCCGTATTTATGCAAAATGGAACCACACGACAAATTTAGGTTTTTAGTTTTTTTGAAGAATACTTATTTAAAAGTGGTCTAAATTCTTATACAAAAAAGAACCACGTGATTTTTCCCTTGGAAACAAGGTATACTAAAAGCAGAAAAGAACCAACAGCACCAACAAACATTACATATAAAGCAAAACCGAACCACAGCCCAACAGGACTCGATTGTTCAAAAAAATAAACGATATTACTACTATGTAATTTTATACAAAACAGATCCACGCATACTTAGTACCATTATACATTACACATTTTTTTATTATTAACAATTATTTTTAATACACCAAATGGAACCAAGTTTCTGTGGTATCGTTCTGCGTAATTATTTTACGTACGTTTATTCATAATTTAATTGCTTATCTTTTTTGCTAAATGGAACCACAAGCATTCGATTCTATCATGTGTAAATAAATATTGTAAAACAGTAGAACCACTAGTATGTAGGGACTCACCAAACTCAATTTATTTTAAAACAGATTTCCTTGGTAGTTCTGTGGAAGTAAATATAGGGAGAGCTCCTGTTCGCGGCAGACCAGCTGTCATCTTGACGGAACATTTAGTTCCTCTATGGCCATCAGGAAAACCAGTATCACCAGCGAAACTAGCCGATATTCAGTCCATACTACATCTCATTCCACAAGATGCACAAAGTTTTTATAATAGTCTCATTTGTGATGATGCAATTTTTAGCTGGGCAACAGTGCTTTAAGTATGATTTTTTGCAGGCAAGTCTATATGACTGATTTTGTAATAAAATAATCTAAAATTTGATATAACTTTCGATAAGTTAGCAGAACGATGGAGTCACCTATACTTACTTACCTGTTCACATCGGCTTTGGTAGCTATACACAAAAATGAGTATAGCTAGCTTACTGAGGCATATTCTGTGTGTTAAAAACTAACAGTGAAATAAAATTCATTTGGTTATCAAAAGAATGAAAGTGATGAAAAAAAATCGATTAAAGTTAATTTAATTAAAAATAGCCATGAGCACTTTCAGATAGGCAAGTAATTATAGGCATATTTGTTTATAAATTATATTTAATAAAAAATATGTCTCATCTGGTTATCAGGTCGGTGAAGGTCGATCTTCCACCGGCTCTTAGACCATAAATACATAGTTTCATTTAAGTATATTAGCAAATCCCTTGGTTGTGGTTCTTTTTTGTATATGATAAATCCTATAAATTACTAAATGTAAAAAGGAACCACATGCACATTTTCTTAATTATCTAGAAAGTTTAATAGTATTCAGAGCAAATTTAAATACACATACATAAATAAGTTATTTATCAATAAATTTAAATTAAATAAATAGTAATTTTACTTCATCTAACAGAGCTGCACATGTTTTTGTAAATCCTTTAATATCTCAGAAGTGCGCGTTTGCTGGATGGTTCCTTTTTGCATAAATACGGACAATTGGAATTTAATCTTTTACTAGTGACTCGCCCTCGTTTCGCTCGGGTTCGGTCCTCTGTACTGTTTCACGGTTAGATTTCTCAGAGATGTGATATGTTACCGCAGTCCGCAGTATAAATTATCCTTTATTTTCACTAGGATAACCAGCTATCTATATATCACCATACTAAATTTTATCACAATCTGTCCCGTGATTTTCATGCGAGGAGGTCACAGACAGATTAATATATCTTAGTTCCAAATGTTAACTAGTTCAGCCGGCGTAATTAAGTAAAATAATATCCATGTAAACTTTTTACATAATATCAAGTAAGGAGTGAGATTATTACTACCTATAACTGGCTAAAGTTGCAACATACGAAAACAATATAATAGATTTCATAGTTACAATTTATAATTAGGCTTTTAAGTAGTTACTTTTAAATGAAGTAGTACATAATGGGTAAGTCAATTTAAAACAGACATTTTTAGGATTGCCCAAGTAGCCGCCTGTCGTCTCTATTCTGTGTAGCATATTAAAAGCCCTAAAATATTTTTACATCACATAAGCCACAGTAAAATCTCAGTAGATCGTAAACCTCGGCAAACCAGTAAAAAATTTCCATATTTCTTACGTTACAGAATATTAATTCATCCCAAAGATTACCTCAGTAAGTTTCAGTTTACTAAGGGCTAAGGAGGTAGCCCATTTTGTTACATTTTAAAAACTGCGACTTCTACATTTTCATAACACTTGACCACACATCAGTAAGTAATAATATATTAAATAGGCTTTACTTTTATTTTGGTTAGACATAACACTGAAAAAAAAATTATGTGGGTAAAATGATTTTATACTTTAGGCATGTAGAATTTTATTTGATCAACTCATCGGCTTCGCTATCTTATTATATCTATATGGCTATATTTATGATACAATAGTAGGTATAGGATATTCACGAATACAAAAAATACATTCACCGATTTTATTTAAGTCTAAAAATTGCCATAAAGAAAAATTGCTTTAAAATCATCAAAAATAGGGGCGGCAACTACCTTCTCATTCTTATGTATGATGATCTCTGAAATTCCTACCTATTAATTGAAAATTGTAAATAATTATAATTAAATTAAGTAGGTACGAAGATCATTTTTAATCATACGGTCGTAGGTTTAGGTATCCGTATAAACAATATTTTATGCATCTCGCAAAAATGAACAAAAATTATGTTTGTGTATTACATCAAATAAAAAAGGTGCGATTCTTTTTAATAGTGAATAAAGTCCAATTCATCTCCACATTATTGTCATTTTATCTGTACTATAGTTTTATGATGATAGGATACTATATCCTCTTCTCGCTGCTTAATCACGTTCCTAAGCTTAACACAGCTAAACGGCTATGCAGCCTTAATGGGTTTATATTTATCAGCAAATTAATTTACATGTAAGCAATAAACAGTTGCTAAAAATAAAAACCTTTTTTAAAAGCCCTATTTAAAGTTCATAGCTTAGTAATTATTTATCGTTTCGATTAAATTTTCTATTATAAGAAAATAATACTTGAGCCTGATGTTATATATGTTAAGCAATATCTACATCTAATTAGTCAGGTTTGCTTGTTGTTGTGTATAAAAAAAAAATAATTAAATTCTCCTGTTAATGGCTTCAAAGTGTGCCAATTCAGTACACATTACTTCGCCAATGTCATAAAATAATAATAATAAACATCATCAAATTTGGTCTATGGTGTCGAAGAAATTAGTGTCTCGCTGCTCGCATCATATAACCAGGGTCTAATGTACAACATCATAAAATATTTATCGTATCGTGGATTTTACGGTGACCACCGATGGTTCCATTTTTATATTTCATTACACGCTTCAAAGACGTTAATTGAACTTTTATTGGATATAGAAATCGTTTATTATTGACCGCATTTGAGCTTAGTACAGAAAATACGGAGTTCGCCGTTCATGTTTATGGAGTAAATGTCAATAATCGTGACTTTATTCTAAGTACGAAGAGATTTGTAGCGAAAGGTCGAGTTTCATTTAATTACTAGGGTTTGAAAATAATTTAATTTAGCACTACGCAGTCCTATTTTTCCTCAGTGCTTTAATATTAATAGTTATCATGTACAGCTGCAGATTCGGGAGAGGGATAGAGAGAAGAGAGAGAGAAGGCGAGAGGGGGGGGGGGAAGAGGGAGTGGGGGATTATGTAGAGAGAGGGGGGAGGGTGTATACTTGTTCACTGTAATATTTTCTGCGCACATGGCTAATCTTGATTAAATTTGAGGTCATGGCTGGAATCGGTCAGAAGGTCATTCTTATATCTTAATATTTATTTCGCAACTTCACATACTATTTTTGAGGTTAAAGATTATTTATTTTATATACCTCTATAAACATGGTTTATTTACTTACTTTATTACATGGTTTATTTACTTACAAAAATTGTAATCATGTTATATATACAATCGCGTTTTCGAATTCTCGCTGTTCTATGTACCTATAGATGTCATTACTCATAATATAGCACTTAATAACAAAAAAAATCTTTCATCCTTTTTTTCGTGTACAACTTTGTAAAACATAAAAACTAACGACCGTACTCTGTCACTATAAAACAAAGTTTATAGATATTTTATTTAAAATTACGTATTTAATAATATAATTTATTAAGTTTATGTACTACATTCTTTTTAATTACTTTATTTTACTTATTTTCATTTTAGCAAAAGAAGCATTAGCAAGTCATATTGTCAAACTCTTGTCATTTAAACGCTCTCTTAGAACTTTTCACGTAATTAGTAAGGTGCAAGTAATTCAGTTCACACTAAAAGTGCATTAGACACGGACAATTAAGTCCCCCGGTCTAGCTATTGCATTAAATGCATCTCTCTTATAATTTAACTAAGAACAAGGTTATATATGTACCTATACGATATTATAAGTTTAATTTTGCACTTAATTTAATATTGCACTTAGGTAAAAAAGTAAATATTTATAATTTGTGCAACAAACAGAATAAAGCGATATTAGTTAATCTCTGTGATGGTATTTTTGATACTTCTTTCGCATTTATAATATTAGTTAAAGATTATAATAAAATTTCGAACTTATCAGTACGTAGCTCAAAAATTGCATGTTTTTTAATAATTAACAAGATATTTGGAAAAAAAATCGTATTGAGGTTAATTTTGTACCTACTAAATAAATAATAATCTGCCGATTAATGGTTTTAGAATTAATTTGAATACTGTGTACACTGTAAACACAGTAACTTAGACTCTATTAAATTTTGCTTGAAGTAGGTAGGTTAAAGATAAGTGAAGCTTTCGCTTTTTTAGTTTCATATTTATACGCTTTACAGATGAAGTTTAGGAAGGTTATGGATGTAACATAAACTCGCACTTAGGACCTACAAGTAATATGGTAATACTAACAGTAACTTTTTATATATCAATAAATAAAAATAATAAATTTGCATGTTCCAAAAACCTTTAGTTTCCTAAGAATATTTTTGTCATCATATTTTTAAAATATATTAATAAAGCGTCTCTAAAAAGACTGCTAAGCATTAGAGAGTAGGCTTATGACGTCCTTTTTATGGCAGAAAGAGAATTCATGAAAAGTTTCAGTCAAAACGTTTTTATTGTTTTATACTTTTAAAGGCTTAACCGGAAGCGATGTAATTACAAAGTGACTACCAGTCTTAATCTTTTTGTTTTACGACTATAAAGATACGGAGAGAAGTGAGGAACTTTGGTTAACTCAGTATGTGTGAAATGGTGACAAAAGTTTCTACAACTTCTTTGAGTTGTTAATAAAAGTTATAATTAGTTGTTGAGAAGTGTTTCGCTTTAATTGGTTAATATCAAATATATAGTAGGTACATTCTGTAAAGGGGCGTTCAAGTATTACCTACGTAACGCAAATTTTGGAGATTTTTAATCCCTCCTCCCCCCTATGTAATAGGTACACATGTTTTATACCTATAAACCTTTCTCTTTAACTCTATCTTTTCATAGATTGCAAAGCGCATTAAAATCTGTTGTACTAACACAGAAAATTTAAATTGTCTGTGTGTACTAAGTATATGATATATGTAAGTAATATAGTAAAAAACAAAATCTTATAGGATGTACTTTAAACCACTACCACCAAAACCACTCACGTAACTAACTCTCCCCGTGTTTCATTGTAAAAAAACATGGAGTAAAAAAAAATTTGTTGATTGATAAGTAATTTAGACATTGCGTTCTTTCCAGTAAAACAAATAATTTAAGACTTGACAAATTGCAAAATTGTATTTTATATTT
Organism: Boloria selene; assembly: GCA_905231865.2. Taxonomy (NCBI): domain Eukaryota; kingdom Metazoa; phylum Arthropoda; class Insecta; order Lepidoptera; family Nymphalidae; genus Boloria; species Boloria selene. The sequence continues at coordinate 7,992,918 of HG993140.1, read as the reverse complement.
TGTAGGTATAAAGCCTTATTTTATAAATTTCGCCTTTACGAATAAAATATTTATGTAATATCTTTCTATCCTCCGGCACGTTCTGTTCATTCATCGCCGTAAAATATATTACATTTATATCGAATATATAAAATGAATATATTATAAGGCAATGCGTGACATTGACGGTAAAAGCTTGTCTGCGTAGTGATTTGAAAACATCAAACCATTTTGATAAATTACCCTTTAGCAAATAAATCTTACAAAATTGTACGTACTGATGGGAAAACATCGATGTATTTAACGTTTATGGCCATTTGATGTCGTATCATAAATAATAACCATATTTAATATTATTATGCTAATGTAATGGAAATTTTAGTGATGAATAGAACAAAAATACAAGGTATGGTTTATTATTTAAGTAGCTACATTTATTTTTACAAATTGTATTTTAAGTACTTTAGTAAAAGTTCTCAAGTTTAATTGGCACAAAAATGTCTTTTTACTTTAGTAAAACACATGAATAATATAAATAATCTACTAAAACTTCAGTATTATTCTTGACATTGCGGTATTTCGTATTGTTACTTTTTATTATTTTAGTAGTGTCTCGCGTCGCACGGGTTTGTCCCTAGGTTTAGCGCGAGTAAACCCGCGCGTTTCGTTAGTTAAAATAAATATTTTTTTAAAGTTAAAATAGCCTAACCTTATCCTTATAACATTAACTATCTGCGAGTGAAAGTCCCGTCAAAATTTGTCCAACCGTTTCAGAGGTTAACAAACAGGCAGACAGACTTTAAAATTTAATGAAAGGCTGTTAATTTGAATTTAAAAATTATATGTACAGATGAATAGATAAGAAATGTAATGTATACATAGATATGTTTAAGAATAATGGTTAAAATATTTAGACCCTGATATAATAGTACGAATATGTGTTACATGTATTTATACAGATCCATAAGTGTCTAATGAATTCAAATATATTCTAAAATGTCCAATAATGTATGTATTTCATCATGTAGATGGCTGTTTTACTCTAGTAAGACAGTTTGTAAGTTTTTCCAAAATATTTTACTTTACAATTGAGATTAAAAGATACAGTTAATGTGTTTCTTTTAGATACTTGGGCGCTTTAGTTAAATAATTTTCTATTTAATTATTATGCCCACAAAATTATATAACACATAAAAAAAGTTAAGCATTTAAACTGATGTCCATGCATACTCGTATATTAAGTTTAACTTTAAACTCTTCAAATTATTTTAATACTTGCTTTTGGTATTACAATATTCAATAGCAATGTATTTTCAGTTTTCATTAAAACATACCAGAACACGTTTCATACGCGATATTTGAGATCTCTCGCCAAGTTTGTACAAATTTTGAAACATTATTAATTCTACCAAATTCATACTTCAACTATATAAACTATGTATAATGTATACATTCCAAGATTCATGCTTTTGTTTGGAATTTATTATTTTCACGTAAAGTAGAGAAAACCTTAGGCCACGGTCTGTAGATGAGATAGTTCTTGAATAATCAGTTAATACGTGATGTATTTCTTTATTTCTCTTTTAATATTGTATGTGTAGGTATAGATTAGGTACCTACTTTGCCATCGGTTCTTCCAGCGCAACTTATTTATTTATCGTTATAACGTGATTTAAAATAATATTATCACCTTCACCTTGAATATGTTTGTGCGCATAATGGACAATTTAGAGGCTTTTTTATATTTTAAACCATACAATTAATTTAAAAGTTATCCTTTATTCCGTCAGCCCGCATTCGCACGGTTATGTCCTGTAAGGTGAAATATGGCTGATCGCTCCAATATTAAAGGAACCCCGTACAGAGCAATGGGATTTTAAAAAGAAATTATTAGGTATGAAAGTTTTAATAACTACTAATAAAATACTAACTTATTATGATACATCAAACGGTTTTTATTGTAAAATACGATTGCTTAAGATAGTAAAGCTCATTTCAGAAACAATTTTCTTTAGATATTTTATACATAACCGATTATTGTGAAAAAATTTTGAATATTTTACTAGTTTTACCTATTACTTTACCAATTATTTGACCTCCGTATCAATAAAAATGGCTAACACTATAAGATTTCTAAAAACCCTTATACAGTTACAATTTTATTATTTAATTTAATATAATTGTAGGAACAAAATACGCTCATCATGGACGCAATTTAAATACCTAATTATGTAATAATTGTCTCTCGTTGTTGTGAGACGAAACATAATGACATTTCGTCTCTTACAACGTACGTGGAGGAATATCGTCAATTTTGCGAAGAGGTGAAATTGCTATAATGCCGCGATAAGTTTTGGCGGGTGCTTACTTTGAATGAGAGTAATTCTCAAACTTGTGCGTAGGCAAATTGTTTAGAATTATTACGTTACTTGAAGTTTCTGCTAGAAACGTTAGAAATTTGAAAATTTCTCCATTTTAATAGCGCCACCTTCCAATTAAGAGGCTTTAATGATCATCTTCGCTGTTTCATAGACTTCATTACTATCTTAGAAGATTAGCCATCTTATATATCGACACCAGCAATTTATACTAAGCTAACTCATAAAAGTGAACTTTACAGTAGAGGCATATAAAGGGAAAAACGTGATAACTTTTATATTAATTAAGATACTTTTTTGAAATTTGGCATCCATAATAGTTAATTTATTTATTATAATTTCCCATATAAACTTTTTCTAAATTATTTATATTTTTTGATTTAGCGCGAGTTAGCCGTGTGTGCACGTAATTCCTTACTAAGATTTAACATATTATACACATCTAACTAATGTTAGCGTAGTTTATTACGGGACATCATAGTGTTAAAAAAGTATTATATTCTTTGTGTTGTAATAATAATTTTAAAATATGTTTTGCATTTATTATAACCTTAGGGTTTTATATATAATCACAAGATATATTATTAAAAATTCTTATGCTAAATAACAAGTTATTAAAGTTAGCTTTATTTAACCGGTACACGCGCCACTCGCGGATATCGGATTAAAAGCCGTCAAATCATACATAGCGGACTATACATCGACCTGTGCGATAAGTTAGCGTATCATTTAACTTTCCATTGAGCTATAATACATGTTTATTTTTTATATTTTTTGATAAAATTCTGTGGATAATATTATTTTTGTAAGTATAAATATATCATTAAACAAAAATAGTATAGCAATCGATTATTTATTAAAATTTCGTGTAGTAGGTACCTATTAACGATAAAAGGTCAGATCAATCACAGTACGCCTTTGATTTTTATATTTAAATCTAGATTACACATAATATTGTATTCTTAATAAAAACACAAACTTCTAATTGTTAATATAAATTACATAATTTAAATAGTACCTAATACCTAGGTTGTAATCATTATAGGTACTTATGAACATTCAAACTACATCATCACTTAAGTGCTTCTTATCATGTTAAGTAGTAAATAAGTTAATATTTTTATCACAATAATATTTTAAATCTTAAATTTTACAACATTAATAAAAATTTTAACGTTTTGTATGCTTTTTCGGGAAAGAGTTCCAAGTGGGATAATCTAGTAGATTTCTTATAAAACACTATATTGCTGATTATATATATGATTGCTTACGTTATCACTTAAACTATACTTGTATTTCGGACACTTTATATACCCGACAAATTATCAGGAGAAACTTCAATTTTTTAACTTTATTCCATATGATTTTATCCTTCACGCTTTTATTACCATGTGGTGAGCTTAAAACTCTCTGAAAATTAATTACAATACAAGCTACTTTGTAACTAGAGACAACTTGGTGTTTACATTCTTTTTTAACTTACGGAAAATTTCCTTTTCTGTTTAATGTTTAGTGAAGTTTTCTTTTAATTCATCTGTAGGCCTAGATGTATTACAGACAGGGCCTACCCACAATAACAAGTATATAACCCCCTGAGACGTCAAATACCTTAGTCTCTCCCGTAACCATAATTGCTGTAAAGCATTCGAAACGTCGGGAACCAAAAATCAAAATAAATCCGCGACCAAATCCGAAAAGATAGTTTTATTTATAATGTCAAATATTCGCGTAAACCTAAGAAAGTATTACAACTAACTTTATTTATTCTTGCTACTTTAGTTTTTCACTTTGATGTAGTATACTCCAACGCTTTGTGTAACACAAACGGTTTCTCTTTCTACCTATGCACTCATCTTCAAGTTTAAAACATTTTTAGATCTACGTTTATTATTTTTCGATACTGCAGAATAGTCACTATCATAGAACGTTGAAGTTCGACACTTGGTGGAGTTAATGTCAATGGAGAAGGTTTTTGGATTTAATTCAATACATTTGGTGAATTAAATGTTAAGTGGAGTATTGGGAGCCCCCAAGTGATTCAAATATATATCTTATAATAGTAAATCGTTTTCGTTATTGACTATATCTCGGCTTGCAGAACTTAATGAGGCTCAGCTAACATGACGTGGTCATACAAAGCCACGAATTCAGGACTATCAACGTTTGCAGGTAATGATTCTATAACCATAGGTATAATATATTAAAACTATAAAATTAATTTTATAAACAATATCTACATTTAGAATATTGTGAAAGTAATATCAATAAATTAATTAAAATACCTTATAACAAAGTATTTACAATAGTAAAGTCGCTAAGTAGTGCATTTTACAAACGAACAAGTATACACGAACGCCCTAAACTACGCTAACTAAATGTTAGCGTAGTTTTACACGGACTTTAAGCTATGTGGCTGAAATTTTCAAAAAAACGTAGTGTATTGTAGTATAGAACGTAATTATATACTTTAACCTACACTATAATGTTTAATAATACATTAAATTTACCTCTCTCGACAGTATGAAGCGGCATCTCACCATTTTTATCAAAACTCCTTAATTAATATTTCTCCTTTTTGGCTAATTCAACTTAATATTTAGATTGATTTCGTGAAAATTTTATAATAATTACATAACACTAACAATATTTTAAATAAACTTGTAATAATTTCGCTATCGATTATGATTTACTGATAAAGGTTTTAAAAATAAGCGGTTTGTCTTTTTCCCGTGTACACTCCGCTAATAATAGTTAGCGTAATTTAAAACGAGTAATTTCGAAAAGTACCTTTACTTAGCGTTGTATCAAATTTGTAACTTCGTTATTTTTGTGTATTTCTTCACGATTTTTTTATTACATATAAAAAACCATATTCTAAGCAATTTGGCAAAAAAAAACGATTTTACCTAAAACTCGAGTTAGCGTAGTATAAATTATTGGTGTCGATATCATAGAAGATTTATATATACTTTACATTATATAACAAAACTAGTCTTTCCCGCGGCTCCGCTCGCGTTCTAAAGGTTGAAAATCAAACGAAATATTTTTCTTCCGTTTTTGCAACATTTTTCATTGTTGCTCAGCTCCTATTGGTTGTAGCGTGATGTAATAAAGCTTATAGCCCTCCTCGATAAACAGACTATCCAACACAAAAAGATTATTTTTAATTCGGACCAGCAGTTCCCCAGATTAGCGCGTTCAAACAAACAAAAAAACAAATTATGAACTGAAGCATAAGATCCTGTTCGTTAGTGTCCCTAAAATCTGCCGATTTGAATTTTTATTTTTTATTTTTTTGGGGGTGTGTTCAAAGTTGTTTAAATATGAAAAGTATGGAGTTTGGAAAACCCAAAAAAACCCTGAAAAAATTTAAAAGGTATGAATGAGACCCGAGTGCAGTGAAGGTGAGTCGCTAGTGCTTAATTAATATGTACAGATACAATTACTTTATGAACTATAAAAATAACAAAATACATTTTATATATATATTGTATGGAAAATAAAATAAAACGGAAATAAAAGATCGAACTTTGCACAGCTAATGGAATGGAATAAAAAATCACTTAAACTTGTTCAGTATCAGTCGAAGTCCATTAGAGACATTCGATAGCCATAACCTAATATTCTGTTCGCGTTCTGCTTTGACACCCGAGTAATCTGGTTAACTTTGTAAAGATTAAATTTGATAAGAACAAACCGATAAATTGATTTTTAGTACACAAATGACTTATCCTTACTTTGTTCAAGTCCCTACTTCCTTAAATGATTTTTTTGTCGCAATTTACATATTATTTAGAGCTAACGATACCTTTTGGTAGATCTTCTGAGTTCTTACTAACGGTAGTCTATGTGTGGATGTACATTGTACACATATGTGTATAAAATTTTATTTAATTCTGTTTAGTCATTACAGGGTTAAGGAGTAAAATATTATAATATGTTTTATGAAGTGCTTATATTTATTTTATATGAAAAAATATATGTGTATATACGTGTATATATATGATATGTATAATTTTATTGTATATATATTGTATATAGGTACGGTATGTATATATTTATTTATTTTCATTTTCTTTTTTGTCCTGTATTCATTTGTAAAATTTCTTAAGTACGTCCTTTCCGTCTCTCTTTCTTTGACTCTATCCAAAGGTTGCCACTCTAGCGATAAAGCTGCCTATTGTATTGTTTCTCTAAACCTATTTCTACTATGTAATGCAACATAATGGTGTGCAATAAAGAATACATTTAAATATTTTGTATACACTATGCTCAGCATAGTATATTTTAACATAAATCCTAATATATGTAAATAAAAGAACCGTAACCTTACATTTACAGGAACCATTGCATGCTACATTAAAGTGAACCACAGTGTATATGGGTACGTTCGAGTCACGTTGGTTTTATAGGATTACGAAAATATATGAGAGGTTTTATTTGGATCCTCCCTTGTATGTCTTTTACTGAGTACACAAAAGCGAAGGCGAGAAAGCTATTCCTAATACATAAGAACCCTTTGTGATCTGACACGTACTATGATTCACGCCTATTAAGGAGTTGTATTGAATTGGGATCTTTAAAGGATTCCGGAACTAAGGCCGTTAAACCTTCACTTATAACTAATAAAATAAAAGAAATTGAATTAAATGTTTGCTAATTTAATTCTTTTTATTTCTGAATAAAAAAACAACAATACGAATATTAAGAGGTATACAAATATTAGGTATACGAAGGTACTTTAGGTACTTTTTTTACATTGAAAAATATGTTTGGACATTATTACACACCAGTGCCATCTAGTTACGTGGTAAGCTATGAGATTTGTGTTACTGATACCAGATACTACGCAATACATATATTAACTACTCATACACGAGTATATCTGCAGTAGATAGATTTTGCATTAAATAGCCTGTTTCTTAAGACAGTAATATTAATGTCACCAATTACAGTCTATTCTATACTAACCGTTCAAATGCAATACTAACCGTAAAAACAGAAGCAATACGAGAGTGAGCCGATAGTGAAAAGCTGTCGAGAGCAGAGCGAAGAGAAATTCAGAAAGAAAAATTGGTCGTCTTTACTCCCAATTCTAAATCTTTATTTAGGGGTTTTATGATCCAATCTAGTCTCGAAATGAGGATCTTAGGATTTGCAGGCTTATGGGTGTGAAGCAGTCATGAGGGAGTCAAGTTAACAATATCGTCAGTCCTCGTACTGGTAAATAGATGTGCTTTTTTCTATTGAGAGTTATATTATTAGGGGTTGTATGATATTGTCTATATATCTGTAATTATTTATTAACAAATCGTTACTTTTTAAAATGTTCGTGTGAATCAAGTATTCTATAACTATGTAACTTCAAAATTGCTCTTCAAAATTGTTAAAAAGGCTTTAAAAAGGCTATGTTCATCTGCACATAGTATTTTTATCGACCTAGTATATAAATTTTAATTGTATTCTACGTACGTAAATTCTAAAGTATTATTTCATTTAGTGTTTGGCTGTAGGTATATGCCAATTTTAAAAATTAGAAAACGAAACACGAAATGTGGAAAACATGAATTTTAAAGTGGTAGTGCCATGCTTGTTACCTTCAGGTAGCAACCGAATAGGCCGGCACGCCTCATATAGTACCACTCTCTCCCAGAAGGCCGGCGTGAAGTGGCAGCTATGCTGTCGCGTTTCGTCCGGTAAGTGAGAGTCCGGGAGGCCCACTCCACTACCCTCCTCCCTCCCCTGCCTCCCTCTTCCCTCTCCATCCCTCCTCCTTCCCTCCCTTTCCTGAAAGGCCGGCAAGACATCTGCAAGCCTGGCTTACAGATGTCCATGGGCGGAGGTGATCACTTCCCATCAGGTGAGCCTCCTGTCCGTTTGCCCCCTTTTTACCATAAAAAAAATATTATAAGGTTATTTTTTACTATTAAGTATGTAGTACTTAGATTGCTTTCTTATATTTATAATCTTCTTATGCGATACCTATATTTGGAATTGGATTTCTTCTACTTACGAAATCTACATAAATATATCAACATTTTACTATTGTAGGTATTGATTGGACAAAATAGACGTGAAAAATTTCTATAACCGTGATACATAATATAATTTTGTGTTTTATTATAAGTTATAAATAAACGAGTTTGCGACATTAAGCTTTTTGCAAATAAATGCTCACGACTTAAAAGGTATGTTACTTAAATGTAATCCTGTCTTTAGAAATACCAAATTGTAAACGCGAACGCGGCTTTTTTAAGAAGACATTCGCCAACTTTGACATACAAATACCTTAGTACTCGATATCGAATAAAATTACAAAAGGTACAAAATTTGTAAAAACTTAGTATCACATGCCTTAATAGTAACTAACTTGTTGTAGTAAGTCTGTAGATTGTTTCAATAGGGTTTTAGGTACTTCGTTCGCTTTGTTATCTTGCTTGTGAATTCGCAAGTTACTTCTTACTTAGGGAAGTACTTCCTGTTAGTATAATAAACTTGATTTTCTAAAAGACAATTGACAGCCGTGCAAAGTCGAAGAAAGTGGATAGGTGTTTGTCTTACAGCACTCTAATTTCATCTATTTCAAAGTCTTTGTTTTGCGTGTTCTAAGAACTCATAGTCTCGTATATTTTAAAAATTTATTCGAAATAATAAGTTTAAATCCTTTAATATTTTTATGTGCGAATCGTTACAAAATGATTACCATTTATCTTACGGTGAAGGAAATTATTGTGAGGAAACCTGCATGACTGATTGAACTTAGAAAGTTTTCAAAATTCATTCCGTTGGACATCATAGTCCACACTATGGCCTGATGCCTTCGTATAGAAGGGAGGCACGTACCCTGCAGTGGAACTTTAAAGAAAAGGGCTGAATACATATTTACGCATGTATTTCCAATTTCTTATTTTTATATTTATTATAATCATATCCACAAGAATATGATTTGAAGCACAATTACATTTATATGCGCGTATCTTTAAAAAAACGAAAAATCAATCTAAATTGAATTTATGTCACGAGATTAATATCATGTTATTGGTTGTGATGTTTATTTAAGGAGTTCCATAACTCACGTTTATGTGAGGATGAATAGGCAATTTGCGGAAAACAAATTGCTACGATCTAAAGATAACTGGGGGTAATGCCTATTTCGCGGAACTTCAAAAGCATTTATGGCACGATAATGAAAATTAGCTTCGTATGTATACACGTTTATTGGAAATATTACATTTAATTTGGTAGTATCACATTATGTATTTGAGATAAAAAACGTAATAACAATTTTATAGCCAAAATTTAAATATTTTTTTTTTAAATATGTTGGGACATTATTACACACAGCGCTATCTAGTTCCGTGGTAAGCTACGAAGCTTGTGTTACGGATACCAGATAGTTGATACACTACATATATAACTTTTTTAAATAAATACATAATATTAATATAAACACCCATGACTGGAGAACAAACATTCGTGCTCAACAAATGTATGCCCCCAGCGGGACTCGACCCCGCGACCGCTGGCGCAGCAAGTAGGTTCACTAGAAACTGAGCCATCGTGTCGTCGCATTTAGCTGAGTTTTATTACATATTTATATAATTTAAGTGGTTTTAATGTAAATGTAGTATATAAACTGTAAAGCATGGCACATATCTCATATGTGTAAATCATGGACGTATTACCTAAGGACCAGTCAAAAAATACAAATGCATGAAAACACTTTCAACCATTTGAAGTATAACGCACACAAAGAATTGACACAATACATCAAAATTCACTCTAATGCTAGTGCTTGAACGTAGTCGATAAAATACATACATCAATGACATTTTAAATATTAATAATAAATATTGTTTGATTTTTCGCCGACAATCAAACCCAGAACGTTCGAATGGGAAAGAAAAGGCGTATCATAAATAAGCTGTAAGGCAAAGAAAATAAAGGGAGAATAAAGGTGGGGTAAGCTTCCGGTATTTATATTTTAATTATACTAAAATAAGCAGGACATTGTTATGAACTTTTTACTCAATTATAGTTATTATAGACTTCAAATTTTTTGTTAAGAATTTCTTTTCTCTTTCGAGAAGGATCCCTAGGAAATCTAAAATTTTGTGTAATTTATGTGTTAAAATAAAATAAAAATTAAGTACACATACTAATTATAATTTTTGCATTTATAATGTTTTTATTTAATTATAAAAATATTATTATAAATTTATTGTCATCAGATTGTAGGATACTGCGATAAAAGTATTTTATGTTATTGTACTGTACAAATAACATCCATTATTCGCTTAGTTATTTCGTCAAATATCGATATATTTTTCGACATTGTCAAGCACTAGTCGATGTCAAATGGACTTACTCGACGGTTCTGTCATTTGTTTTGAACGGTATAATCCAGCCATTTTATGATGGTTGTCAGATGTCAACAATACATAGATATATCGACTATATTTAACATAGTTGAATAATACGAAATTTTATTTTACATTTACTCAAATTTTGTGATAAATAACATTAAATGTAATAAAATATATTACTTACAAGTGAAAAGAAATAGTGCTGCTTCCGCTGCTATAGTTTTTACACCATCTACTAGAACATTTAGTCATTTTTGGGAGATGTTTTGTTGACAAGTAAGTGCTTGAGACTGACGTAAAATCAAACGGCCAGGCCTAAAATATCCTGATTACTGTCAAGGCCGGTAAAGGTACGTCAGCTTATGTGTCTCGTCCTTAGTTAATACGTCTATGGTGTAAATGTATAAATTGCTTCACACAAGGGTTTTAATATGTATGTTAAAGTAAAATAATAATCATTATAATCAGAGTAATAAATGGCTGTACAATATGTAGATGATACAAAAATTTGTTAATTAGACATAATTTAATTAGACATGCAATACATTTCACACCAACTGTAATTAGGGTTTATCGAAAAGGGTATAAATAAAATTAAAAGCCTCTCTGTTAGCTCAGATTTAGCCACGAATCCATTTCTGTGGTTATATAAATGAAGGGAGAAGAAAAACGATCCGCTCATCCATTAGGTTTTACTTTTATTGTCTTAACCGAATACCTTTCGTTTGGCTTAACCTAAACGTACTAATATATTATAGGTCAAAAAATGTTAGATAGGAAAGGTTTTACATTCAGTTTACATATTTTTTCTTATTTAACCGAAAACTAATTCGAATTGTGTTGAGAGTCTGTAGTTTGCCGGATATTTGTCTCACAAGTCTATGAAAATTGGAAGAATATATTTCGGGATAAAGTGATGATATACTGCCAGTTTCTATTTTTGACAGGTTGTAACTTTTAATGTGTCAAAATAGTATGAAAGTAACTACCAGTCTATCGGTAGATAGGTTATAGAAACTGGCAGATAGTGAACATGTGACGTAAATCATGGTTGCCGAAAACAGTCATAATAGCAAATCTATTGTCATTGACATTCTTTCGATCGAGTAAGGCTTGATGTTCTCCCCAGTTCGGATTTAAAATCCTTTAAAAAAATAACAAACATTTAAATTAATCACTTAAGATTTTATTTTACTTATTTATCCAATTTACTTTCAAATTATAAACTGTTAAAGGATAGTAAATATGTAATTAAAACATTTAATTTTTTTTTCATATTTTAATGATGTAATCGTTTCTGGTGTTTATATTTTTAATTAAATTAAATGCGCAGTTTCAAATATAGATAGTCGCAATGTAACTACGTCGTGCACAATTACACGCAAAATCCCTTATTATTGACACCTTACAATATCACTAAATAACATACGAATGTTTTCAAACTATTATCTTATAAGAGATGTTATGTTTAATACATTATAGTTGTATCTATATTTCTGAGATATATGCTAAGTTTATAGTTGGTGTTTCGCATTTTTTTTGTCTGCACATCTATTTGACTTTCTGTCTGTCTAAAATCACGTTATAATGGCTCGTTATAATATATTTGTAATTTAATACAGTTATAAGTAGTTCAATGTAGTTCAGATAGGTCTTTGCTAAGTTAATAAAGAAAAAAACACCTTGGTTGATCGCCATCTTTAATAGCATCTGGATATAATTAATGAGCAGCATTCACAACGATGAGGAAAAATATTAGGTTAGCAGTACAATTGATTCGGAGCAATGTGTAAAGAACATGGACGAGTGAGTTGCCACTTGTCAACCACATACATATCGGTAGTAGAAAGCCAATGGCGTCGTGCCAACAGTAATGCGTCTTGAAAAACCCTTTGCGGATAAATATTCTTAGGAATCTGAAATAGTGAATTTTATTTTTACAAACCGAACGAATGCAAACTTACACACGGAAAATATAGTTAGCTTATTTGTATCTTAAACTAAATTTAATAATGAAATAGTTATTTGTGTACTAGAAGAGGCAAATTCTTATTAAAGATACACTTGTTTTTATTGATTATAATATATTTTACGAGCTACGATAGTAGGAAGTAAAATAATTCTTTATTATACTCTTCGTTACTTAACAACACAGATTCTTACAGTAGGCAAAATAGACTCTAAGATTATGTAATATCTTATTTTTGAAGTACGGGTATATGCTATCTAATTGCTAATTAAAAGAAAACATAATGATATAAATTATCACGTATTTATAAATAAAAGTCGATATCGTGGGTTAGTAGTACTAGAGTTCATGTTACAAATATGCTTGTATTTATAACAATTTATTGCTCTCAAGGAAAATAACATATTGGTAGTTATAAAACCGCTAAAAAAGGATACAAAAATAAGCGAAATGGTGTTTTAGTGAACTAACGTAAAAAAAAACTATACTGACTTTGTACGTCCATGTGAATGATTTCATAGTCCAAATAAAGCCCTTGAAAAGCTGTTAGATTGCTTGCTTGTTAATTACTAAAACAGCGGGATGATAGAGGATTCAGGTTTCAAGGACAGAAGATTTTAGTATAGATAAGGTAGATAGGTTTGCAGCATATAAAAATTAGCGAATTAATATGGACATTTATTATATTGTATTAACGAATTGAGAACTTAATGATAACATAATATGGGATAACATTACACAAACTCCGTTTTCAAAACATATTGATTACTCGGAAATGTGTTTGGTTGAGGTTTTTTATTTAAATCTTGTAATTATATGCATATATTACTTTCTTCTTAATGAATTTTTCGATACCGATAATTACTAACATCAAGTGTAAGTGGGTAAGAAGTATAAGAAGTAGTTGTAGGAAATGTAGTACAAGGAATTGTGTTACTGCATATTATTTAACTGAATTTGATTTTCCTAGTAAAATATATAAAATAATAAAATATCTATTTACCTTTTAATAAAAGTAAATAAAAACATGAATGGAAAGTGAAACAACTCAGTAATAAATCTAAATCTTGTGTGCAATGGTTTGTCTCTTTTCAGATTAAAGACTAGGATTGGTTCTGAAGAGTTTAGTTCCAAGTCCATCACAGTATGTGTTGTATATACTCGTAGATGACGTGAACAGTACAGTACAGTGATAAATAATAGTAAAATTAGATTAATTAAGTTATTGATGTTTACTACGTAAGTATATGTAAGATCAAATTAATATAAAGATATATATTTATTATTTTACCCTTTTATGACTCACTTCTAAGTTCTAAGCTTTAGTTCCCTGCACAAATGTGAGTTAGCTATATTGAAAACTAGTTAAACCAAACTAGTATATTTTTTCACCGAATTTCTAAAATTATCTTGTTACCTATAGGACCACATAGTCATGTTGAAAGATACATTCTCGAGTTGTTTTTTTTATGTATAAAGTTGTGGCACGTCACCGTAAGTAATGCCAGCGATGTAGAAGCAATAAAATATCAAAGTCCTGATATCCAATAATTTTCGAACCAACAAGCTAAGAAGCATCTACATAAAGCTGTCGCAAATAGTCCATCTGTTATTATGTCAGCGATGATAGACGCGTCTTTTGGAATTTTCTTTAGCTCTCCGTAAACTGTCTTTTTCAATGTTTTGTAAAAACCATTTGTATGAAACTTAAACGGTGAATTTCATGATATTTTCGCATCCATGATGTATAATTTACTTAGGATTTTCTCCGTGGAAGGGTTAAATATGACGGGACTCAAACGCTTCTGTTACATCAGTTCCCTATAATAATATAAAATATGAACATTTGAAGGTTAAATATTATACTTTCTGAAGAATATACACCAGTAATTAGCTTTATAAAATTACTAGCCTTTCTTGCGGCTCATCTCGCGTTCTATAGGCTCAAAATCAAAAGGAATATTTTTCTCCCGCTTTTGCAACATTTTTCATTGATGCTCAGCTTCAATTGGCCGTAGCATACAAACAAATAAACAAACACACTCTTCAGCTTTATAATAGTAGTACAGAAGTATAGATATATTCCTAATGCATTTTTTATGCATCATCATTAGCCCTTTTAACGTCCCACTGCTGGATACGGGCCTCCCTCAGTACAAAGGGGATCAGGGCATAGTCCGCCGCGCTGGCCTAGTACGTGTTGGCGGACTTCACATGTCTTTCGAAAACTAGCTAGGTTTTCTCAGACATGCAGGTTTCCTCACGATGTTTTCCTTAGACGATGAAAGAAATGATTCGCATGAATATATCAGAGGTGTGAGTGAACCCGCATCACTCGGTTATCCAAGCGAGCGCAACTGTCTGTTTTTTTATGCATATACATAGTTAATTATATTTATATTAATTATATTTGTCGGCGTAATGTGAAAACTAATGTTTGAGGTCGCTAGAAGAAGCTAGTCATCTTTTACGAAAACGCATACCACCTGTAGAAAAAAGGTGGATATGTGTGTAGGTGAAGCTAGTCAAATCTAACCTTAGTCATTTCTAAAGATTCACATAACTTTTGGTGAATACGCCATAATCCTCCCGCGCCATCATCAATGACTTTACCAGTTAGCCATTGTATGCAATCTCATAAATGATATTTTGCTTTTGAGCCTCTTGAACCCAGTCTGGTTCTCGTGGTACGATAACTTCAATAAATAGATGTCTATGTAAACTTTTCAATTATGTCTATAAAATAAATCTATTAATGTGAATTAATCAGATGGTTCTAAGAATATGAACGATATTGCACTAGATATGAAAATATGACCTTTAACACGGTGCACATAGGTCGTTTCTCATTAGCTATGAGACGCAATAAGAGGATATAATAAGATTAATGTTGAAATTTTTACACGAATATATTATAATAGATATATAGTTCTTTCTTAAATTAAAATTTGATAAATAAATCAAAATAAATTCTTGGTTACTGACGTTTTTACAGCAATCATGATCACGCGAGAATAGAAACGGTGTAGTAGTATTATATTTTAATAATTACCATAAATATACTAGTTACCTATTATTTTAATATTTTTAGTATATAATCAAAATTTTTTATAAATTAAAAATTATACTATAAAATAAGATAAATAAATAAAATACATTATTGCAAAACTGAACATGGGAATTTCTATAAATACTTCACATAATAATACGAGTATATTCTCCCATAGATTTATCGATAAGTAAATGTGAATGTTGCTTTTCAAAACTAGACCAAAGTATGTAAATTTAACTTTGCGCCCTCTATTATTGTAGGAAGTTATATATTTTCAAGTTTCAACATCATTATGTAGTAGGTACCTACCTAACGTAATATTTATTTATTTACGGAAGCACTTTTACGTATTTTATTAAAAATTTTAAAATATTTTGTCGCTATAAACAGAGCCTGTTAAGTTAAAATCTCTTCAAAAAAGAGTAACAATATTAATTATGTATCATGTAGTTTTTTGTATATAATAATTTTGGTACCTACTTATCTTCCTTATGAAATATTATTATCTCAGTTTATCGAACAAATAAAATATTGTGAACAGTAAAAGAAAATTATTAACAAAAAGTACAGGGAAATAATAACGTATCGGATTAAAAATTCTTTAATACATTTACCATGTTCTTACGTTTGAATATTGTGTTCTTAAAGCTTATAAAGAGATATTCATATGTAACGAAGGCTAGGTAAAAAATATCTAGAATTTTATACCCGTTCAAACACTCATGGTTTGATGAAAATTAAGTACACATGAATGATCATGGCTTGTCAGTGTCAAATTATAAGAATACTAGCGACTCGCCCTCGCTTCGCTCGGGCTCTTCCCTATATATAAACCTTCCTCTTGAATCACTCTATCTATTAAAAAAACCGCATCAAAATCCGTTGCGTAGTTTTAAAGATTTAATACATACATAGGGACATAGGGACATAGGGACAGAGAAAGCGACTTTGTTTTATACTATGTAGTGATGATGATGATAGTGATGATGATGATGATGATTATTAGTTATAAGAAAATAATAAAGCCATATTAAGTTTAGTATTAAAGTACTTATATTTTTTATTTGGTATTATTTATTTATCTGGCTATCTAAAATTGCAGCTGTTGGTCCAAAAGGCAAATAAAAAGAAAAAATCATTGAGACATTGTAAGCATTACGTTGACATTTTTGTTACTTATAATTAAAACATTGTTAAGGATACTCGTTCAAATACTATTTTTGTTCTTACCGTAATATAGTTGGTATCCATTATTTACCATAATTTATAAAATGTATTGTTTAATTTACTTACATCATTTCTATAAGTTTTAATAATGGATTCCAGTAATTTGGAAAGTTGGTTTTTAACTTTTACTTCTTAAAGTTAGTTTATAACATCAAGTCAGTGGTCAAAAATTACATATTTTATAGGATATGGACAGTCAGAAAATTTTGCTTAGGTACATATAATTTGAAGATTAAGTTTATGATGTGGTTTTACCATTGTAATATTTCATTCTAGTTTTTGTTTTTAAAAGTGGGACGGAAAAATGACAACAAATATTTATATAGGGACTCAAAAGGTGTTTTAAACTGGAGTAATATATCCAAACCCCGCTTTCACGATAAATGTGCGGGCACATTGTTTGACGCCAAAGACATTCCTCAAAGCTTTGGGATTTTGTCGCATCAATATGAAAAACATTTTGTAAATATGAAATAACCGCTATGAAATAAATTTTATCACACTAGCACAAGTGTACATCTAGATATGTATACTAATATTACAAAGAGGAAAGGTTTGTATTTTTCTGTATGTAACGAATTAACTCAAAAACTATTGGACCGATTTTAAAAATTCTTTTGCCATTAGACACCTACATTATCATTGAGTAACATAGGCTATATTTATTACTAGCGGGACCTGCGGCTTCTCTCGCGCTAGATCTAGTATTTGCTAAAGCTCGTAGCAAAAGGAAGTGAAACATAAAGGCGGTTTTGAAACCAAGAGAACTCAGTAGAAATCCCTTGTTTCGAAGAGAAACAACATGAAGAAACCTATATGTATGTGAGAACCTCAGCTAGGTTCTAGGTTAGTCTGCTAACTCATTCTTTGCCCAAGTAATGCCCTGTTCTTTTAGCATTAAGAGGAATCCTCATAGCATAATAAGTCCGGCAGGCCCTCCTCCCTCCCCCTCCCTC
This sequence comes from Boloria selene, assembly GCA_905231865.2. Taxonomy (NCBI): domain Eukaryota; kingdom Metazoa; phylum Arthropoda; class Insecta; order Lepidoptera; family Nymphalidae; genus Boloria; species Boloria selene. The sequence goes on along the minus strand of HG993140.1, from coordinate 7,974,991 downwards.
TTCCCTTCCTCCTCCGTCTTCGCTCTCACCTCCCTCCTCCCTCCCTACCTTTCCTGAAAGGCCGGCAACGCATCTTACTTCCCATCATGTGAGCCTCCTGCCCGTTTGCCCCCTTTTTACCATAAAAAAGCTACTAATAATTAAACTTATTATAATGTTATGAATATTTGAGTTTTTTCATTTATAGCGGTAGTTCAAATTGCTCGACTTGTTTCGCAAAATATTTTAGATACATCATGTATTTTGGCAAGAATTTCACAGTCACAGATAAATATAATATGAAATCATTGACGGAAATAACGACTTGTAAGGGTTTACTTTTTGTACCATAAACATTACCTTCCTCCCGTCCGCATTTTAATTTAACAGTGATAAAGGACTTGGCGTTGTTTTTCGACTATTCTTTTTCAGAACAATTTTAAAAGCACAATTATCATTATAATTAATTGTTAATTCTTTCATTTTCCATTGCTTTTGATTAATCTTACTTTTTATGCCTTTAGAGTGATTTTCTTTGTATACGCAGCTATTATAAAATTACTTTTTACAGCCTCTGTTAGGGTTGTTCTTAATTAATTATATTATTTTAATAGGTATAGAATAAAAATCTTGCTTTGTAATAAAAAAGTCAGTAAAAAAACGTATAAAGGTAACACGTCGATTCGAAAAAATGTTGAGCTTCATAATTGAATTTCTTGGACGTCTAACATATATAATTACGAGTAAAACGATTTATTTTTCATATTTTATAACATTTTCCATAGATAAGTTTACGTTTTTGTAAGCCGAAGCCTTTACCATATTTTTGATATTTACTGTACCGAGAAAATCTAGGTGGAGAAAGGTAATGTTGTGCCATCGCAGATGGCATAAAATAAAAATATGAAATCAGTCATGAAAATACACTTTCTATGGTCACAATTATTTTTTAACACCCAGTGCAGTAAAAACTTGCCAGGGTTAAAGGGCTAAAAACTTCTTAAAAGAAATTAAATGTGCACCGTCTTATCGCCTCTGTCGATGAAAAGAGGGTGAAGAATGCTGGTTATTCAGCTAAAGCTGATTCCATTGCGATTTAGAGAAAGAATGAACCGAACATAACGTGTACAATTATTATTAACCGTGCATTTTTTTTCGTATAATAGACTTCATAGATTTTTTCTAGGTATATGAAATAAATTTAGATTAGTCTTAAATGGTATTATAATAGAAAAATTAGTTTTTAAAAATATTTATGAACAATACATACAGTTTTGTTTTTTTATCTTGCATTTTTAAATTATGTAGGAAACAATTGTAAACAATGATATTTTCACCAAAATCTACCCCGCGGTTTTTTCGTGATGCGGTTTTCTATGATATCATATGAATATTTCAAAAATATATTATGTTCAGATTACTCAGATAGAACTTTATTACATTATATATTTACACTCCCAGTTAAGAGTGACGACCACAGTTTAAAATTTGTTTCTGTGGTTTGCACACAGGTTGGTACAGTATTGTATATTTTGGCTTTTTATGTATCATATATATTCTCAAACTACTTCGGTGGTGTAGTGGCTAGCATGTACGGTCGCTCACACGGGGGTGCTGGGTTGTCCTGGTCAGGCCAAATTTAGTTACTGAGTCTTTCTGTTAAGTAAACCCCTGTAACCACCTGGTGTTGGAAAATTGGCGGTGTTTACTCCTGTGCCTCGGAGAAAACGTAAAGCTGTCGGTCTTGCGCCTTTAACTCTCGTCGTCATCGGTCGTGAAGGGTAGCGTTCCACCGGAGTTTTAGGAACAGAGTACTTTTAGTTGTCTGCGCGTACACTTGTACACTATGATATTTCCTGCGCAGTTGGCTAGTCGCAATGGGATTGGCCGTCGTGGCCATAATCGGTCGGGAGGTCATTGTTATTGTTGTATTATCGAATAATTAATAGTGATAGTGCCATGCTTGTTACCTTCGGGTAGCAGCCGAATGGGCCGGCACGCCCCGTACTATAGTACCACTCTCTCACAGAAGACCGGCGTGAAGTGGCAGCTATGCTGTCGCGTTTCGTCCGGTAAGTGAGAGTCCGGGAGGCTCACTCCTCATCCCTCCTATCTCCCTCTTCCCTCCCTCCTCCCTCTTCCCTCCCTCCCTTTCCTGAAAGGTGGTGCTAGCCCTGCAGTGTTGCAGATGTCCATGGGCGGAGGTGATCACTTCCCATCAGGTGAGCCTCATGCCCGTTTGCCCCCTTTGTATCATAAAAAAAATGTTACGTTCAATTTGAATGCATATGGAACCATAATTAATGATTATGTAATAGTCACTATAAATTAAAATTATGTAAACAGTAAATTCAAAATTATAGCTTGACTTTGAAACAATTTTCACTCTGGACAGGGATAATTTTTAATTAAGAATATTGAGATGGTGACAGGCTAATTTATTCATTAATGGCGGAAAAAAATCTCATTTTCGCACATTAGAGTTCAGGATATAAGTTACGCTTTATAATGACGCAATAAAAGAGTCATGATATACGAATAATTTAATTTGTAGTAATATAGTAATATAATATAGCTTTACTTTTATAGGGGAATATAATATAACATTCTCAATTCATCAATCCTGTAGATTCATACTAAATAAAGATTGCTGTCTATAAACATAAATTGAAATACATAAATAAAAACAATATTTTTCTAACAAATTTAATATACTAAGATAACGATATTTATAATTATAGTACATAATATTAAAATTCCAAATATATAATTGAAATAAAAAAAAACACTAAATACAAAAATATAACGAAAAACAGCACAAGGATGATATTTTATGAGTTCAAAGGTGGCAGTTTTATAATTGCGATTATTGTATTTATATTTTAATATGATACGACGTTGTACTAAGTTCATCACAGTGTACCGATAACGCTGTTGTGAGTTTATATAAGCAGTAATCATAACTAAATATTTTGTAATGTTTCGGTTGATCACCGAACGTTCTGTTCGGTCAACATGGCACCAAAAGATACAGATTATTTAGAGTTAGCTCACCAACGAGCTATAGAAAAGAAAACTCATGTCAGTTTCCCCCAGTTGAAATATCCATCTCTAAGGGACGGAGGATTCAGAGATCCGGTACAATGGCTTCAGGGGAAAGCTTTAGACGATGGGGCAGAAGGCTTATGGCGAGTGCATGATAGATTATACGACCTCGAACATTTTATTCAAAGACACCCTGGTGGATCGGAGTGGCTTGAACTGACAAAGGTACTTTTACTATACTCCTAACAAAATTGTAGATGATAAATAGTTTTCATAAAATTTCGTATCGTATTTAAATTTTTTATGATCATTCCTTTGGCAACAATTTAAGTAATATTTGTATTTTGTTAACATGTATTATTAATTAGTGAATAATACTTTTATTACACAATGGCTTAACAAATAGTTTACTAATAATAATATATTTTAACTACTAAATTTTGGTTCCTGCAACCGTTATCACAAAGACTAGTAAAAACTTATAGTAAGCTATACCATCTCAAGTATAACAATATTAAAGGCTATTTTATAGAGATATCGCATGAGTAGAGCTCCAAGTCAAAGTTAGTCTTATATTACTAACTAGCGACTCACCCTCGCTTCGCTCGAGTTCGTCCCTAGGTTTAGTGCCAGCGTAGCCGCGGGTTCCGCTAGTTATACATAATATAAACCTTTCTCTTTAATCACTCTTATGTATTAAAATCCGCAACAAAATCCGTTGCGTAATTTTAAAGATGAGGAGGGACAGACAGTGGGAAGCGACTTTGTTTTATACTATGTTGTGATGTTTTATGTAGCTTGGAAAATGTTTATCAAATCAGAAACTTGTGAGAAGTCAAGAGGTCAGTACTTGTATCTACAAAAATAATAAGCTTGGATCTGCTACACGAAGATAAAGCATTAATAGTTTAATTTCACTATATAGTAAAAGCAAATATAAATGACATATAACTTGTTGGGTTACTAGCTAAATGAGAAATTATTCAAAAAACATGATGTACTGAAGTTCTATTGAAAGAGAAAAATACTTCCATTGTTACGGGATACTGCAAACCTAAACAATACTAAACAAATATTGCAAACATTTTGAAAGGCTTAAAAGAGGACAAGGACAATTAATTGTTTGTAAAAGTTCTGTCAATTTGATTTTGTTTCATATATACCTATAGGTACATATATGGAAAAAATTTACATAATATTAGTTAATTTAGGTTAATTAGCTTTAAATTATCGAAGAGCATTTACGAGCTATATGTAATTGATGGTTCTGTGTCAAAAACATCAACGGTAGTAACCATCATGTGCATTACTTGCAGAAGCATACGGTAAAATAAAAAAAAACATTTATTCATGTATTCATTGAGTTTATGTAGAGTTAATTTAGCTGATTAGTAAAAGTCATGATAATACTTTTCTATAATGTCAGTTTATGCGTCAGAAATTACAATAATTTTAATTGAAAGTGGTAACAACCGAAAATAGTTACGGATGAGTTCATCCTTTTCAGTCCCCAGGTTTCAGTGTGAAATATTACGATTACACAACGTAGTAATAAATTATTTTTATAGTTAATTTCAAAACAATTACTTATACATGATTCTAAGAAATATAAGCACTTTCAAACGTATTGTCTTACAAACTGATCCCTTAATTAAATAAAAATCTATGTAGTTTACACAATGAGGTGGACAAGCAAAAACATTCCTATTTTATGTGTTTGTTTAAGATTTTATTTATACCACTTGAACTCTGTCGACGTAACAATTTCTAGTTCTAGAAGTATCTGAGCTAAGCGGTAGTAGTCTGTAACGAACAGAGATGGAGAAACTAGACTACGGAACCCTTAAAAGTCCTAAAAAAGTATATGAAAGTGAATATTACATGACTTCTATTTTTTACTTGTGTTCCTTTAACTACTAAATATGTATGAAAAAAAGCTTCGAAAACAACTTTGAAGAAATAATAACATGTTTATTATATACATATATTGCTTTAGAGTTAACTGATAAATTCTAGAACACAAACATTGGTAACCTAACAAAACGTAGTATTTCAATTTGAAAGATAAATTGGTACTCTAAGTTGGCTGCATTTTACAAATTCGCTTCTGAAAACTAGTTTCAAGTTACCACCTCTATGTTTATTTGTGTTCGCTTCGCTTGTTACATATTAAATTTTATCGAGATATTTCGATTTAAACTATTTCTGAATTTTATTTGATCCTTGAGTTTTGTCCGATATGCGATACATGTAATTTAAATTTAATATGCAAATAATAATAGACATGGTAAAAGAGGTAGGGTTGGCACTTTGTTTTTATTAAGATTCAAGACCACGCTTTATTTTAATTTTAGAAACCTGCTTTCAGTCCATTTAAGCGTTCATTCTTAAGACATATTTTCGGTATTATTAATTTTGCAAGTAAGTAAATTTTAAGAGAAGAGTATACACAATAATAACAAATTCATGCAAAATACGCAATTTGCTAATATTTATTTTATATTTTTCTTCCCCATGAGACCCCGTATTACGACTTATCTTTAAAACTCGTTCATTTAACCTTTGTTATCTTATAATAATATGATGTTTTGTATTGGATAGTATGGTCGTGTTATATTATATCTTTATAATTAAATTTTTATATTATATTTAATGTTTTATGTCCATTTAATTTTTTTTATTATTAATTTATATATAACATTTGGCAAATCATTTTTTTTGTTGATATTCAATTAGAGTCGCAGAATTTATCAAAAAAAATCCCATTTGTTTGTCACTTAATTTATAAATATATAATTTATAGAAAATTGGAATATAAACAAGAATAATCCCAAAATTGGACAAGGTAAGTTTAATTTGAGCACTCTGGATTTGAGAGTCCGTACCATCAAACATTATTTTTTAAATTATGTTATTTCTTGTGGTAAAAGTGTTTTCGCGATTATTTTTAAAACACAATATTCATTTTATTAGTAGCAAAATAATCTTACTTAAATTTCATATGATTTTTTAACGATATTTTGCAAATTATAAAAGAAAGTATTGATATTATGCAAAATAAAATATAAACTACATAAATATGTAGTATTTAGAATTCTAAGAATGTCCTACATATGTAAAAATAGACCATATTTCATCCATAATTTATAGGATTATTAGGTGAGACTTAGCGAACTTTCTTTTACAGGGCACCGATATAACAGAAGCCTTTGAATGCCATCATATCGACACTATTGCGGAATCAATGTTAGAAAAAATTTATGTAAGAGATGCTAAGTCATCCAGAAATTCGCCCTTTACATTTAAAGAAGATGGCTTTTTTCGCACACTTAAACGAGAAGTAAGAGAAGAACTAAAGAAGGTTCCAAAAAATACAGGAAAATATAGTGATATGATCACAGACGGTCTACTGATAACTTTACTTGTAACATCGGCGCTGTCATGTTGGTCTAATAACTACTGGGTTGTAATGGCGTCCTATGTCATAGCATCTCTGTCATTGGCTTATGTTGTTATTGCCTCACATAACTATATTCATAGAAAATCTAATTGGAGAATGTATCTTTTTAACTTGAGCTTATGGTCTTATAGGTAAATAGTTACACCTATTTTTATTGTTTTCTATTTACAATTAATTTTTATTATATTTTCATGTATTAATTTTAATTTTTTCAGAGATTTCAGAGTATCTCACGCCCTTTCTCATCATCTTTATCCGAACACTTTAATGGATTTAGAAATAAGTGCTTTCGACCCAATGATATCTTGGTTGCCAAGGAAAGACCGACCATTTTATGCTGATTTTACAGTTTTGATTGAATTGATTACATTTCCTTTTATATATTTTCTAAACTTTTTGAAAAGGTAATTAATAGATTTAAAGGAAATATGTTACATTTTTGGATGATTGGTTGTTTATATTGTTTTAAAAAAATAATTTGTCTTATATTATAAAAGTTTCTACATAAAGTTGCTTGAAAAAATTAAAATATTTTTATTGTTATAAGTAAATACTTTTTCCTCAGGTCAACATCGGTATTTTTACGTAAGGACTTCTTTAAAAAACATTACCGGTGGCATGATGCTGTTGGATTTTTGTTACCTTTGTGGATGTACCTCGTTACTGGTGTCTGTCTTTTCGACGTTTTTATTAACTGGCTGTGGATTATATGTACTGCAAGCTTTATTTTCTTCATGATCGGATCAAATGCTGCTCATCATCACCCAAAAATATTTAAAGATGGCGATCAAGTTAGGTAAGCAATAATTCACATCAATTGCACAAACCAATAAAATAAAAAAAAAAATACAAATTATTCCAAAGTTTATTATAATGTATGTATTATGTAACATAACTTTAATTTATTAATGACACATATTTTGTGATTTTTTGCAACAAAATAGTTTTTTGAAACATCATGTTGTTTCTTCTCAAACAGCCGACAAAAATACGACTTTGTGATTCTTTATTATGAGCTCGTAGAAGATAATATGATAAATTTGTACCTGTGGGCAAGAAACTTTTTAAATAACATCGTACAACCGAAAACATTTACCTAATTTGTAAAAAGTTTTTTGTTATAAAATTTTTGTTTTACGGTTTGACCTTTAAGAAAAGTGCTAGCTTCAGGTTAAAAAATAAAAATCTTTTTTTTCTGACTTCCAATGAAAAGTTAAATACCATTTGAATATCTATTCATATTATAAACAAAATTTAAATGTCTGTTTTTAATTTCAAATTAATAGACTAAATGCATAATATGAAAGTATATACGGTACTAATATAAAAAAAAATAATTTTTAAGTTGTTTTTATCTGTCTGTATGTCTCTGTTTGTCCGGCTGCTCTCTAAAATGGCTGGACCTATTTTGACGGTACTTTTATTCGCAGATAACTAAAGTTAAATAATAAAATTTCTTATTTTATTTTAACTAGCGTTACCTGCGGCTTCGTTCATGATAAATCATAATATATTTATTTTCGAAGTCAAAGTCGTAATATATTTGTTTTCGATTTTAGTGACGAAAACCCAGATTGGGGTCTACATGAGCTAGAAGCTGTAATGGATCGAAAAGAAATCAACAACAATTATTTTAAAGTATTGACAAACTTTGGTCACCACGCCTTGCACCACCTATTCCCTACTTTGGATCACGCCGTCTTAGAGTATTTGTATCCAGTTTTTTTGAAGAATTGTGAAAAATTCAGAGCTAATTTTAGAGTGACTACTGTATTGGATTTAATTATAGGTCAAATAAAAATGACTTTAAAAACAAAACCGACTCTATTAAATGAGTAATCAATATATTATGATGTAGATGTTATACAACTTTTTATGAATTAATTTTATAATCTTCATATTTTTGGAATTGAATTTAAGAGTACACTATTTAAATAATAATAGTAGTAGTTTCCCAAAATAAATCTCAAAAACTAATATTTTAATAAGTTGTTTTAAACTTTTATTCTGAATTATGATGTTTTAGTTATCATAAAGTTATTTACTCACTTTAATATAGGTTGTATGTAAATAATAAAATAAAAATAAAAATGAATAATAAAAAATGTTTGAAATATGTATTTTTTTATTTTAATTTATGTTTGGCGTGTAATAAAAAGAAACCAGAAGAAATAAAATAAATCCTTATTTATATAATAAGTAAGTCAAAAAGACTCAGTTTGTAGTGACTAGTTGTCGTGTCAGCGGTCGCGAATTCGAGTCCCGCTGGGGCATTCATTTGTTGATCACGAATGTTTGTACTATAGTAATGAGTGTTTATATTCATAATATGTTTGTATTTAAAGTTATATTTATGTATTGTATCAACTATTTGGTATCCGTAACACAAGCCTCGTAGCTTACCACGGAACTAAATGGCGCTGTGACGCTGTCACAATCACAGTACTAAATAAGTAAGTATTAAATATAGTAAATGAAACGTATACGACGTTAATAACATAATATGTAGGTTTTCATTTTAAACGTAAGATTGTGACACAAAATATTCGGTACACGAATCTGAGGAAAAACTTGTTAATATAAAATTCAGGGATATTAAAATATAAAAATCTGGTTGTAAAATCTCATTCCATTTTAAATTACATTTTCAAGCAGCCAAGCACTTAGATATCGAAGGTCTTGATGATATTTTAACCTAATTTGCAAATTGTGTTTATTATTTCGTTACCTTTTTAAGTCGGGCTTTTTAAATTTTGTTATATTAGGAATGAATAAATATGAATATGTTGGGACATTAACGCAGCACGATTTAGTTCCATGGTAAGCTACGAGGCTTGTGTTATGGATACGCACGACTGGAGTACAAACAATCGTTCTCAACAAAAAATACTCCCAACGGGACTCAAATCTGCGATCGTTGGCATAGTTAGTGTATAGTCATTACAAACTGAACGAAACGTGTCGTCAGATATTTACATAATTTAAAAAAAAATGCAATGTATCAGAAGTAATAGTATTTTATGTATGTATAGGTATATTATTATTATTATTATTTATAACTGGGATTGGTGCCGAGGTCGGCCCTTGCTACGTCGACCAGTGTTGGTCCATTGTAGCTCCCTTAAGGTGAAATTAAAGTTCTCCGCTTAGTCCTGTTGCTTCCAGGAACTTCCAGATTTTCTGAGCGGAGAGCTTCTGTATCTCTTCCGGTTGCATGATATGTTGCCCCAGAAAGACACTTCTGCGGTGCATGAGTGGTCCGCAAGAGCAGAGGATGTGCATAGCAGATTCCTCTGACTCATGGCATAGTCTGCACATTGCGGACTGACTTAGGCCAAGGGTAAACATATGTTTATTGAGTTTGCAGTGGCCAGTGAGTATTCTGGTTACCGCACTAGTTTTATACTTGTTGAGTTGAAGCAACTCTTTTGTAAAGGTTTTGCGATATCCCTTAATTAGCGCTTTGGAGTGAGTTTGTCCAGAGGTGGATTGCCACTCTTTAAGTGCTTTGAGATTGCAGTCATATTTGAGAATTGAATAGGCATGTTGTTTGGCAATGCCACAAAATGGCTCGGGGCCACATTGTGGGGTTTCAGCGCCCGACCTTGCCAATTCATCTGCCTTTTCATTCCCATCTATACCTGAATGACCCGGGACCCATCTGAGGATAACTCTGTTGGATGTACCCAGGACGTTCAGGTTGTCCATGCAGTTCTTAACCAGCTTAGAGTTGGTCTCAAGAGAATCTATAGCCAATAGTGCTGCTTGGCTATCTGAGTTGATGTAGATGTTTTGGTTTCTAAGCTTTCTCTCCAGAATGACTTCAGCACATTTATTGATGGCGAAGACTTCTGCTTGAAAGATGGTGGCCTCCTTACCTAGATTGACACTCATGTTAAATCTAGGCTTAAGGCCATAGATTCCGCACCCTACATCAGATCCTTTCTTGGATCCGTCCGTAAACCATACATGACTGCCCTTTTTGTGAGACTCTTGGCCGTTCAGCCACATGTCCCGGTTGGGAAGGTCTATTGTGTATTGTTTTGTAAAGTTGAACTCTGTGTTCATGCCATCTGCTGGCATTTTTAGAGTATTGTGTTCGAATGTCGACTCTTTGAGTTTATTCATATATTGCGATTGCAACTTTACATTCGATTGTGTACAGAGCCTGTAGAGGCAGGATTTTGCTTCCTTTTGCACGTGCAGGTATAGCGGAGCTATGTTCAACAATGCATTTAGAGCGTCTCCTGGTGCCGAATGGAAGGCTCCTGTAATGATTAGACATGCCATCCGTTGTACACTGTCTAGTTTGCTCATTGTTGTCTTTTGTTTGGTTTTGTTACACCATACTACTGAGGCGTATGTTATAACCGGCCTTACCACAGCGGTGTACATCCAGAGAGCCATTTTGGGTTTTAGGCCCCACTTGGCTCCAGCCATTCGACAACATATGCAGAGGGCCATTTTGGCTTTTTGTATAATGTTGTTGAGGTGAGAGTTCCAAGTCAACTTTTGATCGATAGTGACTCCAAGGTACTTTACCTCATTAGATAGGTTAAGGGTTTTGCCATTTAGTCTGAGTTCGGTCAGCCTTTCAAGCTTCCTTTTCCTAGTGAAGGGTACAATTACTGTTTTATCGGCGTTTATTGATAAATTATTTTCTCTGCACCACCTACTTATGGTGTTGAGAGCTCCTTGTAACCTGGTGGAAATTGTGTTGAGGCAGGGACCTCTTACTATTACAACAAGGTCGTCTGCATAGCCCTGTGTATCATAGTCGAGATCCGCCATGATAACAAGCAGCAGGTCTACAGCTAGTGTCCATAATAGGGGTGAAAGTACTCCTCCTTGTGGACAACCTCTGGTAGTATAGAAGTTGTGCGAGTGTTCGTTGAGCGTAACATTTGCACGTCGGTTGGAGAGCATATATTCAACCCATCTGGTGGTTGTGTCATCAACACCTTTTGCGCTCAGCCCTTTAAGAATGGTTGCTGTAGGTGTGTTGTCAAAGGCTCCCTCAATGTCTAAAAATGCACATAGAGCGGTCTGCTTATCCTCTAGGGAACTTTCTGCCTTGTCGATCAGAGCTACTAAGGCAGATTCTGTAGATTTACCCTTTTGGTAGGCATGTTGGTTGTGGGAGAGTGGTCTAGCCACAAGGTACCTTGTTCTAATGTGCTGATCGATTACTTTTTCCATTGTTTTTAGTAGGAACGAAGTAAGACTAATAGGTCTGAAGGATTTGGGCTGAGAATAGTCACTTTTACCGATCTTCGGTATAAAGGTAACCTTCACCTTAGTCCATTGTTCTGGTATAATGCCCCAAGCAAAGCTTGCTCTAAAGAGTTTTACCAGATGTGGAATGAGGATATCCATGCCCTGTTGGAGAAGGGCTGGAAAGATACCATCCTCCCCTGCTGATTTAAATGGTTTGAATTTATTCAGAGCCCATTTAATCTGGTTAGGCCTAAAAATAGTGTTGGCCATGTTCCAGTCATAACTATTGGCCCTGTGGAAATTGTATTCCTTAGGGATTAATTCAGTGTCGGAGACAGGGTACGATCCTGGGAAATGGGTTGCTCTTAAAAGTTCCAGCGTTTCCATCTCTGTGGTCGTGAAAGAGTTGTCTGGCTTTTTTAAAAAGCCGAGAAAGATATTTGGTGTCTTGGCGAGGACTTTGTGGATTCTCGCACCTTTATGTGTTTGGGCGATATTCTCACAAAATCGTCTCCAAGACGCCCTTTTAGCTTTTCTGATCTGTTTATGGTATTTAGTCAGAGCCTTCCTATACCGCTTCCACCTATTCGGTGTAGTGGCCTGATTAAATAAGCGACGCGTGGTGACTCTAAGTCGTTCTAGCTTTTTGTTCCACCACGGGGTATTGTTGTTAACCTTTAGTTCCTTAACAGGACAACTATTTTCATAGGCATTTAAGATGCCTTCTGTTAGCAAGTTGTTTAAAATGTTAAGAGAGTCGGGTGTCTTAATTGATTTTGGGAGATCCTTAGCTGCCTCAGCGAGTAGGTTTTTGAAGTCCACCCACGAGGTAACTTTGGGATTTCTTAGCCTTATAGGTTCAGTAGTTATAGAGCCTTGTATGCTAAAGACAATATGTTTGTGATCAGACATAGAGTTTTCATTACTGACATGCCATTTTGTTATGTGCTTAGCAATCTGTTCAGTAGCGAATGTAATATCAATAACTTCCTGCCTAGCTTTAGTAACGAAGGTTGGACAACAGCCTTTATTTAATATTTGTAGATCATTAGCTAGGAGGAAATCGAAAAGCAACTCACCTCTTTTGTTGGTACCAGTGCTGCCCCAGATGGTGTGATGGGCGTTTGCATCGCAGCCGACAATTAATTCCGTCTTGTGTCTTCGAGCGTAGTCGACGACTTTAGACAGTTCTTCGGTAGGGTTGTCTTTCTCTCCGGGCAGGTAGGCTGAGCATACGAGTGCTCTAGTTTGACCACGCCCTCTGAGAACGGTGATTGCAGCGATAATGTCATCACTGCAAAGTTCTGTAACAGGCAAGAAGTTAATTCCTTTCTTAAAAACGATACAGGCCCTAGGCTTGGTGCCATTTTCATTTGCTAGGATCTTACCTACTCCATTTAAGCCCAAAATCTTGGACTTGGCGTTAAGCCATGGTTCCTGGACCAGCGCTATATCCATGCCAAGTGCTCTAAAAGTATTTTCTGCCACGGCTGTGGCAGCGATAGCGTGGTGTAGGTTGGCTTGGAGTATTTTTGTGGGGACATCGGTGTCACCATTTAGGTGTGAGGCGCTATTGGGGACGAGCCCCATTGCGCTTCTCACGTCCCTTGCTGGGTCTGAGTCCCTTTTGTTTACGGGGGCGCTGGCTATTGCCTCTGGGGGTTTGTCCACCCCTGGTATGCCCCCCTGTGTGGGGAAACCTGTGCAGAGTACCAGTCGCTCCACTGGTCCCAGCCACGGAAGCCGCACCAGTTGCAGCCGCACTAGATGTTGGAGGCGCTGTCAAACTGGCACTGGCTCCAGGGACCGCGGCCACAGAACGAGAGGTAGACGGCACAGGTACAGAGTTTCGAGTCCCAGGATTTGGTGTGGGCTGGTTGATACCCTTAATCCGAAACTGGACCGACTTGAAGGCCAGGTAGGCCCTTAGGTCGGTTTTTTGAAGGCTCTCAACAGACTGGTCGTCGATGGAGAGGGTGAGTGTGATCCCGCCCTTCTCGACCTTTCTGTTGAGAATCTTCCACAGCTCCGTATTAAGGCCATCATTTTGTATCCGGAGACAGGAGAGCGCCTTGTCGACGTCTTTGGCCTCCGGATCAGGAATGTATACTACTCCAACCTTCGGTTTGGGCAAGTCTGTCTCATTGATGAGACTGAGCTTAGCTCCTGGCCAAGGCTGGAGGGAGGGTACACATTGTTCAAGCCATTCTCTGGCATGCTGGTTAGTACAGGTGATGAGCAGCCAGCCTGGCTTGAATGATAGCCCGCCAAAGGCGGGTCCCTTACCCTTCTCCGAGGTGGCGATTTGGGCCACAATGGCGTCGTAAAGAGACTGCAGCTGTGCGTCAGTCATGGGAGTGGAGTCCCTCACACCAACCTTGAAAGAGGATAAGGCCGCACTATAGGCAGCTGGGGATGGAGTGGCCGACGGTGCTTCGCTCGACCTTTGGGACTTCCTTACAGGCTGTCCCTGTGGTGATTCCTCCTCCGAGCGAGTCCTTTTGATAGGGCGCTCGGATTCGGATTTCGAAGCATCAAATCGATACCCCATAACCCTGAGTTCCGCAAAGGTTTTAGCGGACAGTTCGTAGGCTTTTGCAGCCTCAACTCCCTGTCCCTTAAGGGCCTTAAAGCGGACTTGAGCTGCCCCACTCAATCTGTTACGTTTGCGTCGGGCAGCATTTGTGGAAGCGGTAGCAGGGTTACCAGTAGGTGATTCGGGGTTCGTAGAAGCCCCTATCGCCATTTCGGTACCTGCAGTCACCTCCATTGGTTGTGCTGACATTTGGGCGGTTTCCTCCGCACCCATTGTCAGCGGCATAAGGTCCTGGCACAGTTCGTCCAGGGATTGTGACGTAGTAACGTCATTTGTGTTTTTTGTTTTTAGGTCCATTTCCATTTTGGTCCCACGAGTAGCTAGGGAAATAAAAATACCCACCGACAGAGCCCCGCATGTCGACAGGAGGACAAAACTTACTATCCGATTCGTCCAGGTGTCGGATAGCCACCGTTAGCGACTGAGCTCCCCCCCAGCCACGCATCCCTCGGCACGGTACGAATGACACCTTGGATTGGGTTTTTTAAAAATATATACATTATATAAATTATATATACATGTCTTATACATATATTTATATAAACGCCTACTTACAAATAATACGTTAACAAGTACATACATAATTATACACATACATATAAATAAATATGTATATATATTATATTTGTAGATTGTGGATATACTACTTGGAATGTAAATATTAAATGAGGTGAATAGGTAAATAAATAAATAAATAAATAAATAAATAAATGAGTTATAGCAAAAGCAAAAGCGCTCGGTGTTTTCTGTTGCGTCTATTTCCTAGTGAACTAGACCAAAAACAGGGCTGGCAACCTCGAGAAGGATAGTACACCGAACTTGCCTTGGGGATCTTTGCAACAAAAGTGTCACTCTCCCCCAAGACCAACGCCACCCTACCGTCTCTGAAGGAGACAGTAGGGTAGGCCTGCGCCTACACTACCATGCGAAGCATGACGTAAGGGAACCGTAAAAGCATAGATTCAGGCCCGCCCCATGTATAGGTATAACACTAAGGATATGAGTGCTTGTATGATATAATACTAAAATTAAAAGATGTTGAGATGGCATTTGGTAGAAAACGATTTGAAAAGGTACTTTAGTACTGCTTAATACTATGAGTACTTTCAATGTGATGACCAATTAAGTGAATAATGTCTTCATAAGGCGAAGCAATTAACACTGAAAAAAAAAAGAAATATTTTTAATGAATTGCCGGGACTCTTCTCAACTTTATTGCGCAAAAAACGCTTTAGCTTCCGGATTCATGAATAAAACATAAGATTCTTTACGATATAATTTAAAGAATGTGTAATACACAATAGCCTTTTCATTTTATGGCAACGCGCACTCGCTTGGGTAACCAAGTAAAGCGGGTTCTAATCCGGTCTCGCACCTCTGATACTTTCATGTGCGAATTATTTGTAACATGATTACCATTAGTCGTACGGTGAAGGAAAACTTTGTGAGGAAACCTGCTTGTCTGAGATGTGAAGTCCGCCAAACCGCATTTGGTCACCGTGATGGACTATGGCCTGATACCTCTCGTATTGGAAAGAGAAGCTCAGCAGTGGTGCGTTAAAAATAAACTTAAAGTTTTTTATACTATAAATAAAAAATAACTGATCGGCTGTTTTCACTTGCCCATTTAGATATTTCCGAAGTCGGTGCCAGCACATAGAAATAAAAGCAACGTGTACATCTCAATGCACTGTGAAATAATTTTATTAGGTATCTTTAGTAAATCAGATAGAAGTATGAAATAAACTATATACTGTGTATGCAATATTATATAAATTCTATTCGTATAGGTTTCCTGAAACTCAAAAATATTTATAATGTAATTTCAAACATGAGTATGAATAATGTTAATAATGCTTAATTCTATTAAAATCTAATTTAATATCCTTTATCGAACTACTATAATAAACGTGTATTCTGTAAGATTTTATGTATATCACTCGAAACTTAGAACACAGGTAGATAGACAATATGATCCAAAATAACACATAGCCTATGTGTTATTGTTAGGCACCTTCACCTAGAGACGCACTCTACTGTATGTTCGTAGTACTGGGTGGTGCTACTATAATTGAATATAATCCATATAATATTATATTGATTTTTTAGTAATTATGTTAGTGTTTTATTTCTTCTTTAGCAAAATAAGTAAGTTTGTATTTTATTAATTATACTTCATTGATTAATTTATTTTTATTATAATATATTAATAAATTATTGTTCTTTATTGCAGATATTAGTTGTTGCATAAAACTGACAGTTTGTGCAATAGATAGATGCAAAGTTATTTTTCCAAGACTTTAAAGAAATCATTATAATTTACCTGTATTCATGAATCAAGTAGATTGAAGTAAGTCCAATTAACTGCAAAATAAAGCAATAACTCAGTTGAAAGTGCACGCAAGGGAGATCCCTTTCCGACAGAGGACGATTTGATTGCGCCTGAACTAGATTTATTTCTTCTGTCTGTTCACTTCTTTGTATGGAATATTTCTGAAAAACTGTTTCTAGGAAATGCAATTTTCTTTATCTATGTAAATTTTATTGGACATTTCCGTATGATGTTAATATGAAACAAGATATATTGAGGATGTTATAGATCCAAAAGGATAAGCCAGACATTTGTAGGCACAAAACGTGATCGTACGTTTGACCAATAGCACGAGGGCTATGTTTTATAAATATTTTAACTGTCTAATAAATAAATTCTTCTTCTAAAGGCTATCTTTGAATCTAATTTAATAACCTTTAGAATAATTAAATCAAAAACACAGTTATTACTTTTGTATTGGTATAATTCGTATATATATTATTCGAACGTTATTGTATCTTCTTTTGATTATTGCTTATAAATAATATGATTTATTTTGACTAAATCACTTAAAATCAATTAATCGAAAAATTTGCCCCAGACAGAAAATAGATATGCTAGTATCTTGGTCCAGCTTTTTTCTTTTTTTTGTGTAATGAATGTTGCTTGTTGTTCGAATGTTTGTACTCCAGTCATAATGATTCATATTTATATCTTTGTACTTGAAGTTATAAGTATATAATATTAGTGTATGAATGTAATTTCCATAACACTTTAATCTTTTCTCTCAGGTTTTCACTTGTAGGTGCTGTATTATTTTACCAACATATAATGTCCTAAGAACATATAATATTTCAACATTTTAAATATTAAGTTGCGCTATATAATATGGTAAATGTTCAATTCGCAAAGTGCGTGTCAACTCAGGTGGCACGGTTGCCCTGTAATGTAAGAGAGGAAGTAAGAAGTTTAGGGAGACAAGTTAAATCGGATGATTACACATGACTACTCTATAATATTACATACGATTTGTATTTTGTTCTAATTACTAACTTATACCTTTAAAGTTTATGTCTACAATTTCTTAATAAGAATAATAATACAAATGTGCATCTCGACTTTCGCATTCATAATATTAGTGGTTAATACGCACAATGAACAGTGCTCAATCTACGTATAGATTATTCTTGTGGTACATAATATTCGTTTTCGTTGTTACAAGAAAGAACAATTTATATATAAATATAAATACCTAAATATGAAACAGGTAGTATTACTGTATATAATTAAACATGATATTTATAAATTAGCAAGTGATTTGGTTTTAATAATCTATTAACTTCAATTTAGGTGTTAGTAAGTCTAGAAAGTAAAAAAATGTTTGAAACATATAATATTACTCAAAATATAATTAAAAGATGATATAGGTGTCTACTTTTATTAAAAATCAGAAAAGTTTTAAGAGAATTTTCCATGCTTAACCCTTCATCGACGGATAAAGACTTAAGTTGAAAAGTTTGTGATTAAACTCAGACAATTTTTGCTTAGTCAACGTATAAATAATAATTATATAGGCTCTAAATTGCTACTTTAAAAGCAGCGGAAAGAGAAAAGTCGATGTCATTTATAAAGAATTATATTACGTTGATTTCGTCTAGATAAAGCGAAAGGAAAGCTTACTCATCACGAAATGTCGAATATCACTAGACATAAAAAGATAAAATTTAGCAGGGAGGTAGTTCATAGTTAGTAGACGTCCGCTAAGATCGGATTTTGCGACTGGGCCGGATTAAGGGCTAAGTACTTTCGCAAGTTTGTATGAAATCACCTATGGACGAACCCAAGCAAAGCGAGGGTGAGTCGTTAGTATATAAAATAAAACTGCACAATGTAGAGTTCCGTAGGTGCCAATCACAATGATGTGGACTAAAAAGAGGGCTTTTTGCCGTTTCATACATTGAACATTGAACATTAACGGTTTTGGCGGTTGTAAACTTGTAAAGACTACTAAGTAGTCTGTGATAGTTTTTTTTCGTTTTATATATACTATATAGGTATACAACTTAATTTTTTACAAAGGGATCCCATAATCGTAATTATAAGTAGTTAGTAAATAACATTTAGAAAAACATCATCACTTTGCGAGTAGAAATTAGAGACAGCACCTAAAAATTGCTATGTTTCCAAATTACAACTTTCTATTACTAAGGTCAGCTGCGGACAGACAGACAAACGGATGTGGTTAAAAAATAAATATTTCTTGTTGAATACAGAATAATAAAAATAATGTTATTTTTATCTTTCAAGAATCTAAAGAATGTTTACGCATAGTAACTTAACAGTACCTACAATGCAAAGTATGGAGTCAGAGAATGTAAATATCCGCCGTATAAAGTCTTGATATTGGATTTCTGCGCTTGTTATAGAATTTATTGCGATGCAGCTATGTCCACAATATATAGAGCGGGCCGTATAAAAATGCGGTTTCTTTTGTTATATATATATATACTCTTGTTACACATTTATTTTTATTATCTCTGCCGGATTTTTATGTATAATGTGCCTATTGACGACTGTCGTCATGCTGTATGATGTATTTATATGGCTGTCTCATACGCTTAGTGAGTTGATTATAATAACTACATTCAGAGATCTTGGATTCGAGTCCCAAGTCAGAATCTATTTATATTTTTTTAGCAACAAATAAAACCCGTCTTATCCTATAGATTATCGTTTTATTGAATCGTTTTCTTGATTTATAGAAGTTATTTATATGAAATGGAATAGCAAGTCCGGAATTTGTCCAGCTGATTTTACAAAAACAAAATCGTTACTTGGACTTTTGCTATTTTTTCCTTTTGACTAGTATATTATAAATTTTCCTTTCTTAAATTCCAATTTGACTTAATTTGTATATTTCAAATGGATTGTTGTGACGGAAAAATAATATTATTCTGTAATCGGTAATTATATTTTTTATATTTTATAATTTTTATATTATTACATATTTACAAAGATTAATAAATTTAATTATTAAATACATAATCCAATAAAATAAACAATGGTTAATAGTACCATGGTAAATAGAACCACTGTTCATATACATATTAAAGGAATAAACAAACATTCACGTTATGTATGTGCAGCTAGTCGATTGGAAGCAAACATTAAATCCGAGCGACAAATAAAATTTCGATGTTTACTTAAACCTTAACCCAGTAATCCACTGTATTCGTTATATAAACGTATTTTCATATGACAGATATCAGCAAAACTTTCATTCCTAATGTATGATAATAATGTAACATTTGTTCAATGTTCTTATTGGCGTAAGTTAAATTTAACGGTTTTTATAATTTTCTAATAAATTAAAAGTAGTCTTAGTTACTCCTTATAACATTAACTATTTGAAAGTGAAAGTACTGTCAAAATCGGTTCCGTACTTGCATATGCATTTATTGAAAAGCTGTTAATTTGAAATTAAATTGAAATTTATGAACATTTTGCGGAAATAAGCTGATTATTAAGATGGAAAAAATCGACCCTTTTGAAAGCTTTCATAATATTATAAATACGACGCGCATCTAGGGACTTAAGTATGGGTATTTTATAATTTAATTCACGAAGTAAAATACTATTTATGATTAATTAATAATTAATTAATTTTAACATTTCCAAATAGACCGAAAAGTACTCTAAAGGAATATCAGAGAAATTTTTTATTGCGTTAAGTTTTTAAATAAAAATTTGCTTCATAAATACTGAAGAGTTTATGAATATTACGAACATCAATAAGCCATCTTTTCACGACCTATATTTTAGATAAATCATGATATTATAAGGTGATACAAAGCGAACGCTTAATTGTAGATGGTTATAAAACTTGTCAGTGAAATGTTTTATAACATAAACATATTTTTTTTTCTAAAACACCGGTATTATTGTATCTATTTGTCACATAGATTTTTTGACTATAGACCAACTACCAAGTCGACAAAAAGTTCTATAAATAAAGCAGTTAGTAACGCAGCGTTATAACCATTCATATTTTCAATTATTTAGTACAATAACTGAATGACTGGAAATATTAACAAAAGTAAATAAAATCGAAATAACATTTGTATATACGAGTAACGATACACTTAAAATGTTCTCTCGTATTCTCCATATTTCAATAGAATTGTATGAGTATGGTAAATATTCATATGAAACAATTCTTACAAGAGACGTATCCATCTCGACTCTAAAAGCTTTTGGTCTAACGCGTGGGTTATTTCTGAGGGATTCTGCACTTAGAATTCATATTTTAAATAGAAGTCAAGGCACCTATAAACTTTCTACTTAGTAAATTTGAAAACGCTGTTTACTGTAATAGCAATTTCTAAGATAGAAGAGCAAAAGTTCAGAGTAGTATTATATTATAGAAGTATCAAGTTTACACAATGTCGAAGTCAAATTAACTCTACTTCGGAATATTTTGCCACACGAATGAATTATAAATCAGGTCTTAATAATAAATTTGTTAAATGCCTTTACGACGACGTTACTTTGATAAGTAAATAAGAGTTATGATTCCAACTATGGTAGGTTAGGTACCTACCTATTTTCAAAAGGGTTTTTTTTTGTAATTCGTATTAAACCAAGTACCGTATTTAATCGATGTGTTGTTTGCTGTAAGAAAATGTAAGATGAATATTAAAAGTATCTATAATATAGACAATTTTATTATTTTTTTATTATAGAAACTATACAGAGCGGTAAAATACGCGAATGAACGTGTAGTAGTAATTTATTTAAGCAATCTTTTAAGAAACCCTATTTTGGAGGTTTAATGTATTGAGGACTCTTTTTTTCTACAGACAGCCCTGTCTATATTGATTCATTGAAGGATCTGTAATAAATCAAGTACTTCATTTCGGGATGCAGAAACGAAGCGTTGTAGCCATTCGTCACTGAATTGTTAGCTAATCTCGAAGTCGTTTACATCCAATGAATTGTCTTCCGTTCTATGTAAAATTAATGCTATTTATCTTTTTTTAAACGTTATATATTTACTTATATATTTAATATTCTTCTTAAATTCATAATATTTATATTATTTTCTTCGAACGAGAAAAGTTCGAAAATAAACCAGAAACAGAAACATCATAGAAAAGACAGAAACATCATTTTTTTACATACGAGTATGTATATAATAAAATATTAAAGTCTGTATACTATGTGTATTTTTGTTACTCAGTCACGCTGCACTGACTGGACTAATTTGGATAAAATTCAGTACGCAGATAGACTATAGCCACAGAATATATATAATATAGCCTGCACCTGTAAAATTCTACTAATGACACTGGTTTAAAAATATTTGTCTACAGAATCAAATAGAATAACTTATGTTCTTAAAATGTCTGAAGTCAGAAGAAAATCTTTCCTGAAGTGAGTTGAGCTTGAAAACATTCATTAATTCACATTTATTCGAATGTAGGCCCCAATAATTACGGGCGTTAATGGAATAGTAGAGCCCAAAATAGTGCGGTGTGAATAGGGTTGATGGTGTACCAATTTGAACTTTATCCGCCTACGAAGAATTAACGTAATCTCATTAATAATTAAAATCGATCGGTATAAAAGGAATTAAACCTATTTTATACTTTGCTATATAATTCAGGAATCACCGGCTATATTTACAATAAGCCAAAGCCAAAACTTTCCCAACCCGCATGACACACCGCTCACAGAAGTGAGCCCTCCGAATTGCCTCCGGATTGCCGAACGCTACTGAAGCCTCCCACCAGAACAAGGTGAACGCACGTTAGGGGGGAAGTCTGGAGCTAGGTGTTCAAGAAAGTTAGTTATTTATTTTCTCTCTGTTTTCTTGTCTATATGTTATTCTCTCCCATCTAACCGCCATGCCTAATAAAACGCTTAAGTCTGTCGGTTTTGTATCTGATGTTTTGAATGAAAGGAATATAGAATGCACTTGTGACAAGACACGATGACCTTTGGCAAGTGATAAGCTCTAATCATCTCAGACTCACCATGATATTAGGTATATTGAAATATTAAAGATAAGTATATACATTTTACGAATACAATAGTTTGAAGAAGTACCTACAAGTATTTTATATTTATTAAATAGAATAGAAAAATCTTTCATCTTTTGTTGCTTTTGTTCTGGTTTCCATTACTTCAAAACTCAATCCATTTCGAATGACTTACACAGAGAGATTATGCTCTTTTGTTTTTCATACATAGCATTCCATTCCCCGCATTGATTCTGAAAACTACAGAAAAAAGAATACATATTACGAAGGACACTTTAATGGTTTCTATAGGTACGCAAAATTGGTTCACCTAATTATATGACAGGAGTGCGTCTATGACGTAGGACAGATGGATAGTGCAAAACGCTGTTAGTAAGAAGTTAGACAGGAAAGCTCTCGATACATTTTGTAATGGTTTTCAAGTTACCGTTAAAGGAAAGTGATGGTATATAACATAAAATAATATTATATACCTTTACAAATATAAAATAAACAAAACAAAATTATGAAAACCTATTAATACAAACAATACGATAAATGAGCGTAATTAATCTGTATTTGAAGTATTACAAAACGAATAAAATATCAAAGTATCCGTATTGAATAAACAAAAACTCGTGTTGTCAAAGGCTAAAAACAATTGTAATACGGAAAAATAAAATGAATTGATTTCCTTCGAAATGGTTGGTGATGAATCAATCCGGTTTCACAGGTAGAGAGCTATTTCAAATTTATGGCCAGTAAAGCGACGTGATTTCGATGCGATAGTACGAAATGTACTGAATTTTGGTTAGGTTTTAATTTGGTATTCAAAATGTATAAAATGGATTACTTACATAGCATACATTTTTAATTATTATTTTTATTAACAGTAAATATTGATGTATACTAATGTCTTTCCCTCCCGCCATCGGGATCGTTTCTTAAATATGTTTTAAAGGTTAGTATAGTATACATTTATCAGAGTTGTGATATTTTCCTCTAATGAAGTGTACAATATAATGACCCGAAAGACCAGACTAGTTTTTTCGTAATACGGACTCAGTTGGGTAGACAGGCTGACAGACATAATATTTAACATACACATTCGACTAAGTTAATATTGTTGTACGACTATAGATAAACTAGCTGATAAAATTGTAACAATGTAATTGTAGTGTGTTTTGTAAAAGAACTCATTATTAATATTGCTAATAATTAAGATATAAGGTCAAAAAAATAAATACCTTCAAAATAAGTACCTTGACTTTTGTAATTTAATAAGAATGAATGACGTGACAGGTAATGATCGCCAATCGGCGGTTAATACCCGTTTCTACTATCTGAATAATACTAAGTAGTAATAATTGCAATAACAACATATCGACTAGGTAGTTATTGGATTGCTTGAATTTTTCATATGTTTACGTTTCTAACATTATTTTAATTTTATGACTACATTTAAGACACATTTTTAATATTTGAATTTTTAAAATAAAATATTATGATATAATTACATATTATAATAAAAATGGAGAGAACATTTAAGAAGAAGCGCTTGTTGGTTTATCTATACAAATACTATAAAGCTGAAGAGTTTGTTTGTTTCATGTTTGGTTGAACGCGCTAATCTCAAGAACTACTGGTCCGAATAAAAAAATATTTTTGTGTTGAATAGTCCGTTAATCGAGGAAGGCTATAGGCTATATTACATCACACTACGAACAATAGAAGCGGAACATCAATGAAAAATGTTGCAAACATGGGAGAAAAAACATTTCTTTAGATTTTCAGTCTTTCGCGGGAAAGGCTAGTGTAATATATTGGAGTTTTTAAGTCGAATGGTATTTTCTAATGATAAAGGTATATGAGTCTAACTTATGAGGAAATACGAGTATATCTGAGCAAAGTCGTTAACAAAGGCAAACATATTTTGTTTCATATAAATGTTGAGTCACATATAATAACGTGGTTTTCCTATTGGTATATATTTATGAAGCAGCTTAAAACATGTGCACAGTACATTCATTTATTTATTACGTGTTACCACAAGAAATTAAATGCATTTTATTAATTAAAAAATCTTTAGAATTATAATAATTTTATTTAAAGTATTCTGCTAAAATATTTTGGACAAGGTAAATATGGAGTTTAATTTTATAATAAATAATATTGATTTATAGTGCGCGAGGAGAAACTACTAATAGTAGCGGCAAAAGTCAATTTGTCATAGAAAACATTGAAAATTACTTACGTAGTACGTTACTTTTCACTGTGCCTTTGCTAACAAGTAATGAAGAACGGATGTGTGACGTTAAGACTTTGATCTAAAAGTTTATATTGTTTCAGATGATAATATATGTAATAATAAGTTTGTTTTCAACTGGAGTTCAAACAATAGCTGGCAACGAACTTAATGAAGTAAATCTTCATAATGATAGTAACAAAGAAATATTAAAAGACGGTTTGGGAAGTCCCTATCAGCTAGCGATTGACTACGACACAAACGTACTATTTTTTAGTTTTTCCGACAGTGAAAATTATACGAAATTTCATTCAGGATATATTAACCTTCATACAAAAGAGTTTGAAATAATTAAAGGAATAAAAGGCGGATTTGCTCAAGCCGTTGACCGACAAACTAAGACTGTTTACTTAGGTGGTGTTGATGGCATTTACAAGTTCGATTATGAAACTAAAACTGCTAAAAAAATTAATGTCACTACTTATTCAATTTGGCAAATTTTCTTTAAGAACAATCTTTATTACACGACCTATCCAGAAGAACATGTATACGTGTATAAAGATGGACAGTCACAGCGTGTTCCTCAGCTACTCGGAACAAAAGGAATGTTAGTCGCTATTGACAATGCTGATAATATATATTTTTCGAATTCTTCGGGTCTTTACGTGCATGAAAAAAATAAAGGCGTTATTCAGTTTTTAGGAGATTACATTTTAAACGGAATTACGTCTGATATTAATGGTAATCTATTTTTTTCGACCCCAAATGAAGTATTCTCTGTTAATAGTGAAAATAAAAATATTAAAAAGCTCTTTACAATGGATGATATTTATGGTATCGCTGTAGACAGTGATGGGAAATTTATTTATGGATATAAAAATGGCATTGTCCGATTAAAGCCCAAAAGACTTTAAATGTTACACAAAGATTAAATTTTTATTGTAAAGTTTCTAAAAAAATATATATTTTATTAAGGACTAGATGTAGCGCGAGCGTAGCCGCGGATTCCGCTAGTAATAAATATGACCTATATTATTCAGTGATAATATAGGTTTCCACTGGAAAAAGAATTTTTGAAATCAGTCCAGTAGTTTTTGAGTTAATTCGCTACATACAAAAATACCTTTTTATAATATTAGTGTAAAAATATATTTATAGAATTAAAAATTAATTTTATTTTATTTTATTTATTCGTTATAATAAATTTTAAGTTTATTTGGAAATTATTGTTTAACATACTAACAATTTATATTAATTTCATTACAGTAACTGAAATTATTGTCAATTAATCAATTTCAATATCATGTAATGTTCTATATGATATATATGTGTGCATGTATATGTTCGTCTATATCTTATAACAGTTCAATTAATAATAGTTAATTAAAAGGTATAATTACACACTGTAATTGAATTATTATTGGGTGTATGTAGAGGAAGTTGATCATGGAGCTTAGACGAGATATATAAGTAAGCATTTAGCCTTTTGTATTTCCCGCTGCTGGGCTTGCCAAGTACGACTAGGACTTCATGTCTTATCGGCAAACTTCATAATATGTCTTACAAAAGCTTGGTTTTCTCAGATATGTAGTTTTTTCAACACGATTATTACTTACCCGCATTTTAATGTTTTCTTTCACCGTAAGATAAGTAGTTATTTTGTTGAAAATGATTAGCATATTAAAATATCAGAGGGGCAAAACCGAAATTTGTACTCGTTTCATTCGTTTGCCCAAGTTAGCGCGTAGCAACTGGGCTATCGTATAGACATGGTAACGTCGAATGTATTGATTTAGATTTTTTTGTTTCTTCCAAAGTTTTTGCATCCTTGACGCAAAGTGAAACTATTAAACACTCTTACAATATTGCTGAACAATTTGTTTAATCACAAACAGTTATTTTATATTTTTTACTTAAAATAAAATCTTATTTATAAGATCTTTATAATCTTTAGATTAATGTGGAACTTTAGTTTTGCTGATTCTTTTAAGCTGTGGAAGGGCCACCTCTTTATGATCACAAAGGTCCTATTTGGGCGCGCTGCGTGAAATATGATCCTATAAATTACTATAATATTATCGGACAAAGTCAATTCTATACCGCCCGCTCTTGGCCACTTCATTATTTATATTTATCATAGACTAGTTATCATAGCTTCTTTCTATCAGATTAGAAATCGACTACAACATTAATAAAATCCCAGCTGCTTCCTATTTTAACATTTTCTTATGATTATGTGATGTATGTAAATTGAAATTATAACTTTATAGAAATTAGTTAGATTTTTATTGTAGTATTCATATGAAAAAATAAAACACATTTTTTAAAATATATCATATTATATGACGAACAAAGAAAAGTTTTTTTTTCACCATTAAAAATATACATATTTTTAAATAACACAAACACTAAATTAACAAACATATTTTTCTTACATTATTATAATAAATGCAGTAAATAATAATTAATACTAATAAATATGTGAGAATGATAACATTCATAACCTTTCTAAAGGCAAACAAGATATGTAATTGTTCATACTTACATATTATATGTCCAAACGACATCAAGCCAGCTAAGTTACAAGATGTTACATTGCAGTTTTTTACGGGAATACATAGTAAGTAAAATACGTTATATTTTTTATTAAACATTATTTTTTCATTTTTGCAATTGTTAAATTAAAAATCAATTTATAATGACAATAATTATTTCATTAAAAAGCAAAATTGATACTTATATTTTCAATAACTCCATGAATTATTTGATCAATTATTTCTTTAATTTTACGAGCGTATTATTATAAAATACAAAATTTTGATAAATAATTTCAATCGTTAGATTATTGTGTTTCAGTTGCGTTTTTTTATTTCAGATGAAGATAATTATTTTGTTGTTTTTCATTGCTTATATTGAGGCACGAGCCGTCAATGATAATTGCGATGGAATGGTCGTCCATAATATAAACCATCAAAAAGAAATACTAAAAGATGCTGTAATTAGTCCATATCAGCTGGCAATCGATTACAACACTAACTATTTATTTTTTAGTTATTCAACGCGGGAAATCAATTCATTATTCGAATCAGCGTGTATAAATCTCAAGACCAATGAGTTCCAAATTATAGAAGGTATTAATGGTGGATTTGCAAATGCAGTTGACAATAAAGCTAATGTAGTGTATTTAGGAGGCAACGACGGAATTTATAAATTTGATTATAATACCAAGAAAGCTACACATATTGATGGAACATCCCATAATATTTGGCAAATGTTCTTTAAAAAAGATCTCTATTATTCAACCTATCCAGAAGAACAAGTTTATGTGTACAAAGACAATCAGTCGCAGCGAGTTTCTCAATTGGTCGAAACAAAGGGAATGTTGGTCGCTCTTGACAATGATGATAACATATATTTCTCAAACTCTTCAGGGCTGTTTGTTTACAAAAAAGTTAAAGATTATACCTTTTACTTAGGTGATTATAATTTAAATAGTATAACGTCAGATATAAATGGCAACTTATTTTTCTCAACACCTTCTGGCATATATTCTATTGACAGTGAAAACAAAAAAATAGAAAACCTAGCTTCAATAGAAAACATTTACGGAGTAGCCGTAGAAAGCGACGGTAATATTATTTATGCGTCAGATACAAGTATCATTCGGTTAAAACCAACAAAAACAAAATGTGTTAATTCAATGAAATAGAGTTCTGAATCTACTTATTAAAGAAGCTTTTTATGTTATTTATATTTCATGTAATCAAGGAATGAAATAAAATTGTATGAAAAATTTATTATTAAAATATTTTCTAGTACATTTAGAATTTCACTTTTATTAATTTTTATATGAAGGAAAAAATAAATTGTAAAAATTGAGTTCAAAAGGTTTTTGTGTGATGCTGGCTGTATATATAATAGGTTTTATCATGACAAGAGGTCATGATATCCATTTATGATTTTTTTGTGAACAAAAATAATTGATTTGTAATGTAAACAAGCAATGATTGACATTTTAAGCAAAAAAATATTTTAATTATAAATAAGGCGGCAATAGGTTTCCATGTAATTGAGTTTCCAGAAATGTAATAGATAATAGTAAAAAGTACGTGAGCTGAAAATAAACTGTAATAATGGGACCCGCTTTGTAGACGAACGCGAGTCATTGACTTCATTCTTTAAAACTGTCTTTCTTTGATAAATTGTAAAGTTAATACATTTCAATTACTGAATTTACTCGAATGTTAAAACATGTAGCAAACAGAAAGTACAAGTGTTATTTATTTAGCGGCATTGATTAAGAGAATTCGTTTAATATAACGATGTAGATATGGGTCAAATGACCCACTTGCATATCTATGAACGAGTATATTAAACACAGAATGATAAATAATAATAATAATAAAGGATACTTGTGTAATAATATTGTCGTATATACATGTACACCACGCACTCTTAGACAATAATTATTGTAGATTTATTTACTTGTGCATATGGTGGATAGTATGCATAATATTAAAAATGTTATTAAAACTTTGCTAAACACATTTGAGAGCAATTTTTTTGGAAGGAATTTTAAATAAATAAGGAAAACAAAATTATTAAATAAGGAAAATAATAATTAAATATACCTATTACCACATAACAAATTTTGAGACTAGATTCGCGATTTAGCCTAAGCTTATTTCATTTAGTGAAGAATGACGTTTTATTGCTCGTAAACTTGCAGCTCAGAGCTTGATATAATAACATCGCTACGTGATAACAAGGAATATTAGGTCTCAGTGGAGGCGTCTCCTTTCTTTCTCAAGATTTTCTTAAACTAGGTACTACAATATTGTATTTTATAATACTAATATTACATGTACGTAAAACTTTTTAAAGATGAAATATAAACATTTATAAAAAAATTTAGTCCCAGAAATCCAGACGTTATAAGATCGTGAAAACAGAAAAACCTGTATTAACGGAGAAATTCCTATCATAATATAATTTTTATTTATTTATTAGGTTTTTTAATAATGATATTTTAATTATCATAAATCATTGATTTTCTAAACATAATTATTTTAGAACTCAATCTTCTTTGTCTTTAGACTCAATAATCTATATTTCTTCTACAGTGTAAAAATATTTGTGCAAAAAATAATGATGTATTGTTGGGGGATCTAATTGTCTATTCTGATGTGATCGAAAGCTCCTTAGAGGTATCTGAAATTAGCAGACTACCTAACTTCACTCTGTGGAAAACTATATCAATGAGTAATGGCCTATATAGATTTAGAGGCCTCCTCATACTGGCACCGACTTATAAAACTTCCAACACCTTTTCATCAATCAGTTCTTTTTCGTTTTTTCAATATTTTATTGGATACTTTAAGGTAAATCCTATTCAATAAACACAATTATCCAAATTAAACTACACTTTAAAAATATTAATGGTCGAAAATCACCATGAACATCTCCTATTTTCTAAATTTTGGTTGATAACTATTTGTTGATAAATGACGGAGTCCTATGGTAACTGATATTAAAAAATAATTGGATTGAGAAAAGACAGGTTTTTCAAGTCGGTTGAATGTAATATTTCAGTAGATTTGTTAGAAAAAAGATTATGAGGTATAAACAGTTATTAATACCGAGGTTTCCATACCATGAAACAAGTTTTTATGACATTTTATTCGACGTAACCACACGGTTTGTTAATTTTTCCCTTTATATGGGCTATTACGGTAGGAAAGTTTCTGAGTTTAGGGTTTTAATCCCTTGCGAGTGAAAAATATGTGGTATAAACGGCCGTATCTTTTAATTGCGTTGAGGTTTGATTATTTTACTGCTCTAAGATATTGCATAATTGAGTATTCACAGTTAATTCTAACTTAGTACATTCACGCATTCCTGAGAAAAAGGGCTTGATAGATAGACAGACAGACGGACAACGAAGTGAGGGTTTTTTTTACTTTTTAGATCCTTAGTCGAAATTGTTTAAAATAGAAGGGTTTAGACATAAAAAGTGTTTTATATATTTTTTTCATTTATGTTAATTTAAAATAATTAACACCTTTATTATGTTTTGTGTGTTGACAACACTTAAATGTAAAAAGTTACTTGAAATAAAAATAAAAATACAATGGTCATTTTGTTTTTATTACAGCGGAGCACAATTAGCAGTCGTTATTCATTTTGACTCGTTCTCCGCCTCTGGTTGCCGACGGCACTGATGAACGCGACTGTACTTGCCTTTGATTCACAGATATAAGAAGCTTTAGAAATCTGAAGCTTAAGTTATTACTTCAAATTAAAGATAATACATTCGAAATGACTTGTAATAATCCAACTGGAAGTAATGTAAATGAAATATAGAGTTATTAGAAATTGTGTGCGTACTGTTTCAAATACTATATTGTTCCTTTTGTGGGAACATAATATATTTTCATTTAGAGTGTACAAAACGAGAAGCGAAAACTATCTATAGATCTACCTAAGCAATACAAATGAACCTAACACTAACAGCAAAAACGAATATTCACGATATATAAATAGTATAGATATGTATCGATAGTATATCTTTATTAAATGTTAAATAATTTATGATATTTTAAAAACTTTCATTAAATTATTAACTTAAATATAAATTAAATTAAATATTATAAATTTAAATACTCATCATCAGCCCTTTTTAATGTCCCACTGCTAGGCACGGGCCTCCCTCAGTACGAGGGGGATCAGGCCATAGTCCACCGCGCTGGCTTAGTGCGAGTTGGCGGACTTCACATGCCTTTCGAAAACTTGTTAGGTTTTCTCAGACATGCAGGTTTCCACACGATGTTTTCCTTCATCGTAAGACAAGTGGTAATCATGATATAAATGATTCGCACATGAAAATATCAGAGGTGCGAGACCCAGATTTGAACCCGCATCACTCGGTTATCCAAGCGACGCGTTACCGCTGGGCTACCACTGTCTCTACATTTAAATAAGTTAAATTAAATTATGAATTAAAATTACACTTTACTGGCACTAGCATACAGCACAGCAAAAAGAATTACTAAGTTAGTATATAATAATGTAAGTGTACGTATGTACGTTGTAACAAGGCGTTGAACCCAATCACCGTCCGCGTTGTTTTAGCAAATGAATAATGCGGTAAGCTGTGATGACTATTTTTGACGACCAACTGGCGTAGTGAAATGTACATTTGACTTCTAGTCAGCCTTGCACCCCATATACTCGTCTGAATAGATTTTTCGTGTTATATCATAAGTCTCAGGTTATAAATACAGATTTATAATATTAATATAATATGACATACTATGTTCCTCATGTCTGTCTGGAACTGCAATCTCGTAGTGATTTATGTTTAGTTCGCATTACAATATTAAAAATATCCATTTAAGATACAAATTTAAAAATATAACTAGTACATAATAAGGTGCATTTAAAAGCACTTGCATTTTAATAGTATAACTACCACCTTTAAAAATATGTAAATTATGCACTTTGCAACACTTTACAGAATACAGACGAACATGTGGCAACAAGGCAACACTGTAGCATGATTTTCGGGGAGAGCACTCGACGCCATTACAATTCATTAGGACCCGCCCAGGCGGGTACAATTCCAGAGTGATACTCTATTTTAGCTCCCTTTAGTCCCTTAATGACAAAAGTTCTTTCATAATTTTGGCTTATACCTCCCTTTTCGTCACTGAAAAGTATATTTAGCGTTCTCATTTTAATTTTTAAGTAAGATATGTCAAGATATACTTGCTTGCAAAACAATTTAATATAAAGTTTTTGGGTTTATTGTAAAAGTTTTCATAAAATATTATCTTTTTGTGAAAAAAACAAGTAATAAGTAAAGACCATTTTCTAATATATTATTTACGTATACGCCACATCTATTATATCAATTCTGCGTAATTCTCAAAATAAATCTAAATGAAATATTTCCATACATAATATTTGTTATTTACTATAGCAAAATCCCGTTTGCGCATCTTTTGTAGAGAACGGCTGTCAAATCCAATTGTTTGCATCCGACTCTGTTGTGACTTCCTATGTAAAGGGAAATCCTGAAAATGTTTTGCTTTCAGGACGCTACTACCATCTCTTAACATTGCTGCTCCATTTTTTCTAAACGGAGTAGATCTAAATAAAATATATGAACGTAAACTCTATATAAAGTATTTTATAATTTTTGAAGAAAGTCTGTTATTTTTAATATTTCATATTTTTATTTTATACGTTAAGTTTATTTGTGTTTCAATTATATAATTGAAATGTGCCTATATTTTTCCTAGTTAAATAAGCTACCCAACAGTTATTATTTAAATCATCTATATAAATATTGTAAAGATCCCATTTGAATATTTTTTTCGTTTGATAGTCAATTTATTGAGGAGGATATATTATCGTCATACCCATCGAAGCGAGAATGAACCACTAACTGATAAATAAGTTGAAGTGTTAGTCAATGACACAAAAATAAACAAATTTAATATATTTATTCTTAAGGAATACCTACTTTTGTATTATTTAAAAACTATCTGTTCCTATTATTTCATTTCTACAACGATTTAACAAGACTCAATGGTGAATTTTGCAGGCCATAAAATTTTTTGATGATTACAAAGGACAGGGATTCCCGTGAGATACTGGATAGTAAAAAGCGTCTTAACCGATTTTCCAGGACTTTTATAAGCGGTTGGAGGATTTAGCTATGATACTGTAGAGTACCATTATATACTATTATAATCGCAACAAGCGAATAGAATGGGAGAAAATTATTTTTTTATTTATGTACTTAATTAATTGAATGACTTTCAATAAAAATAGTTAAAATAAATAATATTCAATAGTGCATTTATATTATTTAATTAAATTGTTCATTTAATCCTGACATTAAATAACAATAATTTTATTTAACAATATAAATTGTAAAGTTAGTATAAAAAATACTATTTTAAAAAGTTCAGTGTATAGTCTATTTTTCCTTACGTGTCCTAAATGGTAAACAAACACTGCCTTGAACGAAAATCACTTATTTTCGGAAAATCCCGCATTTTAGATTATATGTTATTATTTATAACTATTTTAGAAACACACACACTATGAATTACACTAATAAAAGCTGTTTATTTATGATTGAACACATTATTTTTGCTAAAATTGAAATTTTAACAGAACCAAATTCTACAGATAAAATATGAACACAACATTTTGACGTTTCGATACGCTACTTTGTCTTTGAATCATAGAGATGTAACATGTAAAATTATTTGGCGAGATTGGAAACTGAACTTTTAAAAAAATAACAATATTTGTAAATTACTAAGTACGACATTTTTCTTGAAATTTTATTAGGTTTTAAAATAGGGTGTCGTCTGACTAGAATATAGAAGATTTTTAATTGCTTTTAACCAACTTATGTTGGAATACCACTCAGAATAAAAGACTCACTTATCACTTTTTGTTTATTAACACACATAAATGATTATACTTTTACAAATAATACACAATAATCGAAATATCACACCGGGGCATAGCTCATGCTATCACCGTGGTCGTTAACGTACTGCCCTCTGATTGACACCTCTCCTATATTTATAGTAATCAAAAGTGACAGCTGTCAATGTTTCCATTAGCTGTGTTGCATCGATGTTAACTTTTATTATTGCTCTGTAAATTCAAATAATATTATTAAAGAAATGTAAAAACTGTGAAGACTATGCTTACACATATTAATAAAATTAATAAATAATTATTAATTCATAAATTATTTCTTTCTTATTAGTACAGATTATATTAAACATTGATATTTAAATTTAAAAAAATGTACAGATTATAAAGGGTATGCTAACAGACGGCCGTCCTGTGAACGGAATGTCCCCATTCCGGCTCGGCCATCCGAAAAGAAAGCAAAAAAAAAAAAAAATGAAACATAATAATGTAAGATAAATCAAACATAATAAAACAGAATAACATAATATAACTCAACAAGAGAAGTAATATAAACAATAAGAATTATATAACAATTCCTGCTTTCTCATTAGTAGATTTAAATCATGATATAGAATTTTGATTTTGATGTACTGTGCACTCTCAGATGATTGACGCAGCTGGAATTTTACTGGGACACCGTAATATTCAGTGATACATATAGTGATATATTAAAAAGATGTCGTTGCAATGTATGACAGCATAATTCACTTGTCAGTATTTAACAATTTATTCGGCGGAATGTCTCACTTCTTATAACTTAAACGATTATCACCCCATATAGACATAGGAAAGTTTTACTTAGTTATTTCTAGTGATCGCCGCATACAGCGGCATATTTCACTTATTGATTTTAATAATCATTATCGGTTAAGCAGCACACCTCATTGAGAGCTCACAGAGAGCATGTCTCACTTATAATTAGTGATCACTGCATTCAGCAGAATGTCTCACTTAAATCTTTCGTGATCACTGCATATAGCAGCATGTCTTACTTAAATCTTTCGTGATCACTGCATATAGCAGCATGTCTCACTTAAATCTTTCGGGATCACTGCATTCAGCAGAATGTCTCACTTAAATCTTTCGTGATCACTGCATTCAGCAGAATGTCTCACTTAAATCTTTCGTGATCACTGCATATAGCAGAATGTCTCACTTAAATCTTTCGTGATCACTGCATATAGCAGAATGTCTCACTTAAATCTTTCGTGATAACTGCATTTAGCAGAATGTCTCACTTAAATCTTTCGTGATCACTGCATATAGCAGAATGTCTCACTTATAATTAGTGATCACTGCATTCAGCAGAATGTCTCACTTCATATGACCTAGAGTTTAAACAACTGATCACCCCATTTATGGGCAAATTTCACACAATTATTCCTAGTAATCACTGCATACAGCGGCATATTTCACTTATAATTACATATATATATGATAGACATAAAAAGCATCGTATCTGTGTAGTTAAGTATAATATACCATTTACACATAATTATTCCCATCTGCGTTATTCCATACGCATGGCAGCATCATCAGGGCATCGGTTGGTTATGATACCACTAGTCGATAGGGAGGACCTTTTTTCTTCCGCTAACATAACATGACCCTTTACGATATTATAAAGGGTTCAAAGTCCCTTTTTTTTTGATTTCGTTAAAATATATATAAATTCAGGGAACCCTTAGTTTTCGATATCAATATCGTCTCTCGTTTTTGATCTATCTTTCTATTATCACTTTTGAATGATAAAGTAAATGATATCTTTTGAACGCATTCGCGTAGTAAACTTTTGTATTATATTTTATATTTTTGTTATAAACTTTTGTATTTAGGTTTTGTAACCCCGTCAGTACTAATAATTTTTATTTCAACAACAATGATTTGTAATCAGAACGATCATTGAGAGCAAATATTTTTTTCATGTTATTGTTGATTACATGTTCATTCTTTTAAAGCAGTCTGACTTTTCTCAGTGTTCGTAACAACAATCTGTCCTGTTGTTGTTTTGGAATTTTCTGAACAATCTTGAGTGATGTTTAGGATAGGTGCCTCTTCCAGACTCACGATTTTACGGTCGAAAACTATTTTGGATGTACTATTTAGTAATCTCCGTTAGTGTTATTAAAACTCCACTGCACTTTGTTTGGGTGATTGTCTCAAACCTTTTCGTCCAAACTTTGATTGGATTACTGGGATGCCGCTTGTGATTCCAATATACGAGAAGTTCAGTTATATCTCTCTATTTATCTATTTGTTCAGGGGGTTGCGACAGCGTTCACAACATGTTTGGTTTCAATTTCTTTTACATATGTATTTTTAAGTATTGACAACGTAAGACTAATTCCTCTTTCTAAGTATCCTCTCTTCTAATTGTATATCTTTCAAAATGTTTAAGTTGTCTTGCTTTAAGATTCCGAAGAGTTTTAATGAATATAAATACGCTAAGTCCATCAATTATTCTCAAAATATACATATTTCCACTTTCATCTATAAGAAATTGTTCTACATGGTCCATTGTAAAGTGAGAAACGGAACTGTGTTAGCTTTATGTTTGGATGCAAAAATATTTTCCATTGTAGACGATTTGTTGTATGTGCAACTGAAGCATGCGGATACATAGTATTCTTGTACAAATATACTCATTTTAGGACAGAAAACTTTACCTAAAGTTATATCAATCCTATCGCGATGTCCTGATTCATTGTGGCTATAGTAAAGAAAACCTATTTCAATTTATTCATATATTTATTCTTTTATCCTTTATGATATTTATTTATTATAATAAGATAACTGTAAGTATTTGCACCGCTTGTAACTATTCGGTATTTGTAACTCATTATACGTGTATCTTCGGAATGTTCACAGTTTGTGACTTGAAGGCATTCGTTCGGCAGCCCAAAGCATACACATGTAATGCCATGCAGACTGCGCATCAACAACAAAATATGTACGAAACTTCCTTACTGAGAGAACTTCCTTGGTTGTCTTTTTGCTGTAGTATGCAACAGGTTTTAATAGGGTTTTCCCATCGGGTCTCTGCATGAAAATATCACCCACACATAGTTTTACTTGCGTAACATTGCGCTTCTGCAATGTACTTCGGATAATGCAGCGCTGCGATGAATGTCATCCCAATTTCGAAGATGGATTTGAAGACTAATAAGTCTTCATAAGATTCGTAAATAGTTTTGCTATGCTAGCAATCCAGAGATAAATCTCCAAGAAAATGTACTAACTATACAAACTACCTCAATTGGTAAAACTAATTCATAGGTGTAGCAATTTAGGATACAGCATTCGCCTTCTTACTACCCAGTCGTAATACTTCCTTCATATACCAAGTGGTCGGGCTGTTTCTTTGTCAGTGGCAGAAGCAGGAGATAGAAGGCTACCCATCTATCGAATTGCCAAATCATACCTATCTTTTCCGAGGAGTTCATTTATTATATACACAGCTGGTGCATAACAAACATCAGCGTAAATTCATAGTGCTCTTCTGGCGTCACAAGTGCTGTTAAGTGCTCTTCTGACTTGCATATTTGATAATAACCGGATTAGGATCTAGACTGGTAATATAAACCTCACCACTGAGATAAACTAGCTAACAATCGTCTTTTAATGTTCTCTTGTTCAACCCCTGATAATCAGAACATAATCGGCGTTCACCTTTGTTCTTTTGAACTGGGACTATTGGGAAGCATATTTTATTATTTCATTTTTATAATTGGTATAGCTATTCATATATCTCTCGCTGTAGTCTATAAGGTTTGTAAACTACTGCCACTTCGTGCAATCCAATATGTATCTCAGTTATATTGATTTTTCTCGTTTCGTTCAGACTTAATGCCACACATTTTCTTAATTCGTTAAGTAAGTCCAACACCTATTGTTCTTGATATTTCGTTAGACTTTCTTCAATATGTAACTTTTCCGTTTATACTCGTAGGCTTGTCAGGATTCTTATCGAGATTCATTAGTCTCATCGTCAATTCAGTTGAAAGCCTTTTTAAAATATAATATTCTTGTACATAACATATGATCACAAGCTAAAAGTTTTCCTTTCTTTAACGAAAAGTACGCCAAGTAGTAATTAGTGTGTTTTCTCTCTTTAAATTATGTATTTTCCAGTAAATAAACATATCTAGTGTAGTTTTCATCACTATCTTTACCGGTATGTGTCTCACGGCGATGAAGTGTGCATTATATTTATTCTATCCATTTCTGCCTCATCGGAGGACAAAATTAAACTAATATTTGTATATCTATTTTCATTCGTGATGTTTCTTATCTAAATAGCAAATTTATTTAAAAATGCATTCGGTAATACTAAACGGCCTCAATTTTAAACCTATATAAAATCCAGAGAAATATTGAGCTCGATTCTCGACCATTCCTAAGCGACGTAAACTCCCAGAGGCAAACCCTTTGATAAGTGCATTCATCCGTCTGTTCTACTGTGAGAGTCAATTGCTCAGAATAACCAATTTTTTTTTTTTTTTTTTTTTTTAATAGTGCACTGATTACCAGTATAATATTGTGTATGTATCTTATAAACCATCATCTTGGGTCGTGATACGCAGAACCTTGTTAACTGCATTATTGTCACTTTTTTTTTTAACGTTTAAGAGTGTCAGTCATTTCAGTGCGTTTGCAATATAATGAGCCAAGTGCCTTAATCTAATGCTCTTTTTTTTTGCCTCACTTGAAATTTTAGTGTAAATTCCTTGTTGTAATATTTCCTTTCCGCTTACATTACACGAGTTGACTAGACTGGATTTCTCACTTTTCTCTTTTTTTTGGCAATGGTACTGCACGTTGAGCTCAATCTCGTTAACTGAATCTCAACACTTAACTGGAACGGGTAACTCTTTATGCCTTGGCATTCTCTCTGAGTTTTCGATGTGATGAATGGCTTCTATCTTCGCATTATTATGAGCTACTTCACTTCTTCTTTGTATAATATTTCTTATCCATCTCCGATGAACGGACGCGTGATTCCCAACGTATTATGTATGTAACATATGCTACGTGGGCTTGTAGTTTTTTTCTTACTCTCTTTCTCTTGTGTTTATCATGCGTCACTTACGGCGTATAGCCGCTTTGCTAAGAGCCCAAAGTTTTACTGGTAGATATTGTCATTTATCAGTATATCGGTATTAATTATTTGAATTTCTTTGAATTTCAATGACTTTGAAACTATCTTTTCGGATTTTGTCGCGGATTTATTATGATTTTTGGTTCCCGACGTTTCGAATGCTTTACAGCAATCATGGTCACGGGAGAGACTAGGGTATTAGACGTCTCAGGTGGTTACATACTTGTTACAGACAGTGCCTACCCACAATTTTTACAAATATTCAAAATGATAGACTATAAAATTATACATTTCAATTCTAAACATTTAAGATTTTAAAATTTAAATTATATTATAAATATGGCAATATCATTAACTTATTTTTAACTACTATAATTATAATTATTATAATTTTCTAACATTTGTTAAAATAATATTAAGTAGTGTTGCTATTATTAAAATATGTATAATGTGTTATATTAAAATATAAATTATTAAAGCAATATTAAACTTTCATATATTATAATTTAAAGATTAATAGTTTAAAAACAACTTGTGTTTTGATTATTTTAAGTTAAATATTAAGCAACACCACTGCAAACTAAATCATTTTTTTTTTTTTTTTTTTTTTTTTTTTTTTTTTAAATTGAAAATATAATATTAAACAAATCTAACTATGCTCAATCCACATTCGATTGATTATAAAAGTTGATTATATAACATTATTATTCTTATCCGATTCCAATTTTCTTTGAATGTGATTTTTTTTTATAAGAAATAATTTATTAAGTTAAATTATCATAAAACAAATATTACAACTATAAAGAAAAACATTAAGCACAATATCATAAAATATATTATAGTAGTAAATTCATTATAGTGCAATCTATTCAATATAAATACTATTACTTTGAAAAATCCAATTGATAATAATAATAACATTTAATTTAGTCATGAATGTCTAAAGAAAATTTATAATTATTTTACTTAGGATATAAGACACGTTTAAATCCTTCAAATAAATGAAAAAAAACAACAGTAATGCTAATATTCTCAATTTATTTTGTTTAATATATTTATGATCATTAATATCATGATAATGATATTTTAAACCGATAATATAATTAAGAAAAAAAATATAAAATGAGGGTAGATTGACAAATGATGTTGAGTAAGGACAGTAACATTATGTAGATTAATAATTGTTATTTCAAAGTGAACATAAACTGATAAATATTTTACTTTGTCCGACTTCGTTTTTGTAAAATTTTTTTAAAATAACAAAGAGTACATACCAATGTGAGCTGATCCATCCCACTTCTGATTTGTTGGAATACCACTCAGAATAAAAGACTCACTTATCACTTTTTGTTTATTAACACACATAAATGATTATACTTTTACAAATAATACACAATAATCGAAATATCACACCGGGGCATAGCTCATGCTATCACCGTGGTCGTTAACGTACTGCCCTCTGATTGACACCTCTCCTATATTTATAGTAATCAAAAGTGACAGCTGTCAATGTTTCCATTAGCTGTGTTGCATCGATGTTAACTTTTATTATTGCTCTGTAAATTCAAATAATATTATTAAAGAAATGTAAAAACTGTGAAGACTATGCTTACACATATTAATAAAATTAATAAATAATTATTAATTCATAAATTATTTCTTTCTTATTAGTACAGATTATATTAAACATTGATATTTAAATTTAAAAAAATGTACAGATTATAAAGGGTATGCTAACACTTATAATAATAATAATAATAATATCCTTTATTGTACACCCAATAAAAAGACAAACAATATACAACAACAAGATTGGAATGCACAAGAGGCGGCCTTATCGCTGAAAGAGCGATCTCTTCCAGGCAACCTTAAGGTGTAGGAAATAGCACTAAGATAGAAGGGGCGCAATTTTAATAAAGAGATAATATGTATATATATATATACACACACATACATATATAATATAATATTCATATATACATATACATACATAATTATACATATAATACATAAATTGTATGTACTTATATACTGTATTAATATATATCTAAATAATGAACATATACAAAATATATACTAATAATAAGTTTATAAACTAGATCAACACAAATAACTATATATAACGACATAAAAGGCAAGAATTACGAATACATATCATAATCAAAAGTTAAAAAGATAAAAGGAAGAACTAGCCAAGAAAATAATTAATTATAGAGTAAAAAAGTAGTCCTTTAAAAGTTTTTTAAAAATCAATAGCGATTTCGCATTCCTAATATTTTGGGGAAGAGAGTTCCAAAGACGAGGAGCTGTGACAGAAAAGGAGTTACTATAGAAGGAAGAAGAGTGAGAAGGAAAAGGAAGGAAAAAAAAGAATAAAGTTATGATTGGAGCGAAGTAAGCGAGAATGTGAGTGACCGAGGAATGAAAAGCGCTCTTTGAGGTAAGGTGGGGTACATGGATCGAACAGAATACAGTAAAGAAGGTGAAGAATATGAGTATTTCTGCGAAGGCGGATAGGGAGCCACTTGAGCTTTTTTCGAAAATCAGAAACATGGTCATATTTGCGTAACCCAAATATAAACCGAATACAAAGGTTTTGAAGCCGCTCAAGTTTATTTAATTGCTCCTCAGTAATATCAAGGTAGCAGATATCAGCATAGTCAAGAATTGGTAAAAGGAGTGATTGTGCCAGCAAAATTTTGGTGGATATAGGTAAAAAGTTACGTAAACGCCGAAGGGATGCAACCGATGAAAACATCTTCCTACTCACCTCACTCACCTGCGGAACCCATGACATATTTTCATCCATAATAATGCCTAGATTTTTAACTGTTTTGCTGAAAGGAATAATAACGCCGTTCAAAACTATCGGAGGCAGAGCGATAAAGTTAATTTTGGAAATAAGTTTAGTACTGCCAATAATTATTACTTGGGTTTTAGACGGATTTAATTGCAGTCCAAACGACTCACTCCAGATGGTAATTTTTGACAAATTTTCATTGATATCATCAATAGCCGTATGCAATTCTGTAATTTTGGACTGACGATATATTTGCAAATCATCTGCGTAGAGGTGGTAGAGAGAAGAGATATGTTGACAGATCTTGCTAATAAAGATTGAAAATAAAAGAGGAGACAACACGCCACCCTGCGGAACACCAGCCTTGACTGGTAACCAGTCCGAATACGTATCTTCGACACGTATACGCTGACGGCGTTCACACAAGTAACTACGAAACCAGTCAACTACATCAGGAGATATGTTAAAAGAACTTAAGGAAGCAAGCAGAATATCGAAATCTACCGTACCAAACGCATTGCTAAAGTCTAACAATGCTAATATGGTGACTTTCTGCGCATCCATACCCTCGCGAATATCTTCAGTAATCTTAGCTAATGCAGTAGTCGTACTATGACCAGGACGGAAGCCAGATTGCAGAGGATTGTGAAGATTGTGATAACAAAGAAATTGAGTTAATTGAGTCTTTACAAGGCGCTCGAGGACTTTGGATAAAAAAGGAAGGATTGAGATAGGACGATAATCACTGTGATCAGCAGGATTGGACTTCTTAGGCAGCGGTATAATTTGAGCGTCTTTCCACGCAGAAGGAAATTCTTTAAAATCGATAGAATAATTAAGGATGTGAGTTATAACAGGGGATAGGATATCAAGGATTGGAATAATCATTTTACGACTAATACAATCAGCACCGACTGCATCAGACTTTATGGCGAGAATAGCCCTCTTAACATCACTTTCTGTAAATTGACTAAAGAAAAATTGCTGATTATTATTAGGAGAGGATGTAGCTGAAAGTTGACTAATAGTAGTTAACTTAGTAGCCTCATCAATGGCATTAGAAGAGGAGAAGTGCTTATTAAGCTCGTTTAAATTAGTATTTAGAGGATTTACGATGTGGCGAGCTTTTCCTACTCCTATGGACTAAAGAAAATTCCAAACTTTGGATGAGTCATTCTCCTCAACCACGGACTTATGGATATGGCGTCGTTGATTATCTCTACACACCCTATTGCATAGATTGCGAGCTTTTTTGTACTTGAGACGATTTTTATCGTTAGGATTCGCACTAAATTTCATCTTAGCTTGATTCTTCTTGTGTTGTAGACTTCTAATTTCATCGGTTAACCAGGGAGCAGGAAGATGCTTTATCCGAACCGGACGCAATGGAGCATGACGGTCATAAAGCTGAGTAAGAAGGGAATTAAAAACCATCATTTGCTCGTCAATAGTTACATCATTCATCGCTCCCAACCAATCAACCTGAGCTGCGTCATCACGGAGACGGTCAAAGTCTATTCCAC
This sequence comes from Boloria selene, assembly GCA_905231865.2. NCBI lineage: Eukaryota > Metazoa > Arthropoda > Insecta > Lepidoptera > Nymphalidae > Boloria > Boloria selene. Next base: position 7,931,193 of record HG993140.1, on the reverse strand, counting down.
CAAAATTTCGTAGCAGAAGAATTCTTGACTTAGCTTTAGGGGGCTTTATTTTATAAGACAAGTAAAGAAGATCATGATAGGAAAACGCCGAAGCAGGATATTGGCCATGTTTTTCAACATGGTCAATAGAAGAAACAAATATTAAATCAAGTAAAGATGGTAAGCAATTTGGAAAATTATGGGTTGCCGAAAGGGGGAGGATATTTAAATTTGCACCGCTCGCCACAGATTTCAAACGACAAGAGCGATAGTCGTCCTTGAGCAAACAGGTATTAAAGTCACCCATAATTATGGTATGGTTGTAAAGCGGTTTAAAACGCTCCAACAGGGTTTCAAATGACGAAAAGTAATCGATCGTAAGGCATGGATTATAGTATACTCCTAGCAGGATCTTAGTGTGCCCAAATACTACCTCAACGAACAGATGCTCTGGTCCGACATTTGATTGAAGTTGTGAGATATCAACAATGGAGAACGGAATATGGGAGCGCAGGTAAATAGCAACCCCGCCTCCTACACGACCAATACGATCATTACGTATCAGATGAAACCCTGGGAGAGAGTAGGAAGTCGAAGGTAAACAAGGCTTTAACCACGACTCTGATATTAATACCGCATGAATATTTTTGATGTCAAAAGAAGCTAAAAAATCGGGATAATGTGCAGGAATACTCTGTGCATTTATATGGACAATGTTGAAATTTTTTAGAACATCTAAGAAGGTAGAATTCAAAGTATCGCCCAGTGAAGGAATACTGGAAAAACTGTCGTTACTGCTCGATCCAAAGGATGAGGAAGAACAGGACAAAAAGGAGTCATTGCAATCACTACTATTACTTGCCATTTAAAATAAATTAAATAAACTATGTTATAAAAATAAATAAAATTATAGAATATAATAAATTTAGATTAAATAGTATATAAAAAATAATAATAATACCTAAACACCCGCCAGTTACAAGGAAGGAACCTTTACATAACACAAAAACATTTAAAATGTTCACTATTGCGCAAAAGAAATCCAACAAAAATAGAAAGTATGATGAAAAGAAAAAAGAAAATAAAAAGAAATATTACAGATTAAATAAAACAAACAAACGTAGTACGACACTAAAAATACTTAACTAAAAAAAAAAAAGCAAAACAAAATAAATTAAAATATAGTAATAATGATAAATAAATACTAATGTTAACAAAATAAAATATTATATAAACTAAAATAAATATACAGTCAAAATACAAGAAGTTAATGCAGAAAAACTAATTAAAGCAAGATGGCTTATAGTAATGACAGTGTCCACTGTCAATGCCATAGCCATGACATCAACAAGCTAAACTTCTATTATAATTTATAAAACTAACTACAAACTTGAAACTACTAAGTTATAAGTACATAATAATAATAATAAGTAATAACCGTCGTACAAAAAAACGAAAATAAAACATAAAACAAAATTATACAAATAAATATAGTACAGCATAAATATTACACTATAAACTAAAATAATAATTACTATAAGTGGACATTGTTAAAAATAAACTGTAAATGTAAGAAAATCACACTTTCTTAGCTATACGTTTTCCGCGCTGGACGACCACTTTACTTTCGGCGCTCTTAGAAACTACCTTGGTGTCCTGGATGGATTTTGTGCCAGGTGATTTTGCTGATGCCTCAGGAATACTAGGGAGACCCCCCATGCACTCAACTCGATGGCGCGACCCGTCAGGAGCAATAACATGAACAATGCCGTCGCGCGTCCAGCACTTACCGACTCCAAACCGACGCCTAGCTTCTAGGAACACATCGTGGCGATATTTTGTGAGGAATTCAGATTCAGTGATTCCAGTGCCTTTAAGCTTTGTTTTCGCAAACCACACACTATCACGAACCTGAATGTTGGTAAACTTTACCACTATAGGTCTTGGCTTATCACCTAACAAGCGTCCCAGACGATAAGAAGATGCAATATAGGCACTAGAAAAATTAGGGAGATCCAGATGGTCCCCCACTACACTGGTGATAACTGTTGTGGTGTCTTCATTCTTCTTTTCTTCTACACCATGGAAAAGAAGCATTTTGCGTCTCCGGCTCATTTCCAGCCTATCAACTTCCCGGGTTAATAGTTCTACTTGCTTTTGTAGGGAAGTTAACGCTGTGTGAATAAAACTCTTAAATGAGTTGAATTCTGCAGCTAAAGAAGTTACTGTTACCGGTGAGGATGTAGCACTGAGGTTCCTTTGGAATTCATCCATTCTAGTGTTAAACATATCAGCCATGGCAGTAATAGAGTCCTTGATAGCTTCCATTGTTATTGGTTTCTTTTAAGTTAAGTGTTATATGTGCAAATTGTAGAAAATTCTAAAGGATAATAACTTCTGGCAGGTATTTTAATATTACATACACATTTATATAACAATTAGATTACAGATATATTAATTATACCAATTTTAAATAAAGAGCTACGAAAACTGTTGTACACTTATTGACTACCCACATAAGAAAAAAAAAAAAAAAAAAAAAAAAAAAAAAAAAAAAAAAAAAAAAAAAAAAAAAAAAAAAAAATTAAATTATTTAAAAAAAAAAAAAAATACTGATTATTTATTTGTTATTGTAATTATTATTATTTCTTATCTTATTGCACTGTGTAATAAAATGGAGTGAAGGACTTCGCTCTCGGAGATCTTTCGATCGCTTATTTGCTTTTTTAGTTTAAAGTTTTAAAAATGACTTTATATTAAGACAAAAAGGAAAATAAAATTATTATTAGTAAGGAGGTCATATCTGAGTAATAAAATTATCAAATTAACTTGTCGTATTATTTCTACCCAATACTTTACGTTCACTGCATAAAAACCATTAAGTTCAGTCGTTGTCATTCATTCGTCATTGCCATCTCTATGAATTATCTCTGGTTACCTGTCCGCCATATTCGTTTACTATTTAGAGAAGTAAGAAAAAATAGACTAAGTATTAGTCCTTTACCTTTTACCTTTGATGTTGTCTTATATAAATTATTCCCAACAATGAACGACGTGCGAATGATTAGATACCACTTCTCTTACGGTGAAGATAAACAAAACATCATGAGTAAACCTGCGTGCTGAGTTCTCGCTTCTTCTAGCAAGTTTTTAATAAATTTATTTTATTTCCACGTAATGAAGGGATGCCCGTTTCCAGCAGAGGGCTGTATGCACATTTAACATTATGTATTTTATTTTGTTTTACTCTTTGTTTCAAAAGTAATACTTGTAATAATGGTTGCTATTGCGATGTGATTTGTTATGCTTAATATTTATTTGCTGAAAAGAACTAAGGTAAAACTATTTCTTTGAAAATATAAAAAAGAAAGTACTCTTAAGGTTTTTCATAAAAATATTATTATAACTAGTACACCCGACCCGTTTCGCTGAGCGTAAGTTAAATTAAATTAAACAGTTTTTTTATAATTTTCTAATAAAATAAGAATAGGCTGAGTTACCACTTATAACATTAGCTATCTGTGAGTGAAAATCCCGTCAAAATCGTCCAGCCGTTTCAGAGACAGACAGACACAAAAATCTTAAATACTTTTTATACCGTAAATACTTTCATTAGTACTTTGTAAAAAGCTGTGTATTTGAAATTAAAAATTGACACTTAAATTTTATTTATTTGTACTGATGTACTAATATAAATTAATAAGAAAGACAGTAAAGGATTCGAACGATTACCGACAAAAACATGTGATGCATCCATTTATAAATAAGGCGATATCAATTGTAAGTTGCAATAAAAACACCATCCTGCTATAAATTGTTAAAAATGCGAGTTGGTTGAGGGCTCCCTTAGGACGTATAACGTTAACAAATTGTCGCAATTTCCAATGTGTAACGTATTTCGATGGCAATTTTCTCGGTGATATGATGCTTGAGTGCCTTTAACGCTTGCATTACATTACGTTTCCATATCTTATGGCTATTATCATTACATACTTTTTCATACCCCTTTTATGATTTTAGATTGCTAAAAGTTATTATTTATAAAATCAGATGTCGTCTTCGCTTTTTCAAGCCTAATAACCCTTGTGTATAGATAAATATTATATTAAAAGTAACTACCCTATAAAACTATGAGATAATTAAACTATCACTACAACCTAAATCCCTGTAGGCAACACCGGCACCTACTATATCTATAACTACACAAAAACTAAGTCGGTGAAACCTTTCAAAAAAAAAAATAACACAATTTGAGATAAATTTTATCTATTTATTAATATAATAATATTAAATATAAAAAATCTTTCGTTTTAAGAACAAAATTATTACTATAATTTAAAATGAAAAAATACAGCAAATGTTTTAAAATAAACCAAATGCGCTCTTCAAAGATTTTTTTATCTGTACTGGAGGTTAAATAAAGGATAATGGGGTGAACATTTCATTTTCATTACACTGAAACACAATTCGCGGTCATTATTCACTTTGAGTCCTGCCCCGCCCAGGCTTGCTGCCGTCACTGATGGACGCGAGTTTACTAACCTTTGAAAGTAAACTTAGAAGCTTAGATATGTTTAGCCTTTGTGATGCAAATGATATAGACTTTAGGCACCTATTGCAGATAAAATGTTTGAAATGAATAATTAAAGTATCAAAATATATTAAATTAAATTCGAACATACTGAGTTTCTTAATTTGGGAAAATGTCAAATCAAATATCACATATCACACTTGAATCATTTCAAATATCACACTTGACAGATTACAGGGGGCGTACCATGAACTATTTGAAAACATTCTTATTTCAAGACTGTTTTATTTCAAGTTAACTATAAATCTTACTGTCCCTTGCTATAAGGACGTCATGGTACGAAAAGTCAAAGTAAGATTATAGTATTCATGCTATAAGAGTTCATAGTACGCCCCCAGATATTATATAGTGTACAAACTTAATGTATATTGCATGCAGCATTCTACATATGAGATGTATATGTATATACTTAATACATCTACATAGCACATATATACATAATATACATAATACACATCTTTTCAATCACTGCCAAATGTAGCGTAAATCGTAATTTCAGTCTGGAAAGGTGAAAGGTTTTATTCAATACTAGTTAATCCTTGCGGGCCGTACATCGTCTTCAATCTATTGTAGACTATTCAAATATAAATTGTATATTTTACTCAATTGATGTATAAATAATTATTACCTATGCGTATAATAAACTAAATGAAAAAGCAAGTTTTAGTGAAATTAAAGTACATATAGATATGCTGACACACTATCGTCATTTTAAGCGTCTAATTCAAATAGAGCACATATTATGTAGAATATTAAAACAAGTTTCATATAAATATATAATGTTTCGATATTGCTATGTACTACTAAGATATGTGATACTTAAATAAGATATACCTAACAAGAAACAATCTTAAAACGATTAGAGGTAAACACGACTATTTTCTTTTTGTTTGTGTTACAAAAACGATAGTCTTTCCACCTAACGATCTAGTTATTTCCTTTGGTAAAACTGTTTTAAATGGTAGAATACCTTGTATTTTACAAGTAAGTGTTTATCTTCTCTTTGAATTTGTCGATTGAGGATCTAGTTACCTTTAGATATTCAGAGACTTAAATAAAATTTTGTAAACAAACATGATTTAGCATTTATACAAAAAAGAAATACATAATATAAATATATTAACTATTAAGTTTTAACATGTTGTACATTTGGCAAATTCCGCAATACAATTAAATTTAACATGGGTAATTATATATTTAAAAGTATCTTCAACTAAATGAGTCAAAATTGAGTTTAATATTAATTAAGCTTACGCGTGCTTTAAAATATGATGATGCGGCTTAAAATAAGCTCCATGCTTCGTAATTTTTATTCGAAATATTCCTTCCTCGGTTTTTCAGTTGAAGTTATTATAGTACCTACTTTAAAATTTGGCATTCTTATCAATAAATTATGTTTGGGAGTAGGAAGGCCTAAAACTGTCATACAACATTTCACTGACGCTGAGGTGACTAAAGTATTGAATCGAAAGAAAATTTTATCTAACTTTGATATTCCATCGTCATGTCAAAAAATAAATTATCACCGTAAACTTATTAAAAGCTCCACTTCAACTTGAGTGAGAGAAGTCATCGAGGAACCATAAAAAGTTAAATTGCCTAAGTTTAAATTTACGGAGCTCTCAAACTCGTTTTGTTTTTCATTGGCATGTACTCATACAATTTAAATATTACATATAAAACTATTTATTGTACTGAATTGTCGATTCAGTAAAATAAATAGTTCCACTATTAAATAACGGATGTATAAGGAAATATCCAATAAAGGTAAATAATCTTGTATAGAAGATAGAAGAAGAAGTAGAAGAAGAAGTCAATGTTATTAAAAAGTTTTTGTGTATGTGTTGTGCAACATGTAAGCTAATCTTTGAAACGTTCAAATCCCTTAAGTCGTCACACCATGAAGCAGTAAGGAACATATTCACTTGATCAATATTCTTACAAACAAATATTATTAATACAAAATTAACATATATATACACAATTAGAGTAAAATATCAATATTTTTAATTTACTTATAATCTTATAATAATCAACTATTAACTTGCACTACACCAACATACATGAATTGATGATATTTTAGCGAGTTAGCGAAAAACTTAGCAATTAATCATTCTGATGGAATAGTATTAATTAAAGGAAGAACATAATTTATTCCTCAAGATTGATAATATTAACTCAAATTAATAATTATATTGTTCTTTATATTCGTGTAAGTGTGTATATATTGATAGTACGTTGATACTATACTTTTGGTTTCATGAAGTTATATAGAATCCACATAACTATTTAGGTTTACAATTTTTAAATTCTTTGATATAAAAAGTCAAATGCTTATTTAAAAATTAAACATCAAATGTTTTTAGAACTTTAATGCAATACTTTCTCTGTTTCACTTACCGTTCCGCACGTTAAAGCGTTTAGAGGCGATCTGCAACATTAATCGAGGAACTCTGTTGAAGTTTAATGCCAAAGGCAGTATCGAATGCAGAATACCTGGCTTTCTAAAACGTTGGCGAGAAATTTACTATTATTTACTACTATCGTGCTGTATATTGGCCGGGACATTTACTATTACGCATAAATTAGATAGGGAGGCTCTTCTGACCCTTTTTAGACACTCTTTCGAAAAAATTATCACAGTGGGCCTAACACTCAACTATAAAGCTACTAAAAATATACACGTTCAAGTCCTGTATTATCATACTTAAGTAAAATTGTTTTTAATATTTATTTTTTTATTGAATTTATAATAATTTTCATACACATACAACATAATATTATGTATAAAGGGCGCATGAAAATCCGTATTTCGATAAATTCTATTAAGGTTAAAGTATTTTCTAGTTCATAATATTACAATTTATTTTTAGCTGTAGTTGTTAGTTAGTTTTATATGTTAATTTACTTGGCTTATTCCAACTGAAACAACTGAAATAAAAAAAATGCACAGTAGGTATTCTAGTACTATACACAAAAATCGTTTCATCAAACATTTTTATTTACACTAATATTATAAAGAGGATAAACTCAAAAACTACTGCACAGATTTCAAAAATTCTTTTGCCTTTAGAAATCTACATTGTCACTGAGTGAGTAACAGTATTACTATCGGAACCTGCGGCTTCGCTCGCGCTACACATGCAATAGTTCTTTAAAATTAACGTCATTTTTTTGTTAACCTTAGAATGTCAGTGTGTATTTTAATGGGGTTAATACCTACCTACCTACCTACTTAGTTCAGTTCTGACATCAGTCATGCGGCCTATAAAATATTATGTTACATTTTTCAATGGAAATATTGTTTACTTTTGTGCTGAGCAAATGTCAGTTTTCACTCCATACGTCAGGATGAACGATCAATTTCCATGTGTCGAGCCTCGGGAAATGAAAGGCCAGTTCGATAAATTATCAGATGCACGCATTTCGATATTTGAATCTCAATGCGCTTCTATTAGTTCTGCTACGAAGGCTTACATAATAATTCAAGTTACATAGGTAGCTATTAATCTATTTTGTTGCACCAAAATATTATATAAACGAAGATAAACACAATTTGAATTTAAATTTATTGAAATATAACCTAGATACTTATTAGTCATTAAAAAGACTTTTAGGGCTTATGTTTAAAACATTAAACCGCCAAAAGCCGCATTTTCTCATATTCAGCCCTTAAACAGGTAAAATGAGGGTTGAAAGGTGTACGAAATACCTATGTTCTTGCATATAGCGATAATAAACTACATTAACAGGACTTCAGTACGAATATTATGCTTATAGCTTTTAGAGGTGTCAATTAAGGACGAAAGAAGGTATTTCGAAAACACCACATTATTAAACGCAACAATATCTAATTGAAGCCAAAGCAAAAGTTTGATTCTGGTAGTTAATAGAAAATTGAAACCCATAAGGGATTACTATTTTAATATAAATTATTTAAAATAATAAGTCGGCCTTGGTCTAGTAGCGGGCATGTGTAGAGTGGAGGTCCCGTGCCCAGCTTTGGGACTTTAAATAGGGTTGATTATATGATATAAATAATAATTGACTTGTATAATAAATACGTGAGGCACCTATCCATGCTATCACTTTTATTATAAAGTTGCAACTATATTTCATTTTAACGTGTACCATGTAACCATACACCGATAAATCAGTCCTCTGACATCAGTTATACGTTATTGGTATGAAGTGACGCAATACATATTATGATGCATTCAACTATTTACTTGGAGAAGCATAACCGCTTCAGCCTTCATGTGACAATATTATAAAGCTAGGCAAAATTTAATTGATATGGAATTGTTAAAGATATTGGCTCAGTAGGAATCTATTACTCTAATACGCACAATGTCATGTTTTTTATCTAAAATATAAATAATTTTTAAAATCCTGAGTCGTCAGCCTTTACATGGGACATATTTGGAGTGACAAATAGTCTAAAAATCATTAAAAAAATTCGCGTATTGACATTTGTATTAGCCCCTTTAACCTTTTCCCCAATAGTAACCCAGCACATGCAGGAATATATCCTTAATAAGGTAACTTTAAAGCGATGTTTACTAGATTATTGTAAAAGCCGACAAATGAAATATTAAATAAGAACAAAATTGATGCATTTTTATTATTGGAATTAAGAAAAAAACATATTTATTTTAATAAGTATAATATTCGACATAAGCTTAGTAACTTTAAATATGTCCATTATTATGCAGATGGCGACACGCTATAAACCCTTTTACCCTTAACGACTCAGTCCCCAAACGTGGATCTATAAAGTTATAATTCATTCATATTTCATTTTCCTTTTCACTTAGGAACTTAGGATTATTTCTTCTTTTATAATAATATTATTTGTCCAACTTGTACCGGAATTGTCTTGAGATGTACGAGTTCAAATCGCCTAGTAGTACGAGTTTTTCTTTCTCCCTAAATATACAACTTTATATTTTGCGTGACAGACACTTGATGAATATTCAATGTAATATTCAATTATCAATACTTGTGTATTTGGCCAGAAGTCGTACATGCAATGCCTCTGTGTAATAACAATTTAGACGCTCTGTTACACAGTGATGAAAGATGCATAGCGTTCAGAAGTTATGGTGGAATAAAGAAACTCACAAACATAGTAGGTACTTACATACATACGTACATACATTGACCCTGAAAACATAACATTCCTTTATTTGGGCAATTGTGTAAAAACAAACATTGCCTAGTGCCTGTGTGTAGTGCCAATCAGCCTAAACAGATTTTTATCACAGTGATTGCAAGAAAATTGTATTTTACTAATATATTATTTTATAAAATATATGTTTATGGTTAATATTTTTATTAACCTTGTGATATCGAGGATAAAATACGTAAAATCTACTTTGATAGTCTTATCACAAGAGCGGAACCCCTTTTACAACATTAATTGGGTTAACTGCTTAAAGTTCACATCGACCCTGTACCGGTTAGTTATAATATCTCAATTAGGCAGCTCCTTAAAAATTTGAAAATCATGTCACGAGTGTAGTTATATGGCTTGTTAATTATTTTTAATTACGAAATAGGTCCAGTAATGTTAGACTAATATGCTAATATTTAAATTCTTCAATAGTCAGATAGGTTTTGCAAGGTTTATATTTATATTTGTAGGTAAATAAGATTATTATATTTTATTTTTCCTACTATGGCAACGCACAGTGTACTAATGTATGTTGGCACATTATTAGAACAGCGCCATCTAGTTCCGTGGTAAGCTACGAGGCTTGTGTTACTGATACCAGATAGTTGATATATATACTACACATATTATATAAATTTTAAATACATACATATTATAAATACCTTTATGCTATATACAATATGGTTATGACTTTTATACAACTGTAAAATAAAATTAAGATTTTTAGCCATTAATTACATAGTAAAAAGTTTATGTTACTTTTACGACTGAAGAAAAGTACACACGTACATATATGATTTAAAAACAATAAAGGTAATAATAATAATGTTCTCCGACCAATTTTGGACCATGGCAGTGAATCTCATTGAGACTAGCCATTTGCGCAGGAGATATTGGCAATGGCACTCTCTATTCCTATCGCTCTCATACTTCGGTGGGTCGATTATTCGAGACGACCAGTGAGAGCTAAGGCGCAGGACGGCTTCACGTGCTCTCCAAAGCACGAGGGTGAAACACCACCTTTCCAACTGAGACTTACTAAACAGAAATACTCAATAACTAAATTTGGCCCAACCCTCGAACCCAGGACCTCTCGATGTGTGACCGTATATGCTAGCCACTACACCTAGGTAGGTACTTAATAATCACTACATAGTATAAAACAAAGTCGCCTTTTCTGTCCCTATATCCCTATGTGCGCTTAAATCTTTAAAACTACGTAACGGATTTTGATGCGGTTTTTTCCAATAGATAGAGTGATTCAAGAGGAAGGTTTATATGCATAGCTAGCGGATCCCGCGGCTTTGCCTGTGCTAAATCTAGGGAAGAGCCCGAGCGAAGCGAGGGCGAGTCGCTAGTAAGTAATATTTGACAATGTTTTCCCCAATATTAAATAAAAAATATAGTGACGATATTTTTAAATAAACTAAATTAAAAAGATATAGGAAAAGATTGGGAATAGCCTTGTTCGCTATACAACAGTTACTAATTTAACTCAGTAACATTAACATCTTACGGCAGCAGCATTTTTAAAGTTACTTTCTCAAACTCTAATCAAAGTTAACAATTTAATGAGCACTAGTTCCGCTTAACTAACTTCATGAATTCAACTTAAATCTACAAAGCGCTTTAACGTAACAAAGTTTTTTGGTTAACTATACACTTCGTTGAAGAGAGTGAAGTTTGCAGCTTGAATGGGCACAAAAATAAAAACTACATGTAAGCGCTGCCCATGTTGCAGTGGAGAAACATTCTACGATTTATTTATTATAACATTATTCCTATTCTATATATTTTATTGTTTCATAGAATATTATTTTTATTTGCATCTTTTCCTTGTTTCTTTCGCGACAGTTACTGTTTTTTTTAATTTTGGGAAAAGAATTAATGCATACCGCCAGAAGGTTATGTGGGACTCACCGATATATTAGGATAGCCTGCGCATTTAACCAAGACGCCCCAATGCAACGGCCCGCCAGGTCTGCCGAAGCATACAACTCAGATGGTTGCCAGACCACTCTGCAATCAGAGAAAGACCTCGAGTAACCCGTATGATACATCGCCCACCGAAGTGGACCAACTTCTTGTTTCCGTTACCGTTTCTTGGCTTCATGTCCAATTGGATTGCTTGACGCTACTGAGCTCACCCAGCACTACAAAGTGAACGTTGGGGGTCGTTACTGATACACCAAAGGATGTACATAAATTTTATTTACATATATAATCCCGTAGTGTGTGCTTATATAAAAATCTATTCTAGTATAATTTGCTTTATAGTTAAAAATAATTATTAAGTTTATTTAAGTTACGTATTAAGTTGGTTAAAAATCCTTTGGAAGTTGCTATTCGTGCTCTTATATTATATTACATTTTACCTTCTATATATTTTTCGTCTGCCATCAAAATTTGAATAGAAATACTAAAATAATATTTTTATTAATCTGAATTCAAATGCCAAAGCTTTGACGCTGTGACACAATTTTAGATAAGAGAAGAGGGAAACATAAATAGTTAAATAAATAAATAAGGGACTTTTAACTTTGAGAATGAATTCGGCATTAAAAAATCGTAGGAAATTATTATTTAATGTGACAATATCTTAATTTTGCTCAAAAATAATAATTATATTATGTAAGACATATAATTAGAAAATCCGCTTTTCACAAGAATTGTAATTAAACCCTGTTTCAAATTAATATAACCAGAACCATTAAATCACAAATTGTGATGGCCATTTATTATTGTTATAATAATAATTAATTATTGTAGTAACGTTTCAGCTTTTAATTAAACAGAATGTCTGAATATTATCTTTTAACATGTAGGTATAAGTTACTACTAGTTTTGTCCATTTTACACTAACTATTATCTATTAAAATAATGAGCATTGCTTTATGGAAATGTATGTTTTTAAATCCTAAGATTTATTAATATATATGTGGGATTTGTAAGATTAGTAGGTATACTTGAAATAATATTTTAATATTAAAAAAGATGTATGGTATGTTTTTAATAATAATGTAATGTATGAAAGATAAATATGTTGGAAAATAACATACAGCCCCATCTTTTCCATGGTACCAGATAGTTCGTACACATTATAAATATTAACACCTATGATTGGAGTACAAACATTGGTGCTCACATCACAAATGAATGCCCCCATCGGGACTCGAAACCATGCAGCAAACGGAGTCAAACGTGTTGTCGAGAATAATAAAAAAATGATTTTGTAATAATGGCGACCTAACACCATAACACATAACAAGTTGAATAGGTATGGTTCTTCGTCCTGTCCGAACAACCCGGATGAATCGTCATAGTGAGAATGAATTAATGGAATTACCGAAGATTTTTTAATGATAGCAAGTAAAGTAAGTAACGATTATAAATAACCCACATTTAATATTAGAAAAGGTAAAAATAATTGACTTTATATAATAAGCCATTTACGTACAACACAATATGTTCAGGCTTGGTGAATATACACATATATTGGGAGCTGAAATCGAAAGTAAAGCGAATCATACCTCCCGTCTTATTTTTTGTACTTTTGACTCCATTGTGCGTATCTTTTTTACAATTCAAAATTTTAAATTTTTCTGCCGTCATTGCTGGTCTATTGTTTACTTTTTAGACAATATTTAGGATCGATACATATATGTACATAATATATTGAGTGCATTGATGGATACCACTGTCACAAATAGCAGAGAACAAAGGTTCTATATAATTGATGAGCATTTGGTGAGTTTGCGCAAAACCGAATAGTAAGGCAGCTAGGGACCTAATAATTAGCAGTGATCAATCATTTTGAGCGAGTTGACGACAAAATGACGTAATTTTTATATCATCAAGGTGTAATATATTACGAAAACCTCTCTATGAGTTTCAATTATTATTATTAACGTTATATGCACTATAATTGTCTACTATACATAAAAATAAAAAATAGGCGAAAATTTACTCAAAAGAAAAGGAAAAATCTATATACTTATGAAATACATCATCAATAAAAGAAAAGATGGAAATGCAGTCCCAAATATCCTCTTAATATAAAGGACTATTCGACTTTTGGTATGGACTGGTGGCATCAATTTATTCGCCTATAATAAAACTTAAATTATAATTAGAAGACAATTTAATAAAGCAGAAAGGAACTAACTACCTAATCTATAAAAAGTTGATTATGTTTTAACTTTATAAAGTATTTTAAAGAAACTTCTGTCTTAAACACTACGTGAGTTTTAGGTATGATAAGATTAAATTTAAATTTAAATTAATGGCAACAATAAAAAAGTTTGGCTTCGTCTTCATCAAACATACATTTTAAGAAACAACTTTCAGCGTTTCTTTTTATAAAATAATAAATGTAATAATATTTTATTCATCAATAGCCATCGTGACTTTTTCATTCTACGTGACATCGCCCAACTGGCATTCCTAAAAGTAATCAACTAAGAATTGAATTAGAAGAAATGTTAAAGATTTTACAGAATTTTTTCACCGTCTTTAATTTAACTAAGAAAATGTTCCTTGCTTCCTCTTAAACTTCTTCGGAACAATGAATATTCGATTTTTGGTAAAAGTGTAAAGCTCTCACATCGCTGGATGAATATTAAACTTGAATAACAAGACTGAAAATGCGCTAGAAGTTTGATCTAGAAATGGAAATTGTAACACAGTTTTCCAGTGCAGTAGGAAACCTACGTATGGAGTACATAAAAAATATTATTGCTAATAATAATATCCTTCGTAGGTAATCATGTGACTACTATACTCTACTATTACCTTCTACCTAATCACTACATCTTATAAAACAAAGTTAGTCTGTCTGTCTTTAAACAATAAAATAAAAAAATGTAACTTTAACAAAAATGTTACTAAATTATTACTTAAAGGCAAACTGTTATTCGGTGGTAAGGAGTGTTAAAATTGAACATTATGAGTAAATACCAACATCTAACACGTAAAATACTTATCGTCGTGAGGTCGTTATATTCATTTCAAGTACCTAAGTATATTATAAATTAGTCCATTATTGATACCAATAAATACAATATCACGAGGCATGGAACATGTAGGTATGTACAAAGATTTAATGCATAATAAAACTAAGCAGCATGTGATTTAATAATTAATGCATGTGCTCGAATTAAAAGTTACAATAATGTCATATTTTTACTTTTATATTATTTTTTTAGTAGGTAGGTATTTTTCCTATGTCACCCGAATAGGACTCTTAGAATAAATTCGATATACACAAGTGCTCAAATTATCAAGTAAGCAAGGAACCTGGAAAGTTACGATGTACGAACAATAATTGTTCAGATATTTACATGTTTTAATATGGTGAACTTAAGAGAGATTCAAAATGAAACATCTTAGATTTGATTTTACTTTAATTTTTTTCTTCAGGCTTACTTCTTGCCTGTTCTATGCCTATGCAATGAATGAACAAAATCTCGTGTGTTTATTTCTCATTAACAATCTTGTTTTTGTGCGTCTCACACCCTTTCAAGGCTATTATAGTATAATTATTAGATAATAATATTACAATAATGGGGCGTAACTTAATCTTCGAAAGCGCAAAAGTTATTTATTGGAGCAGTAGTTTAGTTAGCCTTCCAATATTTTATTTAAACATAATAATTTCCACAAAAAAATTTAAAATAAATTATTTTTTAACAAAAATGAAAACCGACTTCAAAACGCTACAAATCGAAACTAAAAAGAAAAAAAAATAATTTTAATTACTTAGTTATTGTTGGAGTCGGTGCCAGCCAAGGAGATTGTATTAGGATTATTTTGCTTTGGCTGGCACCGACTCCAACAATAACTAAGTAATTAAAATTATTTTTTTTTCTTTTTAGTTTCGATTTGTAGCGTTTTGAAGTCGGTTTTCATTTTTGTTAAAAAATAATTTATTTTAAATTTTTTTGTGGAAATTATTATGTTTAAATAAAATATTGGAAGGCTAACTAAACTACTGCTCCAATAAATCAGCGAAGTTTTGAAATGAACGACAATAGTCAATCGAGATTTGTCCACGTCTATTTTTCCACGTAACTCGTAGACGTTAATAAGATTTACCTTCTATTATCAATCCACCTAATATCCTGAAGGAGTACGACTATCAGTTCATAAGTACGTATAATATTAAAAGAATTTTCTTTCAACTCCTAACCGTTGAGGATATATACCTTACATCATCACAAATTCTTGAACAGCTTTAGAAAATATATGAAAAAGGTAATCAGTGCCGATAAAATTTAAGGGTTGCCCTCGATTTCTCTAGGATCCCATCATCAGATGCTGACTTGGTGACAATGAGAACATCTTGAATGTATACCCTACCGAACAAAAAAGAAATTTTTAAAATCGGCCCACAATTCACGGAGAAATCGGTGAAAACACATAAAAAACAACTGTTGAGGAATTTTACCTTCCATCATCAGCTCATCCACATGAGATGATGATTTTCATACGTAAAAGCTTTATCGGGTTTAGAAAATATATCAAAAACATAACAGGTGCCTGTAAATTTTGAGAGTTGCCTTCGATTTCCCTGGGATCCCATCATCAGATCCTGACTTGGTGACAATGGGACCACCTCGGAACTATACCCTACCAATCAAAAGAAAAATTTTTGAAATCGGCCCACAGACGGCGGAGCAATCGGTGAACATACATAAAAAAAAAAAAAAAAAAAAAATACATACAACGGAACATATAACCTCCTCCTTTTTATTTTGAAGTCGGTTAATAAAAGGAAATTCTGTCGTCGCGTGAAATCGTCGTCCTTAACAATTGTTGGTAGTATAAAAATATTCACAAGGAGTTTCAAATTTCAAGAACGTCCGCATCATCATAGCACCTCAATATGATCGATGAACTGTTTTCAAAGAGAAAACGCTTCGTTGTGATAACTATGCTAAGGGTTTTTAGAGTTGTTAGCAGTTTGTATTATTATATTATATAATTGTTCAAAATATATCAATAAGTATAAGGTGATTGATATTTTAGGTCCGTTTAAAAAACATAGCGAAAAATTAACTAAGTTAAAAAAGTTTGTATTTCTCATAGAATGACGTAAACAAGTGTTTTATTCATTGGAAAAAAATATACACTATTAAAACGTTACCAGTAGCATATTCTCTCAACGATATTCTGTAGAAACCGTACATTTAAAAGAAAGGTTGACGTGGTAGATAGTGGCTACTACTGTAACAGTTTGAAGCGCAGTTCCGGATGCAGGAAGTGGATGTGACGTTTGCTGCACAATAGCTCTAGAAACAACTACAAGCTACACAAAAGCTTTGTATCATTCTACCTTACGTTACTTAATTAAAATATTCATGTGTTTAAGTCCCATCTGTTGTAGCCTGTAGGACAGCTACTTTTATCTTTCCTGTATGAAACCTGTAAACTTAAAATTTTATTAAAATAAGTTTATTTAACATGTATTGAAAATAAAAACAGACCATACAAGTTTAATAAATAAAGGCATGTATATATCGAAGCGATAATAATTTAAATAACAATGTTATTCTCAGGAGTTTAAAAACACATATCTAAAATAAACGTAAGCTATACATTTTATTGCATATAACCATTTGAATATATTTTGCTTTTCCATGTACTCCTCGTACAAGAGAGTAGAATTTGTTTCTAAGCTGAATAGCGCAGGAAATAAAAACTGTATGTTGAACGTTGCACCGCGCCCACGGTACATGTCACGCATACAAATTGCTCTGAAAATACACAACAGCAGTGTTACGTTTGCTCCGCATTATATATCGCGAGGATTCGTATTTTTTATTGAGACGATTGCGGTGGCTTAGCGTTTTGTCGCTCATGGTAATTCTAAGTACGGAATATTTTTAAAAATATTGTATTTTCAAATAAAATGGCATTAAATTATACGAAGACTACAGCAACTTTTTTTTTGGTTTAATATATTGTCTGACATTCTTAATTGCATAATATGTTCCATGGATATGTTCTTTGTAATTATATATCCAATATCAAGTACATTCATCATCATCATCATTATTATGTACATATATTAGAATATATTTTTTGATTTTTAGTAAATGATCTTCATAACTTGTTCAATTTTAAATCGAATCAGTAACAAAAGCTTTAATTGGACTAAACCAGGAGAAGACTTCAATAATATTTGAATAACTTGGTCGTTACGAGTAACTCGACATTTATAAATATTTGGATTCAGTCCAACAGTATTCCACAATTTGTACTCTATAATTTCTTTGATGAAATGAATATGAGCACGGCCAAAGAAATAGTTTCTAATAAGAACTGAGTTATTCGTTTATTTTGATGCATATTTCATTTAAATTTTCACTTTTATGAGGATTTATTTAACGAAAATAATATTGTTGCATAATTAAAATAATATTACAGTCGTATATTATGCACATCTGTTTTTAATACTATATGCGAGCTTATATGAGCTACGACAGTTGAATCCGCGAACATATTTTACACAATACACTCGATGTACTCAAATGTTTGCAGAACTAGTTATTGAGCTACATAAAAGCTCGTAGAGAATAAATATCACAACTGGTTATTATTTTACAAATGTAAAGTTGAAAAAATATAAATTTTATAGTCAAAAAGCTTTACACTCAAAATATCAAATATTGAAATGTAGGTTAATAAAAAACCTATTCATGTTATATTGTATTTAAGTCGAATGGATTCAATTCGTTGCTTTACTGAGCGACGTGACTTATATGAATGCGTTGGAGCTTCTTTAGGGTAATATTAAGGAATTTGCACGTTGTCAACGTCTTTTTCAATTTTCCATTCCGCGTTTAATTTTGTTATTAGAAGAAATAGTTCTTGTAATATCAGATTTTTGTCCTTTTATAAGTAGGTTGGGCAAAACATATTATTCAACATATTTGAAAATTTATCAATTTTAATAATGAAAGTTAAAAAAATAATCTTATAAGAAAACTAAACAGATGAATGATAAGATTGTGTCTCTATAAGATGACGTAGAACGTATAAATCTGTCTTTTTTAAGAAAGTGGTCTTTTTTATTATTAAAGTTAATTAAAGTAGTGAGATCTAAAAACATTAACTTTTTTCACATAAATCTATTTGGTATGATAATTATTATCAATCAGTAAATAAAACGACATATCTACTAGTTATTACTCACAACGTAATACTTCGTTTCGTCTCTAAGACTAATTTTAAATTTTTTTATAATCTAGTATTTAAGCCAATTATGGTTTTACAAAATCAAACTTTTACTACCATAGTACGGCTTAAATAAAACGATAGATACCTAGTTGATTAAATTGCTTACTGCTGTTGGAATGTAAAGAATTCACATACACATAGAGCTATACATTTCGAACCAAATTTTATAGCGTCTCGGATGTTAGCATGTGTGCTCAGGTAGAGTCAGTTTCTGTCTATTCGATGTTGTCGCATCGAAATGTGCGATTCAGAAAAGCAAAGTTTTGTTCGAAATGTATCTGTGAAAAACTGAATCCAGACAGATGCTCGAGAAAAAATAAATAGTTTTAAATACCTATTTTAAAAGTAAGAAGAAAATGAAAACATGTTCTTAAAAAGTAAAAGCTCTTGTTGTGAGACCCTATTCTGGACAAATGAGTTTCAATAAAATTGAGAGTCAATTCCCAGCATATAACGTATTTCGATGCCTATTCCCAGCGAAATTACACATGAATGCCTCGAAAGATTCGCGCGTCTTATTGGTAATAATAAACGCTGTTGCGAATCATGATAATGTAATAATGCTATATATTAAGGTTTACCAATGTCTATTGTTATAATTTATTAGGTAATTGATGTAATTTTTTGAAGAAAATTTAACCAACAATAATATTTTTTTTATTTTATTATGCTATTCTGTGAACAAATTTACTTATCTCCCGAAAGAAGGAGATTTTCTGAAGCCAAAATTTTACAAATTTTCTTCTTCATAAATACTTCTAATTTCATTTTTTTTAATTTATTGAAATAAAGATCATAAGAGATATATAAAATCATTGCTTATTTAATTACATTGACGTAAAATAAGAGCATATTATTTCTTTTATGTATAATTCTCACTTTAATTTTTTTTAGCCGTGTACCTTTTTAAAATTAATTATCTTTTGTTAATTTTACACTAGTTTTAATATCTAATCGATACATACTCGTATTATATTATATGCCTAATGCCATCTTTTGATAGCTAGTTAAACGAATGTTCCTTCCTTACTTCCCAATGAGACCCTTTTTATGAGTAAGCTAATGTATGTATTACTTTATCACCAGAATGTGTAACCTAAACATTTTTCTGAATATTTTGCTTCCAATTAAAATTATTCACAGATATTTACAGATTACAGAGGACAGTAAAAGCTGAAAAGATTCACCCTTGAATTTTGATTTCACGCAGTCGTATTCATCAATACGGGTAGATTGTAAGCTTCTCATGGAGACTTTAATAAATATTCATGAAGAAGTGAATTTATAGCGTTGCCCCAGTTAATTCAATTATTTTTTGAGCTTGCAATAAAAGCATTTTAAATTAGAACATAAACAAGTCAATTAATAAACATTAATTTGTTTGAATTTGTTTGTTACAAAAATAATATAAAGCATCACACGTTTTCCTTTACGTAAAGCCTTTTCATTTTTAGTCATGAACTCAAAAGTAGATTATTTGAAAGAAACAATTTATTATAAAGTATCAACTCACTCTCGCTTCACTCGGGTTCATCCTTGGGTACGTTTTTACGGTCCATTTATTATCTATATATTTATATTATCATGCCATCCTCAATAAAAAGGATGTCTAATGCAAAAATTTTTAACAAACAAACAAATTGTGCAT
The DNA here is from genome assembly GCA_905231865.2 of Boloria selene. NCBI lineage: Eukaryota > Metazoa > Arthropoda > Insecta > Lepidoptera > Nymphalidae > Boloria > Boloria selene. Next base: position 7,910,559 of record HG993140.1, on the reverse strand, counting down.
CTTTTTAATATTAGTATATGGACTAATATCTTACGCTCCCTTCACTTAAGTGCCCTAGAAGTTGTTTTTTCATAATATTCGCGCATTAATTTTTCTTTATGTTCTTGATAAAACATCACTATTTCTAAAAATTTAATATACCAGAAAATAATTATTTGATGTTTATGCCTATCTGCAAAAACATAGGACATTCATACTTTGTTTTTATTCCCTAACATTTTATTTTTCTACAAAAGTGGCAAAGAAACAAAAAAGGAAAACAAAACTATTATATCAACAAAATTGGTTAAGGTGTTTAGGCATAGAAAGGTAGCAGACAGACAAACAAAGTTACTTTTGCATTGAACTAATGTTAAGTATTAAGTATGGATATAGTATAAATATGTGGCAGGATCAACATTAAAACCTGTATAAAACGTAAGAATAATCTGCGTACACAAATATTTATTACCAATTTCTGATTCCGATTTTTTACAAATGTATAACAAAATTATACATTTCCTTGTATTTATTTTTCTCGTAGTCTCGTATATGCCGACCAGCGAGTATTTTGACAGGGGATCAAGTATTAACGTGAACACAATAGATCTAATGAACAAATAATTTCGTTGTCAGGGAAGCACGCTCTATTGCATTTAATTATCTGATTAGACAATAATAATATATCTTTTGTCATTTTTATATGTGTAAATCTTATTTAATGTTTTTATAATATTAACAATATAAATATTATGAATAAAAAATGTATGAAACATTTATGATGACACGTTTGGCGCAGTCTGTAGTGCGCTTACTTTCTTGCGCCAGCGGTCGCAAGTTCGAGTCCCGCTGGGAGCATTCATTTGTACTCAAACTCGGTAGTTTGTACTCCAGTCAGGGCATTTTTTTTTTGTTTTGATTGTCATTTACTAACTATTGGTGAATAAGAATGAAATAAAAAAATACTTTAATTTATTTCTTATGTTGTAAACAATATTCAAACACTTCCTTTATTGAAATCGGTGAAAAACCGAACAAAGATCCTCACGCTTTCATTTTATTATGCAAACCATCTTTTTGTTTCGACTTAATGACTTTGTCCAAAACCTAGTAGCGTAGCGAATTATTTTTAAGACTTTTCTTTCAACATGAAGAAAAAGTTTCAGCAATAAAAAAATTATTAAATGTAAATTTGACTGAACTAAGGATAAAAACAATTCTTACTTAGTTGTTAGTCTTTCTACCAGCTTTAGACCAATTAATTATGACCGCTGCTTTACAAGGAGATTCTTCCAGTCTTAATCACTGCTTATTTTCCAGCAAATAGAGTTTCACGAAGTTCACGGTCGTTACTATCTCATTGTGTTTTTATCGGTAAAACTTAACAAATGTCGGTCTATTAACGCCTGGTAGTTGAACTAAGCAATGTTTAAAAAACATTGAATTTCCATAAATATATATAAGGCAATTGTCATTTTAAAAGGAAGTACGACTGGGTATTAAAACTTGGTTTGGCCCTATTTTTAGCTTTTATACATGGTACATTAATATGAATTTTTTATCCTTAACCTATTAATAATATACGATTCTTTTATAAAAATGTTGCTTCGAACTTTAGCGGTTTACCTTATTTACTTGTGTCAATTCCACGTTCTCTCTCACAAAAGGTTTCCTCAACTCTAGTAAGGTGGATAAGATTTATGATATAATAGAACTTTCTAAGTTCTTTAGCAAAAGTGATCCCAAAGTATATTTTTTCATGTTACGATGAACTTCGGCTGTATTAAACTAACGTTTGTATTTTACACCGATGTTAAAGAAAAGATGATGTTCTATTCTCTCTCTCTATTTGGTGTATTTTGATTTAGATAAATAAGTTTGAAGGGTGTTGGAATAAAAATAGTTAAGGTATATAAAATCTGTGTGAATTTAAGTTATTTTTTATGGTTTTTGTACAGGGTTCTATAACTAAATAAATTATATTTAGTCATACCCGTCTATACCCGTCATAAAATATGAGCAATTATTGAGCATAGAATTCTTAGGTTTACGCGAATAGGTATTTGACATTATAAATGAAACTATCTTTCATACATGATTGCTGTAAAGCATTTAAAACGTCGGGAACCAAAAATCATAATAAATCCGCGACATAATCCGAAAAGATAGTTTCATTTATAATAAATATTTAGTTTATTTTTATTTTAGACATAGTAAACCTCTTTCTACTTTTAAATTATAAAGAATGTAGTGAGAAGTCAAGGGGAAGATTGTGACTGATGATGAAAATATAAAAACGTGTTTGTAAAATATTAACTAAGATTTTTAATTATACTCCCGCTTTTATCAATTTAACGATCCCACAACTTTGAAGACACGAAAAACTTACAAATTGAATTAAAAAAAAGCAAATAAAATTTTAAAATTTTTATTTGTCTTTTTATCTGTTTGTTCAGCTAATCTTCCAAACGTTCGGACTATTTTGTTATGGAGATTTTACTGTTACATAACTAATATTTTAAAGAGTGACTTAAGCTAATTTTAGAAAACGCAGGGTGCCGAGCGAACTATCGAACTATTCGACAAGCTAATAAATAATAATTAAATCATCCTAGTCTTTAAATATCATAAGTAATTATATACATATTTATATTTGTAATTACGATATGATATATAATAATAATAGATGTATACAAATGTGAAAATGTCGGTTGGTAAACGTATGTATTTACTGGCAGCAGCAACACATTATATAGGCAACTTTTATTAAGATACATCAAATGGTTGACGTCGTGGTCAGGATCAGAGCATAATCATCTTCATTCTTTAAATATACAGAAGTTATTAATGCTTGTAGTACGTTTTTGTACAGACACGATTATAAAATATCATTGTAATAAAATCATGCCTCATAGGTTATAATACTTGTAGGGAAGACTTCCGCAACCAGAAGTGTTCCGTGTTATGGGTATCCGTAATTAAACACAGATAAGGTCTTATATCTGAACTTTAGCGGTTTCAATAGGTACTGGCTGCTGATATTATATGTCAAAGTTTAAGCGGAACTGATTTTCTTTATTTTAAATAACGGGGTCACAAGTTTGTTATAAAATATTTTTACATGAAGGACGAGAGTTCTAGCGCTAAAGTTATAATCTACTTAATGAAAATTTAAAATTTATTTACTTGCGGATAAAATACCGATTATATTGTTAAGTATAAAAAGTTAAAACTTTGCGCTTAGAAATATTTTTGAAACCCTTTTTAAAACACGATAACAAAGAAGGAATAGTATTTTTTAAATGTAAAGAAATCGTTTCAATGCAGACCCCAACAATATTTTACAACAGCATCGTAACTTAAAACCAGTAGATTTTTTCTGTTTTTAATACTTAGATGGTTTCTTGGTTTCTCTTAAGGGTTCTTCAAGAATCGCTTTGTTTGTTAGAAAAAAGTCTTAAAATCTATAGTGATTCGTTTCTAATAAAACTTAGAAGATATTTAGGTTAAAATTGATCCACATTTTATCTGTTAGGTATATAAAAATATTTTGATAATTAAAAACCTAGTAATACAAAAAAAAAATTGGTAAATGATGAAGAATGAAAAGTCTTTTACTTTTTGAAAAATCTTCAAACTTCTTCATTAAAGTTTATCAGTTTTTCTACATTGTTCTACATTGATATAGGCACATTTTCATTCAACACTCCATTTATCATCATTAGTCCTTTTTTAACGAACTGCTGGACACGGGCCTCCCTCAGTAGGTACGAGGGGGACCAGGCCATAGTCCATCGCACTGGCCTAGTGCGTATTGGCGGACTTCACAAGTTTTTAGAAAAACTTGCTAGGTTTTTTAAGACATGCATGTTTCCTCACGATGTTTTTCTTCGCCGAAAGACAAATGGTAATCATGATAGAAAATGATATGTACATGAAAATATCAGAAATGCGAGACCTGGATTTGAACCCGCATCACTCGATAATCCAAGCGACCGCTTTACCGCTGGGCTACCACCATTTATCTTAATAATCTTTAATTGCAAGCTCTATAAGATACCCAATATATATATGTATAATATATGTATTAAGCTTAGGTGCCAATTTTACGACATAAATAATGTATCATTCATTAAAGTGATCTAATTTCTATTAATATTCATCGCAAATACATTCCTCATGAAGATACATTTGTTGGTGCTATTAATTTATTTATGAAAACTTTGCAAATAATACAAATCCGTCTCAAATCTCAAATTATTTTTTTAGCAAACATGAATGGTCATTAATATACTCGCTGGTGACTGTAGAGTAGTTGTAATAAGCTTAATTAAAAAATTAGCGAGTTTTTATTGGCATTGTTCGTGGTTGAATTTACAATTAACTTAGATTCTTGCTTATTTTTTTTAATATTTTGATTTATTTCTACACTTTACATTGAAACCTTAAACATACATTTACGCTTTTTATGAATTAATTCTTCCTTAGCATGATGAAGTATTGATGATTATTTAAGACGGCTATATTTATCCCGAATCCCCATTACATAGATAGCTTAGTGATCATCAAAGTTTTTTTTTCAGAATTTACCGAAAAAGACAAATAACAAGCCTATTCACTTAAATTATTCCCACATATATAATGTTTGGACCAGTTAAACGTATGCTTTTTGGAAACGTTCAGACCTATATTAGTCAAAATTTGAGACCTAGCGATATTTTGTATATATACAAGTTTATATAACGGCGTCAAATAAGTTTAAAGTACACTAGACTTTGTGAATTCTGTTTCAAAGTGTAAAATCCGTATCTAATATCGAAGTTAAATATTGATTGTTAAAACAATCATGAGTTTCGCACCAGCTTCCGAGGTCAACCAGTCACGAGCTTGTAATCCGTTTAACAATTATTATGTTTTAAGTTATCATATCATTATGTACTTACTTGTATGCTTCTAAATGCCCTTCTTCAAAAATACAGATTAATCATACGGATACGGAAGCATGAGGTTAAATACGACAGCCTTGTTTTTTACAAATTTAATGTTTACAAATTCTATATAATAATATTATCTTTTTATTATATGAACGCAACATAGTTATTCTAATTTCTAAGTTATACTTCTTTCTAAGTCACTTATAGGTGTCTATATCATTGGCCAACAATTTACATTGCACTGCTTAAAAATAACAACTACAAATAAAAGTTAAAATTTATAGAGTAAGAATTTTATAAAGTAAAATAACAAAAAACAATTCTAAAAATGTTGAAAATTATGCAAAAACAAGCTGCCAAGTAAAATATTTAATTACATTTATGTATAAAAATATATGTGTAAATATAGAGTTAATTAAAAACATGAAAATTTATACATATGCATTATGCATGGCTTAATCTTTATGAATTTATCTTTAACATAAAGTGAGATTAAAAGGAAAAGTCTGAAAGATATCTTTAATATTTAGCTAAAATAACCATAGTAAGAATAAATTATTTTTGTACATGTTTGTGTATATTACAAGCAATTTGTGCGAAATGTTTACATTTTTAGTGGCGTGTTGTGTGTGTGATGACTGAAGATGTAGGGAGATAATAAAATGTCCAAGTCCACAAAAGTATTATTATATTAATTCACTTGCAAAGGAAATACGTGTCGGTAGGCGTCTACGGAGCAACTGCCCGTTCGAGCTTCGAGGCGCTATATGCTTGCTAATGGAAGAATGTGCGCGTCAGCACTGCCACTACACTATTCCCCCCTTTTTAAAAAAAATCATATGTAGACGCCTCCCGATTTACAACATTTAAACTTAAATGTCATTAAATAAATATTATTGCATACATACGGTGAATAGTTACTGCAAACATACGGTTAGAAAGAATTCGTTGATTCAGCATTACAGGCTTACAATAACAACTAAGGTGTTACATTACAATGTTCTTTGTTTCGCAATGCGCTTTGAATTTATTTTACAATTTATCTTATGAATAGTTTTTATTATTATTATTTTAATACTTTCTTAGGTTTACGCGAATGTTTGACATTATAAATGAAACTATCTTTTCGGATTTTGTCGCGGATTTATTATGATTTTTGGTTCCCGACGTTTCGAATGCTTTACAGCAATCATGGTCACGGGAGAGACTAAGGTATTAGACGTCTCAGGGGGTTATATACTTGTTACAGACAGTGCCTACCCACAATTTTTTACAAATATTCAAAATGATAGACTATAAAATTATACATTTCAATTCTATACTTTTAAGATTTTTAAAATTTTAATTATATTATAAATATGGCAATATTATTAACTTATTTTTAGCTACTATAATTATAATTATTACAATTTTGTAACATTTGGTAAAATAATATTAAGTAGTGTTGCTATTATTAAAATATGTATAATTTGTTATATTAAAATATAAATTATTAAAGCAATATTAAACTTTCATATATTATAAATTAAAGATTAATAGTTTAAAACAACTTGAGTTTTGATAATTTTAAGTTAAATATTAAGCAACACCACTGCAAAACTAAATCATTTTTAAATTTGATAATATAATATTAAACAAATCTAACTATGCTCAATCCACATAGACTTCTTTAAGTTCTTTTGAATTATAATTTTTAAACTATAAAAAAGAGTTAATGTCATTTAGTATGTCAGTTGGTATGTCTGTCTGAAGTTATTATAGGGATTTGAGACTATAGAGTTAAATTGTTGTCAGTCTGAAGCTACTACCGGTTCGGAATGCAACTGATACTGAGAAGAACCGGCAAGAAAACTCAGCTCTTGCTTTTTTCAAAATAATGTGTTTACAATTTCAGTATTATCAATATCTAAAATATATAAGTTTACTTAAGTTTACAATATTGCAATACAATAATTAATATATATAATTAATCATCACTACTATCATTGAGATCTACACAGTATGAGCTAACTACATCTGGCTGTCTGTTATGACTAATTTTATTAGATGATTTTATTATATTAATGACAGGATCCCAAGATGATGGTAGTACCCAGCCGTCCTCTCTATTAAAGTTATGATGTTTTTTAATTTCAATTGCTTCGCGAATCATTCTTGGTCTATAACGAGTTTCTTTCGCGAGTATTTGAGGATTATCAAAGCGAATATAGTGGTTGGGGCGATCCTGACTATGTTTACAGACAGCAGATGTTGCATTGCGACGGTGTTTCACATCAGCTATGTGTTCTTTGATCCTGGTTCTAATGGATCTCTTTGTTTGGCCGATATAAGAGAGCCCACAGTCACAATCAAGCTTGTATACTCCTGCATCTTGGAGGGGTATATGGCACTTGACTGATGGTAAGAATTGACTAATTTTCTTGGGCGGCTTGAAGTATGTTTTGATAGAAGCACGCTTCAGGATGTAGCCAATCTTGTCAGTGACACCTCTCATGTAAGGCAGAACTGCAGGTACGCGCTCGACTGTGGCTGGTTTCACTCGTTCACTGTGACGCAGGCGTGGCACTTGCAGCTTGTTGTCTCGCAGAACCTGCTTGACATGTTGCAGTTCCCCCGCTAGGTGTTGCTCGTCACAGATCCCTTGTGCCCTCTGAAACAAAGATTTTCCCACGGTAGCTAACTGTGAAGGGTGGTGGTGAGATTCACCATTCAGGTACCTATCAGTATGGGTCTTCTTTCTATACACAGTATGACTCAAGGTGTTATCTGGTTTACGTTTAATTAAAACATCTAAGAAAGCTAATGTATTGTTCGATTCTAATTCCATTGTAAATTGTATTTTAGGATTTATAGAATTAAGGTGTTCTAAGAATATAGTTGTAGCCGACATCTTCATGGAGGACTTCGAGGAGACTGTCTGGAGCACATCACCTGTGACCCCTCGGTTCTACAAGCGGTATGTAGATGACACTTTCACAATATTACCAACTGACAAAATAACTGTATTCTTAGAACACCTTAATTCTATAAATCCTAAAATACAATTTACAATGGAATTAGAATCGAACAATACATTAGCTTTCTTAGATGTTTTAATTAAACGTAAACCAGATAACACCTTGAGTCATACTGTGTATAGAAAGAAGACCCATACTGATAGGTACCTGAATGGTGAATCTCACCACCACCCTTCACAGTTAGCTACCGTGGGAAAATCTTTGTTTCAGAGGGCACAAGGGATCTGTGACGAGCAACACCTAGCGGGGGAACTGCAACATGTCAAGCAGGTTCTGCGAGACAACAAGCTGCAAGTGCCACGCCTGCGTCACAGTGAACGAGTGAAACCAGCCACAGTCGAGCGCGTACCTGCAGTTCTGCCTTACATGAGAGGTGTCACTGACAAGATTGGCTACATCCTGAAGCGTGCTTCTATCAAAACATACTTCAAGCCGCCCAAGAAAATTAGTCAATTCTTACCATCAGTCAAGTGCCATATACCCCTCCAAGATGCAGGAGTATACAAGCTTGATTGTGACTGTGGGCTCTCTTATATCGGCCAAACAAAGAGATCCATTAGAACCAGGATCAAAGAACACATAGCTGATGTGAAACACCGTCGCAATGCAACATCTGCTGTCTGTAAACATAGTCAGGATCGCCCCAACCACTATATTCGCTTTGATAATCCTCAAATACTCGCGAAAGAAACTCGTTATAGACCAAGAATGATTCGCGAAGCAATTGAAATTAAAAAACATCATAACTTTAATAGAGAGGACGGCTGGGTACTACCATCATCTTGGGATCCTGTCATTAATATAATAAAATCATCTAATAAAATTAGTCATAACAGACAGCCAGATGTAGTTAGCTCATACTGTGTAGATCTCAATGATAGTAGTGATGATTAATTATATATATTAATTATTGTATTGCAATATTGTAAACTTAAGTAAACTTATATATTTTAGATATTGATAATACTGAAATTGTAAACACATTATTTTGAAAAAAGCAAGAGCTGAGTTTCTTGCCGGTTCTTCTCAGTATCAGTTGCATTCCGAACCGGTAGTAGCTTCAGACTGACAACAATTTAACTCTATAGTCTCAAATCCCTATAATAACTTCAGACAGACATACCAACTGACATACTAAATGACATTAACTCTTTTTTATAGTTTAAAAATTATAATTCAAAAGAACTTAAAGAAGTCTATGTGGATTGAGCATAGTTAGATTTGTTTAATATTATATTATCAAATTTAAAAATGATTTAGTTTTGCAGTGGTGTTGCTTAATATTTAACTTAAAATTATCAAAACTCAAGTTGTTTTAAACTATTAATCTTTAATTTATAATATATGAAAGTTTAATATTGCTTTAATAATTTATATTTTAATATAACAAATTATACATATTTTAATAATAGCAACACTACTTAATATTATTTTACCAAATGTTACAAAATTGTAATAATTATAATTATAGTAGCTAAAAATAAGTTAATAATATTGCCATATTTATAATATAATTAAAATTTTAAAAATCTTAAAAGTATAGAATTGAAATGTATAATTTTATAGTCTATCATTTTGAATATTTGTAAAAAATTGTGGGTAGGCACTGTCTGTAACAAGTATATAACCCCCTGAGACGTCTAATACCTTAGTCTCTCCCGTGACCATGATTGCTGTAAAGCATTCGAAACGTCGGGAACCAAAAATCATAATAAATCCGCGACAAAATCCGAAAAGATAGTTTCATTTATAATTATTATTTTAATTAAATTTATAGTAAATTAACAATACGATAAAATTATACATAATATTACGAGTGTGTTAACATTTAATTAAATATTAAATGTTTTACCAATTGTTTATTACATATTTTCCTATATAAAAAAATTATTATCATATATAGTTATATATAGTATATACCATTATTTATGTGCCATATAATATATACTCTGAGTTGTATCCTGCAGTCATCTCTTGGCATCATCGTGACCTACGGACCTACACATTATATACGGAAAGTCCTACGATTTGTATGCAAAACACAACAAAGTAACGGTTGTCTATTTCTATACACAATTATAGCTGGTACTAAATAATTTTACACTGATAAAATATTAAGATATATACGTAACTCTACACGGAGATTGATGATCAGAATACCACTTTATGTTGAGATTGTACAGGTTGCGCAGTTTCCACCTTAATTCCCTGTAAGGTTGTTGCATTTACACTAATTTGTTTCCTTAACCAATTCTTAGCACAAATTCCGCACTTTCTTATAGTGAACAAACATAATACACATATTATAAGCACTATTAGTATTATCATGGTGATTTCAATGATATCCAATTTGGTATGTACCTCGGCCACGTTAGCTATATTCTCGTTAATGACAACTTTTTCTTTGGTTTGTTTGGAACCCATTATACTATAATATAGTACAATATATATAATAATTTTAGAACAACGAAGATGCGTTTAAGCTTAAGAAGGTATAAATATATTCTTACGATACATACGTTGTGAAATTCTTATTTATTTATTACCGGTGTCCTAAATTAAAATTTTATGTACGAGTACTATTCTAAAATACATGTCAGCGTTCTAAATATCTACTTGGCTTTTTGCTTATGCGCCCTGTTCGTGTAACATAGTTAGAGTTACCGGTTTCGCTCGTGTGAAATGTGACTTTTTTGTTCACTTCTTGACAAATTTCGTTTTTAATATTACATTTTACGTTAGGCTTTATCTCGTCATCCTGAATCGTGTACGCCGGTTTTAAACGATCAATTGAAACTTTTAACTGTCTATTCGGAAGTTGTATGCAAAATACTTTATTATTCCTACTGATGACGCGGTATGGTCCGTCGTATGGAGGTTGTAGCGGCTTCCGTACTGCGTCATTTCTTAAAAATACATATTCGCAATTATTTAAATCTTTATGCACAAATATTTTACTCGATGCGTTAATGTTACTTCTAGTGATTGGTTTGTAACTTTCGATAATGTCTTTTAATTTATTAACAAAATTGTAACTATCGCAAGACTTAGTGCTACTGACGTCAAAGAAATCGCCTGGTAACCTAATGTTACTGCCATACAACATTTGCGCTGCGGTGACGCCTGCATCTATTCTAACTGTTGTGCGTAATCCTAACATTACCGTTGCCAATTCGTCAACCCAAGATTTATTATTTAGACGTGCCATGAGGCTTGTTTTTAATGATCTGTGCCAACGCTCCACCGCTCCGTTACTCTGAGGATGATAAGGGGTTGTGCGCAATTTTTTATACCCATTAATAACATGAGTTCTCTAAATAAATTGCTCTCAAATTGTCTACCCTGATCACTTGTGAGTCTGATTGGACAACCAAAACGACTAATCCATCCTTCATATAAGGCTTTTGCGACGGTTTCGGATGAAATTTCTTTCAAAGGAAAAGCTTCTGGCCAACGGGTGAAACGATCTATAATTGTTAAGCAATATTTATAACCTTCAGTTGAAATTGGCAAAGGTCCTACTAAATCAATGTGGATGTGATCGAAACGGTTGGCACTTTTAAAATTTTGTAAATCCGATACAGTATGTTTTTGAACTTTCGCCTTTTGACATTTTAAACAAACTTTAGCCCAGTTTCCGACATCTTTATTTACTTCCGGTCAGAAATATCTATCTGCAACTAATTTCCTACTCGCTCTTATACCTGGATGGCTTAAATTGTGCACTGCATCAAAGGCTAAACGAAGATACATTTTAGGTAGGTATGGACGTGCCCTGTCTTTAGACATTTCGCAAACAACATGTTTATCATTCGCAAATAATGTTACACGTTTAAATTGCAAATTGTTATTGTCATTTGATCCGTTCAGTAATTTCGCAAGCTCGCCGTCCGCTTCCTGTGCAACTGCTAATTCAGCGAAATCGATCGTCGTGGGACATGTTATTGTTTCGACTCTAGACAATGTATCAGCTACAATATTATCATTACCACTAATATGTCGTATGTCTGTACTAAATTCACTAATAAACATTATTTGCCTAGCTCGTCGTGATGATTCTCTATTTGTACCTATTTTATCGAAAAGGAATGAAAGTGGTTTGTGATCAGTAAAAATTATTAATTCTCGACCTTCAATCATACAACGAAAGTGAATTATCGTTAAATAAATAGCTAGTAGTTCTCTATCGTATGTACTATATTTTCGCTGAGCTTCAGTTATTTTTTTTGAAAAATAGCCTAAAGGTTGCCATGCGTTATTGACTTTTTGTTGTAAGACTGCTCCTACGCATGAGTTTGATGCGTCAGTCATAAGTGATAAAGGTACATCATTTTCTGGATAAAATAATAAAGCTGCATTTTTAAGATCTGTTTTACATTTTTCGAAACTTTGCTCGGCCTCTTGGGTCCAATTAATTTTACTCTTATCTTTACGCTTCGAATTACCTAAAAATTTATTTAATGCGGATTGATTTTCAGCTGAATGTGGTATATGCGACCTATAAAAATTTAACATGCCTAAAAATCTTCTGAGTTCTTCAATAGTATTTGGTTTAGAAAAATCTACTATAGCTTTTACTTTATTTTCTAATGGTTTGATTCCCTCGGTTGATACTAGATATCCTAAAAATTCTACTTCTTTTTTACCAAAAATACATTTTGAAAAATTAATTGTAATGCCAAACCGATTAAAACGCTCAAAGACTTGTTGTAAATGTAGTTTATGTTCATTTTCGTTTTCGGAGCTAATTATTATATCGTCAGCAAAATTAAATAAGAAATCTAAACCCTCTAGAACTGTATGATGCATGAAACGCTGAAATGTTTGAGCTGCGTTTCTCAAACCAAAAGGCATGCGTAAAAATTCAAATAAACCAAAAGGTGTAATAACTGCTGTTTTTTCTATATCACTTTCTGCTACCGGAATACAATTATATGCTCTATTAATATCTAATTTGGAAAATATTTTTTTATTGGCTAAATTGTAGGTGAAATCTTGAAGTCTAGGTACTGGATAGCGATCTGGTTTTGTTACTGCATTTAAACGTCTATAATCACCACAAGGTCTAATATTACCATCTTTTTTAGGTACTACGTGCAAAGGACTTGCCCAAGCGCTACTGCTCGGCCTACAAATGCCTAACTCCTGCATAATTCTAAATTCATTTTTAGCTTTAACATACCTGTCTGGTGGTAGTTGTCTGGCTCGCGCGTGCACTGGAGACCCAGTAGTTTCAATATGGTGATATACCCCATGCTTAGGAATTTCTTTATATGACACAGGCTTAGTAAGGTCTGGAAATTTACTTAATAAGTCATAATATGGACATTCTTCTACTATAGTCTTTATAGTGGGCTCGTGAGACTGTGAGATATAACCTGACACATTTAAATTGGTAATCTAATCAATCAACCTTCGTCCGTTTAAATCTATTAATAACTTATGATTAGCTAAGAAGTCAGCCCCTAATATTGGTTGCTTTACATCCGCTAATATAAACATCCAACGAAACGCTCGCCGAAGGCTTAAATCTAACACCATAAAATGTATACCAAAAGTTTTAATTTCAGTGCCATTAGCGGCATATAATTTGTATTTGCATGACTCTAAATTTACTTTTTTATGCACTAATTTATAAGGTAAAACTGAAACGTTAGCGCCACTATCTTTAGTATTTGGATAATCTTTAATAAAAATCCATTCGCTTTCAAATCCTTTTTATTAAAGAATCACATATTGACATCTATCAAATACTAAAATATAAAATGCAGTTCGATATTCAAACACATATATTACACTCCTCCAACCCTACTCTTTATAATTAATGAGTTTTCTACTTGTTCTAAGTGGATAACGTCGATCATCCTGAAATTGCATATTACCGACTGGTTCATGCACATCAGGTTGATCTACATCAAAAAATTCATCATCAGAAATTTCATTAGCTATATCCGGCATTGCCTTCGCTTCCTCAACCTCTAAATCGGTGCCACAAGGCGTATTGTCAACTGTTTCTACTGTATGATTTTCGTTTACGTAATCTCCAACGGAATCTATACCGTCATTCGATGATGAATTTCCTTTATACATCCATATTTGATCCACATGCTTTTTCGTAAAAATATTTAGATCCGGTATGTAAACTTTAAATAAACGAGCACCTATACAATTATTAATAATACCTACTTTCCATATGCTACATTGCTTATTTCCAATAGAATAGTAATGTTTAACAAGCACCTTATCACCAACTATGAATTTTACATTTCTTTTACCTTTAAATTGTTTACTTTGATACATCTGAGCATTACTAACATTATCTTTAGCTTTAGCTACACATGAAGAAGGAGAACTATGAGATGCTTTTGTACAATCTCGAATTAAATCTAATCGACAACGTAGAGGTCGTCCGAACAATAACTGAGCAGGCGAAAATCCAGTTGTTATATTTATAGAATTTCTATAATCAAATAAAAACTTATACATTTTAATCTTTAAGTCACTTAAACTCATATCGTTTCTTACAATAGCCTTTAAACCGTTCTTAATTGTTTTAACGCAAACCTCTGCTTGCCCATTTGACTGCGGGTGGTAAGGAGGACTAGTTAAATGCTCAACACCGTTTAACCGACAAAATTCCTCGAAATCACTAGAGCAAAAGTTTGTAGCATTATCAGTAACTAAAGTCCGTACTAATCCAAACCTACTAAACATTTCACTAATATTACTAATAATTGATTCAGTATCAATCTTTTTCATATAAAAACATTCCAACCATTTAGAAAACGCATCAACTGCAATCAAAAACTGTTTTCCGTTAAAAAAAAAAACATCTAAATGAACACGTTCCCAAGGACCTTTAGGATAAGGCCAAGATGCAAGTGGCGCATGTGGAGGGTTACTTCTTTGCGAGTTACAAACATTACAAGAACCAATATTTTCTTCAATATTTCTGTCAATATTTGGCCACCACATGCGCGATCTTGCTTCTGCCTTTGTTTTAACTACACCAAAATGTGATCTATGCAGTTCGTCTAAAAGTCTTTGTCGTAAACTTGTTGGGATTACTACTTTATATCCGTGCAATATACATCCATTTTCAATCGAGAGTTCATTTCTACACAAAAAGAAAGATTTTAAACTAGGGTCTAACTCTTTACGAGGCCATCCTTCATTGATCTTTTTAACCACTTTTTGTAAAACTTCATCATGTTTAGTTTCGTTTTTAATATCAGTTACAGTAATGGGAGGTAAAACAACTTCACCAATAAAATCTATATATAAAGAATGATCAGTACCGTTAGAATTATCTGGACTATCTGTACCCGTGGTACGCGACAAAAAATCTGCTATATTATCATCGCTCTTAACATATTCAATATTAAAATTATACGCCGATAAAAATAAAGCATATCTTTGTAATCTGTTTGCTGCTAAAATTGGAACACCTTTTTTATTTCCAAGAATAGATAGCAAAGGTTTATGATCCGTACGTAATACAAACGGTACGGAACGTCCGTATAAATAATGGTTAAATTTCTTAACTGCAAAAACAATTGAAGTTATTTCCTTCTGAATTTGAGCATAATTAATCTCAGCCTTAGACAAAGACCGTGAAGCATAAGCTATAACCCGCTCAGAACCATTTGGTTGCAATTGTGAAAGCACTGCCCCTAGGCCAGTGGGACTTGCGTCACAAGTTACTATGGTAGTAAAATTAGGGTTATAATGAGCTAATACACGTTCTGAGGCCAATTCATGTTTAATTTTATTAAAAGCTTCGTTTTGATCTTTACCCCAAACCCATCGTACACCTTTCTTCAGCAGTGAGTTAAGAGGAAATAACACAGAAGAGGTATTGGGTACAAAACATCGATAATAATTCACTAGACCTAAAAATGATTTTAGCTCAATTACATTTTTCGGGGCCTCACATTTTAATATAGCCTCAACTTTAGTTTTTGACTTGTGCAATCCGTCTTTATCTATAACATAACCAAGATACTCTATAGAATGTTTGAAAAATTCACATTTTTCTCGTTTTAATCTTAAACCAGCTTCTTGCAACCTATGTAAAACTAATTCTAAACGTTCTAAATGAACCTCTCTCGATGCAGCTGTAATTAAAATATCATCTAAATATATACAGACACCATCAATGTCACCTAATAACTGTTCCATAGTACGTTGAAAAATAAAGGGAGCGTTTGCCAAACCAAAAACTAATCTATTATAACAGTATAAACCTCTATGGGTATTAATACAAGTAAACCTTTTAGATTCATCTAATTCAAGTTGCAAATATGCTCTTGAGAGATCTAACTTGCTAAATTCTAATCCTCCGTGCAGTTTAGCGAATAAATCTTCAATGCGTGGTATAGTAAAATTATCTAAATATAATACTTTATTTAATGTTACTGAGAAATCACCACAAATTCTAACATTGCCATCTGGACGTAAAACTGGAACAATAGGGGTTGCTATATCCGAATGGTCTACTTTCTCAATAATACCCAATTCAAGTAAATTGTCTAATTCTTTTTCTATTTTAGGTTTCAACGCTAAAGGTACTGCCCGAGCTTTAAAAAATTTCAGTTCCGCCTGAGGCTTTATTTTCAAAGTTACCTTGTATTTGTTAAATCTACATTCATTACTAAATAACAATGCATATTTCCCATTAAATAAGTTATTATCAATGCTATTTATGTCCTTCTTTTTGCAGTCGTGATTACAAAGATGAAGGTTGAATAATCTCATAAAATCACGACCTAAAAGAGGCAATCGTTTTTCATTAGACGTTAAAATATAAAACTTTAGTGGATTAGTACGACCTTCATATGTTACTTCAGGCAAAACTACAAATCCCAATGGTGATATTTTCATACCCGTATAAAAATTAAAAATTTCATTACACATTTGCAAACGATACTTATTACTATTCTTAAATAATTCATCGTATAAAGTTGTTGGTAAAATAGATACGGAACTACCGCAATCAATTTCACACAATACTTTTATGTTGCTTACCCATATATGACATGTAAATGGCTCATCTTTTATACATTTCTGTAAATTAAATAAATTAAAATTATTAAATCCATCTCCATCGACTTGGGAACCTAAAAAGTTATTACTATTAATTTTTATCTGACACATTTTCTTTAAATGTCCTTTCTTATTACAATTTTGACATGTGTAATTTATGAATCTGCAATTTTCCTTCTTATGATTTTTGTAACCACACACATCACACGGTTGTTGAGATGCAATATTATTACCACTGTTTCTCGCTTGACGATGTTGCAAAGCAAAAACTGATTGACTTTGCGACATAGATCCAGCTCGATCATGATGCTGGGTGGACTGTAGGGCTTGTCGCGCACATCGCACGCTTTGGGCTATCTCTAAAGCCCTATCAAAAGTTAAAACATCGATGCTTTCGGCAAATAATGTTTCTTTCTCTTTTAAATTTTCTAATCCTAATACGAATCTGTCTCGCAAAGCATTTTCTAATTCAATTTTGAATCCACAATATTGTGATAATCTACGCACTCGTGCTGCCCATTCTACTAAATCCTCACCTGGATGTTGTTCCGCCTTATAAATATTGTACCGCTCTGCAAAAGTACATTTTTTTGCAGAAAAATGATTATTTAATTTTCCTATTAGCTCTTTGAACGAAATTATGTCCAAATCGTCCGGAAAAACTAAATCTTTCACGACGCGGTAGGTATTCTCAGCTAGGGACGTTAGTAAAAGGGCCCGTCGCCTTACACCACTCTTGTCAGTTTCATCATTTACGTTATTTGCTGTGCAAAATTGTATGAATCGACTTCTAAAAATGGTCCAGTCTTGTACATTATGGTCAAATAAAACATTACCCCAAAAAGTTGAGCCGATATTTCGTTCCACCATTATTTATTCTTTGTTTAGACACCAAATTATGCTAAACACAATAAATCAATTCTCGTGAATTCGATAATACCTCGTCGCCAGTTTAGTATTTGGATAATTTTTAATAAAAATCCATTCGCTTTCAAATCCTTTTTATTAAAGAATCACATATTGACATCTATCAAATACTAAAATATAAAATGCAGTTCGATATTCAAACACATATATTACACTATCTATTAAAAAATTGATACCTGTTTTTTTGTCCATAACACTGAGACGGTAATTAACGAACTCACGATTGCAGCCTCCCGCCGTAGATTGCACCGACTCTAGTTTTCCTGCGGTTTCTCGTTGTGGCTTTTCCAACTGCAAGGCTGTACACATTTGTTTGCTCTGTGCCGAAATTTGTAATGGAAATAGCATAGCCAGTTTGGATTACCCGGTGTAGGAGTACGACGATTCTTATTATTTCTATGGCTCGATCGCGACCTTGATCTGTTTCGATGCCTGTAATCTCTTTTCCAGGGACGTGACCTCGTTTCTAAATTTTTTAATCTGTCGCTCAATTTATTAATTTCTGCTATCACCTGGTCATCTCTCCCTGGTTGCACGCTGTCGACATTTTGCACCGGCTTCAAATTTTCTAAAATTTTGTCTGCTACTACTGCCAATGTTTCTACATCCTTGGTATCCGTGACCGCTAATACGCTCCGTACAGATGATGGTAGATGGCTTTGCCACATCACAGAGAGGGTGTCGTTAGTTACGCGTCCTCGGGCCAGATCTTGCATTTTACGCATTAGCTGGGAAGGTTTTTGGTCTCCCAACTCCATTTCTCCTATGAGTTTCTTAATTTGACGGTCTTCGGATTCTTCATAAATTGAAATTAATTTCTGCTTTAGCATATCATACTTCTGTGTTTGAGGAGGATTAAGAAGTATGTCAGTGACCTGCGCGATAATCTCTTGATTTAATTTTGAAATGAGTATTTGAAATTTTGACTCGTCTGACTTTTTTTGTGGTAGTAGTACTGCTTCTGCTTGAATGAACCATAATCGAGGTGCGTTTTTCCAAAATTCCGGAATTCTTGCTGTTATAGATACTGCTGATAGCGAGTTGTGCTCTTCAGTGCCCATTTTCGTGTTTTCTAGAGACATTTTTGATGTTTGCATTTAAGCTTATTATTTTTACGCGATGTATTATGACACCTATCGACCGTATATAAATTGAGTTGCCCGTATTTAGAAAAAATATTTTATTCACACCTGCGTAAAAAGTTCACCAAAGTTCACAAAAGTTCCTCTAAAAGTTCTTCGTCGGGGTCGGGGTCACCAATTTAGTGGCGTGTTGTGTGTGTGATGACTGAAGATGTAGGGAGATAATAAAATGTCCAAGTCCACAAAAGTATTATTATATT
Source organism: Boloria selene (assembly GCA_905231865.2). Classification (NCBI taxonomy): domain Eukaryota; kingdom Metazoa; phylum Arthropoda; class Insecta; order Lepidoptera; family Nymphalidae; genus Boloria; species Boloria selene. The sequence goes on along the minus strand of HG993140.1, from coordinate 7,891,315 downwards.
AATTCACTTGCAAAGGAAATACGTGTCGGTAGGCGTCTACGGAGCAACTGCCCGTTCGAGCTTCGAGGCGCTATATGCTTGCTAATGGAAGAATGTGCGCGTCAGCACTGCCACTACACATTAATAGAAAGAGGAAAGTTATATTTAGTTACTGATAGACTTGTAAATCCTTTATAATATGAAATACTACCGTAATTTTTTTACATTTCAAAAAATAACCATCTGGAACAAAAATATATTTACAACGCAGCAAAATTTTAGCAGCAATATTTCCTGTAACTATGTCTCCACTATAAATAAAAGAAAATACGAACACAAAAGTTAAGAACCTACGTATTCTATCCAGGTATACGAACATAAAAATTAATGCTATCCTTCAAATATAAATTATAAGACCACATTGTTGCTACAGTAATGTTTTCATTTCCGTATTTCTTAAAGTAACAGAATTCTTAAAATTTATGGAATTCACAACAGCTTTTCGACTATATAATAATTATTACATAATTTCGATTATTATAAACTCTACGCCCAGGTTGAAATAGAATGTATCAAAAGAGAGAAGCCAAGCAAGTTATTCAATTAATATATATTTTAACCTATGTAAAATCCGGGAAATCTATAATCTACATATTATAATCTATATCTATAATATATATGTTTATATATAAACGCGAAAAACACCACTGACTGATCACGAAATCTCAAAAATCGTTAAACATATAAAGATGAAAATTGGCAGGGAAGTAGTTTATAAATAGTAGACGTCCGCTAAGAACGGATTTTGCGAAAGGGCCATATTAAGGTGGTCTAAGGGCTATCGCAAGTTTGTATGAAAGTCCTTCATCATTTATGCTACAGACTTTAAATTTGGCAAGGAGGTAGTTAATTATTAGTAAGGTTCAGCTAAGAACGAATTTTGTGACATTATGCGTACCGCATTAAGGAGGTCTAAGGGCTCTCACAAGTTTTTTTTTATTTCTTCATTTTTTGTCCTAGAAACATAAAATTTGGCAGGGAGGTTAAAGTTAGTAAATGTCCGTTTAAGAACGAATTTTGCAATTGGGCCGAATTGAGGTGGTCTAAGGGCTATCGCAAGTTTGTATGAGATACCTTCATTTTTGAGGTCTAAGGGCTCTCAAATCTGTATGAAAGACGAAAGTTGTTCATTTTTTGTGCTAATAGTTAATTGACATACGCAAAGAATGAATTTTAGGACGGGTCGAGTTGAGGAGATCTTAGGGCTATAGCAAGTTTGTGTGAAAATCTTCATCTTTTATGCTAAGAACTTTAAATTTGGTAGAAAGGCGGTTAATTGTTTAAAAACGTTTTTTTATACAGGGCCGGATTTAGGTGGTGTAAGGGTCTCATAGCTTTGTGCTACAGGGTTAAAATTTTAAAGGGAGTTAGTAAATAACTTTCATGATAAGACAAATCGGACACTCCATTCAAAAGATATTACGAATTTAAAAATAGCTGGAGTAATTTTGTAGAATTCTCGGACAATCTACAGATCAATCGATTTCGAGTGATCGAATAAAAATTAGTAGCTATTAAAAAATTGAACGCGGGCGAAGCCACGGGTACTGCCAGTATAAAATATTATGTGTTGTAATAAATACATGTTACCGCTAAAGCATTTAATAAATGTAAATATTTGCAAATTTATGTTCGTTTTAATTATTTATGCGAAGGTTTATACAAGCTTTAAATTTATTAACAGTAATTTAATTTATCATTATAATGTGGTTACGTCATTTATAAATTAAATATTTCTAAAAAATACAATAAATACTCTCTTTCTGAAAAATTCTATATTTATTTTTTTATAACAAAGTTTATATCATATAAATTAAATATGTACAAAAAATTGTATTAACTTGTAGCGAACTTACATTTTGTATTATAATTATTAATTTATAGTAACACCAATTATCCTTTATTTATAATCAATTATATATAATAATCCTTTTATTTATAATCAACTACCATAGTTAACTGAAAATTATATAGAAACTAAGTTGAAAACGAGAAACGCATATAGGCAGAAGTAGTTATACTGAGCGGCTACTAAAAATTCTATCACTGACTTTTAAAGTACTGTTAAAAAGATACAAACTTCACCTTAACCTTTTGCTCCGTCGCCGCCACATTCAACTATTCGCTCATTCATAAAATATTTGTGTACTGTGAAACTTTCTAATTGCTGTCACATTCATCTTGTCTTCAAGTTGTAACTCAAATTATATTCAAATTCGTTAATGGTATTAATTTGTTGGTGATATTGTTTATTTCAAACTATTCCTTGAGTTCCCTTACAAATAGAGTACATGCCTACATTTACATATTATATGGATCGTATACGGTTTTCAGTTTCAATCTTGTAAGCTTGTTATGTAGAGACTTCTGGAATTGTCTAAGATAAATTCTCAATAGGATTCAGATCTATAAACCAGATATCTAGTACAGTCTTTTCTTGGACAAGGAGAGTGAAGAGATACAATGCGAATCTTATACTATAAAATGGCAAAAATAATTAGCAAGAATTAATATTATATTTATAATTCTTCTATTCTGATAGTCTTCTCTCTCACACCTCACTCTCACACCTCACTCTTACACTCATACTTAATGATTTTTTGTCTGTGTATCAGTGATTTCCTTTTTTTAGGTTCACACAATCACACCTATGGGTGTTGCTGCAGACGGGTTCTGCAATTTTATATGAAGACTTTTGTGAATATGAAATGGAGTGAAAAACGTTTTATTGAGGTAGGACGTCTGTCAGGTCTGTTACTTTTTTTTATTACTCATGGCATACTAGCTAGGTAGGTATTTCTAGTACCTATTTCCAGTAGGTACTAGAAATAGGAACGTTCATGACTCTATAGATCCCCTTATATAAATTCTTATGTAATGTATTTTGTACTGTTATTTAATTTAATCGCAAGTGTTATAAAATATTATTTAGGTATATGTAATAGTCTAAAAATTTTGTGGCTATTTAGTAATAACGACAAATTCAATAGAAACAGATTTATTATAACTTTATATTTACAATTAAATAATAAATTAATTATAAAATAGTGTAAATTAACAACAGGTCTTATCCTAAATATTTAAATCGTTGAACTTGTATGAAGGTTGTTTAATATAATTAAAATTAATTCGTCTTGAACGCACAATTTCTCCGTAATTTAGAGCTGACAGTTTGGGTGTTCTCGTTTTTTCTGGACTTTTAAAGTCTACGTGGAAGAGTCCAAATTTAACACTGAAAAATAACAAAAGTTTATGTTTAAAATATTAAAACTATTAGTTTATTAGTAGTACTATAAAAACATCCATAAGAATATAATACAATCAAATCAAAGCAATAAAGATAATACATTTTATAATATTATATAGAATACTAGCGACTCACTCTCACTTTGCTCGGGTTACATTGTTGAAGTTTTAGCAAGGATTCCTAATTTTTTTGAAGATATAATAGCCTATGTTACCCGGGGATTGTGTAGCTTCCCAACAGTGAAAGTATTATTAAAATCGGTTCCGTAGTTTCGTAGCCTACTCAATGCAAATAAACAAACAATCAAATCTTTCCTCTTTATAATATTATAATAGATAAAATATAATAAACTATCAGGTTTGAATCCGTTTAATGATTAACCTTGACTTTGAAATCCTGATTCATAATAATCTTGGAATTGTTATGTCTTAGCCCAAGATTAATGTAAGATCAATTAAACAAATAGCGGCTATATTGTAATACCTAACTGCCGCGTGTTTCTAAATGCTATTAAAATCAAACATAACAAGAAAAATACAGCTAAGAATGTTTCTTAGTATAGTATAGTTGGAACATTTACAGTTTCTTGTACCTACGACAAAATGGTAACGAGTTCGATTACCGTATTTCTTATTATGTTTTATATTTTATTTTATTTTTATTTTATTTAGGAAAAGAAACAGTTACAGCCCATTTACTAATTAAGTTTCCATCAATAAGAAAAACATAGTCAATTAATTATAACAAAAAATATTTGGCCAAATAATAAGCAAAAAAAGAAAAAAAATATTAAAAGTACATATATAATCCTATAATAAAAACTAAAGGACGCTAATAAAAGAAAATTATTGGATTAGGGTATTAATTAATCTTTTAAATTTTTTTAACAGAACTAGCGTCTCGCCCTCGCTTCGCTCGAGCTCGTCCTTCGATTAAGCGCGGGTTCCACGCTTCGGTTCCTAGTTCGTACCATACATAGGGACAGACGAACAGTGGGAAGCGACTTTGTTTATATACTATGTAGTGACAGTTCATTATAATATTATTATCTATATGATTGAAACGGATTCTAAGAAAATTCTTGTGGTAAAAATATTAAAGGGATATTTACGTGAATCCATCACTCCATTCAAAGTCGTCCATTAGTGTCCACGCAAAATAGCCACTTATGTTGCATTTATCTTCATGCATTGCTAACAACAGCTGATAGAGATATTTATTAAAGTATGAAACTCGAACGTAATCATTCAGTCCTCCAAAATCTGATACTCCATTTTCTGTTACGATGATTGGTATTTCAGTTCCATAGTTTTTGGTTATCCAGTTGAGGAGTTTTCTAAAACCTGGTGGGTTGACCTGAAAAAACATTGAAAAAATTCTGTATATGTACAGATAAATAAAATATTGGTGTCAGTTTATAATGTCAAAATTTAAACAGCCATTTATTACCTATATAGTAGTACCAGGTATAGGTAGGTAGTAGGTACTAGTAAGAAAATCTGAGTTGTAAAAAAATCTCTCTGCGCAAGAAGGCCACTAGTACCTACTTCAATTAAAAATAAGCTGATGACTTGTAAGTTCATCTGTCTAATATTCTTAATCGCAATTTATACAATTTTATTTTACACATTACAAAGTAAGAATAGAAAACATATATATAACCATAGCAAGGAAAAAAGTAGTGACTTGAATAAAATAATAGTCTTGAACCCTATTCAGTCTCATTTTCAACTATAGTCCGGTCAAATTAGACTAAAAAATAGGGGTGAGGTTACAAAAATTGTGACTAGGCTGAAAATTGGTAGGATTGTTCAATACACTATTATAAAGGAAATGTGAAAAGTCCTCATCGATCCGGCACGTGCAAAAAAAATTACTCGGGGTTAAAGATCACAAAAAGGGGTTTTTCGAAGGTTTCAAGTGTGTTTCAAGTTCAATGTATTGAAGTTTTTGAAAAGAGTAATTCAACTCCACATGAAGTTATCACCAACGGAATTCGCTTTCTTCTCTCTATATATGGAGATTCTAAAAAATTACCGTTTTGCAGTAAATTGCGAAAAACCCATTTTTGCAACCTTTGATCCCGAGTAAATTTTCTTGCACGTGCCGGATCGATGAGAACTTTTCACATTTCCTTTATAGTAGTGTATTGAACAATCCTACCAATTTTCAGCCTAATCGGAATTTTTGTAACCTTGGATGTCTAATTTGACCGGGCTACTATACAAACACATTATGTTTTATACAGTGTAACGTTATGTTATCTAACGTTACGCAATATAAAGATAATATCAAGATCATATGAATAAAATTGTAGTAATATCATAGTCACTTTAACTTTACTAGCGAGATATATTTTAGTAGGTATTTTGTAAAAATCAATTTTGTTACTTTAAGGTTTTGTTACTTTAAGGTTTTGTTACTTTATTAAATTAGGTTTTATTAGGGCGAGCGCAGCTAGCCAACTATCCCCCAACCTTAGCATTTTGTGGTACACTTTACTGAAAAACTATCACATCTACCGATTTGTGCGTTAACATAGTAATTTAACGATACATTTTGATGTGTTATACCTGTCAAAAAAATATAATTTTATAACCATTAAAAAATGAACATTAATAACTGTCTAAAAACTATTATTCCTTTATAAAACTATGCGAGTCTTCACAAAGCTCAACTTTTTTCTAATTCATTGTCATATAAGAAAGATTAAGTCAAGTGAATTATTAAAACTTAAATTGTTGTAAGAAAAGTGATACATACATATATCCTTTAAAGGTAATTTGATCAATACATCGACCCTTATATTATAGTATTTATATTATTATGTATATATTGAATACATAATGTGTAACATTGAATAAATTAAGGATATATAAAAACTTAAGCGCCAAAACATAATTAAAATATGATAATTTAAAAACATAAAATGATCAATAAACCAATATTATAATAATGAATCGAACAAGTTCTCTGTCAATGACCAGTCATGGTCAAGTCGTAGTATCGGACAAGCGAGTGAATATTATTTCGCATACCTACTTCACTAATCTAACGTTAATAAATGTATAACTATTAATTATTTAATAATTATTATTTTCATTTAGAATATAAAATAATCTTTTAAATGAATTATTAAAAATCTACATATATATTTGATAAGCTAATCTACATATATATTTGAAAAAGATTACAATAGAATATAATTTTTAATTAGATTTTAGGGTTCCGTAGTCAAAAAGTCTAAGTCTTTATGAACAACCCTGCATTGCGCGAGGCCCGACACGCACTTGTTTTATTTATTTTATTATTATTTAAATAAGTGTCGCGTACAACTAGAAGTAAAGCTCTGAACTTTACTTATTTCGATATAACTGTTATTTGCTTACTATAAACTATTAAGTAAAACGAGTTTTAAAACTGCATTCAAAATAAAAGGAAATATTTCATAAAATTTTCAAGGATTGACTTAAAATATCAAACTGTCGACAATAGTATTAAGACTTAAAGGAAATACGTACTCGTATTTTAATCACGCCGTAGTGTGCAAAATCTATAACCATCAATAACTACTTCCTATACCTACTGATATTTAACGTATGTGGAATTCCAACGTTTATTTATTTTGCATATATTACGTGGCAAATATTTAATAAGTTTTATACGGTGCATATTATAATATTTAACTAGCAATATACCCTGGCTTTGCTCGGGTGTGTCATTGTATAAGTTTTAATAGAGCCAAGTTATTCTCATTTTTTATTTTCTGTGAATTTTCCCGATACTTTATTAATTAGCTGTTACTTTGCTATTTGGGGCGGAGACAAATCCAACAAATCAAAACTTAGAAGTTTAAGTTGTTCTTGAGTTATAGATATTGTAACTAATTTTTCAAATTAAAATAAACCATTATTGTTGAAGTATAAATAAGATTTATTTATTGGCAATACTCGTAATTTATTCCTAGCCTGAAATATGTTCAAGTATTATTAATTTCATATTTTGTATGGGCCTTAATTTATACATACCGCTAACCACTCAGCTCCTGGGATAGGCCATTGAGGGTTTTGCTCGATCTTGACACCTGTATCGTGATCCATGGACGGAATTTTCCACTTTGGTTCCATAGAAGATGGGGACATTACATATGTTGTGTAATGATTAATTCCGAAGAAATCTGAGCTTCCGCGCACCATCTCAGTCTAAAAATACCACATAACGTAATTATTAAGTTATAAGTATTTACGATACTTTTAAATGTTTTTGTCGTATTTACTTAAAATACCTTTTTATGTCTAAAGCTTAGTTAATTAAATCAAACGAGATTAAAAAATAATTTTATTAATCTGTGCTAGGGCCATTCTGTACATAAAATCACATATTAATCGTAAATAAGAAAACGAAACAAAAATTTTAAAATAACAAAAAAAATATTTTTATACATTTTATATTTTTACTACGTAGGTAATATCGTCGATAGTTCAAAATCCATTTACTATTAATCTATCTTATTAAGGAAAAAACAAATCCGTTACACGTTTTTATATGTTACATAATATCTTCGCCAATTATGACTTGATTTTTTTAATAGATAAGGTCAATTATAGTGGATTCATATAAATTTAAAAACTTATAATATTTTTGCTTATAAATTATTTTCAAGTAAGTACATTAACTTTTTACAATTAAATATAATTTTTGTAAGTAGTATTACCGATCATCTTAAATTGTTTGAATATTGTAAAACCTAAAAAAATATATCTTTGAAAAACTTAGTTCTTAACCTGAAGTTAATTTAAAGATTAAATCTATATTATGATTAAACTCAAATAAAGGCCTAATAGTTATAACGTGGTCTATCTTGTTCTTGCAAACACAAAGATTAAAATGATAGATATCGACAACGCTCTCTAAACTAATTTTCACTAAAATAAAGACAAAGTAAGCCCTGAAAACTGCCAATTATATTTTCCTCAGAAGCGACTACGCTTGGTCATTAATAGGGTAACTCATAATTACTAATTTAATGTGTCGTGGTTGAATATAAAAGTGCTTTGTGGCGCCTCGTTAAGACGGAAAAGGATACCAACGCGTTTTAGTGGGTAGTGCTGGCTTTTAAGGCAAGTAAGTAACCACATAATCACCCTAGCAGCAGTTGATAAGTGAAATGCATTTCCAACACTAAATAAATAACAAAATGAAGATAGCTAATGATTTTGAACATAGTTGATTTACATACAATAGATATATATATAATTAAATTATACAATACATGATATGCATATAAATTACTTCTATTAATTTTATTTAAAATGTGTAATTTTGATATTTAAACACGTAATAGCTAGCTATTTTGATGTCTCAAAAACGGGTGAATTGACCTCCAGCATATTGACCCTGATAGTCAATAAGATATAATATTAAAGCGCCAAGATTGTTCACAAAATTATTAGAACTTAATGAACGATGTATTCTCATGTATATTACGTAGTTTATTCACTAAAGTGTTCTTAGCACTAGCACTTTAAATATTTATAAGCTGGCTAGTGCATTGATATTTTCTTGTTTAATTGGGCTAAGAATTTTTAAGCAACATTGAAGTTAACCTTGAGTAACAAATTTGTTTCTATTATGTCATCACATATTGTATTAAATATGATATCCTCTCGGCCGATTACGGTCTTGGCGGCCAATCTCATTGAGAATAGCAAGTGTTTGCGCAGTGCACTCTCTATTCCTTATCACTCTCATATTCCGGTGGGACGACTGCTCGACACGACCAGTGAGAGTTAAGGCGCAGGACCGTCAACTTTACATGCTCTCTGAGGCATAGGGGTGACAAACCGCCATTTTCCCAACTCTGGGCTATTACTGAGGCTTACGAAACAGAACTACTCAATAACTAAACTTCGCCCGACCCGGGACTCGAACTCAGGACCTCGGTGTGCGTACGTGCTAGCACCGAGGACCAGGACTAGGCACCGACGAGTATTAAATATACATAAGATTTATGTTATGACCAATATTCGGCTAATTTCTAATAAATTAGTATGTAGTATAATAATAATAATAATAAATATATTATTAGACAGTAAATAAGTACTACTAACTTCTTCCGGAGTAAAAACTGGTAGACGAGATCTTGGATATCCTTGATGGAGGCTGTTGTTATCTATTCTTTGACGAACCAATTCTGGATAGCCGCCCTCTTTAGAGTAAACTGGATGAGCGTATAGCCCTAGCTGTAATAAATTAGTAAAAATTAAGACAAACGTAACAAACTTATATCTTGGTCAGGTTAACGAGACTCACGCAAGCTTTTACGAAAGTCAATCATCGTTATTTTGATGTAAGATCAAAAAGTATAGTTTCATCATGTACTATATAAGAATCTTGGAATAGAAAAATTATACATACATGCATTTGTAGGTACCGTTCCGCTGCTTCTCGGTCTTCCTTTTTATTTTCATCTTTAGGTTCTGCCCAATATGCATCTAAAGTTAAGCCAACTTTACCTAAAACCAATATTATAACTTGATAGTAATAAATTTAAAAATACGGTTCATACATATTTTGCTATATAAATTTAACATTTTAGATTTCGATGCTGTAAAAAAATTACGTAATAGCACCTTTTTGTTTTGGTCGAAATTCTTTATCATACAAACGATAAGCTCGAGCATGTCCCAAGAGCATGTAATGTCCACATAAATATTCTCCAAGACCATGTGAACGTATAGCTGGCACAAAAAAGTCACTACCGTATCCCTAGAACAATGAGAAATAATTTTTAAATTGTTAATCTGTTTAGATATAGGAACATAGATGTATTAAAAATTATACAAAATAACACTATTTGTTAAGTTTTTGTTCGTTTCTGGCGAGTGTACTGATCAAACGTCCCCAGAGTTCCATTAGAAATTATAGCAACGTTGCAAGATATTATTTTAGTGGCTCAAAGGATTAATCTTACTAAGCTTACAAACTTGATAGCCTGATATTGGATTGGGAATTCCTAACTGAAAAGCCTGCATAATCTAAAAGACTCTCTAATATAAGGTGTAATAGCTACATTTTAATTGCTTCAGTGCTTAAGTGTAATTTGCAGTGTAGAATAATCATAAACGGCTGTAGCTCCGAGATCCTAGGTTCGATTCCTTGGTCGTTAATAATGTTTGTCGTGTTATTAGACGTATCGAATATATATGTATCGAATAGCTCAGTACCTAAATGTGATATTTGTGCTCTATAAATGCATAAAATCGGTCAGAAGGAAACTACTTGATACAATTATTATGACGTACATAAATATTGTAAAATAAACGAAAGTGTAATACCCATATAATAAAGTCAAAATGTTGTTATTTTTAATATAATGACATCATATTTTATAAAATCAAAACAAATAAAAAAATACAATGCAACAAGAGGAAAACTATGTGGGAGAATCTTAGATGACACAGAATATTTTTCTGTATTTAAAACGTCACGCGAGAATGCTGTCCGTTGGACATTATAGTGTTGGAAATGTGTAATTATATGATAAGAACCGTTCAAGATTGAAGAGTATTGCTACAAACATAAAAAAATATAATATTTACTTTATCATCTCTTTTTATTATATATCCGTACCTAAATATACAAACGTTATATTATGATTTTGTAAAATAAATTAAATTGATTTTTTATTTAATTTAAAAAAAAGTTAATTGTATAATGTATTATGTATGTATTAACATGTGTCACTTTATACTAATATTTAATGCTGAAAAATAATTATTTTATTGAATACATTAAAACCATCAATCCGTTTTATATCACGGTTTGACCTTTAAACGCGAAGCAATTACACATACAATCGAAGAGGGCGAAGCTTAAGCTAGCACTTGTAAACATTAATACGTACGTTATAACAATGTTGATGTAATTCATTCATAGTTGTCCAAATCTTGACAATATCACCAAATAGCGTAAACGCTACTCTTGCGTAATCTTCAAAATATTCGGCCATTTTTGGATTAGTCCACCCGCCCAAATCCATTAGAGATGTCGGAAGATCCCAGTGGAAAAGCGTAACTACGGGGGTTATGTTGACTTTTAACAGCTCTTCGAAGAGGTTGCGGTAATACTTGACACCTTTGTAATTTATGTAATTGTCTGTTCCATTAGGCAGTAATCTGTTTAGATAATCAGAAATTATTATAAATGGCTCGAAATATTATTTATATTTTTAATAATTGTAATACATAACATTTATAACTTTATTATTATATCAATAATTAATATAAAAATATAGGTGTTGCTTCTAATGAAGGAAGTTTATTATTTTGTGTAATTTAAATGTTGATACCATCTTAGTAGAGAAAGGAACTTTAATTTGCATACAAATTATGTTATAATATATACATACAAGTATAATATAAAGATATGTATTCTTCTTATTTTATCTACTCTAAAACAACAGAATCGTCACTTAAAAATGATAAAAAGTTCTGTATATTAACATATTTTAACATTTGGTAATTAAAAAGGATACTAACAATGTCACGACTTTTCATTTGCGATCAATGTATCCGTTATAAATATGTTGTTTTCGTATAATGATTTACGAATAAATACAAGTGCAAGTAATACCTAGTCAACTTTGTAAATGATTTTATGTGAATTAAGATGTAGTAAAAGTTAAAATATATATTTGATACAAAGGTTCACTTTATAAGACCATAATAACCAGTCCATATGTATAGCAATGAAACGTGGATACTTAATAAAAAAGCACGTTTATACTGTTCAAGTTTCCGAGATGAAGATTCTGAGGTGCATGTTTACCACTAAGGCCCTAAAAAATCCGACACTACAACTTTTTTTCCCAAACTAATATTTAAAGTCAGACCCAAAACTATTAAGTAGGAAAGAGTAGTTTCAAAAGAAATCAAGAAATGCAAACATTCCGAAGACGGTACCTCCGATAGAGCAAAGTGGAGAAGATAAAGATAAATATAAAAAAAACTTAAAGTATTATCTATAATATTTATATAATTACGATTTTAATTGAACGTGTTCTTTCATGTTACAGAATATATTTTATTAAATAATATTTTATTTTAATTACTATATTATGATATCAATGATTAATCAATTCAAAAACAGTGACGCACGCGGTCTCTGTTCTTATATTAATTTAATTTTTTAATGAAAGAAGTTAATCAATTCGAATAGACATTAGATACCGCCTTAGGGAAAGGAATTTTAATTTGCATACAAATTAATATTTATATACATAAACATTAAACATATTATATTATACAAAAAACGTTTTATTTCTCTGACTCTATATATTTTAAAATAAAATGAAGTCACTGGGAAATTGTATTATATCTCATTTTTTCATTTGTTAATTAGGAGTATGATGATTAACTTGTATTATTAGGAACATTTTTGTATTTGTAAAACGTGACATTCAATTGTGTAAAAGGAAGCAGTGAAATGAACTCAGAAATCGGGGTGAGGGTATTAGAAGATATTATTATGCGGGTTGAGTAGCCAGGAAACTCAAGTAACATTTACAAATCCAAGAAGTCCTGTATTGTAAATAGGAAAAAGGCTTTTATTCGGTATTGTGTAGCTCAAACGATAAAAGCCATTGTATTCCTTTTTTCAAATAATATTGGAGTGACCCAGTTTTAGACGTAAATCTGAAAATACTTATAACATATGGAAAAAACTCTGAGTAGTATACTTTTATAAAACATACTCAGATTTGAATATAAATTTTGTTTAAAATTATGAAACACAATTACTAAGGAACCAGGATATACTATTTAAACTTCTAAAAGTAAACTTTATAATAGGTTGGAATATATTTTACAGCAAGCACAGGCTATCAAAATGTTACTTTAAATGTTCCGTAGATAAGTCAGTCCGCTCTACATATAAATGATGTAAGTTCTTCTGTTTGTTACGTATTTTGAAACATAATAATATTTTTTATTATATGGACAGTCAGTATTCTACAATAATAACAAGATATTTACAAATAAGATTTAAGGTCAATTACAAGGCCACTTTTGTTTTGAACGAGGCAACACTAGGTAGGTGCTACTTACTTTTTAAGAATTAATTCAGAAATATTCAACAACGTTTAGACTCTCAAGAGATCCCTGAAGTCTAACCTAGCTTTCATCTCAACCCATCATTACATACGAGTAGTATAAAACATATGTAGTCGCTTCCCGCTGTCTGTCTGTCCCTATGTATGCTTAGATCTTCAAAACTACGCAACGGATTTTGATGCGGTTTTTTTAATAGAGTAGATTCAAGAAGAAGGTTTATATGTATAGTGGAGCCCGCGGCTTCGCTCGCTCGCTAAATCTAGGGACCAACCCGAGCGATGTGAGGGTGAGTCGCTTGTTAATATTGTAAATGCGAAATACATAAATGCATTCAAATAGTTACTAAATCACGCCAGCTCTGATGACAAGCACTGAGATAGATTATAGATTTTGAAATCTAAGGTTCCCATGGGATAGATTTGTTTTTAGCTAGAACTAATCCGAGTAAAGCGAAGGTAAGTCTCTAGTATTGTTATAAACAAAATCATATAAAACCAAAATTAAAATATTAGAGGCCTTAGAAGAAGATTAAAGAATACGATGAATATTTACAAAATAATTCAAATTTTGGCCCAATTTAGCGGTTTATTGTCTGAAGAAGCGCAAAACATTGATAATATCAATAACATACGATTAAAAACTCAAGGTGAATTCAAATTCAAATTTAAATCAGACCTCAGTCTCTTTTGCAATTCTACATGCATATTTTCTTATTATAAATATGGTAGTGTATTTATTAGTTGGTTTGTTTGTGTGTCCTTCTCTCACGTCAAAAAAAGTGACGGATTTGCGTAATATTTGGAGAAGATATATTTGGAGACTAGACTTAGAGAAAGACATTTTTAATAATTTTTTCATTTTAACCGCAAAAAATTATTTCATTATCACAAGAATATAGATAATATACATTTTATATTTCACAATAACCGTTAAACATACCTAAGGACGAGCGAAGTGAGGGTAAGTTTTACTAACGTAAATTTATTTATTTATTATTCGTAATTTATTACACACACACACACACACACACACACACACACACACACACACCTGCATGTAATACACACAAACTTTCGCAATATCTGACTACTATTAAGTTCGATTACAAGACTCACCTTGGCCAAGACATTGATAGTCGGTAATACTTGACTCCGAGAGATTGTACCATTACAATGTCACGCTTATATTGATGATAAGAGTCTGCGGCCACATCTGCATTTGAGTGGTCTACAGTAAATTTTGGGTGTTTATGTAAATAGGTGTCCCACATATTTTCGCCTTTGCCTAAGATAAAAAGAAAATATTAAATTGATAAATGTTACATCCTTTATTATTTTTCATATAAGGTAAAAATATTATATTAACAATAATATTAATATCCTATCAAAAATAAGGAATTCAATATTTTACAGAAATATTATATTACTAAAGTATTTTTTTTTATATTTTGTTGTGTATATTCCGAGTTTTCAAATTTAATTATACTTCGACTAGTTAAGTTAAAATGACCTCAAAGTTGGACAACAGTGAGGATCTTAATATGCAAAGTTAAAACTTTGCTCCTAATAGTTTTCAACATTAGTTGAAACTCGTTGCAAAGTAGAAACTAATTTGAATACTTTTAATTGCTTGTTCTCTTGTCCATGAATAAAAAGCTCTGGAGACAATGCGATTATTTAATCTGGTTAATTTTTTCTATGAATCATACGAGTAGAAGTAAAGCATTAACTTCACATATTTGAAATCTATTAAGTTAAATGCATCAAGAACATGATATGTAATTTTATAAAGTCTTAAGTACTTTTCTTTTTTCCTTTGCCTAAAAATACAACCGAAACAAATAGCGATATGTAAATATCTAGGAAAAATAAAATGAAACTTCTAGTATCAAATAATGTTTTACGTAAAAACACCATAAATATAAACATGGCACACCCTGTCACCCTAAATAAGAAAAACAATAGGGCGGTATAGCCACTTTTGCTTAGATAGTAGTTTCTTATCCTCTAAAACATAAATAACTTATATTGCTTGAATTCAAAAGCTTGCTTTTTCATCTTTTGACTATTTCTTGACTAAAAAAAATATTTGTGTTTTCGTTCTTATAAACATAAATAAATAAATATGTTGGCAGCATGCCTCATCATTTAGTTGTATTGGAAGCAGGACATTTTTTTAATGTTGGAGAATGTGGAAGACACTGGCTTAAAATAAGTCAGTAGGTATTATCTACCCAAAATAATACATTATTATTATTTAGGTGTTGCGTATGGTGCCGAGATCGGCCCTATGCTACATCGAACAGATGATACTGATCCATTGTAGCTCTCTTTAAAGTGAATTTAGGGTTATCCGCTCCTAGTTGCTTCGCTAGTTGTTGAGTTCAGGAACTTCCAGATTTTCTGCGCGGGAAACCTCTGTACCACTTCCGGTTGCATGATATGCTGCCCGAGATAGAAATTTCCGCGGTGCATGAGTGGTCCGCAAGTGCAGAGGATGTGCATAGTAGATTCCTCTGACTAATGGCATAGTCTAGTAGTAGTTCTAGTAGCATATATTTTTGCCAAAAAATTAAATTTTAATGACTTACGATTTACGAGGAAAATGTTAATCAATATATTATACTTAATACTAAATACATATTTACAGACGTAATGTTTGTAATTTCCATACAAGTTTGAAATTTGTATTTAAAATCCGTTTCTAATATTATTATCATATTTTCCTTGACATAAAAATATTTTACTCTTAAAATAATTATTAATTTTTGCTAGAGGATTAATAAAAATATCATATATTATTTTTTATTATAAAAAGTCCTATACAATATAAAAAGTCATATATAACTATGATAACCATTAATTTATTCATAAATTTTCCTATTAGTCTGAGAGCAAATGAAGGTGTAGTTTTACTCACAATAAAAGAATACTACGAGTACTAGCAGAGATGATCCAGAGGTTACTCGCTTGTTTGGGATGGCAAGCAATGCATACAGATCTTGGATCTCGAACCTCTGACGTTTTCATGAGCGAATCATTTTCAACAAGATTACTACTTGGCTTACGGTGAAGTATAATACAGGGAAAAACTTGCAGGTCTGAGAAATCCTACAGAAATCCTAGAGACTATGGTCTCATCCCCTGGTATTGAAGCTTGACTATGCCCAGCAGTGGGACGTTGAAGTAAGCAGTGGCATTTTAAAACGAGCTGTATTAATTATTCCGAACATAAGAAATTCATAGCAAAGTGTTAAATATAAATTAAACCGAGATGTGAAAACATGCAAATGATATAAACGTACTTTGTTTCAATATAATGTAATCTAACAAAACTCACCATCTTCGTTCCAACCGCCCTCAATTTGATATGCAGCCGTCGCGACCCCAAACACAAAATCGCTTGGGAACGTGTAGTTGCTCAACCCATTACTGCTTATAAACGCGCTCACTCCTTTTGTAAGGCACAAAAGGCTGTAAAGATTTGTTTAAATATTAAAAAATCTGAACTACAGACTCATAAAGCTTAAAAATAAGAAAAGAAATAACAAGAAAAAGCATTAACATATTTTTGTTACGTATTAAATAAATAAATGATAATCTTGATAGATATACATATTCATGTCATGATCAATATTCTGTGTTATCTTTAAATTGTGTCGCGGATTAGAAGGATTAAAATGTATTAAATTAACAGTGAATACTAAAATAAACACCTAGTATGCTGATTACAGATACAATGCATAAGGTTTAGATAAGATTAAAATATCCATGGTATAAATAAATAAAAATAAATAAGTAATAAGTAGTATTCTATAAATTACGTATAATAAATATAAGTTTATGACTTGATAAAATACTTATTATAAAAATAAACTTTTAAATAAAACTGATAATACAATCGTAAGACACAATAGCACTAGATAACGCTAAATCACAACAAAAACATTAAATTAAAACAAAACATAATTATTTTTAAAAGCGCACGATTATTAAATACACACCTGAAGCACGCTAGAATAGCAGCTCCATGGGCGACTCTACTCTGGCTCTGCATTTTGCTAACTAAAATACATTACTGTCAATAGGACAACTAAATATAATAATAAATGTAACCTTTACGCGGAACAACCTTCCACTTAGGGTTTCCCATTGCGATATATCACACATGTTAAACTATTACTTCCTAAGCAGAAAGCATTTGATTTATATGAAATTAATAGGTATTTCCTTCCTATAGGAAATAAAACTGACCTGCATTTGACATATCATAGTAAAAATAGCTTGTTATATATTATAAATTATATCTATATAATTAATAATTAACGAAATCTGTACAAGATATATAGTATATATTATTGTAAAACAATGACTGTATTGATGAAACTAAAATAATAGTTATTAAAACATTGATCTGTCTTTCTCTCTGTCTTGTCTCACATTTCACACAAAAGTACAGGAAGAATTTTGCCTAAATTTTATTTAGTGATAATTTAACAACTTTTAGTCAACATTTAGAATACTTTTTACTTTAGAAAAACTATAAAAACGTTTCATAACTAATAAAAACATAACAACTAGTTCTAATGAGTATGGATTAAAAAATCATCCCTATTGGGAGCTTTATATAGCTAATTAGTATATATATTTTAAGCTCTAGCAGAGTAATACGTATGTAGGTTCATAAAGGTGAACTCGAGCGAAGTTAGTAATAGCACTTTCTCTTCAATTTTGGGAATATTTTACCGATTTACCCTTGAGTTTCTCGCACCAGAAAAAATTATAATATGGTTTAGTAATTACCTATCATATTTATTACAAATATATAATACAAGCATTTCCCGCGGCTCAGTCCGCATTCTAAAGACCGGAAGCTAAATAGATTTTACATAACGTGTGATGTTATAGCCTATTTGTAACGGTTAGTTGAGATTTCTCAGAAATTACGTATTTTCCCGCAATAAAATGCATCTTATGTATTGACCCGGGTAACCAGCTATCATCATACCAAATTGCAGTGAAAACCGTCCAGTGGTTTTCTCGTGATGCGATCACAGACAGACAAACATTCTAAAAACAATAGATTTGGCCTCTATATCGATAATAATGTCTATTTCAATTAGATTTTTTTTTAATATTTAATGTACAGATTTGACTCTGTTAGAATTTTATTAGATGTATAATAATATAATATTATATTATTTTTGTAAGAAATATGATAGGTAATTACATATATTGACAGTAAAATAGATGAGGATAAGAAAATCATTTGCATATATTAGGAACATATTGATCGTAATGACGTACGGAGCCTAAACGTGAATACTCACGGTATGGCTGGTCCACAAATTCAAGGTCGCTCAGTGAACTATGGAACGCACGATGCTTGGTGTTTTTCTGACAAACAGAATTTGGAATGCGGTTATTCGCTAGATAATTAAAGTAACCGACAACGCTTGTAGAATTAGCTCGCTGAAGTGGAAATGTGCCGGTCATATCTCCAGACGTACTGGTCGTCGATGGAACCATCACGTGTTGAGTGAAGACCGCGTTTAGGCAAGCGTAGTGTAGGACGCCCTGCTGCAGGATGGACCGATGACCTAAGAAAGGTGGCGGACCACGGATAGGTGCGGGCTGCCCAGGAGCTTTGACCAGGAGGTAGGCAATATATCATATTATAATTATCATCCACATATTATCTATGTAAGACTTTTTTAAGATATATTTATCTTTTTATTTGTTTAATAAACCCTTGTGACAAGCAACTTATTATTGATATGACCTATTATAAAAATTATAGTAAGTAATTTTAATATGTATTTATTTTAGTACCGATAAATAGTAAGTAAGTGTAATATCAATTGAAACTCAAAATAACATTGCCTTGCCTTGTTAATCATTAATTTATTTACTAAGCTGAAATAATAGTTTAATGTATGTACCTACCACGTAATATACATATTTTGAAGAAAAGTTTATTTACATGTTCAAGGCTATATATTTAAGGAAATTGTAAATTCATACATGATAAAATAGTATATTACAATAAAATGTCCTCCAGACGGATTTTGGCGACGGCAGTCAATCTTATTGAGACTCTGTCTGCGCAGGAGATATTATAGTGCACAAGTGCACTCTCTATTTCTGTTGCTCTCATGCTCCTGTGGGATGACTATTCACACGATCAGTGAGAATTAAGGCTCAGGAAGTCCTTACGAGCTTTTCGAGAGGATAAAATTCTGCCAGCTTCCCACTTAGATAGTTATTTTATTACACCACATAACATAAAAATAATGCACTGTATTACGAGTATATATAGTCATTCAAAAAATTGTAATTTTTGAATACTCGAAATACTAAAATCTAATTTTACTAATTATATTATATTTTTTTCGTAATTTTTGTTATTTTTTATCCACGCCTGTGTACGCCTACCTACCTTAATTATGTATTATTTTTCATTAAAGGTAAAAACCTATAACATATCGTAGAAAAATAACTATATTAGGCCATTTTTACATATAGCGCCATCTAGTTCCATGGTAACCTACGAGGCTTGTACTACGGAAGCCTGATAGTTGATACACTAAACAAATATAACTTTAAATACAGTCAAAGTGCTAAACACTTCTTAAAAGACATAACACCTCGTCTTATCGCCTCTACTGGTGACAGGAGAGCTGGCTCATTTTTCGCCCAAAGAATCGGCATTGCCATTCAGCGGGGGAATGCTGCCAGCATTCTTGCCACTATTCCACGCGGACACGACTTGTACAGTAATTATTAAGTGTATATTTGCTTTGTACATATAGTTTAGTTTACTTGTAATTTCCTTTATTGTAAATATATGAGTATCATTCGTGCCTATCTATTATGGATTAATTATTATGAATAAAGCCTAATACATACATAATGTAGGTATAAATAACCATGACCGCAGTAGATAATAATAATAATAATAAAATGTTTATTTATTTCAGTACATATAACACAAAAACATATATAACGATGATAATTACAGAAGTTAAAAACTGTGTCGCAATTACCAACGCCCTTCACCAGCAAAGTAACAAAAAAAAAAACAAATATGTACATCCATCAAACCAAAAAAATAAAAACATTGAAGAGAAAAAAAAAACAAACAAAAACAAACAATTTTTGAGTGAATAATAGAAACAATACAGATATAACTGTGCTGAACAAATGAGGCGACTAGAACACGTAACCGCTGGCACAGCAAGTAGGAGTACCACAGCAACTGAGTCGAACGTGTTGTCAAAGATTGTAGAGTAATCCTTAAGGTATGGGATATTTTAGCTTATTACAAATACGTATATTATACCTATTCTATAATATAACTATGCTGTTACATCTAATTTATTTATAACAAAATAAATATATATAATTTTTTTCTAGAACAATTAAAATATTATTTTGGAGCTTATTGGGTCATTTAAGCCAGGTGAATGTTATTAGAATAAAGAGTCATAAATTACACAATGGCAAAGGCTGGTGTTTGTGACTCACCCCCATGTAAAAGGAGTATAAATCAAAGAAGGGTGTCGAGGTAATGAATTATACATTTCAGGTCTTACGTTTTTATTTACATTCAAATCATAAATAAGTCATTGCCATATTGTTTGTCAATAAACAAATTATCGTCATACTAATAATAATATTATAATTTCATCATCATCATCATCAGCCCTTTTTAACGTCCCACTGCTGGGCACGGGCCTCCCTCAGTACGAGGGGGATCAGGCCATAGTCCACCGCGCTGGCCTAGTGCGAGTTGGCGGACTTCACATGCCTTTCGAAAACTTGTTAGGTTTTCTCAGACATGCAGGTTTCCTCACGATGTTTTTCCTTCACCGTAAGACAAGTGGTAATCATGATATAAATGATTCGCACATGAAAATATCAGAGGTGCGAGACCCGGATTTGAACCCGCATCACTCGGATATCCAAGCGACGCGTTACCGCTGGGCTACCACTGTCTTTTTTTTTTTTTTTTTTTTTTTTTTTTTTTTTTTTTTTTTTTTTTTTTTTTTTTTTTTTATATATAATAGAGATTAATAAAGTACTCAAACATTGGTCTATGATTGTGAAACTTTATGAACTTTACTATATATAGTTTATTAAACTTTATTATTATTATTATATATAGTTTGTTAAACTTTATTATATATAGTTTATGTTAATGAGGATTCCCCTGGAAAAAAATAAACTAGGTATTCTAGTCAAGAATAATAGAATAGACATTTTCTTTACTATTTTATTAGTATTAAAAGAATTCTTTACATTGGTTCGTTTTTAAAATAAATTAAAAAGATAGACTAAATGAGAGTAGTTAAAAGGATTTTATCGTAAAAATTTCGTTTTATAATGCGAACCTAGTCTTGGACACGGTCCAAAGCCATTAATTGCAAACTTTTGATGACATCGAATAACATATACTTTATTATTTCTTTGATAAAATTCACAACCTAAGTTTTCTAAATATTTGATTGAATCCTATTTTATTGCATTTTGTATAAGAGTTGACTTATTTTTTTTATACAATACACATTCATTTACATAATACGTAACATTAGTAGTACAGCCTTAATTGTAACCAGTCGGGGATTCAACTTCGGCAAAACAAAAAACAATGTTTTAACCATTCATATGTTTTAGTTTCATTGTAGGAATGTTTTTATTTGGATACCAAGACTTACCACTAAATATCTAGATGTTACATTAGAAATCACATTTTATATAGACCAGACAACAGCATCATCAAAAAATTGTACAGATTATCATCTCGACACCAGCAATTTATACTAAGCTAACTCATAAAAGTGAACTTTACAGTAGAGGCATATAAAGGGAAAAACGTGATAACTTTTATATTAATTAAGATACTTTTTTGAAATTTGGCATCCATAATAGTTAATTAATTTATTATAATTTCCCATATAAACTTTTTCTAAATTATTTATATTTTTTGATTTAGCGCGAGTTAGCCGTGTGTGCACGTAATTCCTTACTAAGATTTAACATATTAAACACATCTAACTAATGTTAGCGTAGTTTATTACGGGACATCATAGTGTTAAAAAAGTATTATATTCTTTGTGTTGTAATAATAATTTTAAAATATGTTTTGCATTTATTATAACCTTAGGGTTTTATATATAATCACAAGATATATTATTATAAATACTTATGCTAAATAACAAGTTATTAAAGTTAGCTTTATTTAACCGGTACATGCGCCACTCGCGGATATCGGATTAAAAGCCGTCAAATCATACATAGCGGACTATACATCGACCTGTGCGATAAGTTAGCGTATCATTTAACTTTCCATTGAGCTATAATACATGTTTATTTTTTATATTTTTTGATAAAATTCTGTGGATAATATTATTTTTGTAAGTATAAATATATCATTAAACAAAAATAGTATAGCAATCGATTATTTATTAAAATTTCGTGTAGTAGGTACCTATTAACGATAAAAGGTTAGATCAATCACAGTTCGCCTTTGATTGTTATATTTAAATCTAGATTACACATAATATTGTATTCTTAATAAAAACACAAACTTCTAATTGTTATAAATTACATAATTTAAATAGTACCTAATACCTAAGTTGTAATCATTTACTTATGAACATTCAAACTACATCATCACTTAAGTGCTTCTTATCATGTTAAGTAGTAAATAAGTTAATATTTTTATTACAATAATATTTTAAATCTTAAATTTTACAACATTAAAAAAAATTTTAACGTTTTGTATGTTTTTTCGGGAAAGAGTTTCAAGTGGGATAATCTAGTAGATTTCTTATAAAACACTATATTTCTGATTATATATATGATTGCTTACGTTATCACTTAAACTATTAACTATACTTGTATTCCCGACACTTTATATACCCGACAAATTATCAGGAGACACTTCAATTTTTTAACTTTATTCCATATGATTTTATCCTTCACGCTTTTATTACCATGTGGTGAGCTTAAAACTCTCTGAAAATTAATTACAATACAAGCTACTTTGTTACTAGAGACAACTTGCTGTTTACATTCTTTTTTAACTTACGGAAAATTTCCTTTTCTGTTTAATGTTTAGTGAAGTTTTCTTTTAATTCATTTGTAGGCCTAGATGTATTACAGACAGGCCCTACCCACAATAACAAGTATATAACCCCCTGAGACGTCAAATACCTTAGTCTCTCCCGTAACCATAATTGCTGTAAAGCATTCGAAACGTCGGGAACCAAAAATCAAAATAAATCCGCGACCAAATCCGAAAAGATAGTTTTATTTATAATGTCAAATATTCGCGTAAACCTAAGAAAGTATTACAACTGACTTTATTTATTCTTGCTACTTTAGTTTTTCACTTTGATGTAGTATACTCCAACGCTTTGTTTGTAACACAAACGGTTTCTCTTTCTACCTATGCACTCATCTTCAAGTTTAAAACATTTGAGACCCACATCAGTCCCTTTTTTAGATCTACGTTTATTATTTTTCGATACTGCAGAATAGTCACTATCATAGAACGTTGAAGTTCGACACTTGGTGGAGTTAATGTCAATGGAGAAAGTTTTTGGATTTAATTCAATACATTTGGTGAATTAAATGTTAAGTGGAGTATTGGGAGCCCCTAAGTGAATCAAATATATATCTTATAATAGTAAATCGTTTTCGTTATTGACTATATCTCGGCTTGCAGAACTTAATGAGGCCTGCTAACATGACGTGGTCATACAAAGCCACGAATTCAGGACTATCAACGTTTGCAGGTAATGATTCTATAACCATAGGTATAATATATTGAAACTATAAAATTAATTTTATAAACAATATCTACATTTAGAATATTGTCAAGGTAATATCAATAAATTAATTAAAATACCTTATAACAAAGTATTTACAATAGTAAAGTCGCTAAGTAGTGCATTTTACAAACGAACAAGTATACACGAACGCCCTAAACTACGCTAACTAAATGTTAGCGTAGTTTTACACGGACTTTTAGCTATGTGGCTCAAATTTTCAAAAAAACGTAGTGTATTGTAGTATAGAACGTAATTATATACTTTAACCTACACTATAATGTTTAATAATACATTAAATTTACCTCTCTCGACAGTATGAAGCGGCATCTCACCATTTTTATCAAAACTCCTTAATTAATATTTCTCCTTTTTGGCTAATTCCACTTAATATTTAGATCGATTTCGTGAAAATTTTATAATAATAACATAACACTAACAATATTTTAAATAAACTTGTAATAATGACGCTATCGATTATGATTTACTGATAAAGGTTTCAAAAATAAGCGGTTTGTCTTTTTCCCGTGTATACTCCGCTAATAATAGTTAGCGTAATTTAAAACGAGTAATTTCGAAAAGTACCTTTACTTAGCGTTGTATCAAATTTGTAACTTCGTTATTTTTGTGTATTTCTTCACGATTTTTTTATTACATATAAAAAACCATATTCTAAGCAATTTGGCATAAAAAAACGATTTTACCTAAAACTCGAGTTAGCGTAGTATAAATTGTTGGTGTCGATCTACTACTCCAAGTACGGGTATTTCTACCCTAATGAGCCCCTTAACAGTATTTTCAGGTAAAATTTATTCCTGTTCCCAGTTTCATAATTCAAAATGTACATCAAGAATATAGGCTTTAAAAGCATTATTTCAAAATCAGATTTTATTCTTAATTAACTGGAGTAGGTAACTACAAGTTTTAAGAAATTACTTTTGGGCTTGTACGATGTATGCTAATGTTAAACTTTCAATTAAACCATGTTTGTAAAATAAACTTAAAACTCTTGTATATTGTTTTTGAGACTAGTTTTTTGAATGGAATCCAGATAACACATTTTTTCTCCATATTAATGTGAAATTCATAGTTCAATTTAACACTATTAGAACATAGGTTCTAATCAAACATTTAAAGTCAAGTCACAAACTTTGTATAACGAAAAATAATTTTACGTATTATATTATTATTTGTTTCAATTTGTATTGGCTATTAGAAAAGGAAAATTCAGATTTAACTTCGAATGCTTTCAAAATACTCCGTTTTACTAATGAAATTTACTTGTAAGCCATCACAGTCACAGTCTTATCTTTGAGCCGCCATATTTTGATTTAAAGACTTAAGATTC
Source organism: Boloria selene (assembly GCA_905231865.2). Taxonomy (NCBI): domain Eukaryota; kingdom Metazoa; phylum Arthropoda; class Insecta; order Lepidoptera; family Nymphalidae; genus Boloria; species Boloria selene. Next base: position 7,865,735 of record HG993140.1, on the reverse strand, counting down.
GACACGCAAGGCAAAGTTTGTGTCGAATATTATTTATAAGATGTGTCAATGTTTGGATATAATGTTAGGAAATCTTTTACTTTGTTGTCAAATTAAGGAATGCAAAGCACATGCAAAACGATTTACAACCAGCTGAATAATTTGTGAAATACTGAATCAAATTGAAAATAAAAAAAATATCTGAAAGGTTTTACGCGGGCTATATAAAAATAAATCTACTTTGAAATTCAATAAGGTTTGCGAAGATCATTCTTGGATTAAAATGGATAAATGCTGAAAATCGGACATAAAAATCACTGGTGTCACTACTCGCAGGATGAAATATTATAAATTCCAATCTTGCACTTTAGCCCGGCAGCCATGCAGATCGGTGAGAATATCGTAGAGATTTGCATCGATTGCGAAACTGAGTTATAATCCAACTATTAGTTACAGCTAACCGTCAAAAAGCTTTTCAATAAAAAAAAATGAACTTAGCCTTACATTTTGTAAGCAATTTACAATTTTGTTAAACTTCAATAGTGAATGTTTGCCTCGTTTATAAAAGCTTTTTGTTCAATTTAATTTAACAGGATCGGATTATATTAAATTTTTCAAATGAAAATATATTTGAATAAAACTCGTTATTACGCTGTAGTACATCTTTAATGGTTCATTTTTAGTCTATCGAGTCTATAGGGTTGAAATGGTATCCTTTTACACAAAGCCCACACTGAATGCTGTACCTCTGTGAATATAATAAAGATATGAACAGCCGAAACAAAATCATAACGACTTTCCGTCATCGATATCAGACACAATTGGCTTCTCAAGTGATATAAAAACAGTGCACAAAATTAACCCGTATTTGTTTATAATTCATAATTTTATGTTGTATTTGAAAGTAATAAATACACTTTTGAGTATAATTTTTACCGTAAAACAATTTTCCTATAATTAATCTAACACATAATGAAATGAAATTCTGACTGAGTCGAATCCGTAAATTAAATATTTTTTGGAAAATTCTAATGAAAAATCGTAATAATATCGATACAGATGCTAAATCTATAGTTCATAGAATATCTATCTCTCAGTCTGTCTGTCTGCCTGTGACTGCGTTATGAGAAAACATACTTTTGCATGCTTTTTATTACCGGAAAATATCACATTTCCGAAAAAACTTTCTTAGAATATCAAATGAATGTAACAACGACTCTACTCTACGTACGATCTATTTTGCCCGCACCATTATTTTCGAAAGACAAAAAATAATAGTAAGATAGTGCGCATTATTTTCATATGTGTTTGAATTTGTGTTAACACACTTAAAACTTGAAGTTTTTGGATTTTACTTTTTGATATAGAGATTCCATTTCCATTCAGTCATATATATATTATGTATGTAATAAGGCTCTAATTGTACACTTTTTCGTGAAAATGATAAAGTGTACAACATCTGTCTAAAAAATTAGCAAATACTAAAAATGCCCAAGCTAGAGGTGTCCAAGTTTGAAAACTTCTGTCTAATATGAAGTTTTTTTATTGGCATGAACAAACTTCTCTTATAATATCTCCCACTGGATCGAATTTCATTTTTTTTGACTTCATACTATTACATTTTGCAAAATATGTACCAACAATTTCTGGGTTCTTAGAATTATTTTCAAATATATTATTGTTACAATTTTTTCAAGGTAATACGATGTAACGAAAAAGCAAGTAATAGAATTTCATGATAAAATAACCTAATGGATGGGTAAAAATTGTCTTTGTACGTTCTTTGTGAGTTGGAATTTAATGGTAAATCTGAGAGGTTATCACAATAAAAAAATGCACTGTAACCAAATGACAAAAACACGTGTTTTTAGGGTTCCGTACCTCAAAAGGTAAAAACGGAACCCTTATAGGATCACTTTGTTGTCCGTCTGTCTGTCTGTCTGTCTGTCTGTCTGTCTGTCAAGACCTTTTTTCTCAGGAACGCGTGGAGGTATCAAGCTGAAATTCATATCAAATACTCAAGTCTATGGTCTCTTGGAGCTGTGAAAAAATCAAACTTCTAAGTCAACGCGATCAAAAGATACTCCCGTTTATGCCGCAAATTTTCGACACTCGCAAGGGAATCAAAACCTACAGGGTACTTCCCGTGAACTCAGAATCTTGAAATTTGGTACGAAGCAACGTCTTATAACACAGATAAAGGAAAAATTGCGAAAAGCATAAATTTTTAGTTACATCATATAATAAAAATATTTTTAATAATTTTAAACTTTTTTTAAACCTTTTCTACCTTTACTCATACACCGTTCCGTACAGGTTTGTACGGAACCCTCGGTGCGCGAGTCTGACTCGCACTTGGCCGAATTTTATTAATTAAATGTAAAATAATTTCAAAGAGCATTATAGAATTCGCGTTATAATCCGAACAGATAGCTTAACTTAAAATACCTATTCTTTATTTTTTAGATAATTATCGGTTAACCTTTTGTTCTTATATTTAATTGCAAATTCATGGCGTATACTATTAAATTTTAGATGATTAGAGAATACTCCATTCAATGTTCGCCTTTGTAACATGTGACACTGAGACAATGTGCTGGATATTAATTGAAAACACCACGCTACAAATAATAACTATAGACACATTATTTTCACCATAATATAATGTTCCCATCGCGATATAATTTATGTACCTACTGATTAAATGCTAAGTCTCAGTAAGCGTAAATGTTACAAACTTGAAATTTCACAGCTAAGAAAGGGTTGCCATTCAGCGGGGCGTCGCCGCTAGCATTCTTGCCTCAATTCCACGGAAACATGACTTGTACTGTTATAATTAAGTGTAGATTGGTTTTGTATGTATAATTAAGTACTTATTGCAATATATTTAAAATACATAGGATTTTACAAAATCAGCCCTTAAACTATATAAAGTTGGGTTGGATGTTTGTAATTGTTAAGTTTGTTAAATAATGTTTGCAGACACAACCGCGGGCAAATGCTAGTTTACCAAAAAATGAAACGTATAAAATAGAAAGTGAAATAAAGGTTGTTCTACTGTATAAAAACAAAGCACTGAATGCGCTGAGCTAAGTTGCAGATTTATATCGGGCTACTACATCACTCTTCCTCCGGAAATAAACTTGTCGGGAAACAGCGCACCGAGTTTGCAATTCACGCTATATTTATGTCGGTACAACCTCCATCGATTTAGATTTTAGAATGTGCTGACTTATTATTTGTAATGCTTCTACAATTATTAATAATGATATTGTATATATTTATATCTAGAGATATATATTATATTTCTTGCCTCGATTCATGCAGGCTTAAACTACGAGTGCACCGCATGCATGTAACGTGTGCTTTCATAACCATAAAAATAAATTATTACCGGAAACTACATGCTATACAATATACCTAGCCTTGAACTTTTAAAAGAGTTCTTTAGAAATTCAGTAACATTTATTTTCTTTATATTTCTATTTTAGTTAAAAAATTATACGTTAGGAATATTAAAAGAAGCTTGTGTGTTACTTACTACAAACTGCTTCTAATATAAAGAGTAATCACACAGACATGGCTTACACACTAATTTATTCTTTTGTGAATGTTGTCTGATCAATTTTGGCCATGGCGGCCAATTTCATTGAGACTTATTTCAGAGCAATGTCTAATCCTGTGATTGTCTCTCATTGACTGTTTTTTTTTTAACTAAACATGCCTCGACAAAACACTCGAACCCAGGACCTCCGGATCAGCATCCTTACATATTAGTTACCAAGGAAGTCCAGTATAAGTTAGGATATATCGTATAGTTCTATACATACTTTTGTGAACTATCTATTATAATTAATTTACTTGTTTTATTTATCAACTGTTCTTTCATATTGGCCTTGGCAACATTTGCGTGATTGGAATTGCTTAATGTTCCCGAAGCATGAATATTATTTAGTGTTAGATTCAAATATCTACGTCATGAGAGACTGGAGACAGTGTTGCATAACCAACACTATATTTCCGGTTTCACTGGCTCAGACTTACGACATTGTCTTAGGTTATTTTGCAACACTACTAGATCACTGTCGTCTTGACTAAACACTAAACAGTAACAATAAATAATAGGTAAAATCTTATTTATGTAAACCTAATTTAAAAATATAATTTCACTAGATTATATTTATTAAAATTGCAACAGAATTGATTTTCATAGTTTTGCCCATTATCTTTAAGTGTAAGCATTGTTCTTTCTTTATTTATGAAGAAGCATTAGCCGTCTATTCATTAAAGCATCGTGAAGACAAATGCTAAATATAATAAGGTATGAACCTCGTGTTATGGATACAATTTATTTGCAGTATAAATATTCGTGCTTATCATACAAATTAATGTCTACAGCGAGACTCAAACCTGCGACCATTGACACTGCACACTACAGACTGAGCCAAACTAGTTTTCAAAATTAAAATATGTATAACAATTAAACAAGTCAAACAATGTGTATTTATAGATATTATTTGTCGCTTACGTAAAGGAAGAAAAAGCATTTTATCGAAGTATATTAGAATTTGCTAATCTAAAATGAAGAAAAGGGTTCAGTGAATAGCTTTACTTTCCAATTAAGAACAAGTGAAGTTAAAATTGAGAGTTAATTTAGAATGGCCTCTCAGATATTACATTTTAATAAAAACTGAATTCAGCTACGTTTTTTATTTAGATCATGGAGTACATGTGCACGTCTGATGTAAAATTATTATAGAATCATTCACATATTCCCTGTCATCCATCGAGCATTCATACCGTACATATAAAGAAGTCATCTAATTTAAATAAAACTACATTACTGATTATGATTTAAGGAAAGTAAAACAACATGCAAAGTATAGTTTGAGAGAAACGCCCATTTATTACTACTTATACATATGTTATATTACTTACCTATATATAATAAAATTTCAACTGAGCGGAATCTAAGCATTAAATATATTATTTGGGAAAATGTTATTGAAATAGTTAGAATTATTGTCTGGAAAATCAAGACGTGAATACGATGAAATGAAAAAAACGATTTGAAGTAAGTGTATAATAAATGCCTGATGTCAGTAAAAATCATGAGTAATAATCACATAGTCGAATTCCTATTGGTATACTAAAATATACACTGGCAAAGTTGGAACATGGAAATAATGTAAGAGACCAATCGGTGCGGCATTCCAATATCGAAATTTGTGGCATTCCTAAGAAGAAAAACGAAATACTGTTTGACGTTATTGAAAATAAAAATCAGAACTCTATAAAATCTAAGCCCATTATTTTGCGGCGAGGTATAATAATGATGACTTTGTGAGTAAAACAAAGCAACAAAAAAAAGCCTGTTATTTTTTTTCTGGTACTCAATCTTTATGCATAAACTAGGGGCTCACTTCCCTAATAGTAGGTATAAAGTAGCCTATATATAGAATCGGATAACCTGCTTTTCTAAATTTCATCAAAATCTGTCTAGTGATTTTCTCATAATGGGGTAACAGACAAACAAATTTCTAAAAATTATGCGTTTGACCTGGGACGATAATAGTAGTATAATTTTATAATATGTAAAAATTAACAAATTATTTTTATAACCCATTCCATTTTATATTATTTACTTTATACATTTACAACAACATTTTAATGTATTTTTGCAAATACGCTTATTTCTAACATGTATATTTACATTTCTTATTTACAGTTCGGTTCTAATTTTTAAAATTATTACCTAACTCTTCTGGGCTACAGACTAAGACTAGCTTGCATTTTAGAAAGGTCGGAATGTCATGAATATGATATTGTCGCGGAATATAGTGCGAACTCGTCATAATAGCACGCTTGTACCATGCCTTACAACAGCGAATGTCAATTTCTAACTTTTGACAATTAGATAACAAGAACAGTTTATTACAAATTTTAATGTGACAGAAAGAGATAACGCATTTTCAGGAACAATTTGGAAGTTACTAGAAACATTTTGAATTTTCGATACTAGAATGTTCTAAATTTACGCATATAAAAAGGCTGGCAGTGTGTCGAGAGATCAGTTGACGTTCGGAGTTAAGTGAAGATTACGAAGAGATACGAAATAGTGGAAAAGTGAGGAAAAGTACAGTGAATTATTAAAAGTGGTGGATTATAGTGCTCAGAGACTAAATTAAACTAGTGCTGTGTACAGACTGCGCGTGTACATAAAGTGTAAATAAAACATCTTAAGTGCGAGAACGCTTTTAATTTCCGATCCCGAACCCGTAGTACGTAACAACTGGTGTCAGAAGTGGGATCGGAAATGCCGTTAGTACCGAGGCACGAGAAGGAAGGAGTCACTACACGCGCAATGGCAGAACAGCAAAGGGAAGATTCTGGCCCTAGCACATCAAGGGATGAGTCCGCGGCTCCACAGAGCACCACGCCAGACATGAACGCCCTTCTGCAACAAATGGCGTTCATGATGCAGGAGCAGGCTCGCCGCGAGGAAGAGCAGGCTCGCCGCGAGGAAGAACGTGCACGCCGCCAGGAGGAACAGCTGCGCGCACTCCAAGAGGAGCAGGCTCGCCGCGAGGAAGAGCAGGCTCGCCGCGAGGAAGAACGTGCACGCCGCCAGGAGGAACAGCTGCGCGCACTCCAAGAGGAGCAGGCTCGCCGCGAGGAAGAGCAGGCTCGCCGCGAGGAAGAACGTGCACGCCGCCAGGAGGAACAGCTGCGCGCACTCCAAGAGGAGCAGGCTCGCCGCGAGGAAGAGCAGGCTCGCCGCCAGGAAGAACAGCTGCGCGCACTTCAAGAGGGCATTCACAAGGATGTCATAGCCGCTCTTCAACAGAATACGGAAAGGGTGGAAGTCGTTGAAAGAGAAGTTGAGGAACTAAAGACGACACTCGTCACACACGGTGAAGCTTTAGACGAGCACGACTCAAAACTCTCTAAAATGGAGAAGAGGATGGATTACTTGGAAACTCAGAAATTACCGCGTGGAGCCGACATTAGCTCATCATCAGCAAAGATTTTCAAAGTCCCTCACTTCGACGGCAAATCTTCTTGGGCCGCATTCAAGATCCAGTTTGAAACGATCAAGGAGACAAGTGGATGGACAGATGATGAAGCCCGATCTGCCCTTACCGTCGCTCTTAGAGAAGAGGCTCTAAATGTATTGGAGGCACTTTGTGCTAGCGATCCTGGCAGGAAGACCACATACAGTGAGCTACTTAACGCTTTAGAGTCGCGGTATGGTGATAGTCATCTAGAGCACGTGTACAGAGCTCAAATTAAAGACCGTACACAACGAGCCAATGAAACTCTGCAGCAGTGGTCCATAGAGATTGAGAGGCTCGTACGGAAGGCATATCAATCCTCGCCATCCACCATAGAAACTATTCTTCTTCAGGCTTTTGTAGACGGGATTCGCGACTCAGAGGTACGCGCTGCTGTACGCCTAAGACACCATACGAGTCTCAAGGAAGCTGTCGCTCACGCTTTGGAGGTTGAAGCTGTGCGCCATGACACAAGAGCTTGGAAGGTGAGGGAAGTAGTCACTGCGGAAGGATCATCCACCCGGAGACGTATTTTTAACCCAAGATGCTACGAGTGCGGTGAGCGGGGCCATCTCAGAAGTAACTGCCCTAAAATATCAAACGTTCGGAGGCAGTCAGATGCGGCTGTGTCGACTTCTGACCAGCCACAGGAAAACTAATTCCAGCCAGGGCTGCGGGGTGGGCGCTGGCCGGGGAATCTTCTACCCCACAAATAGTAGTAAAGCAGACAGTGGATGGAAACACCTTAGTAATACATGGCGCAATTAATGGAGTAGCATGTAAACTGACGCTGGATACCGGAGCATCACGAACCATCATTAATAACCAAAAGCTAAAACACATTGCGGACGAGAAGTTGCAAAACATAAAGCATATCACTCTCATGACAGCCACCGGCCAGCGCGTACCTGTCTGGGGGGAAAGGAAAATTGCTATCAAAATTGGGGACAACATTTATTGGCATAAAGCAATAGTCGCAGATATCGTCGATGATTGCATCATTGGATTGGACTTTCTCCAAAATTACCAGTGTACGATTGACATGAAATATGGAGTTTTAAAGTGCAGAAATAGAGAAGTACCAATAAGTGGTGGAATTCACGGAAAAGTTAGTTGCTTGAGAGACACCGCCCTTCCACCAAGATCACAGACTCTAGTACCTGTCGCTTTACCTCAGAACAAGTCAGGTAGTCAATGGTGCTGCGCTATCATAGAGAAGTGTGAAGATGAGAGCTCGTGGATCCCGGCAAGAGTTATTGTAGGTAAAGCTTCCACATCCATGATTCCAGTGCTAAACCCTAGTAACTTTACTCAAACCATTCAGAGAGGCGAAGTTGTGGGAACTTGCGAAGAGATAGCCTGGTTAAACAGATGTCAACCGAACGTGAAGGTACCGAACAAGGATAGAGAGCAAGCGATGAAACTTATCGAAGACTGTAAAGAAAATCTCACAAGTTCACAGAAGACAGAAGCTGAAAATTTACTGTACCGATATTCAGATTTGTTTTCCAAACATGAGAACGATATAGGAAGAACCGGCTTAGTGAAGCACAAAATCAATACAGGTGATGTTGCGCCTATCCGACAGCGACCTAGACGAATTCCATGGGCCAGGGAAAAGGAAGTGGACGACATGATTCAAAACATGAGAGAGAACAACATCATCGAACACTCCACTAGCCCTTGGTGTTCTCCGGTAGTACTAGTTAGGAAGAAGGATGGTTCTACAAGGTTTTGCATCGATTACCGCAGACTCAATGATGTGACCAAAAAGGATAGTTATCCCCTGCCTCGAATCGACGACACCTTAGACACTCTAAGTGGTATGAAATGGTTTTCAACTCTCGATTTGAAGAGTGGCTATTGGCAAGTGGACATGGACCCCGTGGATAAGGAGAAAACTGCGTTTTCAACTGGAAAAGGGTTATGGCAGTTTAAGGTTATGCCGTTTGGGTTATGTAATGCACCAGCTACATTTGAGAGGTTGATGGAACGCATACTCGCCGGATTACTAGGAGAAGCCTGCCTTGTTTACCTAGATGACATAATTATTGTGGGGCGTGATTTCAATGACCATCTTAGGAAACTCGAAGCAGTATTCGATAAACTAAGGGAAGCTAATTTAAAGTTAAGTCCGAAGAAGTGCATATTCTTCAGAAAACAAGTGAATTACCTTGGACACGTAGTTTCAGAAAACGGAGTAGAAACGGATCCTGAGAAAATCACCGCTGTAAAAGATTGGCCGACCCCTAAGGACAAGACGCAAGTGAGAGCATTTCTAGGATTGTGCTCTTACTATCGACGGTTTGTGAAAGGGTTTTCTGACATCGCCAAACCACTCCATAAGCTAACCGAGGAGAAGAGACCTTTCGTATGGGACCATAATTGCGAATTGGCCTTCCAAGAATTAAAGAAACATCTTTGCGAAACACCGATCCTCGGGTATCCAGACACAAAGGGAGAGTTTATTGTCGACACTGATGCCAGTAATATCGGTATTGGAGGTGTATTGTCCCAGCGGAAGGGTGAGCAGGAGGTGGTAATCGCATATTTCAGTAAGTCACTCTCTAAACCGGAAAAGAATTATTGCGTTACTCGAAGAGAGCTACTTGCTGTAGTAAAAACCTTACAACATTTTAAGAAATACTTGCTAGGACGCAAATTTTTGGTAAGAACCGATCACGCTGCCCTGAAATGGTTATTAGAATTCAAGGATCCCGAAGGGCAGGTAGCACGATGGATTGAACAACTTCAAGAATTCCAGTTTGATATAGAACATCGAGGGGGTAAAAATCACAGCAACGCCGATGCTCTATCTAGAAGACCCTGTGAAGACGACTGCAAGCACTGTCAAAGACAAGAGGCAAAGGAATTGGAATCAATTAAAGTTATTAGAACAGACTCGTTAGATGAACGTTGGAGTGATGAAGCCATGAGGAGAGCTCAAGAAGAAGACCGAGATATACGACCTATCATGGAATGGCTAAGTAGTGGTAGGCCAAAACCTAAGTGGACTGACATAGCACAGTACAGTACCGCTACGAAAAGTTTGTGGGCACAATGGGACAGTTTGCTGTTACACAATGGAGTATTGTGCCGGAAATGGGAGAAGACACGTAGAAATGATAGCCATCTCCAACTAGTGGTTCCTAAAATAAAAGTATCCGAGATACTTCGAGTCTACCATGATGGTTCTTCTGGTGGACACTTAGGGGTAAGAAGAACGTTAATCAAGATCAAGGAGCGATTTTACTGGCTGCATTGTCGAGATGATGTTGAGGACTGGTGTCGGAAATGCGTGCAATGTGCCTCTGTCAAAGGCCCGCAGACCAGAAGCCGAGGAGTAATGAAATTATACAACGTTGGGGCACCTTGGGAGAGAATCGCATTAGACGTAGCAGGACCATTTCCGATTACTAATTCCGGGAACCGATATATTTTAGTTGTGATGGACTATTTTACAAAATGGCCTGAGGCATTCGCCATCCCAAATCAAGAAGCAGTAACTATCGCAAATACTTTGGTAAAAGATGTATTTTGCAGATTCGGCGTTCCGTTAGAAATGCACAGTGATCAAGGAAGAAACTTTGAATCGCATATATTTCAGGAAGTATGTAAAATCATGGGGGTGCACAAGACTCGAACCACACCACATCATCCACAGTCAGATGGAATGGTTGAAAGGTTTAACCAGACTTTGGAACGCCATCTAGCTAAGGTTGTGGATAAACATCAAAAGGATTGGGACGAGTATTTATCATTGTTCCTGCTATCTTACCGGACTGCTGTACACGAAAGCATTACCATAACACCTGCTTTTGCAAATTTCGGAAGAGAATTGCGACTACCAGCGGATCTGTTAAGTGGTTGCCCGCCGGATACTCCCAGTTGCATAACAGAATATGCCAGTGAACTACGAGCGAAGATGATTGGTGTTCATGAGCAGATACGAGATGCAGGGCTACAAGCAAGTGAACGCATGAAAACTCGTTATGACCGAAAGGCGACAGGAACGAACTTCGAGGAAGGCTCATTGGTATGGCTGCATAACCCGGTGAGACGAAAGGGTAAATCGCCAAAGCTACAACCCAGTTGGGAGGGGCCTTACAAGGTTATAACGAAAATTAACGACGTCACTTTCCGAATTCAACGTACATCTAGAAGCCCGGCTAAAATCGTGCATGTGGACCGATTAGCCAAGTATCACGGCAACAACGATGCTCGAGACGAGCATGTCTTAGGAGGGGGTAATGTCGCGGAATATAGTGCGAACTCGTCATAATAGCACGCTTGTACCATGCCTTACAACAGCGAATGTCAATTTCTAACTTTTGACAATTAGATAACAAGAACAGTTTATTACAAATTTTAATGTGACAGAAAGAGATAACGCATTTTCAGGAACAATTTGGAAGTTACTAGAAACATTTTGAATTTTCGATACTAGAATGTTCTAAATTTACGCATATAAAAAGGCTGGCAGTGTGTCGAGAGATCAGTTGACGTTCGGAGTTAAGTGAAGATTACGAAGAGATACGAAATAGTGGAAAAGTGAGGAAAAGTACAGTGAATTATTAAAAGTGGTGGATTATAGTGCTCAGAGACTAAATTAAACTAGTGCTGTGTACAGACTGCGCGTGTACATAAAGTGTAAATAAAACATCTTAAGTGCGAGAACGCTTTTAATTTCCGATCCCGAACCCGTAGTACGTAACAATATTATATGTTTTAATAAAACATTACACACAAAACTGGTCAACGCGCGGTATTACACCTACTAGATCGATCGTACACAATCAAAGGTGATACAATGGGTGGAGGAATTCTGTTTGCAATGAGACGTGAGCTAAAGGTCACTGAAGTTGAATACATCCTGTCAACAAAGCGTCCAGCTGCTGACGTGACTCGTGTTTCTATTTCATTTAAGGATATGCACGTTTCAAAACTGTTGCTAAATTCTGCTGCTAAATTCTGATGAAGTTCTTTTGTACCTGTATTTCTTTTAATGACTATTTGGAGACTTTAACATATTATATAAAACTGTCCGATCGAAGCTTGTAGTCATGCTAATGTGATCTTATCTTTATGATGAAGTTAATGACCCATGTATTTCAATCACTATAATATATTAAAATTAATGTATTTTGGATATCTTAATAGCCAATATTAATAAAAAGGATTGCTAAGTAACTGCTTCAATAATTTCAGAGAATTCACACCATCCAGCTTTTGGCTTTACGATTATACAATCACATGAGAAACTGCTCGAGGCTCGGGCTTACAGAGATACTGATTATAAGACATTTAATATTAATTTTTCGCTAATACAATGGGAATCTAATTTAAGTAACAACAATAATAATGTCTCTGTAACATAAAGTAAAATAAGGTATCGATTTTTTTAAAATAATATAATAGAAAAACACATATGTACCTATCATTAAAACACCTAATACCTGATATAATGTAATTAAAGTTTAAACTAAACTTTAAATTAAAGAGGAACATGTATTCATTGGAATAGGATAGTGATCAAACCTTTTACTGTACTAAGAAAGACGAAAGTAAATCAGTTCACAGATCAGGTAAGTACCTAAACGTGATTCGATGAAAATTCACTATAGCTTATCTTTTAAATTTTAATGCGTGGAGTCGCGGGCAATGCTAGTTATTGTATATATTTAAAAAAAATATTGCTACAACTTGCTTTTTTTTAGCTCAGCCCTTTTTTCCTTCTTTTTGTGAAGCTTGTTTCCTTCGAGCAGATTTGAACGAGATTAAAATAAAAGACCAAGACGCGATAAATCTTAGTTAAATAAAAACATTCCAAGAATGTGTATTATTAAATATTTCCACAAATACAGAAATAGCCTTTTATAAGGGATGCGGTTATTTAGAGAAGTCAGATATAGAAAGACAGATAAAATGTGAAGAATTTCTTAGTATTCCATGAATTTGCTGTGTGAGTGCCGGGTTAGCTTTGCAAAAATATGAAAGCGATATAAGAATAAAGGTTTGCTTAGAAGTTGCTAATTATTATAAGAGTATACCTATTAACAATATACTCTTAGTTATTATATAGTATCGTAATTAGACGCATTTATGTTAAGCATAATATATCTTTATTCAATAATAATACTTATTACCTATACAAAAACATTTTGAAGGCACATTTGTAGTGTTATTATAATATGAAAGTTAATTTTACATTTTCTTAAATAGGTAGATATAATTGAAAGGGTTCTTAGCGGAAACGATAATCTTATTAACTTGGCAGAACAATTTCCCCACAGGGCCATGTGCTCTCAACGATTATATTGCTGGAACAAAATTACGGCTCGTAGAGAAGGTTAAGGATGTTTACCAGCTACCGTCAAAATGTTACAATATTGGACTTTAATTACATTTCATAGGATCAATTAACATGCCCACGAAACGGTAAGATTTTATAACAAACTCACTTTTGCTAGTAACTGCGCGCAACCTTATTAATTCGCTAATTCTTCTTAGATTTTTTATTTATAATTTAATTGTACTTTATTACACAATTAAGTTGTCCACGAGATAAAACCACAACTAAATCCGGTATAAATAAATTGTCAGCGTCTCCCCAAATGCCAAATCCATTTGACTTTTATAGGCACTTATTATTAAGATTAAGAGTTATTTAAAGATTTCTAATTAAATAGTAAAATACTTATTAACTGTAACTAATCACTTAATTCATAAAGTTAAATACTGCCTTTGTGAGTTTTTGTCAATGTTTCATAAGCTGCTTGAAATGATATGTGGCATTACAATGCACTGCACTGTTAGCGTAAAACCCTTTAAAGCGCCGCAAATTGATGTCAATGATATACGAATATATTGGTCACGGTACTGGTGCAAATGACAAACTCATTTCATGCCGTTTCAGTTAGTCTCTATCGCAAACTGTTCCTTTAGGAGAGTTTTGATGATATGGAAGAGTTTGTCTATCATCTGTCATAATCCCTTAACGAATAAACGATGTATGTACATATTGTGAATCAACGTTCGTATGTTAACTTCTATTTATTTAATGCATAATTAGTATGGACTTGTGTTGATTATTTATATTTTATTAAAGATTTTCTTTATTGGGAGCACTGTTAACTTTCAAACTGTGATAGAAAATTTATAAGTGCGCTGTAAAATAGGTGGGATTATTTATAAGTTCTGTTTCATCGTTGAGTGATAAATTTCAATACATTACCTCGAACAGTTTCACAACATAGTATAAAACAAAGTGGCTTTCAGTCTGTCCCTATGTAGGTATGCGTAGATCTTTAAAACTACGCAACGGATTTTGATGCCGTTTTTTTAATAGATAGAATAATTTAATAGGAAGGTTTATATGTACAACTAGCGGATATTATAATATTATTGCTGTATTATAACTGCTGAAAATTTTGCTGACAATATTTGCAGTAGATCAATTAAAATAAGAATAAACCAATAAATCTAAAGTGTAACTAGAATACCACCCTGTCGCAGCATTACCTCGTATTTTTAAAAGTGTTTGTATTACATTTATATGTTAACATAATCAGTCTAGGAATCAAATTATCATGATAAGATTAACGGTTGGCTTTTACAGTGAAGCTTATTTTTATTAATAACCAATAAACATATTTAAACTGTCGACCTCAATAAAAATTAAATCGCGTTAAATAATTTTACTGCTGTTGTACTTACTACTACTGACTGGGCTATATTATTTATATTGTACTAATGATATACCCTCGCTTCACTCGGTTGTGTCCTGAAGTTTGAATTGCTTAAAAAGGTAAATGTGCAAAAAAAAAATCTTTTTTGAGTCTAAAACCACCGCAAGAGTATAAATAGAGTAACTGACCAAAATTTGATCACCATCGGGTCATCACAATGTTTAGTGATGCATAAAGGAAAATAGGTTTTTTTCATTTGTATAGAAGATTATATTCCTAATAAGTACCTACATTTATTGATGACGTGCATACCTCTTGCTAAGTAACTCGTAGCTTTATCATAACTTGAATATAATATTATACCGAATACTTACTTTTTTCCTGGAGTTTTTTAGACTTTTGGTTTTTGAATTATTTTATAAGCATAGTGATGAAAATGGCATTAATAATTTGCTTATATTTTACTCTTGAAATATATCATGGGATATATCGATAAATGGCCATGTCAATGTCTTTAATACACGGTAGACTGCTCTCCCCCGTCATATAGGTCCTCCTTGTAAAAAGCACTGAGCAAACTTAATGATACATTTTTCTGCCCATGCTGTATACTAAGAACTTCATGCACTTTACCATACAAAGAGACAAACTCTGTTTTTTATATGTAATATTTGTATACATAAAAAGTACTTAAATTACCAAAACAAAATCACATTTATAGAAAAAATAAGCTCATCACTTTATTATTAAAGAGTAATTTCAAAATAAATTAGTCCTTTAAATAAAAACAACGAAAAGATATCATAATGTCCTAATTAAGAGTCAAGAGATAATTAACAAAAAATCCCTTTTTAAAACATATAAAGCGAAAATTTGCTTCCTCTTAATTGTGTAACTGTTGGGTTTAATTATGAAACATCCGTTCTCTCATCAGAGTTTAAGGCACAGCAGTTCGCATGCGTAAAACATTCTGCGCTCGGAAAAGTCAGTTTCACCGCTGAAACTTAGCAGGAGACACGTCCCTCTATTGCTGGGTATCGCGATCGTAAAGTATTCGTAAATTTTATAGTGAACTGTGAATGTTGTATTTAAAAGTGTAGTGCTAAAATTAATAATAGTATTAAGTGTGATATATATACTTACTGAAGACAACCTACTTCTGGAGGTTTAAATAAAAAAAACAGTTTACTGTAAGGTTTCAAATTAGCACTTATTATTTATCATGATAAGTGCTTAACTTATAATATTTATTCGTAAAGTGCTTTTATTTTAAGAAAAAGAGAGAAATTGCTGTAATACAGCAGACATAACATTTTATTGCGTTTCAAACGGTCGTTCAAGTATCTTTTATTGGGTTTTTATTACAAGTTTAAACATGATATAGTAAGTAGTTTAATTCGCATTTTTAGTACAAATATAAACGAAACTTATTAGGGACTTTAAAAATATGTAAAATGTTTAGTGTAAGACATACGAATTTCATTTTAATATCTTTTTGAAAAGCAAGTAGGTAATTAGTATCCCTTTTTGAATGTCATAGACTCAATTATTTTTAAAAGATATATTTATTGTGAAATATTTTATATATTAATAAATAAATTTAACACATAAATTGCTACTGCAGATTGTCAACTGCGTTTAGTGCAGGTTAAAAATGGTTTTGTATATTTCATACATGAACGCTTCTATCCATTACCTTGAGTGGTTTATAAAAATTTCATTGAAACGACAAGAACAAAAATCGAAGTACAGATAATGTGATGATTTTTAGATTATAAGTACGCAATACTACATTCAATAGATATGCCATGTACATTGTACAATGTACATATATATCTTGAAACAGTTATATGACAATATACCCTTTGACACCAATAACTTTGAATCGCTCTTAGATACGCCTTAGACTAAAGAATTAAAAATGTTAATAAAATTATATGGTGAAAATATGGGGAATAATACCATTTCAATTTTTATCACGTATTTGTAATTATTCTCTGATATTCAATTTTGTAAAATGTTGCATCGGATAAAAGAATTATGGTAGTTACGCTACATAAATATTAATTTTCATACATATAACACTAAAATATTCATTCATATCCAATTACCCCGTACGTACATTATAAAACATATTTCGTCTATCTCATTTACGTCTAAAAGCTGAATCACTTACTATGTAGGTAATGTATTTAGAATAATCCTGAATAATATTTAACTTAGAAGCTATCCTTTGATTTTAAAGTAGTAATTTATGTGGGTTTATTAGAATAATTTATTCTATTTCTAATGTTAGTAAATTCGAAGTGGTGTTACAAATGTTCATAATTTTCAGAAATATTCCAGGGAAGTTTGACTCTTAAACTTTAGAAGTTTAAATTCAATTTATGAAATGAAAAATCATTATTGATATCATCGGCCCGTTTTCGATGTGCTCAGACCTCAACGGTGCCCCGACCTCGTTAACTACATGTTATATGTATGGTTCGATGCACATAATTCTATATTGGTTTTAAGACACTAAATTTTATTTAAGACTTATATATTTTGATTATCAATAATTTTGCTATACGTTACCCTTCTTTTTGCTTTCGAATAAAGTAAACCTCTCATGACCATATTTTTAAGTATTATTTATGCAATAACAATAATAAAAATAAATAGCTCAGTAGTTTCCGGTTATCCGACCGGGCGTGAAGCCATGAAACGCGCAGTGAGGTAGCCCACTGCGGTGGGCGGTGTGTTATGCGGGTTGTTCCACGTACTTCTCTGATAGCAGAGTAGAGTTTGGAGCAACCTTTTGGCTCTATGGTCTGCTGCGGATTCATGCGAATACCTTTTTCCCTCAGAACCGTTTTTACGATGATAGATTGTATAATATATTATATAGTACACAACATTTCAACTCTAAAGGTTTCTCATCGAATACGTAAATCCCTTTAAAATCGATTCAGCCATTTCGAGCACGTATAAATAATCAGAAAGCGAAATTCATACAGCAGTAAGCTTATTTTAATAATTAATTAATTATTCATTAACTCGTAGTTTGATCTCAAAAATATATTATAAGCGTACAAATTTTGCCCAAAACTTTCTACTCTAACGGGTAGAGACTAGAGATTAGAAGTAGAGATTAGCGACAAATCAAAATGTTTATTATGTACATAAGTATATTGCATTATAGTAATATTTAAGTCGAAGTTATATTATTCTATTTATTGTTAAACTATTGAGTCAGGCTTAAAAATATGTTTTTTTAGAATATTTATTTACACAATATAATAAATATATAAGTGTTATTTCTAAAATTTCATTAGATGCAAGGAACATTTCTTCCTAATTTAAATCTCTTAAGTCTACTGATTTAAGCTGTGTTTTCAATCAGTTACGTTAATTTAATTTATTTCTTTGTTAATGACTTTGGAGCGTCTCAGTTTCAAACAGATTTCTTCGCCAATGTCACGTAGAATGGATCAGTCTTATCAATCCGTATAAATAAAAGATCTCTCATAACAATCAATTCGCCTATTTTGTATATAATGAGCTTATTAATATAAGCTACGCAATCGACTAGCGACTTAATCACATTCGCTCAAGTGCGTGCTCCTAGGTATTCAGAATGATTTATAAACAACTAGTGAGTAGTGGCTTATCCTCGCTTCGCTATACTTTAACATTTTATAGATTTATCAGAAAGTATTTTTAATGAAGTCTATTTCAATATGATTTTTCAACAATGAATAAATTTACAGATTAAATAAATATAGCTTAAGTTAAGCCTCACAGGATCTTTCGATAGAAAAAATAGTTTACTTTTGGAAATTTGCCGGAACTAACAAACACATGTTTTGGAAATATTTTTTTCATATATTATTTTCCAAGCAAACAGTTTTATTTAATTAAAAATACATTTAAAAATAACAATAAGGTATATTAAAATATGCAGTGTAAAATAAAGTCACTTCCCGCTCTCTGTCTGTCCCTATGTATGCTCAGATTTTAAAAATTACGCAACGGATTTTGAAGCGGTTTTTTTAATAGATAGAGTGGATCAAGAGGAAGGTACATAATACAAATCTTCCTCTTGATTCAATCTATATATAACTAGCGGAACCTGCGGCTTCGCCCGCGCCAAATGCTATAAGTATAACGTATTACAGTCAATAGTAGCACCCGTTGCTGTGTGTCACGGTTAACTTTGAACATGAAATGTAAAAAAGGCTTGTATAGAAGAATGTATATACAAAAATATTATGTAGGTACATAGTATATACAAATATAAACTTTCGCTTTGGAATTCATGTAAAAAAGTTAATACGATCATGAAAATAAAGCCAAAAAGCACCGGCCGTAGTGAATAATTCAGTAATAAGCAACTGCATTTTTATACAATCTTTATAATATCATATTTTAAACTATGTTTATTAAATTTTAGGATATTGCCAATATGTTTTTTAATTTTGTATACTACTTTAGAGATTCCATAGCAATCTATCAGTCACTTCTTATTAAAATTTTATTACATCGAGATTTGGATGCCTGGTTCGTTATTAAAATTTCAAGGAAGGATTTAGTTTAATTAAACTATACATAATGATTCTGGTAACGAATATCGCATTTGGATTAATTTTGCTGTTTGTAATTATACTGCGTAGCTGTTAAATATTAGTTGCTCGGTACTATCTGGATGGTAATAAATTTCCCGATAGATTTTATAACATGAATAGAATATAATAATAAACATGCCAATGGGAAAACATTAAATATAATGTACTAGTAACCCACCCTCGCTTCGCTCGGGTTCGTCCCTAGATCTAGCGCGAGCGAAGCCGCGGGTTCCGCTAGTGTATATATAAACCTTCCTCTTGAATCACTCTATGTATGAAAAAAAACAGCATCAAAATCCGTTGTGTAGTTTTAAAGTTCTAAGCATACATAAGACAGACAGACAGCAAGGCGACTTTATATTATACTATGTAGTGATTTTTCAAAGTACTTTATATATGTTTCGATTGGCATTAAAGTTAATGTACTAAAGGGTGCATGGCTTTTTATATTAGTTAAAAGATATTAAATTAGTATAGTATTATTTATATAATGCACTATTAAGATTAAAGAATTGAAAGATTGAACATTTAAAGTTGTATAATATTCTTTTGTCTATTAAGTAACAATTTGGTAATACTTTTACCCAATTGTTTGGCCGTAATCATTATTGAATATTTCAGAAAAATAATATTACCTCAATATAGGTAAATTTTATTAAAAATATGTAAGTATTTCCAAATTTTTGTTATGATAACATTAAAGCTCGTCAGTAGCTGCAAACAAAGTAGGAAAAGGTATTGAACTCTTTCATCTACTCTATTTATATATAGATATTTTAATTTTTAATCATGAAGCTTTAAAATACAATAACTGACGACGAACTGAAATTGAATAAAAAAAAATTGTGTTTTGAAAAAAAATCTTAATATAATCCTTTAGCTATTCATAAGCTTTAATGCCCAGTTTTAATTAAAAGCTGATGCAAGAATCACTTATAAGTTCGAAAGTACCTCGTTAACCCGGATCAGAATTTGAACCAATTTTGTCATTAATATTTTAATTTGCTATTCGTCTATCTCTGTAGCGTATTTTAATTAAAACTTACTGTCTTTACCATAAGTGGTTTGGTTTGAGACAAAACGGGTCAAAGTTTTTTGTATATCGTAACATAACAACATAAACACGGTACTTTTTTCAAATATTAATAAATATAAATATATAAATTATTGATTAAAGAACATATGAATCTATACTAATATTATAAAGCTGAAGAGATTGTTTGTTTGTTTGTTTGGTTGGTTGAACACGCTAATTTCAGAAAGTACTGGTTCGATTTGAAAAATTATTTTTGTTGCTACATCACACTACGACTAATAGGAGCGGAAAATCAATGAAAAATGTTGTCAAAAACGGAAAGGGCGGGCGTTAGATCTGCGAGATACCATACCGGGTGACTCAGTAAGAATTTGGTTTCCGGTCTTTAGAACGCGTGTGAAGCCGCGGGAAATGCTAGTTATTAATAAGAAAAAATATTCTTTAACTAATTGAACAATTATAAGCAAGGTTTTTTAATTATATGATTTTTATTTATTTATTTATTTATTTATTTATTTATTATTATTAATATTTATTTTAATATTTATATATTAAAGACTAAACATTAAAATTAAACAGCAAATAAGGCAGTGCTAGTCCAGCGGTAACGCGCTTACTTTCGAAACTGAGTAAAGCGGTTTCCAATTCGGGATTTTGCATTACAGAACATATTAATTTCATGTGCGAATCCTTTCTAACATCATGAAGAATTCAGTGAACTTTATATTAAATAATACAAAAAGTGCGCAATTTATAATAATATACCTTAAAACTTATTTTTGGGACATTCACATCCAAGTTTAACAAATTAGTGCACCCAGCGGGACTCGAACCCGCGACCGCTAGCGCAAGAAAGTAAGGTCACTACAAACTGCGCCAAACGTGTTGTCAGAATTATTTATTGATTACCTGAAAAGTATTTTTGGTTCTATAAAACAAGTAATTGATTTCTAGCAATAACCGGCAGGTGCTAACCATTTTAGCCTTCTGTATAAGTCGTTTACTTTGAATTTAGAACTTTGTTGTATATCAAGCTCGATGACAGATCTGACATAGACATGATAGGTGAGAAGGTTAAAGTGGTTCAAGTAAAATACTATGTAGACATGTAAGGTAACATGTGAGAGCTTATGTAGCCAAAATTAATAATTAAGTTATCTTGTAGACGTGTTGATAACATTATAGTATTGATATAAATGACGACTTGAAATTGTTTGTAAAGGTTTATTCGAATAAAATATCATCATAATTTGATCTAATTTGATATGCAACAATAGCTAGACAAAGAGAAAACATTATAAATATTTCATTTTTGGTTATTAATATTAAGGCCGAAAGGTACGTACTGAAAGTAATTTGAGTAGTAAAATGAATTTAAGGTTTTTCGCCATAGTTCATCAGGGATTAAGGATAAATCATCATATATTTTTTATTGATAAATTTTATCCTGGATGTTTCATTTTTATGGCTTAGCCAGTGTTATCTCAAGGGATCATAAATAACTTACATTTTGTAAGTAAAGGTAAAATATATAATTGAAATTATTTATTATTCTAATACAATAAGCATAAACCTCATGAGTTTTATATTATGAAAGGGAAATACTCATCTGATCTTCCTTGTTACGAACAATAGTCTATTGATAAGGCAGAAGATTAAAAGTTTATTTCATTTCTGAACTTTAGCTCTGTTTAACATTACGTAATCTGCAAACACTAAAGTTTATGCGAAACTGACCAAAATCTTACACTGCAGTTTAAATTACGTGCAAACTCTTAGTTATCTTAAGTTTCTTGATTCTGGTATAATTTAGGTTTAATAGAAAATGTATTCGAATATAACGTTGAAGTATTCCTAGATGGATACTTAATACTTTGAACTTTGAAGTTATAGTTTGATAAATATTTAGTAATACATAAAATGTTCTAAAGATAATAAAGGAACTGTTTATTATAATATTTGCCAATAGATAAAAGATAAGAATTGAAAAATGTTATACTATAAAGTTGCGTACCCATTACTTTCTTAAATTCCCAACATTAAATAGGTACCCCTCTATAAAAGGGTACCTCTCGAGATTTAAAAACATGATATCGTAAGAACGCTTTACCGATAACTCGTAATATTTTTGGCATTAATTTATACTCAAGGGAGATTCTGAACGATCGTTTGTAACGAAATAATATTTTTTTCACGAGTCCTTTCATTTTAAGCACTGACATATAACTGGGTAACAATTTATAGGCACCATTATTCACTTTATGGAGACGTTAGTGACATTTATACTTTACGACTTTTACCACTCCTAAAAGAGATTATTTTTAGTTGTTTTACCTATTCTAAATGCTCTTTACATATACGTATGTCTTTTCTAAAGAAATTTAAAATAAAAATTTATTGCGTAATCTTTACGTAAGTATTTACTACGAAATTTATATTACGAAATTTGGAAAGTGTCATAAACATCGTAAGATCTAAATTTAATAATATAATTTATTATTCAGTTGTTACTTATAGGCAATAATAAAACCCTTGAAACGAAATAAGTGGCTCAAAAAATTGACTTAAATGATTCTTACAAAAATGGTATATTTTAACTTTATGTAAAGTGAATATAATAGCAATATCAGTTATGTACAAGTGTCAGTGAGATGTGATTGTGCTGGTGAACACATTATGAGCACATGGATGGCGCTGTTTGGGCTAGTGTGGCTGCTTCGAGTGCGCGGATCTTTATGTGGGTGCACAGCTTGCAAGCGTGCTAGGTTCGAAACTCAAGATGTTCATTGTCGGCGAGCTTCCAGGGTCTCCAGTACCCCATGTCTGGAGGAGCAAGCAACAGGAACAGAGTGCCCATCCAGCCCTGATGAACGTGCTCCCTTTGACGTCATTGCACTTCAACAGTACACACGTGATGCTACTGTTCAAACGGATTTTGATGATGACGAATTAGAAGATTTGGACAAAATCGAACTGCAAATTAAGGAAGAATGTAAGTTTTAATGTTTTCTTATTCAGTGAATAATTAATTTTAAGTGGGGCTTCGACAGGAATCTGAACGATGTAGTTAGATATTTAGACCATTTCATTGAATTAAAAATAAAACCATGGTAACGTCATGCCCATATATTTTTAAATTCTATTCTTTAACAGTTGTAGAATAGTACTTATCCAGAATAAGATATACAAGCCAACCGATGCTTTTTTTAACCTTTGATTAATATTTTATCATCAAAATCGTCAATATTAGTGATGAATCGAATTGATAACCACTTGACACAAAGCTTGTGATCGTTCTAAGTGTCATCAACCTAAAGCCTATCAATTTCCGCTGTGATTGAATGTTCCTAAATAGAATTTTAACATTAATTACAATATACAGAACCCTTTTATACTTATAATATTAAAATAGTAAATAAAAGTCAACCTTCCTGCTCTTCGTATACAAGAGTAATTAAATAAATTAATAGGAAAAAATGTAAACAAGTTTTTATAGTCAGCTTTTTAGAACGGCCTGATTATTACAGCTTTATTCTAAGTTAAATTTCATGAGAAGCTGCTGAATCCGTCAAGTCTAGATGAAGAATTATATCTTAATTATAATTAAAAGTCAATGTTCGCAGAACTGAACCTACATCTTAGTAGGATAAGAGGAAATTCTGATTCAGCTTGCAAGATTCGATCCATTACAAGTCTTAAAACTGTCAAAAAATGATAATCTATGGTGTAAATTTAACATCACCTTATACCATAATCAAACTATAACGTATTAATAAATTATTCACAACTAAGTGAACTAACACTCAAACAAAATCCACGTGTCAAAATCAACTATCGTTCCTTGCGAATCACCGCAAACATCTAATGACAATCCTTCAAACGTACGAGTATGTCAGATTACTGTATACGATTTCAATTGTAAGGTGATATTGTCTTCTGAAGTAACAGATATTATGTTTTAAATTTCTATTCTAGAAAGTTTGAAGAGTTAACGAAGTTTAACATTTATATTATTTTACTGAATAGACCTTATTATGTATACATTACAATCGTATTTTTATACAAGTTTAATGAAGTTTAAGTAAAGAATTAAGATAATTTGTTTTGTTTAATGACTAAAAAATGGGGTAGATTAATATTAAATATACATTTCTATGTCTATCTATCTCATCCATCCAGAGTTGAAAAATTGGCGGTGCTACACCCACGCACCTTGTGCCTTTACTCTCACCGGGCGGAATATATGAGAGTGATAAGCATAGTATGCTATATCCATTTGTGCCTTTTAATATCTCCTGGCCTGGCTAGTTACAATGAGATTGGTCACTTTAGCAGAAACCTGTGAGGGGTCATTACAATTATTATTATAAATTGAATATTCCTAATAATAATATTAAACTCGGTTCTCATCATATTTCAAAATAGTTTCTTACAATGTGTCTTTTATGTTTTAACTAATAGGTTATTCACGAAAACCCAGGGAAAAACTCCAGTCTTATGGAATATTGTTGTTTGATTATAGTTTCAGTGTAACTTTACGTTTAACAAAAACTTTACGTCAAAGACGAGGTTGCTTCAGAGTATATAAAGAATGACAAAGTAGGGCAACTTCATACAAACGCACCGCGCGCGGCTTGTATGTGTGCGTCATAGTATCTTTACGTTGCCGCACGCACACTCATACAATATCTCGAACCGTATATCAGTGCGCCAGTCTAGGCTGACGCCGCACATGTTTTGCGCGTCACGGTTTTTCACTATATGAAAAATGTGTGATATTCGTAGAAGAACTTATTGCTGTGTGTTTGGGTGTCTAAATTCTTCATCGATTCCAGAGTTGTCTTTGTTCAGATTACCTACTGAACAGAAAAGGTAAACAATAATAATATAAATAATAGTTTGTCCATTTTATTAATGGTTTTTTGACAGCTCGACGACTGACAAGCTATAGTGACGTAATAATCGATATTTCTTATTTTTTTAAATATAAAATAATATTTATTTTTATATTTATTAATATGAAAATAAATATTACTATCGTAAAAATCAAGTGTGGTGGAGAGAACTAAGAGAATCATAATGTCTGATTTTGGCCGTGACATTGCATTTGATAATTTATGCACACAAGAGTTAATAATTAATATAACTGAAGACTCCTCATCGGACAAATCTAATATAAATGATGATTGTGACGAATCATGTTAATAAAAGGAATTAAACTATTTTAGTTGTTTTATTTGTATGATTATAATAAGAAGAAAGTAAAACTTTACATAATGTTAATGTTTTCATTTATTGGTTTTAATCTTAAAATTTTGTTGTCTTCCTGATTAAATAACATATTACACCTTATTTATTTGTAATCTGTGGCACAATAGTAGTAATCGTTATGTGTGGCACAGCAGTAAGGGGGCGGTGCCCGTCCATAAAGTAAAATATTATTTTTATGACATTTTAACTTTAATGGCTAACCATTAAATACGAAACTTTGTGGGCGTGAGCTGTCAAAAAAACATTAATAAAATGGACAAACTATAGCATATAATTTATACTTGATGATGAAATACTTATGTAGGTACTTTTATTTTTGTTGTATTAGTTTATTATTTTAATAGGATGTGATATGATTTTATTAATATATTATAGTTTTATTTTTTTAATTGTTACTAATAGCATATTTATGTTTTTGTAAACACAAGAAATTAAAGGATTCATTTTATTTATTTACACAAATTCATTTCGAGATAAATCTATTCGCGTCAGTTCGAGTTTTAATACTATTTTCTACAGATATATCAGTTAAGCGAGTAACCACAGGCCTAATAAAAATAATCATAAACATGTATAAACAAAATGTTTTACATTTTTAAATATATATAAAAAATAAATATTTTTTAATAACACACTTCCCGGCCCAATGCCAATTTCTGAGCACTGAATTAAAATTTAGCTACAGTGACAACCCTGTGACAGGCAACTATGGTAACTATGACAGGTAATTATATCGCGGATTGGGCCGAAGTTGCCCTACTATGTCATTCTTTATACTATGGTTGCTTCTTACTTTAATATTAAAAGTGGAAGATTTATAAACTTTTTCAGGCATTAAATGAAGTGGCAGATATTGTAACGAAATAAAAATTTAAACAAACACTTAATTTTTACTTTTTAAGAGTGACGGAAATCTAAATAATTTAAAGGCTTGAGTCTGGATTATTAATTCCTATTGTTAAAGGACCAAAAGGTTTATTATATAATCTGCTAAAATTCTCGAGAACCAAATTGGCTTGATGTCTGTGTTATGAGAGGTAGATGTTGGATCGCCTTAATCTCACCATAACACAATTTCCCCATAGCGGTAGAGTACTAACGCTATATACTTGTAGATAAATAATAATATCTGACTAACTTCGTCGGCTAATTAGAACAAATGTGCGTAAATACAATGCATGCTCTATTCTTTACACTTTTAAAATCGGATGGGATGTTAATTCAAATCAAGCAGAGTGAGATAAGAACTGATAGTTTTATGTGCTCTTCTGTCTCTGGATACAAAACTGTGTTAGCTTTTATAATATTTTAGCAGTTTTAGATAAATAAAATCTGTATATCATATTATGTCCAGTATTATACACTGTTTTACTTTTTTATTAGTAGGTAATAAACTTCAAAAGAGTACTGGATTCAGTGGAATTATATGTAAGCAGGCTTGTTATTTTTTGCTTATTAGGCTTAGTTAGTATAGTTTCGGGACATGTTATCTCATATCTCTTATTATTATTAGCCTTTATAAAATAAAATCAAAAAATTTAAGGTTTAATTAATGAAACATGGGCCTTGTTTTGTGTTAGCTATTACAAAACGAAAAATATTTTATTTTCTAAGTTTCAAAGTCTTCCAAATATCTTCTGTTCGGTCATGATATTGATTAAGGTTATTATATAACTAATGCGTAGTCGGCTGGTTGCAGTGAGATTGGTTGCCACGGCGGAAATTGATCAGAAGAATTACTTGCTAAGTATTAGTAATCTTTATTTTTTCTTATTTTATTATTTCTATTTGCTGAACTAAGTTTGAAACATAAATAATGACGGTTAAATAATAAAACAGTTTTAAACTAAAAAACTAGTTTTTCTGTAAATTTGTGTTATGCAATGTTTTTTTCCTAGAATTGGCGCATCGTATGATGAGCAAGATGCGCATGTTCTACCTCATTAAAAATCAAATTACAGATGATATTTTTGTACATAGTACTCATGAGTCGGAAAGCGAGATCGAAGAGTTTGAAGAACGTTAACGAAACAAACAAAATGTGTTCAGAAGTCAGCAATAGTTACCTATAATTATAATAGTATTTGGTATGGTATATAATATGTCGACTGCAATGATCAAGTATACGCTATTTATACACACACAAACTTCAGGGCTTTCTACGCACTGGATGCGAAGTAGATGATTCTGCTGACGAATCACGTTATTAATATATATTTTTTTTATCTCAGCTATGCCAAAACATGATAAATTAAAGAGCTATTAGAAGTTGCTCTATGCTTTCAATTATTTTAATTTCACTTAAACGGTTTGTTTTATTATTTTATTATCATTTCAATAAACCCTTTAATAATTTTTAATATTCTACATTTCATTTTATTAGTTTCCTTGCACTTCATTTTTATTCATAATTTTGGGGTCAGATGTGACCCCATGCGACAACTTGTGTGATTTTTTGATGCGCCTAATTAATGGTTAAGATTCACGGGAAGTACCCTGTAGGTTTTGATTTCCTTGCGAGTGTCGATGCAGCATAAACTACAGTATCTTTTGATTGCGTTGACTTAGAAGTTTGATTTTTCACAGCTCTACTGGACAGTAGACCTAAGTATTGATGCAAATTTCAGCTTGATACCTCCATGCGTTCCTGAGATAAAGGGTATTGACAGACAGACAGACGGACAACAAAGTGATCCTATAAGGGTTCTCTTTTCTCCTTTTGATTTAAGGAACCCTAAAACAGTTTTATTGAAAACAAAACATTAAACATCCTATTAAAAGTTGTTTTATAAAAAAAACTTTGAGTAATAAACATTTTAACTCAGACTTACAACTTATTATAATAATTTAGCTATAAAATATATATCCCAATATGCAATGTTTATGACCGTTAACCTAACAGGTCGAGTATCATAAACCCTCAATTTATTCCGCAGTATATATACCAATTGAAAACTTGGGGTGTATACCACACACTTTGTTCGGCTAAATATTGGTTCCTATACTTTATAATACAAATTTCAAATGGTTAACTTGGTATCGTTATTATTTAAAGCTTGGTCGTGCTCTAATAATTTTATTCAAAATGAATATATTCTCGTGGGATTGATATAGAAGTTACATGAAAATATATGAATATGTTGAAAGTAATTCAAATACATATATTTAAATAATTTGCTATGTTCGTTTTTGATCTGATAATTTATTCCAAGTAAAAAATAAAAATATTTGTTCCCGCATATAAATATTGTTGAGTTTGATTGATTCTTATACCAGGTAAAAATTTTAAAGCCAAATTCCAAGAACTGCCACTAATAAAATGTATATTTTTAACAATTATTTAAAAAGAAAAAGCATTAATTTTCACTCTACCTTCGAAAGTTTTACTCTAAAATAGTGTCTATTGTTCCAAAAAATGACTTGTCTTTAGCCTGTCGTGGTGCTCTATCTAAGGTCTGAAGGCTAAGCGCCTGCCGAGGGTAGACAGCATCCGCTTGCTGTCTTCCAAAAACCTTGTTCGTGCTGTTGATGAGTAATCTAAGCTATCAAATCCTATCGACCAGGAAAACAAAAAGCATCGCGATGCATTTCATTGCTCGCCGAGTAACTGAATTCATGGACTAGCCAGTAAATGTTTATTCAGCTACGTTTTATCAATTTTTACTGGTATAACGTAGTAGACAAAAGATTGGTCTTGAGTAAATATTTATTATTCTACTAGCTATTCCCGCGGCTCCGCCCGCGTTCATATCACTATTAAAACAAAAGGATTGGTGGAAGCAATCACAAAAGCATAAAAAATAAAAACTTTGTCTAAATATAAAAAAATAGTAAATCTGGAGAGAATCACCCTTATCACCTAGGGGAATAAGCCTACGACCTAGTTAGTACTCAGTCCCACCAAATATACACAAACAAATCATAAAAATCGGTCAAGCCGTTTCGGAGGAGTTCGATATTACAAATACAGTGAGGCGAAATTTTTATATATTAGATAACACATGGCACGATTTTCCTTTCAAAGTTGTACCTATATATGCAAAGCTTTGACAAGAGAGCCATCTAAGATCCCTAGTCTTAGTTGCAAGATCATGAATTGTATCCATGTAATCAAGAATAATCCAGACATTGAACAGTATTTCTATCAAATCTTGCTTTGTTTTTGCAATCATCAACCATTCGCATTTGACATATTGCTCTTGATTCCACGGCGAAAAATAGAAATTACAACTATAATATAACAAATAGCTATACATAAATAAATTTTCAAAATTTTCGATATATAGGTAATTACATGACTTAGAAGTTGCTTTAAACATATAATTTTCTACTTATTTCATCAACACTCTATTTATTAATCTTCACAGTAAAGGTCGAAACTTATTTCGACTGTAATTACTTTCTTTTGTCTCTTGTTGGCTTTCAAAATACGGATAATTTATTGACTTATGACAAATGACTAACGAAACGAGGAAATGCTTACAATGTTGTACAAAATCAGAATGTATATATTATGTATTAATTAGTATTTAAATGTTTATTTTTATTAATATAAAATAATGTTTTTTTTAACTTTGTCAAAAGTTAATTAATTAATAATATATAATTATAATATAATTAAATTTATTTTTTATTATTATTTAATTAAATAATATATTTTTATAACAGATATATAAGTACGTTGTATTATAGTATATGATTTTATACAACATAATATAATATATACTGATGTCAAACAAAAAATATGTTGTTATAGTACTTTCTTAGGTTTACGCGAATACTTGACATTATAAATGAAACTATCTTTTCGTATTTTGTCGCGGATCTATTATGATTTTTGGTTCCCGACGGTTCGAATGCTTTACAGCAATCATGGTCACGGGAGAGACTAAGGTATTAGACGTCTCAGGGGGTTATATACTTGTTACAGACAGTGCCTACCCACAACTTACAATATTCAAAATGATATCAAAGTAGATTATAAAATTATACATTTTAATTCTAACCATTCAAGATTTTAAATTTTTAAATTATATTATAAATATGACAATATTATTTACATATTTTTAGCTACTATAATTATAATTATTATAATTTTATAATATTTGTTAAATTAATATTATGTAGTGTTGCTAAATGAAATATAAATTGTTGAAGCAATATTAAAC
Source organism: Boloria selene (assembly GCA_905231865.2). NCBI lineage: Eukaryota > Metazoa > Arthropoda > Insecta > Lepidoptera > Nymphalidae > Boloria > Boloria selene. The sequence goes on along the minus strand of HG993140.1, from coordinate 7,834,931 downwards.
TTTCATATATTATAATTTATTTTAATTAAGTAATTATTTGAATATAAGTTTTTTTTTAAGTGAAGGAGTTAAAAACAACTTGTATTTTGATTATTTTAAAATTAAAATTAAATATTTAAAGCAACACTACTGCAAACTAAAAAATTAAATTGAAAATATAATCTTAATCAAATCTATGCTCTATTCATTTTCATACACATAGACACCTACAAGTTCTTTTGAATTATAATAAAGTAATTTTATATGTAAATAAAATTGTGTATTAAACATAAAAGGTATTCTAAAGTAGAATTTTAGGGAACAAGTGGCTTTCCAATAAAGTGAAAGAGCTGAAGTGTTCTGAAGACAGTACTTTATTTCCCTAGAGAGCACAGAGTGACCGTCAGATATCGATCACAAGAAATGAGTATGCATGGAGTAACACTATTTTGTGAACATATTAATTTAGAACTACATACGAGTATATTAAGCCCATTGAAATCTCCGTTGATATTTCTTTTGACCATTTTGTATGTATGTTGATAAGTTTTATAAGTATTTGTTTCATTTGGAAAAACTATTTATATAAAAATTAAAATAATGTTAAATGTATGAATTACTAGACTTTTTGTTATAAATAAATAATTTAAATTACTTACATACAAAATTATATATTTTTTCAGCAGTTTCACCTAAAAATATAGCTTTAATAAAAGAAAATTGAAAAAAAATATGGATATGATTATTCTTTTGTTCTCATCATATTTTTCAATATGATGAGAACAAAAGAATAATACTATTACGAATATTAATAATTATTATAATAGCTAGCCAGGTCAATTATATCAAGAGACACAAGTGGACACAGCTGCATACTGTGCTTATCGCTCTCATATATTCCACTGGCACGTCTACCTGGACGAGGCCAGTGAGTGGCACCATACTTCGAGTTGATAGGAAATTTTTGACGAAAATACTCAAAAGCCTGGTTCGACTCGATACTCGAATTCAGGACCAGGTCAATAATATTATAAAGCACCATATAAATATTTAACCCTGAATTAATAGAAAATAATTCAAATAGTCTGAAAGGTCTTCCTTTCATCCTGTGTATGCATTGTGGGTGTTTTGTGGTCGTAGGAATTTGATACTTCAATTCCAACATAATCCTACAAGATTATTTAGTATGTTCACTGCTCAATGTTGTAAATTGAATTACTTTACATAAATACAGTGGTGAGTTGGGAAAGCAAGGCGTATGCGATCAAAGCTTTCAAACAGAGCCGATTACGTCACTTTCAATGCTATCAGGTGATACGACATCAAAGGTCTTCGACCTTGTATTCGTTAGAGAAATTGATAAGCAGCAGTACTTCCATCTAATACGATGCGTTTAATATTATGTATGCGTATTATGAAAATAAAAACAAATTCACGAGCATAGTGACTTCAATTACTATTATCAGTGTTTAAAGAAACCTAATGCTGGCAATGTAGGCTTTGATTACTATTTTATTTTCTTAATACGAAAATAATTTTTTTTCGAAGAAGTGAAAAAAGCATTTTTATTCCATCTTTGTAAACTCCTTTAATTGCAGTATTTTATTATTTATAAAACATTATAACTAATAAACAAAAATTAAAGTGTGTAAGCCTATAAAGAAAATCTCTTATACTTTGGGAAATGATGGTGATTTGGTAAAGTTCAAAAGACGTAAAGCTGCAATAGTAAAAGAATATTTTTAACGATAATAATTATTAACGATTATTTTTTTGGTGAGATTATTTCTCTGTAATTTCTTTTTAAAAGTTTGCTATGTCGTCAATGCTACCTTTAATAATTAAGATTATATTTTCCTTAATGTCCACGAACTACCAAAGAGTATTTTTGGTCTTCCCATATTATATCGTTTTTTGTAGACTTGAAGTGTATGTGGAAATACGTTGTGACCGTACACAATTCTTTGTAATGTACCCTTAAAATTTTTGGATAACCACAAATGTATGTATCCATAATTCGATTATTCACGGTATTCAGTATATTGTTAACAAATGCTGTGGTCTCATTAGTCGTTACGCTGTTTTTAGTTTGATAAATAACAAATTAATTAACCGCATTAAAATAAAATATTACATGAACATTTTATGTTCAATTTAACTTATAATATTAACGTTTTGCCAAATCAAATACATTATAGTATCATTTTTTGAGTATTTTGAGCAGCAAAATCAACATTTCTCTATTCGCTATACATTAAATTATAAGTTGCAAAAAATTATTTACGTTTAATTAGAATATTAGTCAAATACATATTAGTTTGTACATGAAACAAGTATAATATTTATAAAATTCAAATTCATTACAATTTTTTACTGAAGGTCATAAGTCTACTACCAGTTCGGAAAGAAGAAACCTCTAACTTGAGAAGAACTGGCGAAAGAAACTCAGCGAAACTAATATCATTTTTTGTCTTAATATGTTTTTCTTAATAAATTGAAAATAACAATAATTCTATAAGTTGTAATATTCTGGACGCGATCACATCATTCCCAAGGCGAACTTCTTGAAAGTACTTATTTAAATCAGAATTAAACGCCAGACGAAATGAAAGTTTTTCTTTTGTGACACCTTTTCTATTTGCAGCGAACGTGAACAACTATGAAAGCGGGCGTGAACAATCGACATTAAGTCCGGAAACGGGGCAAATAGTCACAGGACGTTACCAGGTACTACTGCAATATTCTCACTTATTTACTTAGTTTAAGTACTCTTACTAAAAGTCTGAAGATTGAAGTGCAAAATGATAGAACATTAAATATTTTACTTATTTAAAAGTTTATTTATTTCATATTTAATGTTGCGTAAAGACGAAAGCAACGAAGCTGAAATGTATACGTAATTATAACTTATCTCGTCGATACGTTTTAATGGTTAGTATAGTTTTCACAGAAATGAGATATACTTTTTGTTGATCCGGATTACCAACTTTTATCATACCATTTTATCAAAATCTGCTGACTGCTGCTGCTGATATCTCGTGACGTCTGTGACCAAGAGAGATAGGCAAACGGACATAAAAACTTAAAACTTCAGCCACGGTGTATAATGTAAATACTGCCTTTTTTAATAGAATTTTCTAAAAATATTTTATGTTCAGATTTGATTCAATTATAATTTTATTACATGTACAGATAAGGTATATTTATGGATATATGATTTCATATTATGAAACAACCTATATGTTAAAATTGCATTCAAGTTTCAGCTCTCAATAAAATGATGTTGTCATCTTCTTCAATTATTTAACTCATCTGGATGTTATTTAGCTAGGGAATGAGCTACCCTTCATAAAGCCAATAAGAACGCCAGTAAAGCAATTATTTTTTATCGGAAATAGCTGTTTACGCAACAAATGAATCATATTATGTTTGGTATCATTCAATATTTTACTTTTTTTATATAGCGACCGCATGTAAGTATTTCTTTGTTAGAATAACAATGATCAGAGTGATTTTTATAAAATATATTGGGAAACCAATATAAACAACAATTTTGGCAGGCATTTAAATAAGATAAAAAGATTTTTAGATTTTTAGAAGAAGCGTAGTATCTACTGAAGTATTTCATTACGCAATTTGGTTGTATAATCTGTTCAATACTATCAAATTATCGAGCTTTTATCCTTATCAAAGTTCTGAACCAAAATGACTAGTTATAAGAAAGAATAGTTTAAAATAAATATGTATTTTTCAGCTTATAAATTATAATTATACTTAAGAATGATTATTCGCTAAGTATTTTTAAATATATAATATTTTCAAGTATTGAAGGAGTAATCAATACTAACTGAAATAAATCTAGAGGAATCGTAACACTTTCGTAATTAGATTTTGAGGCAGCAAAAGATATTCTAACTAGTCAACCTACACCTTGTTCGCAGTGCGACTAGAGTTTCGGTTCGGTACTCGTTAACTAAATTAATACATAGTTTAACGGCATGCAAGCAATTAAGGTCTTATTAGAAAAAAAATGGTCACGGGTCTAAAATACAACAACAATCATAGTTACAAAATAACAATGTTTATAGTCTAATTATAAAATAAATCTGGTGGTAGTGCTGGAACAGAAAATTAGGTAAGATTAAATATCTAATCGCAAAAGTAAAAAGAGTTGGCGTAATAAAATTGAATTTTAGACTTGTATTAATGAATCTTTGTTGATCGCAGTATTTAATGCAACATAGTACGTCGAATCCCGATGATGTTTGGGAAACGACAGATGTGACATTAGAGCGGGGTGCGAGCGGGCTGGGTCTCAGTATAGCGGGCAGCGAGAGTGGTGGCGATATCAGCATAACTAGAATAGCACCTAACGGTGCAGCTAAAAGCGATGGTAGACTTCAAACTGGAGATATTCTCCTACAGGTAACTACACAAATACATGTATTTTTTATTTATTTAACTTTAAAAGAAAACATATTTTAATCGGTTATATTGTAAACAAAAGTCCCTCGTCGCTTTGCTTTTTATTTGTTCGAGCTTAACGCAGAAAGTACTACTGTAAAGGTTTTCATTTACAGAAAGTGGTAATATAAAAAGTTACCTTCTTGGTTAACTTCAGGCTGTAATTAATAAAAAAATGTAAAAATAAGCTACGGGTATGTAATTTGTATGAACATGGCACTAGAATGCTGTCACTTTTAAAGAGCTTAGCCATAGTATTATAAATGTGATTGGTTTCTAAAAACGTTGATAGATGATAGTATAAGTATTGAGTACTAGGACGCTTATATATTTATTTATTTATATACTTTGTACATTACAGTTAAGCATAACAATAGGTAAACAACATATCAACAATCACAACAGTGTTCATATAAGCCGGTCTTATCTCTAATTAGCGATTTCTGCGAGGCGACCTTTTGGATAAGGAAAAATATTATAAATAGTGGTGTAAACATTATCTACAATAAATATCAGAATACAACCTTTTATAATATATTCTTTATTGCACATACAAATATTTATTTATTTATTTATTTATCTATGTACCACACAAAAGAAAAAGAAAAATACATAAATATAAAAAGGAAGCGGAGACATTGTGTACAACGGATGACTAATCTCTTTAAGAGATTTCTTCCAGAAACCCTTGCGCGTGAGAAGGACATAGTAATCAAAATATAAACAGTAATGCAAGTACAAATTTAGTTTGCAAATCCTTTTATTATATTTTTGGACATAATCTTAGAAGAATTTCTTTGATAAATGAAGAAGAAATATAGCAAATTGCTCAAATGCCAATAAACAAATCTGCTGATAGGACGAAAAAACATCGTGAGCCGTAAATAATTCAGTTCTTTCAACGGAATAGTCACGGCATTTTATACCTACTCTAGCTTGTCCTATTTAAATATTCACTACGTGTGTCGGGATGTCAATCCCGCTGCGGATATGTTCTATTATTTAGTGAAGAATGTGCGTGCGTGTAGTATAAATATTAGATTGCTAATAAATTTTTTAATTTATCGTAAATAGTAAATACAACTTTTTAAGCTTACAATAAAAACGGAAAAAATGAAAATTTTTAAATTATTTATTTATTATTGTAAGTGCCTATTTCAAAATAAAAAACTCAATGATTTGCAACGCGCTACGATCATAAATATTAATAAGCTTTTTCTCGTAGTTAAAATGCCTCTATAAAACTCTCTTAAGTCAAATTTCAAAACTTTCCCTCTGACGCGGTAAGAAATTTTGTATAAAATTGCACGCTTTATTTTAAGGCTAAAAGTATTTCCACTGTAGAACTTCTGAAAATTATACGTTTCAACTTTTATGAGTTTGATATCTAACAATAAGCTTTATGCAAATAGAGTCGGTAAATTTTATTGAGCTATAAAATATTTCATTTTCATCACATCTCACATTTCTATTTAAACTTATGGAATATGTAAGGGAGGCCCTCTTCAATATGAAAGGGATCAGGTCATAGTCTCACATGTCTTTTGAATACTTGCAAGATTCTCTCAGATATGTAGATTTTTCACGATATTTTCCTTCATCGTTAAACAAAAGGTATTAGTGTTAGAAATTATTCGCATTCGCATGAAAATAACAAAGGTGCGAGAACCGGATTTGAATCCGCATCAGTCAGTATGACTGGAATATACCCAAACATTATGTACAGGTAAAACAATTTAAAAGAAAAGTATGTAAAAACATATAAATATATCAATAAAATAATTATTATTACTATACTTGTTTTATATTTGTTGACTTTTATATTAAATTATCAGGCAGTCAATAAAGAAAATGGAAGCTTTTCAATGTAGAACTTTATTCATTCATTCAATTGTCATACCTAGTTTACACATAACGAGAAAAATTATTTAAACTCTATTGGCGTCAATTAATTAGCTACTGTCGCAGTGAACTGTCCAATTTGAATAAAGAAGTTACGTTGTTTGCTTAAACTGATTTGGCAAATATCCAAGAGCTTTTTCAAAATGGTATGACAATATTAGCTTAATTTGTTTGTTACAATTCCATAGAAAACTAAACTGAAGTGAAAAGTTTGTTTCACGACACTTATTAGAACTTATTAATTACTGCTAATAAAAACATTGTTTCATTTATGATATTTATGTGTTGCTCATTTCTTTTCTATTATTGTTTTATTAGGTCAACGATATCTCCGTGGAAGGTGCCCCACATTCCGTTGCCGTTGACGCATTACAAAAGGCTGGAAATATCGTGAGATTAGTTAGTATTAGATAGTTCTCTTGTTTCTAGTTGTGCCAACAATAATTATATTAATTAACAAATTAAATACTTAATTACTGTACTTTCAATATTTTATGTTTTCTTATATTAAGTTAGTCTAAATGAAAAACACAGAGTTAACTTAAAATATAACTTAAACATACATTCTTTAAAATTCAACTTTTATTCAATAAACCTATTTTTCTTAATCAGAGGGTTAGACGAGCTCGCAGACCAATGGTTGTGACCCTCAGTCGAGGGGCACGTGGGTTAGGGCTAGGGATAGCTGGAGGCGCGGATGACGCAGCAGGCGGCGAGGGCATTTTTATATCACACATCGCAGTGGGAGGCGCGGCCCATCACGATGGTAGACTTAAACTAGGAGATAAAATTTTAGCTGTTAGAGACTTACATGTAAGTAATTATTAAGCAGTATTTTATTACAAAAGTAACATTTTGATTAAGTCAAACAAAATAATAATAAAGATAAATAAGCGATTAATTTTAAAGCTTAAGTAGTTTACAATTGACAACCGCGTTACTGTGTAATTTTAATAATGTACTGAAACTGCATTTCATAATCACATTAATATCATATGTGATGTGTGAGTGAAGTGAGTTTGCATGCATGTGGTTTTAAGTTCGTTTATCATTAGATTCTCTCGTGTCCATTTTTAATAACACTTGTACCATATGGTATCTTAAAAATATATGTAATGCCTATGAATTTTCAAACATATTAGGTATATATGCATAATGCATATACCTATATAGTATATAGGTATGTAAATTTATTGTTCTAATGAGAATTGGGCGTATATTCCATCCAATCAATTAAATCAGTCCAGTGCAATCAGTAGGAAATGTTAGTAGTACACGTAGATAGTTTGTACACATTTTGTTTGTACGTTAATAATAAATAAATACCGTGTCAGAAGATTTATACGCATGTATCGTCTTTCGCAATAAATATTGAGCGGAAATGTTATTGTTATCCGATTTTCTTGTTAGCCTTTCGACTAATTAGGGACTAAATATAGAATCGACAAAGCTGTTGTTGTAGATATAATGAAGACTTTACTGTTTACTTATTACAAAATATCTATTGTGATACATAATTTTACTTGGAAATACACATGACTGGGCTTGTATAGCTTAAAGCTATGAGCTGTTTCTTTAAGGCAAATAAAAATTATTAACATCTAAAAATATGAAAATATAAGCAATTAATTTGACTTTAATGAAGTTATTAAAATATGGCTAATATTATAATCAGACGCAATAAATTATATGAAGATTCATTTTTTTGGTTATAAACTGCAATACTGTGCCGTTTAATAATTTGGTACTTTGGTAGGTTTAGGTACATAAGCTCATTTTTTCATGTATTTTACATTGATGTCTAGGGAATTGAAACACCATTGATAGGAGTTACGCACGCTATGGCTGTGGCGGCATTGCGTAGTACAGGCGACCACGTGACGCTAGTAGTCCTTCCGGCCGCTGGTTCTATTCCTCCTGTAGCCCGCACTGCACCATTATATTCGAGTAAGTATTATAAAAATATATATTTCAATAATCCTTGGCTTTAGTTGGCGACTAATTGGTTATCATATCGGGTACTACTAGGTACCTATTCGACCTAGCCTTGTATCATAAGATGTTGATATCACATAGATCTTGAGCCTATAATGTCTTCGTATTAGTTTTATCATGTTTATGCCATAGTTAACTAGGAAACGATTATAGGTACTTGTACAGTGTAGGAGGATTGACTTGTACTTGTGCCTTTCAAAATTTAGTTACGTTCTCCGATACCTTTTTGAAGATTTTTCTCACTTAATCCAATTGTCCTTCGCATTATAGTTTGGTTAGTAACTAATATGATGAAAGGATTCACAGATACTTTTACAAGTAGGTAGACATGAACTTTGTACTTTTTTTTTTTGCTTTAGATGTTTAAGTGAGCGTGTGACCGCTGAGCTGTCATCAATAATACGATAATGATTATTAATTGAAAGATGCCTCACAGTGAACAATGATTGAAAATATCTTTTAATTCTGATTGAACGCCAATCAATTTTCACGCCACGCTCGTTAAGCTGCTCAATAAAACTTCAGTAACATTAAAAACTTACTTTATTTATGTCATAAAACCACTCATGCTTGACTGGTGTGTAAATATCATACTTGTAATAATTATTATTTTACCACAGATTTTGATGTTGTTGTACTATTAATTATTAAAAGAATATATTTTTTTATATTTATGCATACGTATACCGTTAACTTTATGAATACTATATTTTTTTCATAATTACTTGAAAAAAAAGATTATATAAACTGATTTACTAGTTTCACAACAAAAATTAGTTTATTAAATCATTAGGTATCTATAAGTTTGCAATTCTTTCTTCATACAAATCAAAGTAAAGCTTACATCCCAAATTATTGTATAACTTTTTATGTTTTACGAGAGTTCAATAAATAAAAAATAATTTCGATGGGCGCATTCAAATTATTTTTATGAATTGGTATGAAATAGTTGTCAAAATAAATACCTATACTATAAATTGTAAAATACACAGTCATACTTATTTCAATGCAATAAAAATGTTGATGTACAATATTATTTTAAAAACCATTATTATTGTAAGCACATTGGTTAATATTTAAAATTTGCAGCAAGAACCCAGGCCACATCGTGCTCGACGCTTCATGACCTTTCAGAAGAGGAGCTCAATAAAATACCAAGGTATTTTTATAATACAGCTCACGTTTTGTTGCAGCGGAATGCATATTGGCACCTATTCAAATATATTTTTTCAGTTAAAATAACTGAATATAGTATTTTAGTTGCAGATAAAATATTATTAAATATGTAATATTAAAAGTACTAATGTAATATTTATTATACTTACATAGATAAAATACTTTTCGTAACCAGGAAAATTTCATTACAAAAATGAAACGATGAAACGATTAATACTAAGTATTAAAATAACGTTCTCCGTCGTCAAATAACATTATAATATGATCCAATATTTAGATTGTTTATAATATTAAGTATGCGAGTATGAACATAATTTTGAGCAATTTTTCCTCTAATATAAGTGAGCGCAATAAAATTACGCTGACTGAATATGTTCATAGAATAAATAAATGAAGATGAGGACACGATGTCTAGACTAGGAGTGTTTCGCAATCAGCAAAACTGAAGGAAAGTAAGAAAGCATTTACGTTAACTGCATCATTAAACATTAAGAAAGTATACTCGTATTTCTTCATAATTTTATCTTTATTTACTAATAACGACATACCCAGACTTCGCTCCGAAGTACTTTAACAGATGGACATTTAACTAAAATATCTACAATTTTTTATCTATTTCATTGGATGACATCATGTCAAAATTTTAATGAAAACACTTTAAAACACTTTAAAAACACTTTAAAAACACTTTGTATTATTCCTGAAAGGAAATTTCAAAAATGTTCAGCACATTTTTTTAAATTTTTCCCCTTTGAATATTACTTTGTTTCCGTAATAACTATTTTTCTCTAACAAATCGTTTCAGCCATTTTTAATGAAGCGCTTACAACGAATAGCATTTCATTAGATTTTCGCGTTCAATATTAGTTCTGCTTTTGTTGTTTGGTTTACAATTGAATCGTTATAATGTCTTAATTGGATGCAATACGATAGCACTAATGATTGCTCTAATGCGTGTTGCAGAAATGGTTTAACTAATACATTTTGGTTATGCAGATGTGTACGGATGGTGCGTTTAGTGCGAACGGGATCGAGGTTAGGGATGGATATTGTTGGCGGGTTGGGAGGTGAGGTGGATGGGAGCAACGGGGAAGAAGATACATGTGGGGTGTTCGTTTCTGGCGTGTCGACTGAAGGGGCAGCATATGGATTGTTACACAGGGGTGACAGAATACTGAGTGTGGATGGAAGAGATCTCGCCCGCGCGACACATGAACAGGCTGCGGCGGCTTTGAAGGTAAATCGTTCTTTTTATTGCATGTTCACATATTAGCCTTTGCAAAAAAATGAGAGTATTTTCTGATACAAATTGAATTGAATTAAAGTTATAACTTCTCTATATATTTATTAACTTTAGCATCGTAAAAAAATATTGACAACTTTATATAAAACCTTTATGGCTTTATATAGATTTTAGAGCAAACCAGATAAAAATTAAACGCTGGGTTAAACTCTATCTGCAGTGGTTTTTCGTTTGCTGCTTTTTGATTTGATTGACAGAGTACGTTGATTGTAAAGCAAACAATATTTTAAAAATAGATTCAATTTTGGGTAATAGGTTAAATAATAGCAGGTTTAGACTATGGAGCATAATAGAGGTTACATTTAAAAGTAACAGTATACCTATATGTAATACGTGTGTACAGTTGTACATATTGATATACTATGTACTAAGTCCTATTTTTTTTAAGCATTTGTTTTTTTAATACTTTAACAGTTATAAAAAGAAATACAAACCGAGGAACGTGTTTTTTTTTTGTATTTAAACTAAACCGGTTATATCACATTAAGCTTACTACGTTATACAACGTTAAGCTTTATGTGGAAATAGTGCAAACTAAAGGTAAAAACCAACAAAAATTGGCCCAATTCGAAAATATCGTACGCTTCAGTTTTTTGTGGTTTTTCCTCTTATTACAAGTCAAAGTACAATGAAATTATTTTTATACCTAATACACACATTACATAAGAAACAGCACCTAACGTACCTAATTATAATAATTTTATCGGTTGGCTTGGAGAACCGAGAAGTAAGCGTATAATTTTATCGTTATTCTTTTAATTTGTCATCCTTCATTTGCCGTGTAATATAAGCAAAATGTTCATAATTTATTTCAATATTGCCATATGTTCCTAATTTTGTGGGACAGAACATAATAGTACTGTAATTTCTCGTTTTTCGTAAGCACAAGTCGGGACAATATGCTCGTAAGTGGTGAGTGGTGCAATATGTAGCTAAGTTAAACATCTGTATAACCAATTGAAACAAACAAGCCATTTCTAACATTATTATCTCTAGATAGTATAAAAACGGATTTTAATGCCATACATCAATAGGGTCAAAGCGAGAAAGAGTTCAAATGAATGTATATTATGTTAAAAAAAACCCGAGAAGATATCTCATCTCTGAAAATTCTTTACTAATTCTTAAAAAGTACAGAGGACAAATACGAGAGAATATTAATGTTACATAAGAATATTAAACGGCCCGTTCTACTTCACAGTAATATCAACATAAAAGAAAATTTATGCTATAAAAATCATTCAACTGAATATTTAATTTATATCCTTGTACATAATATTATATTTTATATTAAAGAAATTAAAATTGAAAATTTTGGAAAAAATAAAATAGTCATATTTTATTTAGGCGTAGGACATTCCTCGTAGTTTATTTATATTGATGTTTTTTTCTTAGTATTCTGGCGGCGCTGTAACAATAGCTGCCCAGTACCAGCCTGAGCTCTACGAACGTCTACGAGCGAGGATTCGAGCGATAAATGCGGCGGCAATGTCTCCTCGCTCTCACGCACGCATCTCTACTCACATACCCGTTCGTCCTGACGTTCATGCCATATATCCAAGGTAAGGTTTACATAGAAAGTAATATCGCTCACTGATTAGAAAGGAAATCTTAGAAGGTGTTAATACAATAAAATTGAAATTTGATAGGTCTCTTATAGGTTTTATTTTCATTCAACCCCTAATGGATAATAGGGGTTGAAATTGGGAAGTTTGTATAGATATTTTTATAAAGTACACGATCTACAACTACATGAGACGAGCCGCCAGCGCTTCTAATTATCTTTACCATAATTATTAATTTTATTTGGTAATGTATTGAGAATTAACACAACTTTATATTTATTAAATTAAATAATACTATTTAATGCATTAATTATAATTTTTGTAACTTCCTTTAAAAATGAGTGAGAAGAGATTGCGTATCTGGTAGGTAATATTGTCAAAAATACGTATACCAAGATTTTGAAATCCATGAATCCATCCAAATTTAAGGTCGTATAGTAAATTTGTTGATATTAATAGAAGAGTAAATAAATATTATTTAAAATATAAATATTAAATACGTATCTAACAATTTATGCAATAATTTATACAAGGTAGTTTAAGAACGGATACCTTATCTGCCTCCTTAGATGTTGTTTATATAAAGACGATACTTTTAAAATAATATTTTTGTTGCATATATGTAAATCTTATATATTTTTATGAATTAAACTTTGTTACAGGTAGCAGTGATTCAGCTGTGACTTAGATTCTAACGTGTAAAGAGCGTAGATAGTGAATACAAAATATGGATTTCTCATAAAATAATAGTTTCTATTTCACGAAATATGTATAAAATAAACTTTTGCTATGAAAATCATACAACTCAATGTTTCATTTATTTCATTTAAAATTGTTTTTATAAATTTAAGTATTCTTGTGTATTATATTATAATATTATTTTTTCTTAGAAATGCGGAAAATTTGTGTAGTATATAACATTATAAATGTGTAAAGAACACATGACCATTTATGGTACAGTGATGTACCTACTAGAGAGCTTTTGTCGTATTTTCTTAAAATAATTGGAGGTGGAAAAATAGGTTACCATTAGTTAGAAATACCTATAAAATTGTATATATAAATAATTTTTTATTTGTGTTTTCTTATTAAACACAATTAAAAAAACTTATAACTATACGAGGGTTATTGATATGAACACTAATGAAACTATTTTAAATGGTGTCCAATCAAGTTTATTGTATTTTAATTGCTGTATAAAGGTTTTAGATATGAAACATTCACACTTTTCGATCTACCATATTATACTTTTTTATGGTAATCATTGAAAATCCTTCTTCTAAAAACGTGAAGCACTTAAACTCTTTCACTTATAAAGCTGTTAAAATAACTTTGCCTGCTTATGTTGGCATCTTAATGATTTCGCGTTAGAAAAGTAAGGGTAAAGAAAAATCGGATAAGTACGAGTCTAATTTGTGCACCAATGGTTCTATACAAACATAAAATATAAAAATAATGTGTTCTAAGTAACCTAATTTATTAACGAAAAATAATATTTAATATAAATTTTAATATTGCCTCAATTATTTTTCGATTTCATTCTATTTCTCAAAAATATAAGGAAAACAAAAATATTGTGCGATCAATAAACTTATAAAGTTAATAGAACATTTTTGCGATTGATAACGTAAAACAAAGACTTTTTCTTTTGACATTTACATAAAGGTAGGTATGATATGTAGAAATAAATAAGTTGGTAGAATTACTTTATTTTATTTCCAATATGTTAGAACTACAGTAATTTTATAACGTAATTCAAACATATCTTTTTGAATGTAAATAAAACTTAAAAGATGTTTGAGTGATTGGTGAAAATTACCTGAAATTGTAATATTTTTACTAGACCAACTGTAACTATTTGATTTTTTGTTTAATTATTGCCATGGAAATTAAGTTCTTGCATTTCCTGAAAACTTGTAAAAATAAATTCATAATAATTTTAATCAAATCAAATATTGACCGCAAGAATTTCATCATCATTATGTATAATATATTTACACTATTTTATCTTAACAATTAATTATGTGTATCATTGACTCCATGTAAATAATGTTTTTGAACTGTGATACTAAAAATATAAATGTAATAAGTATTATTGACATCGTGAAACTTAAATATACATGAGTATTGATAAATGGCATTTTGATTTTAAAACCCTCCTGCTTCTTTGTGTTCAGAGCTCCTATTCAATCTTAGTAACACAAACCCACAAATAGGTACATAATATGCACAAGGTTCTTAACGCTGTCTGATATGAACGTAAGTGATCTGCATTTTTCATTAGAGAATAGCAGATCAGTGGTAATGAACTCGTTTGTGAAACCGAGTGAAGCAGCTTTGAAACCGAGTCTTGCACACCTGATGTTTTCTCTTGTCAATAATTTTCTAACATAATGGCCACTTGTCGCGTCTTGCGGTGAAGTAAAATATCGTGAGGAAATCTGCAGAGTTAATCTGGTAAGTTTTCATTGTAAACTCCGCGAACATGCCTTGACCAGCGTGGTGGAATATGGCCTGATCTCCCTCGCGTTTATCTCTCTCTCCCCCATTCTCTCCCTCCAGCCTTCGTTCTATGTAGTAATCTTAAAACAATTTCTTATTTTTATGTAAGTATTTTCAAAACAGAAACGTACAATATACTTAAGTATAATATTATTAAGATCATCATTCTAAGATTCAACAGCCACCATCACTAAAATCGAGTTCTAGCTTTCCAATTTTATGTGAAGTAGATATTGATATATCACGCCATCAATCACTGGTCAAAGCAAGCAAATTGATAGAGGACTTTAGTGTGACCAACATATACTAGTACGTACCATATCTATTAGGTTGAGGCACTTTGACTCTTTAATATCGAGTGATCGATGAAAGCCGCAGGACGTGTATTTTACTTTAAAAAGCACTTAAGCTAAATAATAAAGTCTAAAAAATGTTATTTAATATTTTTGTAGCAAAAATAAACGTAGCAAAATTGAATAGGATCAAGTACACTTCTTAACGATACCTAAGTATTATTACTAACCAACTATTAGTAGATCCACTATGTTTGGCGAATATGTTCTTATCTAGTTAAATTTAATTTAAGTATTAAAGACACCATACAAATATCGTCAACTGGCTGAAGACGGTAAAAGGGTGAGATAATACTAATTATTTTCGTCAACTTCTCAAGTACATTTAGGTAGGTAGGTACTCCGTAAACGTAACGTATGACTCGTAAAGCTTCAATGCGCCAACTAAAACATCCCAGAGACGAGACAAAGTTTGTTTAATGAATATTGTATAGTAGAAAAGACCCTTAACGTTTTTTCTTACACTTTTATGTAACATTATTAAAAGTGTGAACATAGAATTATGTACATATTTTATAGTTACATATACTTTTTATAGTAGGTAAATTTTTCATCTCTTTTCATCTCTGAGAAATATACTAGCCTGTAAAACGTACCAAACAACAAGGGACGAACGTACCAAACGCTTTACCTATATACGTGGAAATTAGATTGGAAGACGATTGCGTAGCGAGAGCTTCGTAAATGCTCTTAACGCAGCATCTTATCTCCAGGCTAGACAGACAATATATAAGTGACAAGTCCAATCTGTATTCACGTCTCATCCCTATTATATTAATCTCCTTCACCATTCAACCCACTCTATCAAAACAGTTGATTTCTCAATGATAAAACGTTCTTAATATTCATGTTTTGTAATATAGTATACCGACCTTAAGTACCTTTCAATATTATTTAATAAATAACTTATTTAATAATAATAACTCGTATCTTTGACGACACGTTTGGGTCAGATTGTAGAAACCCTACTTGCTGCGCCAGCAGTCGTGGGTTCAAGTCCCGTTGGGGGCATTCATTTGTTGAGCGCGAATGTTTGAACTCCAGTATTGGGTGTCTTTTATAATATGTATGTATTTAAAAGTAATAGTTATTTATTAAAATATTGGCACATTATTACGCACAGCGCTACCTAGTTCCGTATTAAGCTACGAGGCTTGTGTTTCGCATACCAGATAGTTGATATACTACATAATATATAACTATGTGTGTAGCATATCAACTCATTTCTTTATATAAAAAAAATATATTTTCATTGTCGATATACCTACTTACCTTAAGAAAAGCTCAGAAAAAAAAGTATTCAAAATATTATATGTAACATGTAGCTATAGTTACAAAATTAACTAATTAATTTGTTCGATTATTTTGTTTAAATTCCGATGTCATATTATTCTGTTCAAACCACATGTTTACGTTCACAGGAAATTGTATGTATACAATTTAAATAAATATATTTTATTCAGTATTGAATATCCGCCGTCAACTGAGGCCACAGCCACCCAAACGATTCCAGAGATAAAAATTTCACACTTGGATTGTTGACAAGAGGCTTACATAATATTATGACGAAATAAATAATTATAAAAATAGCAATAATCATTTAATATATTAAAATATCAAAAGAGAGTCCTAAATTGATTTTTTTAATGTTATATTTTATTAATAGACTGCTCTTTATAAGTATCATGTAGTTATTAAAAATGCGTCAAAGTAAAGGAATTACAACATATTTTAATTATTTTGTTTCGATTAAATTTATGAATTTATAAAAACTGATTTATACGTTGCAAAACAATACAAGTTTTTAAATGTAATGGTTGCAACACAATTGATATATTTAATATTTAAATAATACTTTTGTCATCATCAACTGAACTGGAGATATTAATATTAATCAAATTAATTTATTATATTGCATTCTCTTTATAAACTTATCTCATTAATTACATTATGAACATACTGACCTAAAAGACCTTATAAATTGTGGCATTCGTGCAGCGATAAGTTGTCAAACGTGAGCCAGTATATCAATTTTGCAGATCAAAGGCGTTTTAAAAACATGTACTTTATAGCTTTTAACTACCTATATACCTACAGCTTTAAGTAGATAGACAGATAGACTAGCCTACTAGATACAGATGTTAGGTAGACCTATACAGTATACATATACCTCACATGTATCAGTAAAGCTACCCTCCGATCCCTCCTCAGATTAGGCTTAATGTGACCCGTGAAACTACGCAACAATCGGGTCTTAATAGATGAAATTAAAGTTAGACAGTGTGTAAGGTAGACATTGAGTGCACGGTCCATTGAAGTAAGTTGAAGGAGCACGTTTACTCATGTTAGACCTGTTAATAGTTTGTCTAAAGTTATAACAGCTTGCAAACATGGTCGTTTAAGATTTGCACATGAACATTGAGCATTTCAATTAACTTCTTGTATCATTTACTCAACGCAGAACATGTTTAAATAGGTACTATATCGTATCGGTTCACCGGTATTTCAGTTTAGCCTTTAACATACAAAAATACAACATCTTTTTTTTTAATAATATTATAGTATATTAAAGACAGTATAGTAAAGTTTCAGGTCGGCAACACATTTGCAAGCCCTGCGGTGTTGCAGATGTCCATGGGCGGTGTTGATCACTTTCCATCAGGTATATATGTAGGTATCATAAAGAAAAAAGAAAAAAATAGTAAAATAAATAGATATAAAAGTAATTGTATCAAGTTAGTATTAACTTTCGAAATCACAAAGCGTTTTATAATTAAAAACTTAACAGTTTTAGTTGTTGACTGAAGCTGAAGCAAGACTATGAACTATGACGGTTATGTTCTATTTTGATTGTAGGATTTGAAGATCTGTGCTGAAAACATAAAAGAAATATCTTTCTTCAAAAGGTGAAAACTATTGGTGCTTCTTCGAGAAATTTACATATAGCCTAGTTGAAGTCAGTACGTATCTATTGCCTAATAGAGAATGAAGGCACAGGATAATTTTTCGATATATGTCATGATTCCCACTAGCAGCTTTTGTATAAATATTTCTGCGATTCTGCGACGTCTGAGCGGTGCGTGAGTATTTTAAAATAGAATAAAATGTTTTACGGTTTACGTAATCATTTTATTAACTTTATATTTAGCTCAGAGTATTATTACTTTACCTTTTAAATACATTTTATGTTTAATTATATTAATATGATTACATAAATATACATATATAAATTCATTTTATTAAACGCATTTTCTATACATTTCTAACTAGTACTTGTATAGAAGTTCATAAAAATAGCCAGTAAATCTTGAAATAAGAATTATTTAGTTCATACGTAAAAAACACGTGAAGTTTGCAAAGCATTGAAACTTGCTGCTTTGTCAAAAAGCTCGCAGGCGGTATCTTTTTAGTTTCCAACCCAGATATTTTATGACAATGTACTATTTTAACGTCTCAGTAACCACAAAAATAATAAAAAATACTTCACTTGATTTACACTTTGTTTCACTACTTTTTTTTTATTCAGTTATCAGTCTGTAAACAATACTTAAGTAAAACAATAAATAAGTTTAAGATATCAGAAAAGACTTGCGCAACACGTTAATGAGCTAGCACTAGCACTAAGTGGAGTAGGAGGACAACAACACACGAGGTTGAAGAAATATGACATCCCTAATTTAAAGGATAGATTCAGAGAGAGAGATGAGAGCTATGCCACATATATGTAAACTCTCATAATAACTAAATTAACCCTTACAGACTAGAAGTTGGTCAGCCAGTGGCTTATTGTCCTAGGACAGATTGCCATGTTTCAGAAAGGATAAAAAAAAGAAATTTTAAAATATTGTAAATTTTATCGATTGTAGAATAACCATTCCTAAGCTCATTATCAGTATGGATGAATCTGTTTGTATAATCTGCAATAAGGCAGATGATAAGCAAGTGTATGAAATTAAAAAAGCAACTTTGAATCGTTTAGTGGGGTCTAGCACGAAAAGAATCGACAATAAATACAAAACATTTGAGACTTTGACGTCAGCTTTTGTTTTATTTATTTTATATTTTCTGAGAAGATTTTCTATAGTAATATATAAATATTTTTTCACCATCGGAAATTAGAGATTTCAACGAACAGAAAGCACACCAATTTATTGAAAAAAGCTAATATTTTGACGGGTGAATTTTCGGTTGAAAATTAGGCTACTTTTTCGATATTAATTCAAAATAAGATGAAAAAATAAATATTTCAAATCAAATAAATTACAGCGTATTTGGGACATAAAAAGGTAAGCTTTCATTAAATTTCGTCAAAAAAAAACTTTTTTTGTAAAAGATAAAAATAAAAAACCAAAAACTTGGTTTTTTGAATTTTTCACATAAATTTTGAGGTTATGTGAAAAAAGTGTAAATACAAAAAAAAGTTTTAGATCTTTTTATTACCTACAACTTTGCCATTAAACTTTTTTCTACCGGACTTTTAGTTTTGCCGGAAATCGAGAAAAACCGTTTTTTTCCCTTAAAAGCCCCCCCCCTCTTCACCTTCCCGAACTCAAATCGCCCCTAATTTATTTTTCCTTTCATTTTTAGAGTTCCGTACCTCAAAAGGTAAAAACGGAACCCTTATAGGATCACTTTGTTGTCCGTCTGTCTGTCTGTCTGTCTGTCTGTCTGTCTGTCTGTCTGTCTGTCAAGACCTTTTTTCTCAGCAACGCGTGGAGGTATCAAGCTGAAATTCATATCAAATACTCAAGTCTATGGTCTCTTGGAGCTGTGAAAAAATCAAACTTCTAAGTCAACGCGATCAAAAGATACTCCCGTTTATGCCGCAAATTTTCGACACTCGCAAGGGAATCAAAACCTACAGGGTACTTCCCGTGAACTCAGAATCTTGAAATTTGGTACGAAGCAACGTCTTATAACACAGATAAAGGAAAAATTGCGAAAAGCATAAATTTTTAGTTACATCATATAATAAAAATATTTTTAATAATTTTAAACTTATTACCCCTTTACTCATACACCGTTCCGTACAGGTTTGTACGGAACCCTCGGTGCGCGAGTCTGACTCGCACTTGTCCGAATTTTATAATATTCTCTTCCTTTTCCAATGGGTTTTATACTACTGCAATTTTTTTTAACTTTTTATTATTTTTAAAAGCTTCTACCCTGGTCTAATATGCAAGTTTCTTTACAGTGTTT
Source organism: Boloria selene (assembly GCA_905231865.2). Classification (NCBI taxonomy): domain Eukaryota; kingdom Metazoa; phylum Arthropoda; class Insecta; order Lepidoptera; family Nymphalidae; genus Boloria; species Boloria selene. The sequence continues at coordinate 7,814,493 of HG993140.1, read as the reverse complement.
TACTTGACCGTAGGTAATCCTGTTAGAAATTATTCGCACGTGAGAATATCAGAGGTGCAAGACCGGATTGGAACTCATATAAAAGTCAAAATTAAATTGTCAGAATAATAAAATTTATATATAGTTTACCATTTAATGAAAAAAATGAGGAATTTGTATATATATCTAAAATTGAAAAGATTCTCCAACTTCTTGTAATAAACGACATTATTATCTATAGGTAGATATTATAAATGTATTATTCCTTAGAAACCATATTGAAATTTTCCCATTTTAATTGCATATTATGCGGGAAATGTTTTACACTCAAAATGTATAGTAGACAAACAACTGTGATCTATTACTTTGAGAAAAGTAAGTTTCTCGTGAAGTCACTTCATGCACTTTTAAAGTTCTTGGAAGAAAATAACTTTTCGTATATCGTTAACTGAAATCTATTTTGAATACAAAGTTTACCAAAGGTAACCAACCTTTTATAACTTTACAAGTTAGGGAAATTTATCTTGCTATAATAGTTTTGCTTATAAAATCTGCTTAAATCTATACCTACATATACATAAAATTGAAATATCTGTTTTTAATTTCAAATTAACAGCTAAACTAAATGCATATGAAAGTATATGAAATACTAGCATCAAAAAATCATTTTTAAATTTTTTTGTCTGTCTATCTGTTTCTTCCGGCTAACTCTGAAACGGCTGGACCGATATTGACGTGACTTTCACTTGCAGATAGTTAATATTATAAGGCATACATAGGCTTTTTAACCTTTTTTTACCTTTTTTTAGACTTCAAAAAAATATGAGTTTATATTTTAGAAATTGTATTTATTTTAACTAGCGGAACCAGTGGCTTCGCCGACGCTAAGCCTTAGTCGCTAGTCTATACATATAAATAAAATAGAAGTGTATGTTCTCAATTTAAAATAAATATATGAAAGTTTATACGGTAGTAGCAAAAAAATTAATTTTTAAAATGTTTGTCTGTCTGTTTGTCTGTCCGTTTGTTCTGGCTAATCTCTGAAACGGCTGGATCAATTTTGACGAGACATTCACTTCAGATAGCTAAACTTTGTTACTTAGGCTACTTTTTTACCGACTTCAAAAAAGGAGTATTTATTTTAAGTATCGAAAGCCGTGGCTTTGCTCGCGCTTAATATAACTGACTTAAGTATTGATACCTGAATTACCTGTATTGATTCACTGAAACTAATTTATTTTAAAAATGTGTACTGATAATAATACCTTAACCGCACTTCATTATGTATTAATTGCATATTGGTTAATGCTCTTAACGGCTTAAATTGTAGTATACTTCTAGGAATCGATGCTTTATTCATCGTTAATACATTTAGGTGCGGGAAAAATAATTCAAGTTTTAACGTGTTATGAACTGTATATGGATATCTAAATTAAGACTGGTAAAATAATAAATACCTCGCTAGCTTGACTACGTTTATTTTCCGTCACCATACAGGAAGGGAAGAGAGAGAAATGTTACATTGATGCCACTTATATACCAATATTTCATACAATGTTGCTAACAATAAAAATTATTTTAATTTATAAAAATTATTATTTGTAAAATTATAAAATATGTTATAATATTTAAATTAAATGTTGGAGATGCCAACAAACGAATAGATTATACACTAATATAAATGTAATCCTTTAAAAAGCAATTATTTAAAACCATTTCCGAAAATAGAGTTTGTTAATTAAACGACAAGCCATACCAATATTTTTAATATGAATGTCCCTACTGTAAACCAATAAAAACGAAAAAACCAGACATTTTCATTCAAAATTATCAATAATATTTTTTCTCTTATTAACCATCATTCAAACAGTATTTATGCGAGACTAAAATAAATGAACATGTAATCCGCTTCTTGTCCATCACAATATGATTGTGCGTCTAATATCAAATATCCATGGATATTATTGAGCATCGATAATAATTAGTTGGTTTAGGCTTAGGTAATGAATTTTTTATCGATGAATAAATTACTTTATTACTGCCTCGGTGGAGTAGCGGTTAGCATGTACGGCTGCACATCCAGAGGTCCTGGGTTTGTGTCCCGGATCGGGCAAAGTTTAGCAATTGAGTATTTCTTTGTAGTAAGTCTTAATAACAGTGCGAAGTTGGGAACATGGGGTTGTTTCGACGCCGTGTCTCGAAGAGCACGTAAAGGCATAGTCATCTTGCGCTTTAGCTCCGCCGGCCGTGTCGAGTCATAGTTAAGCGAAGCGTGGTCATGTCGCTAGTATAACATTCTTCAAGTTCCCTTTGGGCGTAACAAAAATTAAATGAAAATGAATATGTGGATAAAAATAATAATATTTCATTTACTATTAATGAATGTATACAGTTATCTCATAAAATAATTAAACACTATATTATATTTAATGCGTATAGATCTGTTATCTGCTGATTGATAATAAGTCAAACGTTTCCAGGGTTAGACATTATCTAATTAATTGCAATTATATAAATTACTCACAGTGCAATAATACGTAATAAAGGAATTTTATTAAAACTATTGTCGGCTAACCTATAAATGGAATCTTTTGGATCTCTGAAAATATAAAATAGCAGTATATTTTATGACGGTTTTAGTTCTTATTTTCTCTTTTGCTTAAAAAATACAGTAGAAGTCGGGTGACTCAATGAAAACCTGGGCATAAAGTAAGAATTTTGCTTAGTGTCACGCTTTCCGTCGGGAAAGGCAGTTGTAGCCCAGAGGTAAAGCGCTTGCTTGGATTATCGAGTGATGCGGGTTCAAATCCCTCGGTGAAGAAAAACATCGTGAGGAAACCTGCATGTCATAGGGAACTTAGCATGTTTTCGAAAGACATGTGAAGTCCGCACGCCCGCACTAGGCTATTAGGTAGACTATGGCCTGATCCCCCTCGTATCGGGAAAGCGAAACCCGTGCCCAGCAATGGTACGGTCAAAATAGCTGAATACATGTCGGAAAAAGGTAGTTCTACTCACTTTAATGAGTACACCGACAAAGTTAATGCAACATCCATCGTCGTTCTTCGTCGTCGCAAAATCACTAACAACTGTTTTTATGTGCTGCGTTAACGGGTAGACAGACATATAACTTGAGTTTGGTATTTGCAACCCTAATATATAATGCCTAGTGGTTAAATTTTTCACGGTAAGTTTTACATTTGTCTGTAGTAATATCTTTTCTTTAGTAACAATTAATTTAATGAAAACATTTCATAATACGAGTAGGTAAAGCTAGTTGACTCAGTTGGCAGTGACTCTACCTTCTGCATCAGCGGTCGCGGGTTCGAGTCCCGCTGGGGGGCATTCCTTGCTCCAGTCATGGGTGTTAATATTTATAATATGTATGTATTTAAAAATGTATGTGTAGTATATCACCTATCTGGTATCCGTAACACAAGCCTCGTAGCTTACCATGGAACTAGATGGCGCTATTGTAAAAATGTCCCAATGTTTTTTATTTATTTGTATAGTTAATATTTGGTATTGTCACATAATACTGTCAAAAGTGTATACTATGTTATTGTTATAGAGTGGTTCCATATTAACACTTACATTTAACAAAATATATCGTCTGCTTCTCAATGTTTTTATTAAGTTGAGATCAGGCGATTTAGTATGACTTTGTAAACTTATGTGAAATAGATGATATATGAGTTTATTTTGAACGATTTCAAAGTTTTGTTTGGAAGTATTTCACTGATTTCTGACTATGCCAAATATAACCTTTTCCACATAATTTTGGTAACAAAATTTGGCGAATAAGTAAATCCAATACGTTCCGCTATAAATAACAAGTTGTAGAAAAATACGTTACAGTATAAATTCTTTCTAATCAAATCAGTTACTTTTTGACTGTTTTTGTGAGTTAAAAGTAGTTTTGACCACGATGTATTTTGACTGCAACATATATATAGTAATGTAAACGCAACGCATCTGTGTATATTACATATGTATTTTATGACTTTTATGAATTTTATCTCTCATAACTTAAAAATACTTAAATATTTTTGCAGACAATATCTATGCTAAATCATAGCTATATCAAATAAATAACGTGAAGTTTTGTTTTCATTTTTCTTATTATTCGAATAGTTTTGAAGTCCGTTCTAGGGTACAGTACTTCAAGGTGTGAACTTCATTATAGTTTAAAATATTATACATCTATTTGTATTTGTAGCTTTGCTTTGATTTGCTTCGGATATAGAATAAGCATATTCTATGCGTAATATATGACATGCATATTGCATATATTGGTAAAGTTAGCAAGTAATTTGTTTGTCTGATATTTTAATATCTTTCTTACTTATTGTATTTATAGAACAATATATAAAATAGATTGAAATAAGTATTTTATTTACTTAGGAATGTATTTTTTATATTAAAATTGTTTATCTTTTTGCTGTCTCCTAGCATTAGCAAAATTTAAATGGTTTTATAAAGCTTATACATTTGTCCAAACTACAATTAGTTCTGCCTTTCAAAAGACAACCCGGGCCAAACAGATGGATCATTAAGATATAGCATTTGTAGTAAATTTTTCTCATGACACAGCAGGTTGAAAGTTCCTGCATTATTTTACCATAATTACCTTAAAATATATTATCTCGGGAGTCACTACAATAGCTTTGTCCCATTGGTTAATGTAATATGTACTCTCACTGGTGTAAGCATAGAGTCTTTATTAAATAAAGCAAAATCCCAGTCATTATGACACATACTCTGAAGGTACAGCTTTATACTCTTTAATCAGCTCAGTCAATAGACAAAAGAGCTTTCACTTTTGTTACTCTATGATACATTTATACTTAGATAGAATCGCGTAATATTTGACATTTTGAGTAAACAATTTTTTTGCGCGTTTATATTGGTTTTTATGTTGCACTGCCTAAGCTAATTAAACACATAGCTCGCTCGATGCTTTTATAGGAATTTACACAAAGGGACATTGACTGTATCATCTTCAATTAAGATAACTGCTGTGTGCCTGTGTCTAATGTACTGTTGATAAAAATGCATTTTTAAACGTTGAAGCTTCTGCACATTGTTTGTGATAGACAAATATTTACGGGTAACTGTAACGTAAATGGAAAAATTTCAAAATTAAAAATAGAGCCTAAGTTTACTTTATCAATGAATAAAATATTTTTAAAATTTTTATATTTTAATATTTGTAAAGCATATAAATGTGCATGAAACATGAAAATTAGCTTTTGGGAGAACAAGGCATTGTAAATTAATGGCAGAATCATAAGAAGCTTATCCTTCTTTAATGAAACAATTACTCATATTAATTGAGGTAAGCCATAAATTTTGATCTGAAATCCTATTATAATCTGTCTGGTATTTTCTTTAAGACAAGGCTTTTGTTAAATTTCAATTTATAATTTTCATGGCAAATCTTACGTATCAAAGTTTAATAATCATAATAATAAACTTGTAATTAAAGTTCATGGAAGACATCCCATCTCAAACGTTTGCTATGTAATAGATAGTATCTGAATACCTCACTAAAAAAAGTAATTCTAGTTTTCATTACATAAGATCTATGTTGGGAATTAGGTATACTCATATCTCAAAAACTCTTGGAGACATGAGAACGTATCGGGATATTTTTACTGTCCAGATAATAATGTACAGTACGTTCCATATATGAAATGAATGAACAGAAAATGTACCTTGTATATGTATATATAATTCTTCAGGGCTAGGAAATGTCTTTTTACTATTTCAAAATATGTACATTCGTAACTAATCATCGTTAATTCAGACCTTCAGTACTACTGCACATTATTTGCGTATTTATTAAAGAATTTCTCAAAACTATAATATTATCATACAAACACTTAAATTAAACTTTGTTACATTACGTTATTTTTTCATATTTTCAGACAGCGTATTAAAACGTACCTGTTATTTTATCATTACATAGTAAATGTCATAAGACGAAAATTTTAACTTAACGTTCAATAAGAATAGAATAAAAAATGAATTGTAATGTGATGTTTTTTTATTCTAGGCGAATTAGATTTTGATTAACAGCCGAATAAAACTCATATAAATATAGACCGCTAATTAGATTATGAAAATTCACTTTCATCAGAAATTAATCATCGCTCAAAATTACAAGCCAACATTTCGGATTCACAAGTAAATAATAACAGCTTGAGTAGCGTTATTACGATTTTACTTTTTAAGGAGATTGGGCTCTACGTGGCTCTTTAGGGATCTCATATATTTTTACTGGTGTATATTTATTTTAACATTTTATATTTTTGTTTATGGTTTGAGTTATTTAGGCAAACAAAATACATTTGACGATGACACGGAGAAAAGCAAGTAGGTAAGTATTAATAACTGTGTCAGAGAATAAAATAAACATTTCGTAATATGCAGATACTAATAGGTCCTTACAAATGAAATTATCATTTTTTCGAACTGGCCACTTGAAAATCCGAATTTTAATTTCTAAATTTAGGTATGCGTATTTGTGTTTAGGAGTTTATTTTCGGAGGCAGTGGTAGATTGCTTTTATGCTTTTTTATCTGAGAAAAACTGGCGAAAGAACTTGCTTTATGTTAGTGAATATTTATGATCTTTGTAAAAATTATAATAAAAACGAAATAAAAATTATTTCTAGTACTCTAATTAATCCCAAAATACTACCTATATATAAAAAATTTTAAAGTGCTGTTTCGTAATAAAAATTTAATTATTATTGCTCTTTAAGATTCAAACAATATCCCGTTGTGTATTTCAGTATCGGAAAATTATATTACTTTGACAACTTTAATTTTGATAAATGATCATCACAAATTGAACGTCTAATTTAACAGCTAACATAACAACCATTAAAGTCATTTTAAATTAAGTTAGTTGTAAAATATCTGACAAATAAAATTATGTTAGCCTTAGGTATATTATAATTCATTAGAAAACTTTTCACTTAGACAAGTAAATATTAAATGGGATTATTCCTATTCATACAAATACATGCGATCTGACCCGTCTTTGGTGCTACTTTTTTTTGTTAATAAAAATGGGCTTGTAGGCACAAATCACAACATAATTATTATAAAACAAAGTTCTCCACCGCTTCTGTCTGTTCGCGATAAACTTAAAAGCTACTGCGCTGATTTTCATGCTCTTTTCATAACTGGATAGAGTGGTTCTCGAGGAAGGTTTTAGTATATAACTAAACTAAATCTACAAAATCAAACACCTATACGAATAACTTTTTAGTATCTACTGGTAATTTTGTTTAATGATAGTTCCTGTTAAGATTTGTTAAACATAATATACCTAATATCCATGGGCGTATTTACCCTAGGGCCAAGGGGGCCATGGCCCGGGGCGGCAGGCTCCTAGGGGCGGCAGGCGCCGAAGAGATGACCACGAGGGGGCGGCGAAGACTCTCGTGATCATCTCTTCTGCGTAAACGGTTGAAGATGTGCAAAAATCATGTATGACGAAATTGTTCCTCTTTAAAATTTCAAAAAAAGTCTGCGATAGCATAATGATGTCTATCTTTAAAGGTTGACTCGCTATAGCCTTTTTTATGGTAATCAAATTTGTTATAAGACAATGCATCATTTGCAAAGGTGTTTTATAAATATGATATTAAATAAAGAAGTTATTCATCCCAAGTATTTAATTCTGAACATAATTGCTCTTAGTATCATTTGATTTCAATAATTGTCTTACGAAATAGCAGTTTTAATGTAACTTCGCAACAAAATAATGATCACCGCGTGCAAGACGGCGGTGGTGAGGAAGGAGGCACGCCAGTTGCTCTGCGTGGTAACATATCGCGCGAGTCGGAAAGAATTTGGTTTCCAGCCTTTATGGTAGGGGATTTCGGGATTTACTAAAGCTCGGCAGATTAATATACAGGGGGATACCTTGTACCCGGTTAAGTACCTCCACCAAAGATGAGCCCCATATATAAGGCCGCTCGTGAAGGATACAGGATCAGATTAGTAAAAAAAATTGACCATCAGAAGAAGAGCGCGTTAGATTAAGTTTAAGTTAATTACATCCTAAAAAGTGTATATTCCACTAATCTGACAATTTGAGAGTGACGTAAAGAAAGGGGAGGGCAGCAAAGTTGTAAAAAAAACGTCATCTCGACATTCTCGAGCGTAGCTAGTTTTTTTTTATTTTGAAGGAAATAATTCAAAAATAACGAAAAATATATAAACTGACGATTTCCGCAAATTCAAGCAATTCCGAAATAACAAAAATTCGTCGATAAAGTTAAATGCGTGCAGCTGCGTGATGCCTATGTTTCCTTCTCCGCGTTTCTATTCCTCTCTCACTCTTTCTCTATCTATTATTTACTCTCTCACTCCGTCCCCACTCTGGTTTCTGCTGCCATGACGCCATCACAGCTGATCATAAAGACTTGTTCGTGGCATACTGTTTACAACGTGTTTCCAACGTTTTGGCTTTTTTTGCTATTTTAATATAATTTATGTGGAATCGCAAAAATAGTTAATAGGTTCAATAATGTATTTTTGTTTTGGTATTAGGATGTAATTTGTTTTATGACTTAAGATATTGTAAAGCAACAGATGTTTATTTAAAATAAGGTGAGGTAATAAAGTAAGGTTTAACTAAACGGCGTTCTAAAGAGTTCCCTCAAACTTAGATTTCCTGTGAATTTGAACCGATTTGGACCGATAAATTTTGAGAAATTGTGAAAAATCCCAAAAAAAATTTTTTAATTTGGTTTATTTGGAATAACTTTAAATGGCTTTATCGATCAACTTCAAAAACTAATCCGCCCTTCAGCTTGAAAAACCACGTCGTTCAAGAGATATTGTGAACGAAAGAAACCCGAAAAAGTGTTTTTTTGGATTTACTCCGAAATTTCTAGTTTGACCAATTGAAAATTAGAAATTCTTTATGAGGCTTAAAAAACTGCGTAGAATGCCACCAAACACGTAAAAATCGGTTCATTGAATCAAAAGTTATTGCGGTTTGAAAATTCCAAAAATAGTGTTCTATGAAACTTCTATCAGACTTTTGAGCTGGGAGAGCTCAAATGCATAGAAATATTATTTCTTTGAACTCAGCGAGCTCAAAAAATCATATAAATTATATTTTGAGCTCAAAAATGTCATAAGTACAATTTTAAGCGCCCAGGAATGGAATTAGCGGGAAGTTGCAGGGATGGCCTTTAGGGTGAACTGTTTTTCTAAATTTTTTTTGTCAGATCAGGTGAATCCTTCTAGATAATCGTCAGATTATGAGACAGTACGTTTAGAATATAAATATGAACCATATATGAAACATATAATCTGACGCGCTTGAGTATTTCAAAATGGCGAATTTTTTTGCACATTATGAAAATGGCCGCGAGTTTGAGTCACATCGAAATCGTCAGATTAGAGAATGAGAGCTTTTTTTTGGTGCACTTAACACTCCCTTAGAAAACCTGACGCGCTCGATAAAAAGTTTTTTTTTTCATTTTCAACCCTTACATACAACCACCCGCATCATGCAAACGATCATTACGTTATTAAAAATACGCAGGGCATTGATGCTATCAATATCTGACGCGCTCGAGGATGTCCATGCAACAGTTTTTTTTTACTTATTTAAAAATCCGCTTCCCCCACCGTTGAAAAGGTATTTAAGGCTTGTTTCGTTTGAAATTAGCGCATCGAATTAACACATGAAATATTACCTGTTTTAATTTGTATTATTGAAAATTTATCTACCCTATTTACTTGGTTTGTTTGTCTTAAATACTTTATCTTCACTTAATAGGCCGGCAAAACTAAATGGCCCGGGGCGCCAAATCTGTAAATGGGTGGTTCTACTCAGGAGGGACGAAAATGAAGTGATTTTTGGCACAACATTTTTTTGGCATCTAAGGTCAGAAAAGTAGCTTGGCGTCTAGCTTAGGTCGTTCTTTTATTGATCTCAAACGGGCCAGTCAAAAAAATAAAATATACCAAATTTACGACCATTTAAAAAAAATATGGGCCCAGGAGACTGAGGCTATGAACAGGATACTGAGTATTGATACAGAAAAAACTCAAAAACTGTTGTAATTATCTAAATAAAATTGTTTAATTAATAAAAATAGTTCAATGGCATAGAAATAGTGTCTTCTACGAGTATGGAATACTTCTATTGTAAGACCTTGACTTAAAAATAATCACAAAATGTCACATATTATTACTAATTGCAAAATAAGGAAAATTGAAAAAAAATCAAATGAAATAGTTTTTTTTTAGTATTCTCTACACAACAAACATTGTCAAATTTTTCAAAATAATTATTGAAAATTAAATCAATTTACATTTATTTAATACAAAACCTTTAAGGTTTCATCAGTCTTCAATAGCTTCATTATTTGTAACTTAACAGTAATCTCACTATTTATTAGTAACATCAATTACAAGAGTTCAAAACTCAAAAAAAAAATTAACTTAAAAGTGCCTAATCAGTCTCATCATTATAAGATAAGGAACTTTGCATAAAATTATGAAAAATAACAAGTTTTCTAAACAACTACAAAATGGTAACATTCATATCAAATTTTTAATATTTAAGTAAACAAAATCAAATAAACATCAATCCTATTAAAAGAAAACCATTTTACTTTCCAGTTAATAGACAGTAAGTATTATTTGTAGTCACAGTCCGACGAGCAATCGGGACATGTAAATAATGTAGAGTCACTTTTGATGCAACCACTTTGTGCCCACTGACGAAATAAAATACACTGGACCCAATCGTTCCCCGTGGTATCTTCACTATATAAAGCACCACAGATAAGGCAAAAACAATCATCCGATTCTCTGTCACTTGTTCCCTTTGATTTTCCAGCTTTTGAATGTTGTTTCTTGTTTTTTTCTACTATTTTTTTGGTTTGTTTTTGGGTTTTTTCTTAATTGTAAGTTTCTTTGTTTTATTTATCTTATTAACTTCTGAAGAGTCTTTAGCTATATTTCTTTTCATTTTTTGAGTACCCTTGTTTGATTCATCTAAGGAATCCATAAAAATTTTAAAATTTTTGGACTGGACTAGCAATGGTTTCATTTGAGTAAAGATCACTAGGGTCAATTTCTAAGTCTGGCATACCGGCTAATATTTCCAGATTCTCCAAATTGAGAGAGAGATTAGTCGTAGTGCTTTGATTATCTAATTCTAATCTGCTAGACTGCACACAACCTGCTTCTGAAAATTCCTAGCTTATTAATTTATGATAACTATGATAAATAATATGTAACGAATCAAATAATACATAAATGTACCAATAATTAATATATCATCAAAGATAACTGGATTACTTATCGTGCGGAACCTTGATGACTCTCAGTCTCCTGATTCTTCCTCAGTCTCCTGGATATTATGTTTCCAGGAGAATGAGGACAGGATACTGAGATTATTTTAAGTTTTTAGGCAATAACTGCGTCAGTGCAACGTTTAATATTGAAATTATGCAATTCTGTACTCTAATGTAACGAATTTACTGCCTATGAATGCAAAAAAAGTATATATAAAACAATGGATTTTAAATAAATACGTACCAGGATACTGTTAAGCTGACTGGCCGCAGCACAAACGCACTCACACGACTCGCCGTAACGACTAATCAAACCGCGAGTCGAGACGGATGCGAGTGGTTGCAAGCTAACTTTACTTCGATCTTTCACTCAGACCGAACACAAGACGCTAGATGCCATAAATTCAAACAGATATTAACGTGTTTTAATGTAGCAGGAGACTGAGGTAAAAACCGAGAGACAAAGTATAATGGTCTTTTTTTTAAATTATTTTCGCATGTAAGGTAAAATTAAATAAACACATCAAAACTATATATATTATATATTTCTATTTTAGTGCAGATATTACGTACATACTCAAAATAAAGTTATGATGCAGCCTTTAAGCTTTCACTTCATCCGAGAGACATGCCAGGAGACTTAGAATTTGGCACTTTAAAGTACAATTTCTTAAAGATATATATTTAAAAGTAAACTAATTTTTGGTGTCATACTAGAAACCATTTAGTTGTACAGTTTCGACGTAGATCAATAATAATTTGCCTACAAAAACGATACAAAATAAGGTGAGCCACGGAAAATTCCCTTGCGAGTAGAATCACCCAAATACGCCTCTGCTAATATCTATATGTAAGCTAATAAGTACAAAATATAACTTTTAATAAGCATAACATATAGTATATAACTATTATCTTTTATTGATTTTATAGAGTAGTAATTCATAGCAATTACAAAACATATATTTAAAAGGATATAGGGTTTGTAAATATATGTATACTTATTAGTAAAATGAATGAATCTGTCTCTATAACTTGTCGATAGCAAGACCAATTTACTTCAGGAATTTAGTGCTACTAGCGAATAGATTCGGGCCAGATATATTTATTTCCCGTGAGATAGGGAGAGAGAAATTGCAGAAAAAAATATTTACTGTATGAACATTATATTTACTCGATACATTATTATGAGAGTTGGCACGACTATACTTTATATCCAAACTAATATTTTTTGTGCCATTTATTTCAGAAGAACCTTAACCTAGAGATAACACGTGAACATGAATGTTATAATAATAGAATATTAAATTCAATTGAACTAATAAAAATGTATGTTATGCCACACAAGCATTAAAATTTCGCCACAAAGCGTATAAAATTACAAAGTAATTTGTAAAATGTAGTAATGTGTAAAATTACAAAAAAAATTATACGTTATATCGTTACACGTTCCCTGACAGACAGATAACTTAATTCCTAAATAGCACATTCGACCTTTATTTGTATCTATAAAAATGACTATTTCAATAAGATCTCAAAAAATATTCTTATATTATACGGAATTAACTTTATGCATATATTTACACTGTATTGATATGTTATTTTATTAAATGCCATGTTTTAAATGACTTAATTGATATTATTAATTTTTTTATTGGAAATTCTGGAAATTATATTAATTTCCGTAAGCTAGTGACAATTGAAGCCACTAACAAAGTCGGAATATGTTCCTACATGCCGTGTAATCATCACAAGCTGTGTACATGCACGTCGTCTGCATAAAACGCTGTAATATTAACACAATAGGCATTGTGAGCTCCGAAACACTCCATAAAGTTTCAAGTCTGAGACTATGCAGATGCGTCCATACGATAGTAGGAACTTATATGTAAGTACATTGCATATATTGTCAGGTTTAAGCTTTCAAAAATGTAAAGTTTTGTATAGTAAATATACCTAGCAGAGAAATGTGTATCTTATAAGATTAATTATTAAAAATAAAAAAAGAATACCTACCAGAATAATTCACGACTTATTAACTTATTATATTGTATTATATATGATATAACTATTACATAAAAAATGTAAGCACAAAATTAATTTAAACTCACAATCCTTTGCGTCAATGATATTATAATACCGTATGACAATATAAGTTTAATATATTTATATACACCAAAATAGATTAGCTTCGTTTTGCATCGGCTGGCACTGATTATTAAGTATCTACGAAGGTATTAGTTCTTAGCGGGTTAAATATAGGGATCTCCAAACTCTATTGTCATAGATGTCGAGCGCGAGGTGGAATTTACCGCCTAGCATCGCATGTATAAAAGGTAGATTTTCTGAAAAATCTGCTGTTTTACCACGTTCATAAAAATCTGCATAATAAACGGTACACAGTAACAATATATCATAGTGTACACAGCAACATACATGAATACTTTAAAAGACCATAATCTGAACTTAGGTTGTTATATATATATAAGAGATAATTTTATTAAGTACTAAATATATTATAAATACTAAAAAAATATATTGTCAGCCAAATAGTAAATACACATGTTTGGACATTATCACACAGCAGTTCCAAGGAAAGCTACAAAGCTTATGTTATGGATATAAGAAAGTCCATAGGATTTCAGGACAGGATTACCTTTCTTACCATTCAAATATAACATGTCCCCAGCGAGACCAGAACCCGCACCCCTGACATGGCTTGTAGGGTCACTACGTATCGTGTCGTCATAAAAATGTATAAATATCACATGATTTTTATATAGCTATCGACCACATGATATGACCCCTTTGATCCCCGTAAACAACTAATCCGAAGCGAACTACTGTTGCCCCTGATCTGTCTGCTTTACATCTAAAGTTGTGAATGTTAATCTCTGATTGTTAACATAATATTTTGCATATCAACGTAAGGTATATAATAATACATTTAATGATACACTTGGCTCAGTTTGTAATTACCCTAATTCTGTGCCAGCGGTCGAGGGTTCGGGTCCCGCTGGGGTGGTACACGAGTGTTGGTACTCCAGTCATGTGTGTTTATATTAATAATATGCATGTATTTAAAGCTATATAAGTGTAGTGTATCAATCATTTGGTATCGGTAACACAGCCTACACGGTACCACGGAACTAGATGGCTTTGTGTATTAATGTCCCAACATAATATCTCAGTATTAATGTGAGAAAAATACAAGTATATGTTACCTTACAGATGAGTCATTCAATCATCAGTCATTTAAAATCATATTTCTGTTTCGAAAAGTATAAAAACTTTAAAAATCAAAAAAATAGCACAAATATTTTACAAAGTTTTCGCTATTAATCACATTTTACAGCAAAGAGCGCTATTGTATATAGTTTAAGAAATCGTGAAATGTAAACCAACTTACTGACTTACCGATGCTTACCTACTAGGCGAAAAGCATCAGACTTCGTATTAATGAGAATATATTTTCAAAGTATTTTTACAACTGTTTTTCTATTTACTAAATTAGTTAAAACGAGTGTTAATTTTAGTATGAAGACAAAATGCTGACATTTTATCCAACAAATTATTTTGAATTTTTTAACTTCAGATCTTCCCTTACGAAAATAGCTTAGTATTTTGTTTAAAAACGAGATAAATTGTCACGAAACACTTTTAGCGGAGAGCTCTTATTAAATATAATTGCTTACTGAATATACTAATACTTAGACATTAGACAAGTCTTTTTAATTCACTTTTATATAAATTATAATAACACACATACAGAAATCACTCAAGCGTAAGGATCCGATCAAATTATTTTATATATACATATTATAAACATAATAATATCTAATATCTAACAATATTTCTAACATTAATGTAAAAACTTTGTCATTTATACCAGCAGCACCATTTTACCCTTTGGGTACGGAACCCTAATTAAAAAAGTACAAACTCAACACTTTCAAGAGTCTTTAAATGAAGACTATTTTAATGACATTATTATTAACAAGATATCTCTGTGTGCTTTAGTTAAGAACGGAGTATCTTAGAGATTAATAGTGACGTTTCAGCATCAGGCCAAGGTTAACATATTCAAACAAGATAAGAAGTACCGGATGAATTAGATCTATGGAAATTGTTCATATTCAATTAACATCTTCCTAACTTAAACACTAAATTAAGTCACCTTTCAAACAAAGAAAGCTAAATTAAAAAGAGTTATCCGATCGGGTATACAATGCCACCGACCGACACATTGATATACACGTTAAATTTATAATATAGCCCTTTCTTGCATAAAAATTTAATATACTGCATATTATTGCATATAATTATAACATTAAATTCTAAGATTATATATATATATCGTACAATACACAAAAATAAATAAACTAACACAATGTCGCATGCGACAATCGTAACATCCAGATGAGAAACATTTATTTCGGAATACAGCCGTTATTAATCTTGCTAATTGATCATATACGCAATTTATAGTTCCCATCAACGGTGCTGACAAAGTCGTAAAATTCTCAGCTGGCATCCATTACACTTTACAATCTCTGATATACTAGGCATAGTTATATTTTTCAATTACGACATACACTATGTCGTACAATCTGCCCCAAAAATATTTGATGACTTTCTATGAGTATAATTATATCCTGTCTACTAAAAACTATAGATATTTTAAATTTCAAAAATACAGGGTGGCCCAAAATAACGTTGACAAGTAATTGTTCAAATAATTTTATTAATTTTAAACTTAAATGAAATCATGCTATAAATTATAAAAATACAACTTATTTTTTACAAGAATCCCTATTTGTCTTCAAAATAACCTTCTTTAGCGCGAATGCATAGAGTTAAACGCATGGTAAAATTTTCCTCAATTTTCCGCACTTCCTAAACAGATATTTTGTCCCACTCCCGTGTAAGAGTAGCCTTCAGGTCATCGACAGTTCTATGAAGCGTAGAACAGGTCTTTGCCTCTAAGATTGACCATAAACTGTAATCCATTGGATGCAGATCAGGCGAGTAGGGTGGCCATTCTTTTGAGCTGATGAAATCAGGGAAATTGCTTTTACACCACTGTTGAACACTTAAAGCCCAGTGAGCTGGAGCAGAGTCTTGTTAAAATATCCATGTAAGGTTACCAAAGTGCTGTTGACTCCAAGGAAGAACCACAGATTCAAGGACGTCTCGTCGGTAATTTTCTTGGTTAATTTTTATACCATTTTCAACAAAAACGAGGGAAGTTTTGCCAGTGGCGCAAATTGCACCCCAAACTATAATTGATATTGCGTTTAAGCGACGTGGAATGACTGCAGCAGCTCCAGGACGAGTGGAAGACCAGATCCTGTCATTTTGGTGATTATGGGCTTGTTCTATCGAAAACAATTTTCCGTCGGAGAATACGATATTTTTCCAATTCGAAGCAGCGGAGCGTTATTTAAGCAAACGACATCTCTCAAGGCGAACTTTTTTGTCTCTCTCTGTAAGCAATTGCGCTTTTCTGAGTTTGTATGGTATCAATTGAAGATCATTTTTCACTAGACGCTGCACGGTGGAGCGACTTATCCCCAAGTCTCGCGACATTTTTCTCACCTTGGTATGTGGATTTCGGACTAATCTTTGTTTGATAATGAATTGGTTCCTAGCAGTTCGAATAGTCCGCTTAGAACCTCTCCCAGGATGGTCTCCGATGTTGCCGAGCTCAACATAGCGTTTAATTGCTGAAGAAAGAAGCTGACGAGTAACACCAAGAATGTTTACTAACTCAAACTGCCGTTTTCCACCCTTATACAAATAAATTATGGCTCCACGCTGATCTGACATAGCGTAATAGATATATTTTTAAACTTTTTAGCCAACACACTATATTAAAATGGCGCCAAAGAATGAAGAAAGAATAAACAAAAACAAAATAGAATGCAAAGCATTCCATTTCTGTAATATTATTTTTGTAATTTTGTCAACGTTATTTTGGACCACGGTGTAATAATACTGAATTGTTCGTTATTGTGAAAAATACGATTTCCCAATTATTTTTATTGTTAACGATTTAACAAAAAAAAATATGTTGGCAAGCAGATGACAAATATTTTTCTTTTGTCTAGTCCTACGTATACAAATTTTTAACTAGAAAATTATAAGTTTTAAATACTTTTGTAGTAAAATATATTTTTTATAATAATAATATTTTTAACGAAACAAATTCATATAATACACACATTATTAAATACATTATTAAATAAATAAATAAATAAATATAAAATGAACATTAAATGAACATAAAACGAAAACACGGGTGTAAGCCGCAGTATAGGTTTGCTGAACACCAATTACATTTAGTAGGATGCATCATCATTCAAGGCGTAGTGTATGATATAAAATTTGCGCACTGATCTACTGCATACTGCATAAGTACATTATAATTAATTAATAGAAAACATGAATGCAGTAAAAGCCATAGAACAAAGAATTAAACTGAAAGCAATATGTTTTTCTTAGATTTGAAATGTGTTTTTGTTAAATGTTTCTATTTAATGGATTACCTCAAAACAAAAAAAAATCTGCTTATGTCTGTATCAAACGCTACATTAAACGAGTCATAAAGGTAGCTAGGGAATAATATAAAGCTAAGCGCGGCATTGAAAGACGACCCAATATGAATCGGCCTCAAGTGGCAATAAATTGAGAACTAAGTAGTTTCAATAAAAATAAAGCGTTATAGTTTCATTAAAGCAGAAGACTTGAATGTAAGCTGGCAGATTACGAATTTATTACTATTTTAGGAATGATAGTATTTTGTCGCAAACACTTGGTTCGAAGTAAAGTTTTAGTATCCTTTACACTATATGCACTATATAGTGTACTTTTTACTGCTAGAAAGTATAACTTTTAAAAAAAATCTTAGTAACAGTTATTTATTTATGGATGTATCCCAGCCAACGACGATAGACCGTAGTTAATATAAATAAAATTAATGTGTCTATAATTGTCAAAAAATATATTTTTTCACACTAATGAAAATGAAAGTAATATCTATTACTATTAGTCCTTATAATTATAGTCTGCCTGCATTTCTTCCTAATATTCAAAAGTACTGGATCGATTTTGGCAAAACTTTCATCGGTAGACAGTTGTTTTTATAAGTAATACCTCACAAATTTGAAAAAAGCGACTGTAGGTCGCTGCTTACCAAATACTTTACCGAATGTGAGTAAATTTTTGTTAGCTTAATGTCGTTTGTCAGTAATACTTATTTAAGAACCGTTCAAAGATACGATAAAAACGCGTATTAATGTTACTCAACCTTCTTTTCCTTACGAGTAAGTGGTGTATAAATAGGACCACAAACGTAGACGTAAGCGTAGTATTAGACATAAAATTTTAAACTGTAACGTATACAATCAAAACCAACACTTTTAGCGTCCCGATGACCGTTTTATCGTATTATAAATATAATTAAAAAATATAATTGAATTCTTTGATCATTTTTAACAGTTACTTAGCATTAAAATGTATAAAAATCATTTGAGTTTTTCCACATTTAACTTTGAATAGCTTATAAGCAAACAAACTATTATTATTCTATGCATCGATGTCGAATGGTTAAAGTTTCAGAGAATGACAAACGTAAGTCGAATATTTCAATAACTTATAGAAAGTGATATGAAAAATGGTTTTAGTAAAACTTTCTTGAGTGTGTTATCATTTTGAAGGTATAAAATGTTATAAAACATTATCAGAGTTGATGGTATTGTTACTAGCTAAGGTAAGACGATCGTAAACTAAGTACGTATTTTGCATTATAAATAGTTATTTGCTTAAACTGAATAAAGTAAACACTTATATCTATACTAATATTATAAAGCTGAAGAGTTTTTTGTTTGTTTGTTTGTTTGGTTGAACGCGCTAATCTCAGGAACTACTAGTCCGAATTGAAAAAATCTTTTTGTGTTAGATAGTCCAATAGGAGCGGGGCATCAATGAAAAACGTTGCAAAAAGGGGAAGAAAAATATTTCTTTTAATTTTCAGCCTTTAGAGAAGAGAGAAGGTTAGTCCTTATATAAGTGTGTGTGTGTGTGTGTGTGTGTTAAAGTTACACTTACAGTATACGCAGATTTAGATTAGTCCGTGTTTTGACTTTGCTGACTTGACTTACACATCAACATAATTTTGGATTTCTTTTAATAACAAAAAGTAGATTAATAGAGAATAGGGTAATTAATTACAGGAATGTATATTTATTCTATATAGTATAAAAATATACGCGTACTCATATAAGCGTATAAAATTTTTTATAATTAATAAAGGTTTACTTATAAAATTTTATTTAAAACCCGAATAATTAACAACTTTACAAGTACATGCAAAAATGCACTTTTCTCCTAACAACGCTACCGTTTTAACACTTTCCGCATTCCACACATAGAGCAGCAAGAGTTTAATATAGTGGCCGAAAGTCAATAAGTAATACATACTTTACATAGGGTATCTTTTCTTGATCCATAATCACAAGTAACCAGCTTATCAATGCCTGTATAAAAAAATATTTTCAGCCATTTTCACTTAAGCTTTTAAGCAGGTTTCCATGCATTTCATAAGAGTTGTTCCGTATTATCCAATATTCAGTTGATCCGTAGGGAAACAAACGTGAAGAAATAGACTCTCACGATATATCAAAACAGTTTTTTTGCTGTCCTTTTTATATTTCTGGTCTCAAGCATTAATATTTACAATTTACCGTAGTGGTTATTCCTTTTTCAGTGTAACTTTCAAATTTAAGGAATTCATATCTGGGAGCTGAAGCCAGAGCTCATTTTAATTTTTCATATGTGAACTAAAATTTCATAACTGAGCGCTCGAGCTCCAGTCTTCTTATTCCGCACTTAGGTTCTATAAGTTCCATAATTTTTTATTGTCGTGATTTTTGTGTGGTGTGGAGACCTGGCAAATACATAGGCTCCTCATTCCCATTCTCCTCATACCATTTCTATGAATATAATAATATAGTCCATCTATTTCGTTTATAAGTTATTTTCTTTCTTCTATTATATATTAATCCTGATCTAGAGGCACCTTAATTTTACTTGGTGATTCCGTTAATCCATCGTGAAGGAATAGTATATGTTGACCAGGATATAAGCTATCTTCATACCAAAATTCATCAAAATCGGTAGAGTTGTTTACTTGTGATGTGGTCACAGACAGACAGACAAACTTTCTAAATAAATTATTGATTCGGCCATTGTATCGGTAATAATGACTATTTCAAAAGTCCCAAAAATATTTAATGTACAGCTTCAACTGCGTTAGAATATTTTTTATTAAGGCTTTTCGGCTTTTCTCAATAGAATTGAATTTCAGAAAGGGGTTAGTTTAGCAGGTAATTACAGACATTTAAAATTATATTTTATTTATTTTTATTATAGTAAAACTTGCATGTGCCGAAACTTTTTAAGCTTACAAGTGTGAGTAATAATTTAGTATGACATATTTACGGCCTATGCCATCAATCTACGTTTGACATCATGGGTAACGTATTTACCGGTGTTACAACGATAGCATGTTGGCTAGCTCTGCACAACAAGAGTTATGTTTCGCGAATAAATACAATGTTTTAAAACCAAATTTAAATTGCAAAACTGGACTTGCATAATGAAAACGATTTCCAAGTTTGGATAGACATTTAGGTATTTGCTACAAAAAATATTTTTACTAAGCAAACAACAATCAAGCACATTGAAACTTACATGCACCGCAACAGCAATTTGCCTTTAATTTTATAATAATAACATTAATTTTCCTTGTTTTTTTTTGTAAAACTATTTTATAGAATAAATGAAACTTTTCACAAATGCACATTAAATAAACATGCGTCGAGCATGAACGTAAGGTAAGCTGATCTTAATGTAAGAATGTAAGATTGTCAAATAAACAAGAAAGACTTGTTTGTGCTTTTTTGTAACAGCGATTTTAATTTTTTTAATTTAGCAGCTAATTTCATGAACATATTACGAGTAAAATATCATAATAGATTCAGATGTCATAAGATATTTTTTCACAGAACAAAATACCATTTTTGATTGACCTGATCTGACCTTTGATTTCCTTAGTTTTTGGTAACCGACCTTTCGAATACTATGCAGCAAACATGGTCAGGAGAGTATTCTCACGGGATATTGTCTGATTGCCTGATTAGATAGTTTTGTTTTGAACTTTAGCGTAGACTTAAAACTTCAAAAAATAGGCAATTTATAGTAAAATTACTCGTACTTCAGAGGCCGTGAACTTTACATTTTGTGAAAGATACCGTGTAGACATGTCTAAGAGTAATGACGTCAACGTCCTTATGATATGTACCTAGGGACATCTAAATAACCTACTAGAGAAGTTTGAGCATAAAGTAAAATATTTTGTATAAAGTATAAATGCGTATTGTTTGATAACTTGTTTATAATATTTATAGAATAAAATAAATATACAATTTTATGATAATATATCTAAATAATATAATCATAATCATTTAAGCTAAAAATCTGGAGAAAGGCAATCAACTATTTCCACGACAGGACTAGTTCGTCCGCATCCAGTAGATGATGGAGTCGGTCCACTGTATGATAAGCCCATGCTTTCTCTTTTAACTGTATACTATTTACACCAGCGAAGTCAATCAATCAGTAAGTTCATCGCTAAGAAATCAATAACAAATAACCAAACAGAAAAATGGGATTTAAAAACGAGGACAATTTTTTGATGTAGAAGTTTAATGCATTTTTTAATTTTGAACCCAAAAACCTATGTGAATCCGTCATTTAATATTTCTCGAGCAAATGAATATTTTATGAAGTCAATTAAAAACAAAACTTTACTTTATAGTAACTAAAACAATATTTTCCCATAAATGTGAGCAATAGCCGAGCGTTAATACTCAATAAAAACTTTCGAAAACAGACGCCATGTATCACATAAATGGTTGGTTTTAATTTCGTAGGTTACAGTAATCAATTCTTATATAGATTTAGTGCTACATATTACGCGGTTATAACGACCGTGATTTTATTCACAACAAAGACAAAATTGCTTTTTACAATCAGTATATTTCACTTAAGTGAGTAAGTCTTCACCCATATGTGCTCATTTTAGTCCCCGCCATTCATTTTTGATCAATTATAGTGAAAAGTAGATGAGTTTTATTTAGCACCTACATTACCTTTATTTAAACTTAAGGAACTGTTAAGATATTTTAGGCTTATAAAATATTTTTTTATTATGCCTTTTAAATATGTCTTGTAGTTTTTGAAGATCGAAAATTCTCTTAAAATTTCGCAGAAACCAATTTAACGTGACACTTTAACTAAACTTCAATCCATTTTCGTACATTATAATATTTGTAAAATGATAGTTAAGATATAATATTATAATGATTATTTAAATTTAATAATAATTATAATAATACTAATAGGCAACACATATTTTTTATTTCTCTGTGACTGCATCACGGGAGAACAACCTCACGGCTTTTGATCGCTAGATGTCGCATTTATTTAAAAATAAGTTTTTTTTCAGCAAATTTTTTGTAGAATTTTATCCATTAGAAATGTTTAGGATAACAAAAATAGACTCAGTAGCATTAATAATAATTATATTATAATATATTTTAAGTATAATTTAATATACTCTTGAAGAATAAATCTTGAAATATAATCTGCTACAAGTGTAGATGCACACCAAAGTCACATTCATCTAGATATATAAAGCAATAGATCCCCGACAGCCTAAACGTGCACGTAGCTCCCCGTCCACCCTCCGCAGGGACTGCACGTGACGATAGCGAACGTTCGAACACTAGACATTCAAAGCATTATACGAACATTTTCTCTCGTTTTGCAACGTAGTAGAATAAAATATCTACAGAAATAATGTTGTGAATAACATAGTAAATATTAAAGTAATATTTTGTGTTCTTCTTATAAAACTTTAAGTGTAAAAAAAGAGCTAATGATAATAATAGTAATTACAGGTATCCCACAAGTTATCTCGGTCTGAGTCCGTGGCAAGTAGTAATATCACGAACATGATATTTTTACCGGTAAATAACATACGAGCAGTAAAGCCAGGGGTTTTAGTGGCTTTTGTTTATTAATTGTCCAAAACGGAGCGCCAGATCTTAACATGGAAAGCCTTCCACAGGCGTTTTCGTGATGGCAAACTATACTGACCTTTCGTCACCCTTGAGTGAAAAACACTTCAATGTTGTTCCGGAAGCGTGCCATTATTCTGTAGTCATCGGCTACCTGAGGTTTACCTTGTACCTTGAAGAAAACAGAAGTTCGTTAATCTCTTTCAATAGCTTCTATCAGCTTGACTCCATGCTATATGTATATTTTTTAAACATTTTTACTGATAAATATATATTTTTTATAATTTTGATAGTATTCCTGCGTCAACGAATGATAAGTCTTGGGTTACTGAGAGATGGGTCCGAGCCAAGCATCAAGCCAAAGAAATTTTAATTTAATACTTGCTTAGGTTTACGCTAATTTTAATTTCTTAAAACTTCCTTGTTTTTCTAGTAGACATTGATGAAAAGAGTCTTAATTTTGGATTTCACAGACTTAAAGGATAAACTTGTAAAAAAAGTTTGTATTTACACTTAAATTATAATTTAGTTACGATCAAACAGTTAAATTTTAATTTGGCATATTAGTTACATATTTTGTTACTAAGCCGTAGATACAAATACTATATTAGATCATTATTATGGGTATATGTAGCATGTGTATGAAATACAATTGTCATGTATAATAATAATTAACTGAGACTTAAACAAAAAGTTCCCAGTGCTCAACTTGCAAGCAGTCCAATCAAAATAAAAGAGAAACGTTACATTAGACATATATATTGTGTAATTTTATGCATTATGTTTAGTGAAGTATTAGAACAATATCTAACTATACTTTAGTTCCGAGAATTTGGATTTTTGATTTTTTTTAGTAATCACAATCTTGATATAGAAATATCCTAATACTTTCTTGACTGAAAACTAACTAAGCTTGCAACTTTGGGTTGGAAAAGCAATCTAGGACGCATGTCCTTTTCCATAACAAGCTATGTGTAAAATTAAATTGTCGTTTTGCTTTGTTTCTCACAATGTTGGCGTGATTGAAGCCGCGACGGACAGCGGATATTTGATGCCAAAATAGTAAATAGCTTAAATTATTTTGCCTTTTGTTATTTTCAATGATTATACTTAACTAACTTTGAGCTTTACCAATCGTCTATTTTAAAGTTACGTCAAAAACATGTTCAGAAATTCCAACTCATAAAAATCTTAAATTCTGTGAATATATAAACTTCTTTTTATTAAGAGAATAAAACCACCATATCTAACAGTAATGCAAAATAACTTAATAAGTATAATAATATTTATAAATAAAAACTTTTTAAATTTATATGTGTAGGACGTTATCCGACCAATTTACTCTGAATCTGACTCTTATTCTGTTTACTCAACATATTTCCCTTCATAGCATTTATTATATATCCGCCACATTAGTCTCATTCCGACATCAATAGCAGATGACTCTCCATAAATTCTTAATGATATTTTCTATACGCAATTAACTAAATCTAATACGAAAAATATTATTTTTCCCACTAACACGATATCATCGAAGACTTTTTAGTTTTAAGTAGCTGGTAAATTGTATTTTATAGACAGTGTTGCTGTCGTAAAATCGCGGATCACTGATATATTATACTATAAATACATACTAGATAGTAATGTGATAGATGTTATTCATCTGACAAGGCGAACAAAGGCTTTCAGCATTTTCTATTGAACTTAGATTTACTAAGTTATGTTTCTTTGTATTTGAAGGCAATATAAAATTGTAAAATGTTACTTATAATAAAAATAATGATTCCGTGTGCCATTTTAGGGCATAAAATTATTGCTTTAAGCAAACAAGTTTTAAGGTTTCATTCCGAAAAGTTAAAGGTATTATATATAGGTGTAAATTATTATTTGCATACTTTAAATTTATCGTTGTCTCTCGTCCGAGTTAAAGTTAAGCAAATGGGTACTGTTTGACAATCAATCTAAAAGTCGAGAAGAATGTGTCCTAGGATAAGATAAAATATTTAAATTCCTATTCTATTCGTTTTCGTATTCACACATAACGGCGATGTTTTACCCGAAGTTTCGAAGTTTATTCTACTCTTGGGATATCTTGCATAATATTCTATATGTTTTAATACCATTCGTTGCAGTTTGATACGTACAAGACATCTTGACTCTTTATAAGAGCGTTTGGTTTTTTTCGAACTGACCAGCATAAAATTAAATATTCATCATCATATAAGCGAATGCAAAAAGTAAAAGAAGTTGCCACATACTTTGACTGGTAGCTTACTCACAAACTTACTCACAAATTTCAATTCAATATTATAATGTAAAAGTGACGATTCTAAAGTGTAAAAGTCTATTTAAATGAAGAATATTTTGATTGATTGATTGAATCTCACTCAAAATTCGATGGTTTCATTCACTTGATACTCGTATAATACACATACACACATGTCTTAGATAAATTATGAACTTAAACGTAAAATTCGAACCAACAGTAAAAATGATGCAATTTCAAGTATCTATAGTTAAATATCAACTTATTTTAAATAGCATTTTATTCTCAAGCTGGGATGAAGAGTCTTTAGCAGCAGTAATTTAAGGTACTAATATTTTTTAATTACACGCCTGAAGAATTCGCAAAAATGTCATCAACTCCAATTTTAATAATACAATTGAGAAACTTTGTTCGCAACCCTTACAAAACGTCACTTAAGAATTTATGACACTATTATTTCTCCGAGAGACTAACTGGAGAAAAGTGACAAGAGGAAACGTGAATGTTTTATGCCTTTGTTCAGATGCCTCTGACATTTGATTTTAGCAACACGACTCTATCTCTATGAGAAAAATATAGACAAATAATATACAAGAAAATGCACTTAAGTGATTTATGTCGTGAATTTAGTAGATAGTCGAATAAAATGTTTCAAATATGAAAGAAAAGTGACTTTCAATTCAGGAAAATTTTGTAACAACATTTTAACTGGTATCCATAATCTTTCATAAGTACGTACTCAGGTTCATCTACAACGAAATTTATCTTAAGCGTGATCCGTTAAGTACCTACTTAACAAAGAGGATTTCTGCTCATCGACTTCTGTACACCATTTTATATAAGCTATATTTAAATTCGCCAGCTTAACAATTGTCTTAAGACAAATAATGATATTATGAAGAATCATAAAATGATAGTAAGCTTTAATGAATCAAATGTTAGCAAAAATTTATAAAACATGAAATATATGAATATGATTTGATGTAAATTAAAATATGATTACAATTTTCGTTTTAAATGAGATTTAATATTTTCCAAACGATTCCATTTGCTATGTATATGTCGTGTATATATGTGAATGCATGCGTGTACGACATTGTTATATCTCCTTCGATATGCACATACTCTTACATAACATTAAATAAAACCACACGTAAACAATGTTCTACAATAAAAATAACGAAGTAAAATTTTAAGCAAAAATAAATTGTTAAAGCAATTTGCCTTCGTGGAAAATAATGGAACAGATTATCGCGCCTCTTGAAAAACAACGAGATGAGCCTTAAAGAGTTATTCATATAGAAGCAATCTTTTATTTCCCGGGAGTGACTCAAGTCTGTCTTAGCAGAGATTCGCTGATATTTCTTTAAGGATCTCGCGGAATATCGCATTGTTAAGGAATATATTGTTTGCGAAAGAAAAGGATTTTCGGCAGAATACTAACGTCGACAGCATCTTTATCAATGTGTTTACTTTATAGTAATACCTAAGAAATTGGATAGATATTTTTTTCTTAGATGACTCATTAAGCTAGCAGTTAAAATTATACATACTTATTGAAAACTGAAAAATTTTATTATCCTTAAAAAAGTGAATCTACGAACGTGTCGATAAGAACTGTGAAGTTTCGAACTTGAGCATTAATTTATTTATCAGTACCTATCTAAAAAGGTAATAATATATAGAAATCAGAACTCTGTAACAAAGGACATAAAATTTAGGACAATAAAACACTATTGTATCACGAGCAACGATACGAAGGATTTCATCTCTTCACTTGAACTCGTAATCGAATTAGGCTCACAAGCTATAAAAGACACGCGGCACAAAAGGGCACCCAGATAAGAGCTTCTTTGACTCAATTCTAATTTATTCAGCTGACTGTCTATGAATATGATTGTAAAATGCTCATCTTAATGTTAATATTTCTAAGCCATGTTTTATTAGTACCACAAAAATAATCATTTTATATGCTTATTAATGCATAAAAATTTGTGTGGCCATATTTGACGGCTAGCATACTAACGACCAACTACAACAACCAAGGATTCCTACGAACCACTTCGCTATCAGGAATATCAGAAACAACCCCGTGATGCATCGGAGTGGATCTTCTATCTTCTTATTATATTAGATTTGCCAGAACCACTACGCCAATAATTTCTTACATTGTGGAATAAATATAGGTTACACTTTTACTAACTTCCATATGAGCCAAGTCACAGACTAAAACTAGTATATATAACTTCACATTATAATATTTTATATCACCGTTTAATATATTCATAAAAACTTGTTTAGTCAGAATATTTGAAAGTGTCTCGTTTTTCAGAAGCAAATAAACCATAATAAAAATATTTCATCTCAATGTATATCTTTATTATTTTACATGTATTAAAATATCATTACAAAGTTATACATGTAAAACGTTTGCCAAATACTATCTACTTGTATTTTTAAAGAGTTTAAGAAGCATCTCAAAGCACAATAAGCTAACAAAACGTGCTTGTGAAAGCATATGGAAGAGCCATTTCTTTGTCCGCGAGAACGCAATGTGCTGTTGAGCACGTTCGTGATAGCGACGTATCGAGCCTCGTCACGTGACTTCGAATAGAGCTCTGTGATTGAAATTAGGTTAAGGCCTATTTACCATTTTATACAACGTCAACAATTATAAGACGCGAACATATTATAAATCTTTTAAACGATATCTAACAGAACACCTCGGCTTTAGGAAAATGTGTATGTCTGTACGTACTTACTTACGTAGGTAAAAGTTTTTAATATATTAAAATCTATAGTATATTATATTAGTAATGTTTTTTTCATTAAATATATTTACATTTTTAATAGAATTACGAGTAGGCTTATTACGCTATATAAGAATCAAAAATAAATAAATACAACAAGAATTAAGTACATGAGGCCTTATCGCTAAAACAGCGATCTCTTCCAGGCATTAAGGGGTGTGGAATTGACAAAATGTAAGGGAAGAGGTGCGAACAATAAAAATTGAAAAATATTAACATTATAGTAATAATGTAATAAATAAATATAAAAAGAATAATATAGAAACTATAAGAATAATATAATATTAAAACTATATACATCTAATCTTGATATAATTAATAAAAAAAACAGATTAATGTAAATACAGTAAATAATAAATAATTAAAAGCTCCATTTGATTCGTTCCTGCTCTTTCTTGTAAAAACACCTTGTAGTGTACTGAATTTATTTATTTCACTACAATAAAAGATCCTAAAACAAATTGTTTCTTATAAAAAATATACCTATAATATATAATATAGAGTATAATAGAAATTCAATAAAACACAAGATTTCTTATAACATAGTAAAAATTGGCGGGTCGCCTTCAAAAAGAGGAATATGTATGTTATCCCAATAACACCCTGACACCCAAGGAGGGTCCTGTACATTTATTAGATCTATGAAATACTGATATAGGTTCATTTGTACTCAGAACCAGCGTACATTATTAGGGCATAGGAACAATAAATAAGAAATATTGTACCTCACTAAATTAAAAGGTCCATTACAAGAACAATATCATACTCGTAACATATAAAACATAATAAGCAGCTAATACATACAATCGAACTTCATAGTCCTTTAATGAATTTCTAATTTATATAATTACTTGCGATTGACCCTCACTCTGCTTGCGTCCCTCCCTACTCTCTAGTTACGGATTTTCTTCCCAGTAAAAAGTATGTATAAGCTGGTTCAACATATAGAATACTTTTTACTAGGAAAATATAACTTCACTCAGAAATATATTAAAGTAAATGTACCTAGGGAATCCGAGTGGAGCGAGGGTGACTCACTAGTTTTAAATAATTTACAAAAATGAATATTTCCTTAATGCATATAAGCTATATGAGCTTTAGCCACAGTCCACTCCTAAAATAATTAAGCTATATAAAAGTATGAACATAATTTTATTATATGAGAACTAAAAGCCCACTTATATTTCAACGCGAATGCTCATGAAATTTAATGAATGAATGAATTTACGATACGATACGATAAATGTTATAGATTTTTTTTTAACTTTACAGTTATAAGTTTACCTTACATATCACAGCAATACATTATGTAAGCTATAATTTTTAGAACATATACAAAACGCACTACGAACTTTGCGTCTAGAGCTATATTTACATTTTTCTATAGGTTGAATATTTACATTTTTCTCATATAGGTACTTCTAAAAATAAAATGAAGAAAACCGGTTAAGTGCGAGTCGCAGAGATATAACTCTATTTAATCGTTATATTTTTTATTTTTCATGGCGGCCATTTTGAAATCTTGATTCTTGTATTACCTACTTTTATAGCTGTTATAGAAATACCTACATATTGTGAAAATTTCAATTTTCTACCCTTTACGGATTGTACTTTGAAGCCTTAATAATAGGTTTCCTTTGGGCACCATTCTGGTACGGAAACTTAAATAGATTTTATTTATATTTTTAAATATTTTCCAAACGTGGTATATTTTTTGAAAATATTAGGAATTATTTATAAAAAGTAAAAACACACAAGATATTTTATGGATTCTTAATTTGGCAGGAATTCTTTTATTTTTTTGAACTTTCATAGATCTAACAAAAGAGTTAATGAGACCAGTTTCTTGGAAACATCGAACAGATTATTTATAGCGGGAAATCGTATATTTCCCGAGAGTGAATCTCGAATCAGTTTCTGCGGAGATTAACATCTATTTCTTGATAAGTCTTTTTTATATAGGTCCTTATTAAAATGATTTCATATATTGACTGTCGTAGCAAACTTTATTTTATTCTAAAATATTAAAGTTAATTTATAACTTATTCGTTAGTCTTCGTTAGTTTTGGGTTTTTAGTTGTATAGTTATTTATAAGTAGAGTTTGGCAGCACAGTAAATATTTCTACAGTGATTAAGTAATATTAATATAGTTGAAGAAATTATAATGCATATTGGCTTAATACCTTACATATTATTCATTTTAATAAATTTCAACAAGTTGTCTTTCAAGTGTCAGCATTCTGACAGCTAAGCTTAGGACTTTGATGTCCTGTCACGATACTCCTATTTCTATTTCTTTTCTGTATACATATTTTCCATAGTAGCTAAAGCCGCTTTTAAACGAAAACGAATAGCTTAGTTTATTTTTAGGTATATCTATATGAATAAAATTAAAGTGTCTGTATACTACTAGCAACAAAAACCAATTTTTAAAATTTTTGTCAGTCTGTCTGTCTGTTTGTTCCGGGTAGTCTCTGAAATGGTTGGACCGATTTTCGCGGGACGATCACTTGCTGATAGCTAATTTTATAAGGCGTAACTTAGGTTATTTTTAGGCTTAGAATATTTTTTTACTTTTTATTTTTTTAGCGGGTCACTAGTTCTAACTAAACATCAGATATTTTTAGTCAGTAAAGTTAAAATTAACTTCGAAATAATTTCCGTTAAAGCAAAAATTAACAAACAAGTACTAAAACCTATAAAATATATTTTAGTATTTGTTTGTTATTCAACGTTTGGCTACAAATTATTTTATTTTTTTGACTATGTATTTATTTAACATTCAGGATAAAATAAATGTTTCAAATATTTAATTATACGAATTTTTCTATATATAAGCATATACATAATATGTACAAATAACGCATAAAAGCATATGTGTATAAATATAACATTTACATCACAAGTTACATGAAAAATCCAAATAAAATGTAATTAATGTACCAAATCCTATATAAAACACATGTCAGTGTTAATTATAATTTGTGTTCAAATGCAATTATCAGTTAATATAATTTAAGGAAGTAGGTCTCGATAATCCCAATTCATGTGGTACGAAGAGAGCACTAACATGAATGTAGAGCGCCTTAAATTAAGAAAATCTTATTACAAAATTCCGACGTGTGTCGCTGCCTAAAAGCCGGTACGAGGGATCCATGTCGGGCCTAATGAACGTGCTCAAAATTTATAACACCTTTCACCTTTTAGTTACTTTGTAAGATATAAATTAAACCTCAAATGCGTTTACTTTAATGGGCTGTAATTTTTCTCCACAAAAACACGGTTGGGTACGACATTCCGTTTGTGAAACGTTTTTTAGATCCTTGGCAAAATGTTATTGTCACATTTTTATTTTGAACCGAACAATTCCTTCACAATTCAGCCTCGACCAATGTTAATTTGAATTCCTTATTTTATTTCAGTAGAAACGTACGTTTTATTATTTAGCTCTATTTTAGTTGTTATTATTTTTGTGTAATTATATCAATAAGAATTAAAACACAAGGTTTAAAATATTATACTTCGAAACTCACTCAACTTACAAGTAATTAAATTAAAATATGCAAATAAACTTTTTTTTTTTTTGCAATTATAACATATATTCTCAGCCGCGTCCGGCAAGTCGGTCGGGCGCGAAACCAAAAAACGCGCAGGAGGGGCCAACTTCGGTGGGCGTTGTGTCATGCCGGTTGCTCCTAGTACTTCTCTGAGAGCTGAGTGGACTGTGGTATAACCCTCTTGGGTGTGTGGTCTGCTTCGGCATTTCGTTAATTATATGTTTATCTATACATCTAAAAATAAAATGTATATCTATATACATATACATATACATAAAATTGAATTTTCTGCTTTTCTGTAAGCGTATTTCAAATTAACAGCTTTTCACTAAATAAATATACGATACTAGCAACAAAAAACCTATTTTTAATTTTTTTGTCAATCTGTCTGTCGGTTCGTTCCAGGTAGTCTCTGAAATGGCTGGACCGAATTTGACGGGACTTTCGCTTGATTGTTTAACCGACTTCAAAAAAGGAGGCGATAGAAATTTTATTTATTTTAAGGAGCGGAACCCATTGCTTCACTGACGTCGTCACCCGAGCGAACACCTTAATACCTTCTCAAAATATTTTATATTAATTCTTATTGTTACTTTATATTAAAATATGGCATAAATTGTTAAAATGTAAAATATGTTTTAATAAAAAAACAACTGCTACTGATTTTTAACTAATTTTATTTTGATTTCAAATTAAAATAGTTATACTAGAGGTAAAATAATTACATTACCTACTAGTGTGTACTTAACTATTATAATTTTATATTTGTACATTTTTATAATAAAAATAGAAAAATAATAACGCACTTTGTTATTATTTTATTTTTTTAAAAATAATCCAAGTACATCAGGTTTGCAGTAGATAGTAGTAGATAATTGCTGTAGAAAACAAAGTCTATTAAATATTTACTTTTACAAATTATAAAATAAATATGACAAAAAGAATAAACACCGAACTTCACTTATGAATATTACACACTAAAATAGATTTGTATAAAGGAAAACAATCCAATCAAAGCGAATATATTCGCACTGAACACCGATCCTGATCCTGACACACTTCGAATCCAAGTAGTGTAGTTGGATATTCTTGTATAAACTTCTGGTATCGTTGATTTAGAGCAATCATCCGATACGGATAGTACGCCAGTAAGTCTGTTATTACAAACCAGGGCGTTGCCATCATCACCCTATGAAAAAAGGTAAAAATTGATATTAAATTACGATTAATTCTAATATAACCATGTTATCATATTTTTGTGATATTTATAACAGTTACTATATACATTGCTCAGAAATAAAATATTTGCCCATAATAAAAATAAAAAGTATCCCACATATAATCCCATTGACTACCAGACAGACAGACGAAAATTCTAAAAGCTATTTAGATTGGAATTTGGACCTCCGTATCGATAATAAAGTAAATATTTAAAAAGGATTTTTCAAAAAAAAAACAAAAAGGCCACATTCGACTCAGAATGTAATATTATAACAAATTTCGAATAGTTTAATTTTCTATATATTATATATAATTTGCTAGCAATGATGAAGCAGCATAAATAACAATGTATATAAATACTCACAATGCAATTTGAAGACCGCAGAGTATGTGACACCGCACAAATCATGGAAGGTAAGATATTCTTTATTCCCGGAATACTGTTGTACATTCTGGTACACTCTTTTTGACTATAAACGTACGCGGTGAAATACCTTAACTGAACGCTAACCTGAAATAAAAATTAATATAATTTAAAATTATCAGACTTCCAAAAAGGATCGGTTTCACTTTTACAAACTGCTAAATTTTTCTTGATAATGTTATAACCTCCTTAATTTATTAATAAAAAAATGAAAAAAGTAATGAAATTTAATTAATATAGATTTTGTATACCATAAATAGCAAACTATAAAACTGATATATACCTTTCTCTAGATTATGTGTTTCCCTAGATTATTTTTTTTTTCAATATTAATGTACCTACTTCACAAAATATTATAAAACTAGCCTCCGTCGGCCTATATTTGTTTATTTTGTTAATCTTAGAAACAACTGTACTTATTTCCTTTGGGCTTTCACTAATCGAAACAAATAAATATTTAACAAAAAACAATTACATCGATTGCTGATCATAGTCGTGAGTAAAGTCAAAAAAACTTTCTGAGAGCTTTAAGACATCTAGGGATTAAGTGGTTACATATTTTATTAATCACGTTTAGGTTCGTCCTTACTCCTTATGGATGTTACGAACGTATACAATTCTCAACGGTGAGATATTTTGCCGCAGTAAAAAGAATCCTACGTTGAGACCGGGATTACCAGAGGGTTATCTTGTAATGCCGACAGACGAACAGACAGACTATTTTGATAAGGTTTTCCAAATAATATGTAATGTACAAATTCACCTCAGAATTTTATTATATTATTATGTTTATTACCTGATTAGTCGCATTATTTCCTCCCCAACCAGCAACAGTACATAAAGTGAATTCGACAGGATCGGGATTACTCGGTAAAGATAAAGGTGTCACTATGCCCGCAAGAAATGGAACGGTTAGCTGTAAAAATAAAAATACATACTGTACTATTTAGTAATTAAATATCCTGTTTTATATTTAGCTGGTTTAATATTAAATTATTAACTTTAATTAAACATTATAATACATATAATATTATATTATATATAATACGTAAGTCTACATAAACGAACTTGATTTTACGATAAATCTTGCAGGATATTGTGTACAACTTCATTTTATACTAACATTTCCCGCGGCTTCGCATGCGTTCTAAAGACCGCTCCTTCTGAGTCGCGCGGTATGATACCTCGCGGGACTTAGGCCCACCCTACCCGTTTTTGCAACATTTTTCATTGATGCTCTGCTCCTATTTGTCGTAGCTTGATATAATATAACCTATAGCCTTCCTCGATAAATGCTCTAACACAAAAATATTTTTTCAAATCGAACCAGTAGTTGCAGTAGTTCAACCAAACAAACAAACAAACACTTTTTAATATATAGACTATAAAAAACAAAAGCACATAAAAAATAATAACCTTAACAATTAACTGTAAAGCATAAAAAGCTTTATTTTATATGCAAAATATCGTTGTTTCTTGTTACCCTTATTAAATATTTATTAAAATACTGTGATCTTATTTTAAATTTATAGAATGCAAGATGCAATTTAGCCACTGCAACTGTTAAATCCGTGCACTAACAATATTTATTCTGGTATTTTTAAGGCTTAGTAATTTAGCCACATTGATTAATAATCTATACTAAAATATAAAAGTTATGAGTAAGATGTTGTAGATTTTCAACCACTGGAGTACAAACACTCGTGTTCATGACGCGAATGAATGCTCCAAACCAGACTCAAACCTGTACCAACCTGGGCAGGCTTGCTCGCACAGCAAGTAGAGTCACTAAAAACTGCGATAATATGTCGTCAAAATTATAAAAAAAAATGTGTAATAATTTTGTTCTGATATGGTTTAAAACATATATTTTTCCATTACCTATTCTGTGATGCATTATATGAATATTTGTAAATGTATGAATTAAACATTCTTTATAAATAAGGAATAGTGTCAATCTACTTACCGTTACAATAGCAATATTGTTGACGAGCGCTGGCATTCCAGTGTAATCTGGGTGAACTGTAAAATTCGCTATAAATCTAACTCGGTCTCCTGTTTGATCAGCAAGGGAATTCGCACCAGCAAATACTCGGTATTCAGCGGGGTTTATGATTTCTGAATTACTGTAAAAATATAGTCTTGAATGTTAAAGTTTCATATTTTAATTTAAAGTTAAACATTAGTTCCAATAAATACGAGGAGTTGGCGGGTAAAAAATTAAATTTGGCGATGATGAGAAATACCTGAAACGCTTAGCGTTTCCTAGATAAAATTACACCTACATAGGTATATTTTATTAACTTACAAATATTTCCGTTCATGAATACAGTTTTTTGTTTAATTTTCTGTTAGCTTCAACGTTGATTAAGAAACTTTGGTGATTTTGTGTGTGTACCAGTACCAGTAGCAGTGAAAATCATGACATACTACGATCAATGTATGATAAGTGGCGTGTGAATAAAACAGAAGATATATATAATATGTCTGTCTGTATCACTTTACACCAGAGTGAAACTAGACGAAACGACTAAACGTAACACAATATTTTCCTAGTGACCCTCTTTCGCGCGACTGTCCTTAATACAAAGAGATCAACTTTTCTTGCGAAAGCTCGTATGTGAAAACTTTCTTTTTTACAATAGTGTCGGGATTCCTAATATTATTAGAAAAACCTATAGAAATTTCCGACCATTTACGATGGACTTTCATAAACTTTGATTACAGTTACATTATATGTTACCAGTATATGTGAATATATTGAGATCGTAAAAAATATATTATATATCTATATAGCAGTACTAAGTATGTTAAATGAATAAACATTTAAAGCAATGTTATAAATAGTAATAATACTAACCCAGTAGTCGCATTAGTGTTGTATAGACAGCTAGCTACTGTCACAACATGCTGAAATGTGATAAGTACGCCGCCACATCTGTGACCCCTTGTTTCTGTTAGCACACCCGTTTGTATGGAAACCTATAAAAATAAAAAAATAATAATTTTACTTTGGTGAAATATAAAAAATATGTATTTAAAATCGTAAGGACTTGTTAAGGCGTCGGACGATACGCGACTTTACAACTTCGCAGTATCCGTGTGATAGGCCATTTACTTACATGACCCTGTGCTAGATAAATGCATCCATGGAGTCGCAATCTTAAGATCGTACAATGTTCTTGTACGTGTTATATTATATTTCCCCACAGTGTTCCCTGTTCTCTTATTATATGGATGGAATATCTAACATATGGCATGTCACAACGTTCTTTCACCTTTAGGTACACGTGTCGCATGGACCGAATCAAGTGCATTCCGTTTTCTAAATTAACCTTAGTTATTCTTAAAGTCAGCTCAAAGAATGCTAATAGTAATCAATATTTATTAATGCTTATTCCAAATTAAATGCACTTATATTTACATAGATAATTGTAGCTTAATACAAATTGCCTCAAAGCACCTGTTTAAAAGGGTAAGGAAAAAGGATTTAAGTGACACTGATAACTATTTCTATAGTACTACAAAGTAGAAAGAGAGTACCTACTCAGACTCTACAGTACCTACTCAAAGGAAGCCAAAAGGCATGATGAGACGTTGTCCTAAACTTATACTAGCAAGCTACTCGTATTTATCTCAACTGCCAGTTGAGAGTATACTAACACGCAGGCTAAATTAATTAAATGACAAGTAATACTAAAAACATCAAGTTTCTTGTTACTTTCTTGTTGCTTAATCCGAAGTCTGAAGTAGTCTGATATATCTTCAAAAAAACAACATTTCAAAACACGTGTCTTTTATAACTTACCAATACTGAGGATATTTTGTTATTTTGATATTAATAAAAGTATTAAAAATATTAAAAAAAAGTTCACTTGCCGCATACGGGAATGCGCCTGGCGAAGCGATGTCCCCATCCAATATTCTATTAGTTCCCGCTCCATTCAGTACATTTGCACCTGCCAATTACAATAGCAATCAATCAAATGATAAAGGAAGATATAGAATTATTTTAAGCTGATATAGTGTATGGATATTGTGAGAGAATAAAATAAAACATAATACTAACGCTGTATTTTTTTACTTTTTCAATCAAACAACTAAGTCTAAACTCTCTGGGAAGAATATGATACTACTTGTATTAATGAAAAACAAGTGCCGATACTAATCAAGCAAAGCCTACATCACAAATTGATGTATAAG
Organism: Boloria selene; assembly: GCA_905231865.2. Classification (NCBI taxonomy): domain Eukaryota; kingdom Metazoa; phylum Arthropoda; class Insecta; order Lepidoptera; family Nymphalidae; genus Boloria; species Boloria selene. The sequence goes on along the minus strand of HG993140.1, from coordinate 7,776,551 downwards.
ATTCTAAACTATAATAATTTTCTGCCGATTAATTATTTATAGAAGTAAATGAAAACTACCTATTAATTATGTTTTATTTTTTAATATTTTTTAGTCCGGTGGATTTTCCAAAAAACACTTTAAATCTTGTCCAAACGAATATCAATACTGCGAAAAACGAATGAGCCAATGACACGTGTCAATTTGTTTATTTGTCTCATATGGCGATTTTATTTCACTACACACTACAGAGTACTATTTTGTTATTTTTTGTAATTTGAATACTAAATTTGTTTAGTGGTTTGTATAACAGCTGCCTAATATATTTCAAAGTAAATAGTTTCATAATAAATAGTTCTAATGTCATTTATATAAGTTTAAAAATACTTCCTTTGGTACGTAGCATGCTTTATTAAAGTTAAAGTTGTCTAAGTTATTGTTGCGTGTGAGCAACCTTTTCGTGTACTCCCAAGATGACTCCATGAACATTGTTTATTGAGAAGCATTTTCCTCAAGACACGCAATATCCCTAAACCGTGCTTATGACTAGAAGACTTCTTTCCTTTTTAAGAAAGAAGTCGGTAAGTACATCCTACTAAGTTTTTCGAACATCCCACCGACAAAGTCGCAGGCACAGGTAGTAACTAGTAAGTACCACATAAAAACAATACTATATTCATTAAGCATTAGTTCTCTTCCCCTCGATAGCAGGAAAGCATCATAGTATAAGGTTAATTTTATTCCTTTTATTCTGTAGCTAATAGTATGAAAACTGTACCTAAAAACTATACCTAATATTTACTTATTATAGTTACATAACTCAAGTATTAAATAAACATTACCATTTTTAATTTAAATAGACTTGACTTTAATATTATTATATTATTATTAAAAATCTTACTCTTATATATATAGAAGGAATATTATTATTTAGAAAATAATACAGAATTAATATTTTTCCCTTCATAAACAAAATTTGTTTTATTTTTGAAATAGTAAAAACATCTTACTTGTAAGAGATAATCCAGCCACAAATACCAACAATAATACGTTTGTTTCCATTATTGATATTTTTTACACTCACAATTTGGGACAGTCAATATAGAAATCTGTGTTATTTTTTATGAGTGCTTGTGATATATGTCCGTCAATAAGTAATTTATAATCTTATCGCTGACCTTATCTATTTTCATGCATTCCATATTTTTGATATATTGATTCATACGATACTCATATATTATGAGTCACAATATTTTAAATATCCAAAAATTGCTGTACGTTTATTCTTCACAGATTATATTGAAATTAAATAAAAAATAACCTATAATAAACTTAGTATATACTCGTACCTTTGACGACATGTTTGGCTCAATTGGTAGTGGCCCTGCTTTCTGCGCCAGCGGTCGCGGGTTCGAGTCGAATGTTTCTACTCCAGTCAGGGGTGTTTATATTTATAATATGTATGTATTTAAAATTTAAATATATGTAGAATATTAACTATCTGGTATTCGTAACACAAGCCTCGAGCTTACCGCGGAACTAGATGGCGCTGTTGTAATAATGTCCCAAAATATTTATTATTAGTATATACATACTACAGCGCTAGAGTAAAAAGCGTTATGAATTTAATAATGTCAGTGTAATATCATCATGGCCTATTTCAAAGAATTGAAGATAGGTCATGAAAAGAATGTAAGAAATCCACTAGACATTGCCTTGACCTTGTGAAAAAATTAGCTGAGGGCGAGTGCTCATAAAATATAAGCTTTATATTATTACACTTGATATATTCAGAGCCTGTATAATTATGTCTATATAATTTAAAGTAGTATACCTTACTACGTACGAATATTACCTTCTCCGATAAGAAGTAAGGTTGTAGGTTATTAAATTTCTTTAAAAACATGACATTTAAACATAAATACAAATCGTGTTCTAGTGATATAATTCTTGTATCAGTAGTTTTATACTTCTAAATTCCTCAAATTACATATTAGCCTAAAAAAGCTTAAGTGATCCGGAATCATAATCTAACCACTATTTAATTATTAATTTAAAATTTGAAAATTCATTTTTCAAGTTTATATTCTCCTAGGTGTTAAAGAATTAGAAAGATTACAAATTATATGAAGACCACACATATTTATGTATAAATTATGAATCACTTTAATGATAAAAATATATCATCAAAATTACAAAATGTCTCATACTTATTCCGAAATTGTATCATTGTTTTAGTATGTTGCCTACTTGTATTTCTCTACCTATCTATGAAATTATAAAGTGTCTTTCTTACATACCTATTCATACATACCTAATAAGTAAGAACCATAAAAATAATTTTAAACCTAAATTAAACTCTCAACTTCAAAAACTTTATATTATCTTATTATCCGGATTTTTCAGCAATTAACTAAATTTTGGCAACCTGTTTTGATACCGTCATCTACTACCTGTCGACGTATATCCCATGAAAATTACTTGAGCTCTTCTCAATATTAACGTACAAGATTCAAAAAACGGTTAAGACGCTTTAATATGTCTAAGCCATGACTGAATATAACCGATAATTAGAAGTAATCATTTTTTTTACGTTATGGTAACGAAAAAAATCTTTCTCTTTAATTATAGCGATTGATGTAACGTAATATATGAGGTTTTTATAAGCGATGGAAAGCCAGAAGCCACATTATACTTAATAGCCCGGCAAGCCGGCGCCCAGGACATTTTTGTTACGCCACATGATAAAGCCCCGGTAAAGCGTACATAAAAGTTAACTACACAAAAGTGAAAGTAAAAACTGTGGACAGCTAATTTATTTTTTATATCCTTGTTAATATAATGCCCTATTTTACTATGCTACAAAGTTCGTGAGTAATAGAATATAGAGTAGAGGAGTATAAAAATACCTTTATGTAGCAGAGTGCTGCGCTTTTCGGTTATTTATATCATAGCAAATCAAGAACGTCTAATAAATTACATAATTTTTATCATGGAAATGTATCGCATTTTAATCCCAGGCAAACCACCTTATTATTCTTCAGATGAGACAACATTTGTAACGAGATGGGAGATATTTAACTTATTTAATTCTGCCAAACAATATATAAAAATATAAATTAAGCAAAATATGTAACATAATTACAATTTACATAATTAAATAAATCCAACCTAACTTTGGTACTGTATGCAAGAACGATGATGATTTGAACAAATAGAAAATACAGATTCATTCATTAAATATTATAATACTCTTTAGTCTCTACCAGAATGAAATAATTATACAAATTGAGTCACTTGATAAGAACAAAGGGATAAAAGCGATTGTGCCCATTAAAATTACCTCCTCTATGTTGTCATTCTGTTAAATTTGCTTTGCTTCAGCTTCTAATTCGCTTCGAGTATATACATACATAAAGCAAGTTAAAATATGTAAAGTTTTATTTAATAATGTTCACTGTTAATATTACTTTTTTTAAATTATTGTGTTGAAATCTTAAATTATTAAGTTTAAATCTGTATTGACACCATTTTCATTAATACGTGTAAACGTATTCTGTTAGACAAGAAAGATTATACTGTATTTAAAGGGCTTTCCTAAAGCTTCCATCGTCAGTGGGTACGCGACAAATTAGATCACTCTCAGTAAACATTAATTAACTTAAAAACAGGACTTCCTTCTGCTAAAGTATTATTGCTTGTTAATTTAACCTACAGTATTTACGTAAGTTATATTTATTCAAGTAGCATCATAATACACGTAAAGGACGTGTTTTACCGTTTACCGTTATTACACTGAAAATTATAACTTATTTTATTTAATTATTAATTCAAATAATCAAATAAGTGGTGCTCTACCACACAAAAGGTTTTTCATATAATAATTATAAGTATTATAAGAAAGAAATCAGTATCTTAATAAATCTTAGTGCCTATACACCACCTTTAACCCGAATATTTTAGCGTCACACACCAGAAAAGTGGGATTAAATGTCTTCTTAAGTCAATTGACTAAATATTTAAATTCTTAAACAAATTTTGCTGTACTTTATATCTTTTACACAAGTCACGCCCGTCCTTCAGTTAAATAAAAAGAAATAATCCCAAGGCCCGCAAAATTAGTAAATTAAATTTTCCTTTAATACAGATAACACTTTAAATAATTATTAAATAAATATGTTATAAATAATCTATACTAATATTATAAAGCTGAAGAGTTTGTTTGTTTGGTTGCACGCGCTAATCTCAGAAACTACTAGTCCGAATTGAAAAACTACTATAGGCTATTATATTACATCACGCTACGACCAATAGGAGAGGAGCATCAACGAAAAATGTTGCGAAAATGGGAGTAAAATATTTCCTTTGATTTTTAGTCTATAGAACGCAAGCGAAACCGCGGGAATAGCTAATAATAAATATGATGGGACAATAAGGTATTTTATATACCTACATATAATTTGTGTTTAGATCTCTACATCATCATCACTACATAGTATAAAACAAAGTCGCCTTTTCTGTCCCTATATCCCTATGTGCGCTTAAATCTTTAAAACTACGCAACGGATTTTGATGCGGTTTTTCTTAATAGATAGAGTGATTCAAGAGGAAGGTTTATATGCATAACTAGCAGATCCCGTGCTAAATCTAGGGAAGAGCCCGAGCGAAGCGAGGGCGAGTCGCTATCAAATATAAAGGCCATCTGGCGTTGTGGCATAATATGTTGTCTACACTGGATTTCCGGGTTTAATTTTCATCATGAAAAACTTAATAAATATTACTATGTAATTAGTATATTATATATAATAATAAACTAATACGTACATAATAAATAATTATTGCATACGTTCATGATGTAATCATACTTTAATATAAAAACAAAAGATAATGTAATTCTAATCATTTCTACATAAAATATCAATAATACTACTAAACATTAATTAAGGTATGTAATTTTAAATCGAAAGGTAAATATATGTTACGAAGTAAAAGACAAAAATATTCTACAAAAATATGCACTTTTGATTTAAAAGCCGTAAGCATTTCAACTAAATAATTAATCAAAGATTTAAGTTATATTGCGAGTGGATTTATTTTTTTATGGATTTCCGATGATAGCTGTAAAGAATTACAGATAAATAATGCGAAAACTAGATTTAAGCACAGATATTAATAGTCATTAGTTAGTTGTAGATATAAATTATTATCTTATTCAGGGTAGATACATAATGACAACCACTTAAGTTGACGTGACTATTTTAAGGAATGAGTGGGTGTTTAGGGTTGACACAAATACCAATGTCTGAATTACTGTGGTCGTTTTAGTTTGACGAAGGTAGACCCGACTTCCAGGCTATCTAAAAGCCGACATCTTTCAAATCGGACCATTGTTTCCGCAAATGCTTAGGAAGTTACAAACTATAAACGGAAGTAGGATTTTAGAATATGAGAAACATTAAACTTCCGGGAATTTTAGCACATTTACAAAGGTAATTATATAAAGATACAGGCAGACCCATTACTTTCGAAAATTTTATAATAAAAATTTGCATGCGTAAGTCATTTGATGCCGATATTTTTTCTTAATATAAGTTCACAATAAAAGAGGGAGAAGTAAATCCTAAAGAGCTCGACATCCGGCCGCAGGAGAAGTTTACGGAATTATAAAAAAACGTTTTATCTTTTAAAAGTTTGTATCTTAGCTTCTTTATTACTTAGAGATTCCGTTCAAGTAGCATTTTTTCCTCTAAGCCGTATGTATCCTATCAAGAAAAAATGATATTAGCTACAAACTGATAGCCGGCTTAGAACGAAGCTTCCAACTGAATTACTGTAACAGCAAAAATTTACCAGTTTTTAGAATCCTCTGAAATCCTTAGTTTTCAATTGTGAAAATGAACTATCAACTAATACTTTTATGTGGGTGTATTTTTTAATATATCTACACAAAACCTTCTTTTTCCTAATTGCTTTGATTACGATTGATTATACGAGCGGCCGGTTCGCTCTTTCAAAAACTGTTAGTTATATCAAATAACTGTTTTTATAACTATGTCTCCAAAATTACCTGAATATTTCATGAAAATCGCTCCAGGCGTGATGGAATTCATAAAAACGCATCATCAGCATGCTACTATTTCTATAGGTTCGATATTTCGAAAAACGCTTTTATAGGGTTCAATGTGTATGTTGTGTATATTATATAGACATTTAACTTTTGGTTCCATTGCCTACATTTGTTACGTTACGAAAGCGGTTGATTTATTTGAAGCCTGAGGGTGTATCCGCTTCCAAAGATATGGTTGTTTCAATTTAGTGGAGCGCCCTCAATCGACCATGTTTTCCTTATAAAGATTGATCATAGGAATAAAAGTAGAATATTGTAATCGTAGATGGCGCATGTCTGTGGCGCATCAGAGGCCTAATCTATTGTTTTAAGAATATTTGTGTCTGTCTGTCTCAGACGGCATTACAAGATGAAAATCTGGTATTTAGATCTGGTATATAGTTTTGAATTTATATTAGATACCTTTCTATACATAGGTAAAACGTAATATTTTTATACATCTATACTAATATTATAAAGAAGTAAAGTTTGTTTATTTGTTAAATTGTAAGGGGTAATCTCGGGATCTACTAAACCGATTTTAAAAATTCTTTCACCAATAGAAAGCCACATTATCGCTGAGTGTCATAGGTTATATAAAAAACCGAAAAATAAAAAGGCTTTTACGTGGTAGTCCGTTTTGCAAAGTGAATCGGAGAAAAAAGGTCGAATGAAAGCGTTTCTTACGAACGCTGCCTTAACTATGAAAGATATATTTTTGAGTTCTAGAGAAAAGATGTGGAGCTTGAAAATGCCTATAAAAAAGTCAACGACAGCATATGTCTAACTTTTATATATAAGTTACAAAAAGTAGTTTTTTTAAATATTAGTATAGATTATGCCCAATGAAGTGGGCACGGGTCAGCTAGTCTATTATAAAGAACCGTAAATAATTGAATTCATAAGGTTAATTTTCATACCATTCCGGTGTAGTTGTATATATGACCGATAATAATCGTAATTTTGTTGTATTACAGATGGGTTTGCTTACATTTCGTATAAGACGAACGGCTATTACGTTGAAGAAGTCTTTTAACCCAATTCTATTTGGTTAAGAGCCAAACGTTTATCTGTGGGCATATTAATACTATTGACGATTTTGTTTATCCCTTAATATATTTTCAAAACAAAACAATGCATAAGTAAGCTTAATCAAAAGAACTTTGATCTCTTTCCTTAAGTTTCCAATATAAAAACAAAAGTAACAAAATCAAGAGTAGATACAACATAAACTGTCTGTCTCACACTCACACTATATCCTAGCTTATATTTTAATCGTGATATAGGAAAGTAGGGTTGTAAAAAAGCTATTAATTTATTCATTAAACGAACTTGTATAAATCACGAAATTTTTGCTTTGTTCGTTTATATTTTAATGGAAAAAGTTACCTAGTAATGTCTGCCTGTGAAATTTTGACAGAATTCTAATTAGAAAAATCAATAGATCTATTTTTAGTAGTTTTAAGATAAGCTGTCTATTAAAATATATTCAATTAACTTGTTCTATATGTAGGTACATTTCTATTAAGTTGAGTTTTTACATATTTATAGATTGTTTTGACGAAGGATAAAGGCGAAAAATATAAAAGTGAAAATGACATATTACCACCCAAGTACCCAAAGAATAAACGGATTCTTAGGTAATGTATAATGACAGAAAAATGTTATCGAACTTTCAATAGCGGATATACTCGTAGGATTTTGGTGAGATTAATATGCCTATATTTTGTGATTGATGATACTTGTGTGGAATCGTAAGAGATAGCGATTAAAATATAAAAAATTTATAGGCATGATACATAACCTTGTAATCATCTTCAATTATAGTGGAGCATACTTTAAATAAATATGATTCTATACTGTATAATAATAAACATATATTTTTTATCAGAACATCTTGTAATTAGCGCTTTAATACCTACGCACAATAAATTCAGTCTCTCGAACTCAGTCAAACGATATCTCCTGGGACAAGGCAGGCAAAGCTTAGTTGTTTATGTCAGGCTCGCAATGGACAAGACATGTTCTGTGATAAGGGTTCGCATAAAGAGGGCGTTATTACATTTGTAACTTATTATTACAATGACATTAGTGGTCAACAGATATTTCGGTAAGTAAATGGAAAATGACTTCATATTATTTGAAATATTTTATTTGTTTTTTTCCCTACGAAATATATTTTAAATGTCTGGATTAAATAGTGTAGTATGTGTACAACATTGTATAGAATACTTACTATAATCCTATAATGGATCGGAGACAGTGGTAGTCAAGTGGTAACGCGCCCACTTAGGTAACCGAATGAAGCGGATTTAAATCCGGATCTCGCACTTATACATTACTTTCTACTATGTTAAAATAGAGCGTAAGATAAGAAATGCTGCTCAGGATATACATGTCTTGTCTTAGGGCTTCGCTTTAAAAATTAAAAACGTACTTTAGGGACGAACCGAGGCAATGCAAGGGCGAATCACCAGTAAAAAATTTACGGTTAAATTATTATAAGTTCGTCATCATCCCTCGTTTCACCATTTCTTTTCACTACATTCAAAAATCAAAATATTATATGATGCTAATTCTTGGAATTGTCTTAAATAATAATTAATACGTATTTAAATAGGTATAATATTCTGTTCAAAGCAATTACTGTTATCCGTTTCAGGCCATTTATCAAAGTCACGGGGTCAAGCTGCGTAAATAGAATGTTTTAATGTAAGACTGAATCCTTAATTGTACTTATGAAGTTGTAATAGATTTTCAGTCTTTAGAAATAAGAAATAGAAAAGAAAAATCATTTAATTTGTAATATTCTGATAAAATGAGCTTATTAAACTGCGATTAATGCTTATAAAATATTATTTATAGGTACTATGGAAAAAAAACAACATAAAATTGTCGTTCTGAAATTTTTGACCCTGAAAAAATATGCAAAAAAGCCACTGGCTTTTCGAATTGTTGACCCTCTAAGGGTGAAAGACAAAAATTTCTAACATTTTTTTAGTACGAAGATTCTTACCACAGATTTCACTCGGCATACTTCAAAGGCGAAAGAAAGCTAGACGAAAACATATTATTATATTATTTTTAAATAAGCGACGTCGTGGAAAGTCCTAGGTGATCATAATTTGATTGGAAGAAAGGTTACATTTATTAGTGCTTCGTAATTCGTATGTACTTTTATGTTATGGGCCTACATATAAAATAGAGATTTCTCGTGGTACCCTAGAACATGTTATAAATTCATTTGCACACTGCATGCATTTTATTGATGTAGCTAGTACCTACGAGTACTTAAACATATAAATGTTTTAATATGATATATTTTTCTTGATGTTTAGTACTCATAACTATATTCATTGCTTCATTTTTAAGCAAAGGGCAAACTTTTGACCTCCTGTTTATTTATATTATTGAAAAATATGTTTTATGTACTTACGAGATTAAATCCTTATAGTTGAATTACATTCCTTTACTAGTTAATTTTTGTACTTTACAATTATTATATTGTTGCAAATGAAACTTGAATGGAGCCAGAAAAGTCTCACAATTTTCAGAAACACTATTTATAGCAAGCTATGAAAAGAAAACCTTTTAATAAGGTAAGAACAAAAAGCTGGGAATGCTCATTATAAATTAAATGTTCATGAGACTTATACGTATTTATACAAAAGTACTGGTATACAGCAGGTACTACTAACATACTACAGCTTCGGTCGTATACTTTACATTTTTATTATTCATGTTTTCATTGTAAAATGGAATTTATAATATACATGGGTATATTTCTTCTTCGCTGCAAATGAGTAGTATCGGTGATATTAAACACGATTACAAGGTACCTACTCTACCATAATATACGATACGCGTAACTATGCATGAGTTACGCGTATCTTATATCAGTCGTGTGCCTTTATTATGGTTCGTCTCACCGATCTTTCCGATAGCTTGAGTTACAATTTAAGTGACATATTTATATTCACTATTGTTCTTCTGATGTTCAAAATTCCACTATAATCGTAATAGATACATTTTGAACAACAATAGTAACTCTACAACATTTTTTTCTTGATTTATTACTGAAGTTCATATATAGCTACAAATGTAGTTGTTATTACTGATAAGATATTAGATGAATAGCCAATTTTAAAATCCCAATCCTTAAATATATTATCAACACATTCCATAAATTATTTAATTGAATTCCTTGTTAAGCATAGGAAATTTTCTGTGGAACGATTATATTATAATCGATGTAATATAGTAACGGGTACAGTATATTCATTATTCATGCTTTTATTATAGTGTCAAATGGGCACTGTGTGCGAAATGAAAAAGAAATTCTGTAGTGGAAATAGTGGGTATAAGTTATAGGATATAATATAGATTGTCCATATATATAAGTAATAATACATTTCACTTACATTACGTTATAGAATAGCTTCACTCAACTTTTAAATTAGCTTCTTTTTAACTTTTAAAACTTTTATATAAACTTTTTAATTAACATTATAAGTTGTTAGAAGTTAAATTGTACATTTAAAGTAAAATTGTACGTTTATCTAAAACTTGACCCATATTTGTCGAAAAAATATCCGATATCATATTAAAGTAGTTATTTAGTATACTATATCGAGTAATATCGAGTAATGTTTTCTTTTTCTTTGTACAAAATATAGGGAATACATACATGTAATGTTATTTATACTGTATGTTATTCAAAATCAATGAATATATAATTTCGTGATATTTAGATTTTTCCTTTGTAGGAATACAGAGTAATATTACACTACTAAATTAGTTTACTGCTACGTCGAATAAAAAATATCCCATAGAAATTAAACCAATAACTTTCAATACAATAGCGTATTATTCAATGCCACTCACGCTCTATCTTAGTCAATAAGCATGTTATTATCTATCTATAACTGCCTCGGTGTTGTAGTGGCTAGCATGTTCGTTTGCACAATGAGAGGTCCTGGATTCGTGTCCCAGATCGGGCCGAGTTTAGTTGTCGAATCTTTCTGTTTCGTAAGCCTCAGTAACAGCCCGGAGTTGAGAAGTTGGCTTCACCCCCGTGCCTCGGAGAGCACGTAAAGCCCATCGGTCCAGCGACTTAACTGTCACTGGTCGTTTCGAGCAGTCATCCCACCGGAATATGAGAGTGATAAGGAATAGAGAGTGCACTTGCGTATGCGCAAACACTTGTGCAGTTTGCACTATAATATCTCCCGCGCAGATGGTTAGTCTTAATGGCCACCGTGGCCGTAATTGGTTGGGAGGACATCATCATCATCATCATCTATTTATAATAGTTTAATGCTCGTGGTAAAAAAGTTTCAATACAACTTTTTAAAAAGCTTATATAAACATATTTGCGCATCAACCGTATATTACATTACAGGAAAATTGAATGAAGCGTTTGCGTAATTTCGTATTTCCGGACCAACGCCCTTAACCTGCGGCATTTCTCCATAAAATCGTCGTCTATTTTCTCCCATGATCTGTTGTCACATTAGCTATGAGTACTTATATCTCATGTAAATAAGCTATAGATCTTTGTTTAACTTGGTTAAAATTATCAACTGTCCATCAATAACGTTTATTTACTCGTATCTGTATATAAATTTATTATTCATTATCAGTGCCAATGTATAGATAATAGTATAATATCAGTTAATCTCTTTTCTACATTTTTATGGGCAAATCAATTGTACTATTTTTATTTACAGGTATATAGCCGTGTTAACATTAAAAAAAGTTGTAATTCCGAAAAAAGGGTTCTCGTATTCCCAGAAATAGTCGTACGTACGTACGTAATTTGATAAAAACTGATGTGGTACCATAAAGATAAATGTTAATATACATATGTATTATGTTTTACCTACTAATAATAGTCACAGAGATAGTGCGATGGCTCTAGGCACGACATTCAGAAATATTATTGCATTATTAGAGAATGATTGTTATTAAAAAAAATCTTCTCAAATGCGAGTCGGACTCGCAAACGAAAGGTTCCGTACCATTTTTATTTATAACAATTAAGCTAGTCCTCTAAATTGTATGAGCGGCGATACAACTTCAAGGATTATGTTAATTGGCGTATTTTTACATATTAAAAATTAGTTAAAATTTTGTTCAAAATGTATAATTAAATAAACAATATTATATAGAACTTTCCGTTAAATTACTGAGTGACACTCTAATTTGTTCACAAGTACAAATAAACTTACAATAAATTAAATTCGATCACCTCTAAGCTTCTAAGCTTTCAGACCCACGTTTGTTTTAAAATTATAAACTAATTAAAAGTTTTCTTTACTTCCCCTTAGTTCAACGGGAGAGTAATCTTTAAAGCACTTTAATGTTTACTTTGTAATCTTTTTATAAGAACAAGAAAATAAATACGAAGTATTTTATTCTAAATATATTGACTTATATTATTATTAAAAATATGGCGAAATATAAAATCTATATAAAAGCTATATTGAAATTCAAACAGATTATTCTAATAAAATGTTTTTTTTAAATACGAAATTATATAACCAATTTACGATAAATATTAATATTTAATATTTTTACTGAAGATATATATATATATATATATATATATATATATATATATTATGTTCATAATAATTCTGTTTTAAGTCCGTGTTAAGCTTTTTAGGAAATCATTTACTATTTGCATAAACATAATATTATATAATCCTTATTAATATTACTAAAGGTATATTACTAATTAACGTATATTAAAGGTATATTACTAATTTCTCGGATTTTGCTTGGAAATATTTTTAATATTTTCTCCGTTTTTTTTCTACTATAAATTGCATAATATACTTATTATACATACCCACTTGAATGTAAACGTACAAACGACGAAGCGGCTTTATTTTATACTATTCCTTCCACATAATTCTGCTTATTACATACCGGTATAATATATTTTTGTTTGTAAATTATAAAAGTATTTTTTTTATTTATGGGAAGCTAAAAATTCCTATGATAATATGCCAACATTTTATTTTTCAATGTTATAAAGTTGACAAAACCACCACTTTTTTCTGAGGTCAACTGTAAATATTTACAGGCATGAAAATGAACATAACTTTGATGAGGATTATTGTAAATATTAAAATAAAATGTTTTAAAAGTAAAAGTTTAGTCTTTTTATATTTAATTTAATAATATATAAATTGTTGTGCTTTTAATGTGTTCATTTCTATGATATTTCAGTATGCACGTAAAAGTACAACGTATAAGCTATCATATATTATTATACACTAACGTTAATTATCTATCGGTTAATGAACACGTCACTATATTCACTTATTCGATGAAAACTACATGGCTTAAGACAAAATTAAATTATTTGAACTTGATTAACGTTGTAGTAGTAATCACTAGTGCAGCACCAAACGTGACAAAAATGCCACTAATGCACTAAGCCATATTACATGGGCACTCAATCTAAATCTGACAATCGTGTATCGAATACTAATACAGGTATCGAACGCACTTGAGACATGTTTCCACTTGAAAACGTGAAAACCTGACATATTGGTAATGAGTTTTTTATCACCAATATGCATTAAAAGTTAAATTGTCTCTTGGTTCCATAAAAACATGCTTATAAAGAATTCTTGCTAAAAGAATTCTATACATTAAAAGAGTAATAAAGTCAAACATATTATGGACGATAGTTGAGGGATTTAAATTTATTTGATTCGATTGATATATTTTATAAAACAGATATTTTATTGTATTTATCAGAACAAAAACCAACATTTTTTTATCAAACAAAGCTTCATCAAAACTACTTGCTGTTCGGTATTTATTACATTTGGAAACTAATGAAACAAATTCGTTAAAGCATTAGTTATAATTTGTTTTATTTGACAGGCTTTATATTCTTTATTTCAAACGAAACGCCAATCACGTTGAATAAAAGAAAATTAGTAGCCGTACTACGTAAGTTTTTGACAGATTTTGTGTATAAAATCTTTTAAATACACGAGTAGTTGTTTTCACAAATTCGTAACTGAAATAAGCTTGTATTTTTAGTTAAAATTGCATTTAAAGTTATATCGAGTTATGCAGGCTAAGCAATTTTAGCAGTGTCATATTTTTTTTCAGAGCTAACAGAATACAAATACATACATAAGCTACTCGTAACTGTAGGTACTGTGTTCCTCGTTGGCTCAACTGAAAGCACATAAAAATATAAAACGTATGCAAATGCTACAAAGTACATACATACCGCTTCCATTATAAAAACTAACTTTTAGTTCAGGAAAATTTTTCACTTCTACGGGAAAACAAATTAACTGATTCGGCAAACTTAACTTTTATACGAAAATACGATTACACTAAACAATTTTAGGTTTACCATAAACTTATTTAAAATAAGTTAGTGATGTATGATTAATTTTACATGTACCTATGTAAAATTCATTTCGAGCGTAAACCCCATCCGTCAGTTACGAAAGCGTGAGAAACCTCAATAAAAGCTGCGTTTTATGAGCATTTTCTGGCAGAGTCACTCACATATATTAACAAGATTAGCCTTACAATTAATTATCAAACTTTTTATAAAAAATGTATTTCTTTAGTTAAAATTGTAAATTTTAGAAAACACCGACCCATTTCATCTCCTCGCTGAATAACCCCCATGTTCTTCATTCCATTCCTTTTTTTTTATTTGAATATTATTTTTTTTCTAACCATTTCTATAATGTTAACTGCCAGTTCTACAAAATTACCAGTAAGTAAAGATCAACAAATTAAAAACTATTTCATTTTGCATCAAAATGGCCAAACCTTACAAAAGTATATCTGTATAATAAACGCACATGAGCGAAGCGAGAATACAACCATGTCGGAAGTTCATTAACGGCCATTAATCGAGCCGAAACGACCAAGCCAAAAAAACTGAATTGGGAAGCCGCCCATCTCAGACCTCAGTGTACGGCATTATAGGAGTATATAATATACATTTTAGATTCATTAGCTAGGTAATCAATCTTGCATTATATTATAATCTTGTATTATATTATAGTATGTAGACAAGTTATACTTGTAGTTAGAAGTATCTGTACTTAAAGCTGATAGTATTATCGGAATTGGGAAGCCGCCCATCTCAGACCTCAGTGGACGGCGTTGGCATGCGTTAGAGCAACCCTATGGTTGTTTTGGTCTGCTTCCTGCAGACGTGCCGTCTCGGTGGCCCACTTTGGTCTGAAAATGTATAAAAGAAGTTACCACGACGAAAAGAAGCGTAGTTAGTTACATTACATATTTACGCACATTTTGATATATATTAATAATAATTTATAAAAATATATAAAAAGAAGTGATTAAGTAAAAGCTTCTTTTTTAATGTAACTGCCACAATATCAGTATTTACACTAAGCTTTCTCCATTTAAAAGATTTATATTGCATACACAATAAAATGTACAATATTTACTTGGCAGTATTGTATTGTAGTAACCTTAGTACATATATAAGTAGTCATATCTTGGACATAACAGGGTAAAAAGCTCGGTTAACTTTGAATTCTAGACGTTAAACTTGTATACAATTCCAAGTTAATTCATTCAAAGGGTTGTTTGTGGTCAAAGCGCAAACAGTGCAAATATTCTTTGTTTAGATAAAACCTTGTTTATTTATTTAACTTATTTCGTATTCACACCTGTAGCCCAACTAAAGAGAACATATAAAATAAATATAAAAACGTTAGGTATGACAAAAAGCAAAAATACTATTGAGATCTTTTAATATAAAATAGATACAAAAGAAGTTTATTATATCTTGGCTAGTCGTACTTCTTTAACTTGTTATTTGGAAAAGAGCCAAAAAATTAACGTGTGCAATGTAAATTCCCGTAGCTAAGCAAAACTTAACGGACCGTGTAGTAAGCAGTTGATTATATTATACCCAATACAAGTACTGTCATTGGTATGTACCTACACTATTTTCAGTTGTTTATTTATTACTTTGTTTATTTTAAATAATAGCGACGCACTCTCGCATCTCTCGGGTTAGTCCCTTGATGCTCCCTGCCAACTTAAAAGTCTGTAGCACAAAAATCCATCCCGTAATTAAATTATATAAAATTTCTGAAATAAATGTAGCCTATGTTTCTCCTTACAACATCAGCGAGTATCTATCTGCAAGTGCAAACAAACAGACAAAGAGGCAGACAGACAGACACACATACCAAAATTGTAAAAATGATTTTTTGTTATTATTACAATATAAACTTCAATACGCATTTAGTAATAAGCTGTTAATTTGGAACAGGTACTTCAATTTTATTTAAATATGAACCTATAGTTTATTAAAGAAATTTTAACATCGTTTTCATATATAAAATGCTTTATTTAAAAAAACCCTTGTTTTATTTCTCAAAAAACATTAAAGTAACTAGAATATTTAGTTTATAAACGAATTCTTACTGAACAGCAATGAATATAAAATTTAAATAAACTAGTTTTAAATAAAAAAATGTTAATTTCTGTATGTTTAAAATATTGTACCTACCTATATTTTCTATTTAAACTTAAATACTTAATTTACATGCCTATTTCATATCAGGATGATGATGAGAATAACTTAAGTTGACTATTTATATATTTATTTGTGTTTATTAAACCACAAAGTCTAGTTTATTATAAGCACATTGATTTTTCTAACAAATATAGAATGATTTGCGCCTTTGGAACGTATATCGTAATATTTGGATCAGGCGAATACTATTTATTTTTATTAGGGGCCTATATCAGCATACAAATGTCTCCGAAAAGTAATGAGGTGCGTTTGACTAGGGAATGAAAATAAAAAAAGATTTTCGTTTTCACTACGTACCTACTCCTAATTATTATTGAAATTACTAGTGACTTGCCCTCATTTCACTTGAATAAGTATGTGTCTAGGTATCTACATAGATAATAAAACGTTAAGAAAGAAAATAAATGTATATACCTGCATGAAATATTTTTTTTAAAGTGTAAAGTATTGTGTATTGAATAAAGACCCAAAATTAATGTTTGTTCGCCAGTGTCTGTTTATCTGTTGGTACTTGGTATGTTATCGTTTAACACAAAAAGTTCTAGACCTATTTTAACCGAATTCTATGTAATGCTAACTCATTAATCCGGTCAACACATAGGATACTTTTTATGGCAGAAAAATATTCCATTTCTACAGGAAAATGAAATAATTGGTTATATTAAGTCGTCCTAAGAAATGTTATCCGTCCTATTGTGCTCGTGAGAGATTGTAATTAAAACAATGTAGTAAGAAATTGTAGGTCTTAAAAGGGCCTAGAGAAAGGTCTACAATATCAAATATCTGTCTAATAACTTAAACTCGCAATACCTTTTTTTATCAGTACGTATAAGAAACAGTAACTAATAACTAAGGGTCTAATATTATTCTTTTTTCTCAATCTGTTTCTTTTTTCAAATTAAATTGAATATTAACAATAATTCTCTATGTTGAAATAGCCTGGGGGCGATCACATACTTCCCAAGGCGTACTGTCTTCTAAAAAATCGTTAATCGAATAATACCCTTTAATACATATTGTTTAGCGCGAGTGAAGCTGCGGGTTCCGCTAGTCTCATGTCAAATAATATATTGTAAGTAAGCAGTGCATGCTTTTAAAACTAACACTAGCCATGTTTTACTCTAGATCAATCTCTGTTTGTGTATATGACTTACACATTCATAGTCAGATAAAATAATCAAACTAGCACCTATTAAAATAATCACATTAGCGTGATTATTTTCATGATGATAGTAATTTCCACTATTACCAATATCAATGATATTGCTAATGCAAATTATTCATGATTATAGACAAAGGTTTATAGATTATATATATACTTAGGTATATCTAATAATAGATTATAAGTATAGATCTACATATAATTATAGGACTGTGTAATTGGATTGATGTGTGACCTTTATTGTGATGTAAATATTGGTTATAATATTGGAATATCTATTAGGTAAGCGGTAGCTACTAGTGACTCACCCTCGCTTCGCTCGGGTTCGTCCCTAATTACCCCGTTTTGTATATTTTTTTACAAACTTCGAATTTTTTTATAGTCTTAAAACCTTCCGCGGACCTTAAGGAACATACGAAAAAAAAATTTGCCGAATTGGTCTAGCCATACTTGAGTTATGCGCTTACCAACATTAAATTTTATTTATATGAATAGATTTTTACGTATTGACATAAAAAAACATGTAGACGATACCTGCCATACCTATTTTTCAGATGGTTAGTATTTGCTGTAATAAAAGCACTTGTACTTTCTTAGGTTCACGCGAATATTTTACATTATACCTAAATGATATTATCTTTTCGGATTTTGTCACGGATTTATTTTGATTTTTGATTCTTGAAATAAAACGTCCAATTGTCTGAACACTTTCAGTTATATATACTTTCATAAACTACATAGCTGTTAAAGTACCTGTTAGGATTTTATTGCATTTTACTTTATAACAAGAAGTTCTAGTACAGTGTATTAAAAGATATTAAATTATCTACACAACAACCATAAAATCAATTTACAAAATTAAAATATGCTCGTATAATTTAAAAATCATTAACATCCGAAGCATCCACCCTTGACCCGGCTTTAACCACCTAAATATTTAAGCCATCCTGCCCGTAAAGCAAGGTAAATGAAAAATATATATTAGAATCAGAAAAAAAATTATAACATAAGGTAATATTATCTATTAATTAATAAACGAGAAAAAGAAAGTTGCTGCTAAGTTTATCTCAAAGAAAAACTTTATCGTGGGAATGGTCGGAAAGAACTTATAATAGATTGACAAAATATAAAGAGATGCACCGAAGATGTGCTGACTGCTGTGTTTTAAATATATAGATTTTGGTAACTGAGTACAACTAAATAAAAAAACTTTATAAGGCAAATGGTTAATAATACTTTATTTGTAGTTTTTTATAGTCATTATTTGTTGAAAAAATTTCAACTGGTTAACTACTACGATATAAAATGTCATATTAAAAACTAGCCACTCGCTATCGCTTAGCTCTGGTTCATCCCTAGATATGGTGTGAGCGAAGCCGCGGATTCCGCTAGTAAACATAACAAAATATATATTAAAACCTTCCTCGAGAACCACTATATCTATTAGTGAAAATAGCACGAAAATCGGTGCAGTAGTTTCTGAGTTTACCGCGAACAGACAAACAGAACAGACAGTAAAATGAGGTTTGTGATTAGTAATATAAAAAATATTCTTAAAATAATGTTTTATTGATGGCTTTACAACATTAATTTTATTATTTAGTCATTCATTCGTATCTTTCCTTATCCCTTTCATTTGATTTTCACATTTTTTGAGTATAAGTATGTATAAAAAATACATACAACGGAACATATAACCTCCTCCTGTTTTGAAGTCGGTTAAAAATACTTGTTTCCGCCATTTTTTAGTATTCAGCCACATTAGATTTAGAATGATGACACTTAGATAACCATCCATAGTAAACATGTAAGTAAAATTTCTGCTCAATCAGTTGAGGACAACTGCGTAAACTTTGCAAGATTTGAAACAAGTTTAATAAAAGCTTGTAACAAAAATATAAACCGTAACACTTACATTACTAAACCTAAATAAAGCGAGAAGTCCTCTGATCGCTATTAAGGTCGTTTATAAATGGACCTTATCTGTTTAAACTAGCTCCTTACATTGTTAGCTTAGGACATCATGGTGTTGCTACTTAATTAGAGAACGAGGGCTGTTATCTTTTGATAAAAGCTAGTATTAGATCTTTTCTTATGTTAATACTATTTTTATTTCAATCAAGAACTTCTTCTACCTACCAATTACTTAAGTAGATTTTTATTTTTTTAAGACTAAATAGTCCGATAGCTGTTGATTTAAGATTTATTAATAAGAAGATTTAATGAGATAAAAGGTAATTATATAATTTTAAAATCAAAATTACCCAAAAGAACTATATGCTATATGTTATCATACAGCTTTAATTATTTTTGAAAATTTAATAAAAAAATACTTTGAAAATCATCAACAAAAAATCCTATCTTATTTTCTTTAATGTTCCAGTTTGTGCTTATACTCCAAAGTCTAAACTAAGCATAGAACTTCCCTTCGTCCCTAGCGGTATTTAGAAACATGTGATTATTAACAACTGTTGATTAAAGAGTAGCTGAGTTAGTATCATCCGAACCTTTCATTACTATATTATATAATTTTAATAGAATTCGTATGATACAAAAGTAACACTTAGACGTCCCAAATAAAAGTTCATTGTATTTTTAACATTAATTCATTAGTTATTCAACAATTTATACTGAGCTAGAGCTAATGCATGTTATCGGTTAAAATATTCAATCCATTGTTGGATTAAGGAAAACACATTTTATTCCTTTGACCTAAAACACACTTTTGGTTAAAGCTTTTGAGCTTTTTTAAATAATCTGTTTAATTTCATTTAATGAAACTTCGTCTGAAAGTCCGCTTATGAAAACGAATCAATTTTCATGGTTATTCAGATTGGTGATAAGCTAGCGTCTTAAAAATTCATTGGGGTACAGTGGAATCTCTTAAAGTAACTGAATCTTTGATTAAATTTAGACCTAATGGATTCATTAGCTAGGTAATCAATTTAGCATTTGTACTTACTTATATACGAAAAGACATTTAATGATGAGATCTTTTCATTGTTTAATTATGTGGAATCTGCAACTAAAACTGACTGAATTATGTGACTTCTTTTTGAAAATTTTAAAAACGTTATTATATTCTTATTTTATTTCTATAAAAGTTTGGTTGAAATGGTAGAAAATACGGCAAATCGTTAAATATATTTTCTCAATTCGCCACCCACCATAAAAATTACGTTACTATTCTACCACATGTCCTCGGGGCAGAGGGCACATGATAGGAAAATTCAATGAAGCGTTCTCGTAATTTCGGTTTTCCGGGCTGGCGCGCCGCGTAATCGACCGGCCTATGGCGTTACTACATAAACCTATATTTATTCACTTCTTTACCAATCTCGTTAATCCATCTAAATATTAAAGTACTAGATAGTCCAATTTGCTACTTTATTTTAATAGAGAGATAAAAAATATGCCTGAAAATAAATATTGACATATCTCTACAACTTTGATAGATTCAATAATTCACATACTGCATTATACACTAGCAAATGAGCGTTCTGTCCTATTTTATAGTCTGATGGAACTTTTTGAGATGACAATTTTATGTAGTCCTTTCAGTAACTTTTAACCCGATCCGGGACTCAAACCTGCATGATCTGCTAATATCAACTTTGATATTTTGTTAATTAATTTGTGTTTGTAATTTAAAAATGTACTATATTGACTTTGATTGTAATACCTACCCCTAAAGTTTTAGCTAATTACTTTGTATATATTTTAATGTTGCCTAATACTTCAATATTATAATACTGTTTTAATGAAAAAAAAATTAAATGTATTAAAATAGTTAAATGAACTTAAAAAACTTTTGTAATTAACACTCTTGGTGTTTCTAACAAGAAAAATCACACACTATTCATTTCCTTTAAGTCCTATTTTATCATGTTTAGACTGAATTTACACTTTAAATATTTTTTTTAAGTTTTTACATAAAAATTGAGCTTTTAAGCCCCATGATCATTACAAAAATCATCGATTGATCGATACTCCCAAAATAATGTTTTTACCAAATATTTTCTCTCGAAATGTTCATTTATACCCCTCAACCTGCGACAAACTTGTCGTGGTGGTCACCATTTTCACAACAGAATTACTCTAAAGGACATAACAATCCCATAATGATCCAAATAAATGGACAGCTGAAAGCATAGACAGTCTAATAAATTGTTGAATAAAATATTTACTATAAAACGCAAATATTTTTTTTATTTTTTCCAACTACTTGCACAGTTAAACACTTTTTATCACAGTTTAGTTTGACTTTTTAATTTTTATAATTTTCCATTTTTATTTACCGTTCTGCTTGGGCCGACGCATACCTGCGCATTTTTATCAAGATTTTTTCAGTAAAAACCTTTTATGTCCGAATAAATAAAGTTCCAAGCGGATTTTCTAAGAAAATAATAACCGGGTACTGACAGCAAAAGATAAGGAATCCCAGCATAATGAAGAACAGCGAGTGACGTTCTCTTTATTGCGTAATTATTTCTAGCATTGAAAATGTTCCCGAGTAAAGATAAATAAGCGAGCTCTAGTTAAAGACAAAAGATTTTAAAAATATGTTTTTGCAGAGGTATGTATAGTTAACTTGATAATAAAACCGAAAACACAGTGCGTAATTTTAAAATTTTCTCGACTTAAGTCTACTAAAAGTTGTTCAAGTATTTTATTGACGAGCATTATACTACGAAAAAACTATGCATCGCTCAGACGCACACAGAACCTACCAGCCTCCGTAATTTGATCACTGGTTTAAACGGCATATCAACGGCAACATATTATGGACAAGTCATTCAGTCTTCAGTATTCAGTCACTTAATAATACAAGACGTATCCTCATCATTAATAAAGTTCACCTAGATGCTGATTCTGACATATAGTATAAACAGTCCAAGGCTGTTACTCGTAACTCGGGCTAGATATTGATAGAATTAGCCTGGTTTAATTCTAACCACTTGTTTTATATCTTTATTTTTCTTCAGAATATGATATTTTCTATAGTAAGTTATCAACATACCGAATTTCATTTTTTTTTCTTGGTAAAAACAGGTGGAAGGAAGGGCCTAAGCAATGCATGGCGGGGTTGTAAGTAAATATACATCATTTGTGTTTCAACATATCGGAATATAGTGTTGCAGTAAAATATTTTACAATTACATAGTGAAATGTATTCATATGGATTGGCAAGTGACAATTCTATGAATAAGGTTAAATCCAATTGCACTAAAAACGATAAAAATCCTTATAGTGCCGGTTGCAAGTATCGAGTACAGAATTACTACTTTGAAATAGATGCAGAAACTTCACACAAAGCTAAGGGTTTGTATGGACTCGGGCTCTACGATTTTCTCTTTGAGTATATTTGTAATACAAATGAGAATTAAAAGTGTTGCTCCATAATTAAGTTTATTTTGTTGAGGTTCGTCCCAGTCTTATTCGTATATGTACCGTATATAATTACTCGTGCATTTATAAAAGATTATAACCGTATGTTCGCAAGTATTTTGGGTTAAAAAATTTTTTGACAATATTATGGTAATTTAAAGAAATCCATTACATACTAACGTATTGACTATTGACGACATGATTACCTCAGATTGTAGAGTACTTACTGTACCAGCGGTCGCAGGTTCAAGCCCCGCTGGGGCATTTATTTGTTGAGCACGAATCTTTGTGATCTAGTCATTTATAATACGTATATATTAAAGTTGTATAATATGTGGAGTATATCAACTATCAGGTATTCGTAACATAAACATCGTAACTTATTTATTTAATATTTTTAACAAGATGGCGCTGTGTGTATTAAAGTCACAACGTTACGTTACTTTTCGTTACTATAGTTTTCTTGTTCTCATAGTTTTTACTTCTTATGTTTATTTATCGACTCAATACTAAAATATTTTTGATGGTCTAGCAAAACATATTATACACAGCCCAAAACCTTTTTATGTCAAATATAACTCGTTTTATTCAATCGGAATGTGTTTTTAAAATAACATTAATAAAAATTCTATTGTTGCATGTGAGCATCGAAATGTTCGGAAATAAAAAGTGGTAGTGCCATGCTTGTAAAGTGGTAGTGCCATGCTTGTAAAGTGGTAGTGCCATGCTTGTAAAGTGGTAGTGCCATGCTTGTTACCTTCGGGTAGCAACCGAATGGGCCGGCACGCCCCGTATAGTTCATTAGCACCACTCTCTCACAGAAGACCGGCGTGAAGTGGCAGCTATGCTGTCGCGTTTCGTCCGGTGAGTGAGAGTCCGGGAGGCCCACTCTCCTTCCCCCCTCCCTCTTCCCTTCATCCTCCGCCTTCGTTCCCCCCTCTCTCCCACTTCCCTCCCTTTCCTGAAAGGCCGGCAACGCATCTGCAAGCCAGGCTTGCAGATGTCCATGGGCGGAGGTGATCACTTCCCATCAGGTGAGCCTCCTGCCCGTTTGCCCCCTTTTTACCATAAAAAAAAAAAAAAAAAGAATCTATACTATACTAGCTGACCCGTGCCCACTTCGTTGGACATAATTTTAATAATCCTTTTTAGTACATAGTGTTTTTAAGTTAGACATATGCTGTCGTTGACTTTTTTGTAGGCATTTTCAAGCTCCACATCTTTTCTCTAGAACTCAAAAATATATCTTTCATAGTTAAGGCAGCGTTCGTAGAAACGCTTTCATTCGACCGTTCTCCGATTCACTTTGCAAAACGGACGTAAAAGTCTTTTTATTTTTCGGTGTTTTATATAGCCTATGACACTCAGCAATAATGTAGCTTTCTATTGGTGAAAGAATTTTTAAAATCGGTTCAGTAGATCCCGAGATTACCCCTTACAATTTAACAAATAAACAAACTTTACTTCTTTATAATATTAGTATAGATAAATAAAAATGAATGTTGGTAAGGGCATAACTTGAGAATGGCTCGACCAATTCGGCTATTGTTTTTTTTGTACGTTCCTTAAGATCCATGGAATGTTTCTATAATAAAAAAAGTTATAAAAATCAAAGTGTGCAAAAACTTATACCCGAGCGAAGCGAGGGTGAGTCACTAGTATTATAATATTTCATATCGTGTATCTATTAATTTTATATTCCATGATGACTTACAGATATGATGTAAGACTCGAAAAAGTGCAGTGATTAAATCATTTTCGGTCCTCCGGTAACTATTATTTTAATAATCGCTTGTTTATAATTAAAATGTTGAGGTATCTTATTAATAAAATGTACTGAGAACAAAGTTAGCGAAGATTAAAGACGACTACTCTAAGAGTCTATTCAAAGTAAAAGTTTTTAAGCTTGTTCTTGACTACCTTTCAGATATTGTGCATATCATTATTTTGAAGAGATACCTAATATTTAAAATTAGGTTTATAGGTATTTGGTAACTACACGTATATCTATCCTTTTAAAGCTTTATAACTCATATTTAATTGAAATTTAAGAATTATATATTATCAAGACTATTTTATTAATATTAATTACTTAATTTAATATTATAAAAACTATTGAAAATATTTGTAGTTAGAGGGCATTTTATTACAGAACGTGATATCTACTTCTCATCCATGTAAAAAAAAATAAACTCACATGAAGTAGGTATTATAAAAATGTATTATGGGTGGATAGAATCGTAGACAGTTCTGAAAGAAAAAACTTTAATATGTATATTTCATACATTCACCTACAAAGTGCACATATGAGCTGAAGTATTGGATATCTTATATTATGTAAAACAAATTAAAGACTCTTACGTACTCGTAAGAAAACTTAGTAAAAAACTTAGATCGTTAGTACATGATTTTTAAACTTAAGCTTAAAGTTGGTATCATACTTTAAAAAAAACTTTTTATATTTTAATATTAGGTACTTGATTTTAAATTACACTTTTTAATATCTAATTTTAAATTTAAATATTTATTAGCAATTTAATGCTATTGGAAAATCTGAAAAAATGTTACCATGAAATTTACTTTGTTTTCCACATAAAAAACTATCAATTCAGCCGCGCCTCGCTCGGGTTCACTAATTACATTTTTTTGCGCGAATAATAAAATGTAATTTAAACTTGCGAGACCTCCTTAATTTGTCCCTATCGCAAATCCGTTCTTAGCGCACGTCTACACAATATTCAGCGGAACGAAACCCTTGATGTGCATCTCCCAGATTTTATGTTTAGAGATCAAAGCAAAAAATTCTTAATAACATTTTTATTTGAATAACACTTAAGTAATCAAAATATTGGATAAATACTGTATAAGACCAAAGAGATTGTTATTGTTATAAGCCGCGGTTTAGTATCTTATAAAATACTAGCTACTAGATTTAGCGTGAGCAAAGCTGCGGTTTCTGCTAGTTATATACTAATTCCTCAAGAACCACTCTGTGAATTGGTGAAAACAGCATAAAAATCGATGCAGTCGTTTTTAGTTTATCACGAATAGACAGAGTCGCGGCGGAGGACTTTGTTCATAATATGTAGTGATTAAGATGAACTATAAAAGTTATATTTATACCTACTTGTATTTTTGTTATAATGCAACACAATATTATAGCTTTGTTTATTTCTAATATAGCTACCATAATCACGAAATCGCCGCCCGAATACTACAGAGACAGCAGAGGCAACAGTGTTACAAATTACCAATTATATTAGTCAATTTTCTTCTGCGCGCTTTATCTTTTTCTTTTAGCCTGAGTCTTATAATACGGAATAAGCAAGTCGCTCATATTTGTTTCAATTTGTTTTCAAGTCAAGTCAAGTTCAAGTCTTCATCGATTTACACCATATTTCTATTTTTTTTAATTCCATAAATTAATAAATAAAACTTGATTTCTTTTTTTGATTTAGCACTTGATCTCTGAAAAATAATATTAAGTATATTATGTTACCCCATGTTACCCTAGAAAAATCACGATAGTGGAATAGTATTGGTATGTAAATATTTTTTACCCAACAACGCCAAAGCCCTAAGGACCTGTATGTGTGTTCGTTTCCTATTTTATTTCCTAATATAATTTAAAATTTTTAAATCTTAAATGCTTAGAATTGAAATGTATAATTTTATAGTCTACTCTGATGTCATTTTAAATATTTGTGAATTGTGGGTAGGCACTGTCTGTAACAAGACCCCCTGAGACGTCCAATACCTTAGTCTCTCCCGTGACCATGATTGCTGTAAAGCATTCGAAACGTCGGGAACCAAAAATCATAATAAATCCGCGACAAAATCCGAAAAGATAATTTCATTTATAATAAGATTAATAAAATTTTGATTTTAAAAATATTTTTGCATGAAAAATATATAACAAAATTAAGCTCAAATATAAAAGGCTTTTATTATAAGTATAGAAATCCACTTGATTATACCCGAAGGGAATTTTCTTTTACCGCACTCAGAATAAAAGAAAGGGTGTAACTAATATGCTAGAGGGGATATGATATTATTCTTAAAGAGGTTTTCTTAATACCGCAATGGGGAAGTCTTTATCTACGGGTAATGTTATAGCCCTGCGAACAATTTATTACGTACGCACCTGACGCCGCGCTGGGGGAGGGAGTTAATTCTATATTTCGTTAAATTATTTTTGTTGGTTGCCAATTCAAAATATTGTTTATTTTCTATGTAATTGTTGAAAACAATTTTTATGCGTTATTAAATCAAGTCGACATTGGACTCTATTTATTATATTTGAATAAAAGATTGTCTGTCCAGTGGCATAACTAGGCTTTTAGGGCCCCAATGCAATAAAAGATTCCCTTTGCGTATTTTAAAAAAAATACATTTTTAAAAGATTTTAGAGATTGAAAATGTAGTTAGGTCAAATCCTGTAATATTGGGTAAATCTTTTCTAATAGCTATGCTAATTTTACAACGCATAAATACTGCATTCCAAAAATACGTCTTTCTAGCAGCCTCTTTTGTACTTTGCCCCATGTCGAATATTTATGTTGATTATTATCAACATTAATAATAATAAAGTCACATACACACATGTTATCTAATAGCAATCAAATTAAAAGAATGATATTTGTTTGAATTACTTTCTTCATATCGTATAGAGATTACAGTGCACATGCAAAAATGTATTGATTTATTACATCCTGACTGCACATATTATTACGGCTGCACGTCGCGCTGTCATTCTGCCAACAAGACCCTCCGCTGAGTTATTGTTCATGATGTGTTTCTAGCATTTATTTGTAGGAAACGAAATATTTTTTATTTTAACTAATTCTATATTGAAATTTATTAAATTTCTTACTTAAAATGTTCGGCTTATAACATTTATATTACACTAAACCTTGTAATATAATTATTCATTGATTTGTTTCAAAATTGAACAAACAAACATTATGGAATAATAAATAATATAGAAAATGTATTTTCCTATCTACTTCAGCAACGAAGCAGCTTCTAAAACAATTTGTTTCTACAAACTCATGTTAGGTCAAAGCTTTATAAGTTTAGGGAATACTTTGAAAGTTATCGCGATAAATTCCTCATTTTACTTTAAAACCCGAGTAAAACGATATTTAATATAAAAAATAATAACTTTCATTTAAATTTTTTTCTAACAGTAACGTTAAAAGGTATATAATCCAAAGATTGCCAAATAAATATTTAAAAACGTTTGGCGTATTGAAATAATATAAATGCTACTATAGTATTTATTCAGCAAAACTTATGATTACTTTTATTGATTTTTATTGATTTCAAGTAAGTTAAACAATTTTGTTATTAGTTTAGTTTAAGTTATATCTACATATTTTATCACGGTAGAGCTCAGATATTATGGACGTGGAAAGTCAGTTAATAAGGTATGTAAAATGTAAAAATATAGTAAAAACGCTTGTAATATAATGTTATTGTTTTCTTGTTTTGGCTTGGCTTTTATGAAGCCAGTCAGTCAATCACAGAAAACAGAACATAATTTATACATTTACCTATACAAACTTATATTTCATAATGCCTTTTCATATAAATTCGATGCTGTTTTTGTTGGAGAATTTATAAGCTAGAAAGCCAGTACTACCGACTAAGATCCAATTTACATTCAAAATAGACCCATGTATAATATTATTATTATACAAAATTTATTGTCCATTGATACGAAAACAATATGATTGTTACATTTCACCCTAACTTATTGTGTTTGAACGATTGTACAACTGTAATAAATTTATTATGAGATACTCCCAAGTTTTCCCAGTGCAATGCTCTATATATAAGAGAGCTAACAAGTTGCGTGTAATGCCTGTTCTGCTGAATTTTTTATGATAAGTAATTGAAAGTTTCACTGCAAATGTGCAGAAACATTGAATTTCTACGTCTATTCAGTTCAGTTCACATATGCTGCCTCATCATTTCATTACATAAAACATAAAAAAAACCTTTGTCTTACTCTATATTTTAAGACAAAATGATAACGCATACTAATATAATGTTGTTTGTAATAATAATTTCAAATACAACAATAATAAAGTCTTTTATTATTATTGTATTTGTCGCAGTAGGGTCAGCCATCTTATTTTTTTAAAAATAATCATTACAGAAATATCTGGGGGCACGGTAGTGCCCCCGCCAAGCCGAGCCAAGCGAAGCGCACGGGCACTACCTACCTTTTCTCATAACTTGGGTTTGGATTATGCTAGATCAACAAAATTTTCGGGATATATTGTCAATAGCGGACTTATTGAACATATTAAGTTTTAATTACATTAGCTTTTATACTTCAGATTTTATTTATATCTAAAAAACGCTGATTTCGTCACTGACTCACTGATGATCATCAAAATTCTTAAGGTATTTCCTAATGTCCTAGAAAGCTGAAATTTTGTATGTAAGCTAGTATTAGCACACAAACAACAAAAAAATTATAAAACTTGTAACTTTCATCCCCCAACCCCTTAAACTAGGGGATGGGAGTTTGTGTGAGACCTGTAATTTTAAATTAAATATTGATGACGCTAGAGGTCTAATCTATAATCTAAAACTTGGTGCCCCCAGATATATATATGTATAGGTACTCCTTGTTAAAAAAAAAAAAGAAGAAAAAAATAAAAAAAAAATTTGTTACAAACAACTTACAAAAAGAAATGAAATCCCACCAAAAACATTTTCATGTAAAATGTTGCCAAGACGAGCCCATATGACTCGCACTGTCAAAAAGTTATCAGATCTCATATAGAGCCAAGCTTCTAACACTACACGCCCTAACTCTACAAGGCCTAACTTCACAAACTCTACACCTTAGTCAAAATATGTGGCTTGGCCGTTCGTTACTACAAGAACTATTGTATAACACAAAAGTAACGAAAACGAAACTTTTGGTAGTTTCACCCTTTCTATATAATAATTTTATCTTTTAGGAATCTTATTTTACTATATATTATCCCGAATCAGTGAAATCTGTTGCAACATCAAAATGTATGAGTTAACTGGATGCTACGGTTATGATAAAAACGATGTATAAATGAGTTTGAGGCAAGGACTTTATAGTAAAAAGTAATAAATAGAAAATTAGCTTTGCTTACGTTAAAATTCTATAGCAATAAAGCTTTCTTAAATTATGTATATACTGCTATAAGATGCACAAAGTAAAACCATTCTCATTTAGACGCTTTTCACTTTTTGTTAGAAATTAAAAATCTCTGAAGGTTTACTACTTATATTTTAAAATTAAGTTTCGGAGTACAGATTTTCTTAAAATGCTACACAAATATAATCCTATTTCTTAAATTCAATTATGTGTTTTAAATTATGTATAATATATACTCTTTGAGAGCAATCCAGAGGTACACATTTCGTAATCTAGGTAAGATAATACTTAATTCATAAAACTCAAACAAGACTGCTGTAATTTTCTTAGAAATACATCTTAGAAGGTCCCAAATTATTTAAACCTAACCATCTTTCTGTTAATTACTTTCATGATTTATTCACAGATTAATCACTTTAGACTATTTCCCTCTTTTAAAATTATCTTTAACCAATATATTATTATGTTCTTCGACAAATTTTCTCTGAATACTTAGAAACCTGTTGAAATTGTGTTAAGTGGTAATGTAGTTAACAAACATGCTCGTAGCGACCCATTCTTTTATATTCCTTTCAGAATTACAGCACAATATTTCCCCGTTAGTGCAAACATTATCGCTATAAACTCTCAAGTACTGAACGGATTTTGATGTGGTTTTTACGGTCAAGATTTAGGTGTACAATTTATCAATGTTCATTCTTTAAAATATGAAGATGTAAGAAAAATCATGCCTTTGTGCACATACTAGTCAGTTACTAGTTATTAAAATATATATTATTAGAAATATCACACATTAAACTATATTCCGACATGTTCAAATAAACAATAATGAACTAGTATAATTAAAGTCATACATCTGATTAAAAAATATTTCTTTTGGGCTTATAGGTTTATTATGTTATAAAACTTCGCAGCTTAAACTTTGTTGTAATATTACGCTCCTTGCAAAGCGGATTACTATGACTTGACAACGTAATACATTTTTATCGCGGTTTTGAAATTCATTATTAACATTTACTTAGAAGAATGTCCTTTAAATAACTTTCACTTTAATTGTTTTTATTAAATTTTAATAGGGTAAAATTATTATTAAAAGGTTGTTAATTTTATTAAATTTAAAAAAAAATAGAATTAGTCCTGCAAAAATTCTTTAGAAGAACTGGTTCTACTCAGGTCAGAGACTTCTTCTTCGAAATGGTAGTAGACTCATGATGTTCACAATGAAATTGTTATAATTTAATGCTAATTTAAAATATTTTGATTTGATTTATTAATAATAATATGGTTAATATTATAGTTTATCCACTCAGAATTATTATGACTTGACAAAATATCATCAATTATTTTACTTGTCATTCACCATCTATGAATTCTATGATCTCTTGCTACATATTAAATCAAAATTAATTAATCTTGCTTACGTACGTAATATATATTATTACGTCAGCACCAAAAACACGTGTCAAATATTAAATCTTAGTCCAGTTAGTTGTAGTGTTATTCTGTTACATATCTTGGAATAATGTATCATTACTTATGAACTTCATTTGAACATTACTTAAGTTACTTTTCTACGAGTAAGTAACATAATAAAAAACACGGTGTTAAAAAATATTTTAACAATGCAGACTTTAGATTATCTTACTAAATATATCAGGGTTTGCTAAAATATGTTGAGCCTCCTGATGAAATTATGTACTTCAAAGTTTAAAAAATTAATAATTAAAACTACAATTAAGAAAACGGATTTGAATATATTTGCATAGATTGCTCATACATAAATAAACTGTGACGAGGGAAGTTAGGCAGGGATGCACGACATTTTTATTAATGTTGGGATATGCATTAACGCATACCACTTTTATACATACAGGTGGGTAAATTGCACTCTTTGGATAGAACAGCAGCACTCCACACTAAAACCCAACAGCACCTGCCTCGTCTTAATGGGGCGTCAGGATCACTGACACTTTTGGGTTCGTCCTTACGCACATTAGTTGGGACTAATATATATTCTACGTAGGTACGATTTCGATGCCGTACCCAGCTTTAATCATACAAAACATCAAATCTATTGTTTTTTCTCGTGATATGGTCTAAGGTAAACTAAAAACTTCCAAAAACTATACGATGCACAAATTCGACTCATTTAGTTATATACTCTGTTATATGGATAGACTAATACTACTGAGAGATATACTTTATGAGTATGACTGACAGTAATTTTAATACAATAATTTAAAAAAAATAGTTTAATTAACATGTAGAACGTTTTTCGTGTTACTCATGTTGCATGTGCTATAGGAATAAACAATGGGAAGATCTACGGCTATGATCAACTTTGAGATAACGGTATTTAGGGAAGGTATCCTTGTCAAATGTAGGAAACCGCAATAATGACGGTTTCGGAGCTCGTCTTCAATCCATCCACCGACAGTCCTTTCCAGCCATTTGCTTAAATTATCTACCATTCTTTACTAAACTGAAATAAAGACTTCATCTGTAAGAGACAGTTTTATAGAATATTTTGAGTGTATAGTTTATATATTTTTATTCTATTCGTTTGAACACGTTTTGTTGAGACATAAACAATGTAACTGAAATATTCTAGGTATTAGAGAAATTTATTACTCATATCACATATAAGTGAGTTTTTAAGCTGAGCAAAACATTGTGCATTTTCTTTGGTAAAAGAAATTCCGTATTAAAGCTAACACACCTTTCCTTGTAGTACACCTGAGATCTAAGGATATCATTACTTGGGGTGAAACAGGATATATCTATCAGATGCTTAACTTTACTTGCATTCTTAAGCATATTTAAAAAATATTTTGAATATAATTAGTAATTTATTAAATACTAGCGACTCACCCTCACTTCGCTCTGGTTCGTCTCTAGGTTTAAATGTAGCCTAAGTTACACCTTATAACATTAGCTATCTGTGAGTGAAAGTCTCCTCAAAATCGGTCCAGACGCTTCAAAGATTACCCGGAACAAACAGTCAGACAGACAAAAATTTTGAAAATTGGTTTTTTGTAATTAGAAATTCTTCGATCGTATTATTATAGAGATTACCTAAATGCAGCTAACATGCAAACAAACCCTACGTGGAAGTTATATTTCCAATAAATCAATATATATATGAGATTCTGTTAAATTCATTTAAAATATTATTACGAAACTTTGGCGATAACAGGCAGATGAGTCAGACAAATAAATATACTAGCGTTCTAGAGGTTAAATTTCGTCAATGGTCGTTGTAGCATCAACTGCAATAGACAATTTATTAATAATTGTACTCCATGTAGTAGTAATAAGTTGAAATAATACAGAAATAGGAAACATAAAAAATGGAAAACGAATAAGATTATATTCAGGTGTAAGAAAATATTCTTTGTAAAATGAGATCAGAGGTATCGGAGAACACACTCTATATGCATATCCTGTTACTATCTGATTACTGTAGAGTGCAATACTTTCAAAGTATTCCTCGTAGCGCTTTGAATTTAAAAGCCATAACTTGAAATTGTGCGCTCTTTTAAAAATCAATGATGTAGCTTACGTTCAAATGCGAATACTTTTATATAGTGAATAATAATAATAAACACATTGTTTAAATTCTACTTTTGTTTTATTGCTAAACGTGTTTTCTTTCATATTTTTTACTATGTAATATTATTTTAAGCGAGTAAACGTCTATCGTTGTAGTAATGGTTTGTTATAAATTGCATATCAAATAGAAATATGAAATCGCAATAAGAATTCTCTGAAAATTTCATAAAACAAATATGTTACCGTGGAAAATATTAAAAGGTTTATACTTAGCCTCTAAATATGTACTAAAAAGTCTTCAACGATCTGGGTATTTTTCTTACTTGTTGACTTGTTTCTCGCAAGAATCTTCTGATATCCCTCAACGTGCGTTCACCTTGTCGTGGAAGAAGGGGCTCAGTAGGGAAGAAGCTCGAAGACAAGGAAAGCACAAGGAGGTGGCCCCCTTCGATTGTGAAGTGCGGGTTCCTACAGGTATATCTCTGATAGCAGAGTGGACTGTGGAGCTATCCCTCCGCTTTGTGGTGTGCTTTGGCGGACCTGTCGTTAGGGCGTCATGGTTGAGTGCGTAAGCGATTTTGTGAAGCTCCATTAAGACGGAGGAGGATTTGTTGGGTTATAGTGGGTATTATTAGATTTTGCCCGGCGAGCCCCACTTAACCACCAGTTTCTTACACGTGGTAAACGTAAATACATTTTCCAACATAAAAAAGTACTTCTCTGATAGCACAGTGGATTGTGGAAGACGAAGAACCTCTTGGCTGTGTGATCTTATTTCGTGTTATAAGACTCATTCGAAATCCAAATTTGGTTTAGCGTCTAACGTAGGTTGGGTTTTTGAAAACTATCAATATGTAAGTAGTTTTCATAGGTACAACTACATATTGATTTTCGACTGACACACTATATAGTATGTACGAGCATATGACTAATAAAAATATTGTCTTGCCCTTGTATACCTAATGACATGAACTTCTAGGAGGAAAAAGGTATTTATGGAATTGTATTTTCTAAGCCATGCAAAGCAGTTTGGAGTTGGAATATTACGCCTCAGACGTGGGGACCTAAATTTGCTAATGAAGGTGTCAATATTACAGGAGAGTATTAATATAATTAATTTATGTATATATTCGTACAAAGTTACCTACTTTGAAATGAGTCTCTTTAAACGTAATATTGTTATAATTAAGTAATTCATAGAATTGGTTTCTTTGGGACGAAAATAGAATGATATAGTGTCTAATTTTAACACTCGTCTAGACTCTACGACTATGGGCAATAGAATTATTTTATTTATTTATTATATATTAATTATTTATTTAGATAATTTTCATTTTGCATATTCTGGATTTTACTAATTGGTTTAATTTGTGAAAAATATTTAGTATTACATAATAAGAACAAAATGAAAATTTTATTAGTTCCAACGAGTAATTATAGTACATTAAATTAAAGCTCTCTTTAACATTCTAGTGACAGTGGTAGCCCAGCGGTAACGCGCTCGCTTGGATAATCGAGTGGTGCGGGTTCAAATCCGGGTCTCGCACCTCTGATATTTTCATGTGCGATTCATTTCTATCATGATTACCACTTGTCTTTCGGTGAAGGAAAACATCGTGAGGAAACCTGCATGTCTGAGAAAGCCTAGCAAGTTTTCGAAAGACATGTGAAGTCCGCCAACACGCACTAGGCCAGCGCGGTGGACTATGGCCTGCTGATCCCCCTCGTACTGAGGGAGGCCTGTGCCCAGCAGTGGTGGGACGTTAAAAAGGGCTGATGATGATGATGATGTTGGAAATGGACCTTCCTCCAATACGTTTTTTTTACAATAAAATTATCTAACATATCGTAAAAATTTTTTTTTTTTAAATATTTGGAATTGTGTGAAATAGTGAAATATTATTTTTAGTCTATAGGTATATAGTCAAAAACACTAAAATTTTATATCCTTAAACGTGATAGTTATCTCAACTACCAAGTAAATATTTATAGTCGCAGTTCGCTTTGATATATTAAATGGGACGATACCTTCGTCAAAGCCGCAATCATGGCGGTTTTCAAATTCACATCGATCCCTGAATATTTGGTGTGCTCCTTTCCATTCGAATACTATTTAAAGTATCTGTTATGTATTGAAATCTATACTTATTATTATTAAGATGAAAGTTTTTTTTGTCCTTCTTTCGCTTCGAAACATAGTAACAGATTTTTATAAAAATGTATTATAATATATGAAAATGTTCTTTGTTTTTGAAATGTTTTTGAAAATGTTGTTCTTAAAGTACCTACTGCGACAATAAGTATGCGATATAATTAGAACAATTCTGTAGAGTTAAGATAATTTTCTTATTGAATTTTGTTGAAATATTTATGACTAGTTTTCTCGGATGCGTCTAAACAATGCATAACTCCAGGTTACTCTATCTATTTACTAAATTTCATAAAAATTGTTCCAAGAGTTTTTCTTTTACACAACACACATAAAAATACACTAAACTATCACTAGTAAAGTGTAAGAGAATTGGCTACTATTCCCTACTTACTTTAGCAAGGTTTACTTTTGTGCAGGTAAGAGTTACTTTGATAAATAATAATTAATGTCATTTTTTGTAGTATTAAACTCGTTTGGAAATGTCGAATATCTAAATTAATTATTCTCTACTAATAATCTAAATTTAACAACCTTACAGACATACATATAACACAATTATATCTGCGTTAGTCTAATGCTAATGAGTCTAAGTCGGCTATGTATAATAATAATTGAGATTTTTGTCAAGATTGCCCGTGGTTTATATGTTCGCTGTATTACAAGAATACTAAATAGCCACAGGGGTAGAAATTAATCTGAAAGACATTACTATAATAATATATCAGAGCATAAAAGCTGACTCTGCTTCACTTGTTCAAGGGTAGATAATATAAATCACTACTTGACATTCAACTATATTTAAAGTAAAAGTCTAACCCTTAATTAATCATAAGCCCATCATGATTTTCGTAAATAGTTACCAAAAATTTTATTAATATTATAAAGGTAGCATTAATTGAAATATTTATGAGTATTTATAAAATAACAATTACATTGATTTATATAAGTACATTACATTGTATTAAAATTTAAAAACACAAGATTCGCATAAGTTTTGCGAAAAACCAGCCATTCATTTGAAAATAATTTTAATAATTTGCTTCCCTCTATAAATTATTATCTCGTTTGCTTCATATACTGTGTTACATTTTCTGGGTCCTCTTGAATTTTTCCACCAAGTTAAATAAATAGCCTACTGTTGTCGCGACCATTTATATTTACTACAGAAAGTTCCTTTTCAAATTGATAATCTGTTTTGAAAATTAATTATTGTGTATAAAAAAAGACTATGTTTTTTTATTACCCGCTATAAAATATGGTTAATGTTATTAAGTCATGTTTGTACAAACTGATTGAAAGATGCACTGCATTAATGTAATAGTTTTCTATTGTAACTCAAGCTCAAGCCAAAAAATGGTACCTAAACCTACATATTATTATGCACATTGTACAATGTACGTCGTAAGCAATGACATGTATACATTGACAACTTTTCAAATATATGTAAACATCAATCGTTTCAAAAGAAAGTATACAAGCTTTGTGTCAAAATAAAGTATACGTATGTTGCTTCATATTTAAGTATACATTTTTATCAATTCATAGTAAATAACATAAAACGAATACTATTATATACAAGTTTCGTGTTATAACTATGTAGCCATTAGTCTAAGAACTAAGAATAAAACATTAAATATTATTTTCGTATTTAACAAAGTTTTCTAATACAAATACTGTGTCTCTTTCATTAAATACGTGAATTCTTTAAACTGGTCGTTAGAAGTTTAAATTATTTTTATATGTTAAGTGATTGAATCAATTCGACTAATTGCGACCTGATTCTCTAGGATGCGCCTTGGATTCACTTTAGGCAGAGCTCTCCTAAACAGCTTTATCCAGGGTATATGAGATATCTTCTGCAGCCAACAGCACAGACAGGATTTAAAATATTGTAACACCATGATTCGTAAACTTATTAATTAGATAATTAACATTAAAATATGTTTTAAGATCTTAGGCTTCTTGCATCGGAAAATGAAGCATAATACTTTGCTTTTAAAAATGTATTATTATGTATTTAAATTTAAATATTATAATACATTTTTAAATCATACGTATAATACAAATATTATCGCGTAATAGACTGTGCATATGTGTATGTGTAAGAGTGTTTGTAACACATTCACAACATTTTAAACTTTTGACAATTCGAGGACAAGATCAGTTTATTTAAAATTTTAATGTGTAGTTTTAATTCGCCCAATGATATTAAGTTGTCATAGCTCAATTGGCGTAGTTGTAGTATGCGTATAATATCCTTGCGACCTTGGGTTCAAATCCCGCGCGTGGATAACTTTTTTAATTTTTGTTTCGTGCGTATCTTTTAATTTATGCATTATATACTGGATGGCGATTTAGGGACAAGGAGTGAGCCGGGATGAACGTGGCTCGTCATCATCATTGAGTATATGTTTTCCACATTTGTGAATTTATAAGAATATACAATAATACGTATAATTATAATAGAACAGTGAGTTAAAAAATCTATACATGAAATATTTTTTTTTGTTTTTATAAAAAAATACTGTAACGTATAGTGCATTGAATATAAATCCCAAAAAATATGTTTTAATTTTTTTGTCTGTTTGTATGTTTTCGTTTAACACAAAAAGTACTTGGCCGATTTTAACCAAATTGTGTAGTTACCTATAACATATTTCTCGGACCATGACTTAGGATACTTTTCATTACATAAAAGCATTTATTTTAATTTACAGGAAAAAATAATAATTGGTTGTATTGAGTTTTCCTTGGATAGCTAGTGATTAAACAGTAAGTTCATCTGTGTCTATTTTACGAGCCGAGTTTGAGCTTCTCGCCGGTTCTTCTCAGCAGAACAGCTTTCCGAGTCGGTGGTAGTTTACTCACAGACTTACAGACTGACTTTTAATTTTGATAATGTAAAAATGACGATTCAAAAGAGCTTGTTAAAGTCCATTTGAATAAAAAATATTTTGATTTGATTGATTTACGCAAATTTTTGAACGTAAACCTATTTTTTTTATAATTAATATTTACCACTAGCGAGCCCGGACCGCTGCGCTCGGCGTAAGATAAAATAAATAAAACAGTTTTCATAATTAAAAGTAGCATAAGTTACTCCTTAAAACATTAGCTACGATATCTGAGGTCAAAAGTCCCGTCAAAATCAGTGTAGCCGTTTCGAGAATTGGCCGAAACTAACAGACCAGACAGACAATTGATGTATGGATGTAAGTACCGTATATACTTTCTATGCATTGAGTCTTCTTCTTCTTGCCGAGTCGATGGCAATAGTTAAAGTAAGAAAGCCCAAAACCCCTTAAAAATAAAGATTAAAAAAAAAGAAGCCCAAAACTCGGCCACCATAATAATTGCATAAGCTCCTGTAAGATGCAGGTAACAGGACTAGGAGGTCATATTAGTAAGTGTAAGAGAGGTAAGAGAGGAAGAGTACAAGTCTGCACTTCAGGTCAATTCGCAAATCCCCACCTGGTTGAGTATACTTATCTATGATTTTTATCACACTATGATTAATTCATATTTTATTTAGAAGAATATTTAAAAAAAAATATCTTTTTAAAAAACTAGCATTTCTCGCGGCCCCGCCCGCGTTCTAAAGACTGGAAACAAAATAGTTAGATTTCACACACCGTGTGACGTTTTATAGTCGGTTTGTAACGGTTAGTCGATATTTCTTACAAAATCATCATCAAAACCTGTCCTGAGGTTTTCTCGTGATGCAGTCACAGAAAGACAGACAGACAAAATTTTTAAAAACGATAGATTTGATTGTATGGATAATAATGTCTATCTATTTTAATTACATTTTTATCTATTTTAATAAGTTTTAAAAAAAAATATGTACAGATTTGACTCAGTTACAATTATTTTATTATATATGTTTATGATAGATAGTGAATTATTTGACTTTTCAAAATAGATTTTAAGTTGACGTCTTTGTATCGATGCGCAAAACGGCAACGTCGCGTCGCTTACGACGGTTGCCGTTCCGTCAAATAACATGTGGCCTAATATAAATTCATCTTGACACATTGTAATTTGTAGTAGCGCTGTGGTAACGCGCTTGCTTCGATATCCATGGGATGGGGGTTCAAGTCTGAGTTTGAGTTAAACGGGCTAAATACATATAAATTTATCTGCCAGTTACTTTATTGGGAAGTTTTATTATGAAACAGATAAAATATATCAGCAACCATTATCGCTAATCGACTACTAAACGCTTATTACCTACTAAGGTCAATATTTAAGATACCGTTTACTACAGGATAATCGTTTATTCTTACTGGATAATACAATAACTGGTTCTATGGACCACCCACATACAAGCGTGGCGGAAATTTAAATGGGAATTTAATTATTATAAGTAATAGCATTATCATCATCACTACATAGTATAAAACAAAGTCGCCTTTTCTGTCCCTATATCCCTATGTGCGCTTAAATCTTTAAAACTACGCAACGGATTTTGATGCGGTTTTTTTTAATAGATAGAGTGATTCAAGAGGAAGGTTTATATGCATAACTAGCAGATCCCGCGGCTTTACCTGTGCTAAATCTAGGGAAGAGCCCGAGCGAAGCGAGGGCGAGTCGCTAGTATTGTCATAAAATAAGAACTAAAAAATGTTAATGGAAGAGACACACTATATTATATGCATTAGAAAACTTTGTTTCAAATACGAAAATATTATTTTATGCTTTTCGAGCGCGAACCTGAGCACTTTTTTGTGCACAGACTAATGGCTAACTACTTATATTACGAAAAGTATACAATAATATTCGTTTTACGTTATTTACTATGAATTGATAAAAATGTATACATAATTATGAAACATCTTACGTATACTTTATTTTGACACAAAGCTTGTATACTTTCTTTTGAAACGATTGATGTTTACATATATTTGAAAAGTTGTCAATGTATACATGTCATTGCTTACGACTGTACATATTATGTAAATATTTATAAAGATTGATTATTTTTGTTTATAGATATATAATCTTTATGTAAATTCAACGGTCCATTTTTATGGTTTGAAGTTAATATAAATTTAGTGTTTTTATTATATTTAGTGTGTTTATTTATTTATTTATATTATCAAAGACCACGTAGTACCTACACACAAAAAAACCAACAATTTCAAGAAAGAAGGCTTTTAACCAATATAATATGAAGCAGTAAATTATTTCTATTTTGCGAAACCATTTGCCGAAAATTTGGTTAACATTCACGTATTCAGAATACAGTTAGAGTACCACTCGCGTATGAGCTCCAAATAGCTAATAAAAGGGATTGGTTCCTCGGCGTATTTCAAACGGCTGATGCTTTAGCACCTGCTTTATTATACGCCTTTCATTAAATACACACAT
Organism: Boloria selene; assembly: GCA_905231865.2. Taxonomy (NCBI): domain Eukaryota; kingdom Metazoa; phylum Arthropoda; class Insecta; order Lepidoptera; family Nymphalidae; genus Boloria; species Boloria selene. The sequence continues at coordinate 7,735,122 of HG993140.1, read as the reverse complement.
TTTCAGCTTTTATGCCGATTCTTTTATCGATTTTTTTGGCATAAAAATGTTTAATTTAAATAAGGTTTTCATGTTATGTTGTAAAGCTTTTTCTTTGTTTTTTATGTAGACGAATGAATAACATTTCCATAAACATTAAGAATAAACTTTTTATTTACTTTTAAGTACCACTTAATGGACGTCTGCGTAGTTATTATCAAACTTTTTTAACATAAAATTCATAAAATAATAGTTTCAGTTTTGTAGTATCATTATTTACTGCTGTCTGTGCTCCAGGGTGCTTTCAAGGTCAAAGCGTTGAGTTATTTTCGATTAAAATAAGACTAAAGAGAATATAATAGAAAACAATATTTTTTAATAGCAAGCATAAGCCAATAACTAGATTTTGGCGTGGCAGGCTACATTGACGTCCACCAATCCAGCCGCTCGCAAAGTTTAGGATCTTCTTCAGGATCAGAGCTTTCGGTGTGGTCTCTCATGGTGGTAGTAATCTGCTTTACCAGAACTAAAATAAGAGAGGTGTCAATGGATTAGAATACTAGCTTTGCCAGTGAGTCCAACGCAATCAAGTTTATGTCTGCCACACCACATACCACCTGTATGCTAAATGCATCCTTATGTTAACAAAGGTACTAGACGGTATATTTTAAAACAATCAACTTCTGCTTTTGCATGCAATGAAAATAAAACGACACAGTCCAATTTCTGAGTAAGTTTAGTTCAAACCAGTTCAGTTACAATAACCTCAACTTTTACTACAAACATGACAATTTGCGCATGCGAACATATTTGCATTGTTAGAGTTATATTTCGCCACCTATACGACAAAGAATACTTGAAAATCTAGACCTAAGCCTCGAACAAGCTGTAGGTCAAGCTAGGGCTATGGAATCGGCACAGATTCAATCAGATTGCTATTCTAATTCATCATTATCAGCAGCTATATCTAAACCGTTGAAATGTGACGTAACAAAGACAACACAAAAATTAAAAGAATGCTATTACTGTGGTAATCCTCTCCATCCAAGACGCTTGTGTCCAGCAGCAAATGTTACTTGTCACAAGTGTGGTAAGCAAGGACATTTTGCTAAAGTCTGTAAAAGTACTTCAGCAGCTGTTACAGATGAACAGACTTCTTGTACAATATTAGCTGCTACAAGTTTACAAAAATGTTCCATAAATATATTAGTTAACAATACACCACTAAAAGCGTTAATCGACACTGGAAGTACTGTTAGTTTTATTAATGAAAATATCGTTCGCCAAATTAATATATCAACTAAGCCCTGGAAACAGAATGTTTTTATGGCGACGACATCATTAAAATCTGAAATAAAATCTGCATGTTTAGTCACTCTTCAAATAAATGATCAGATATTTTACAATATGTTTCTAAGAGTCGTAGATAATCTATGCATGGATGTTATATTAGGTCAAGATATTTTAAAACTTTACAGCTCTCTAGAAATAAAATTTGACGGGTCTAAGCCTCCTTTAAGATTATGCGCCCTGAAGGAGGTAGCTATAGAACCAGTAGATTTATTCCCTCATTTATCTAATGAAATTAAGCCAATAGCTATTAAATCTAGAAAATTCTCATCAGAAGACGCAGACTTTATAAAATCGGAAGTAAGTAAGTTGTTATTGGATGGGATCATCGAAGAGAGTACTTCACCGTGGCGTGCTCAGGTACTTGTGACATCAGGGTCTCATCATAAAAAACGTATGTGTATAGACTACTCGCAGACTATCAACAGGTACACGTATCTAGATGCATACCCTTTACCAAACATTGAAACAATTGTATCTAAAGTATCTCAACATAATGTCTTTTCTAAAATAGATTTAAAGTCAGCTTATCATCAAATACCCATTATAAATAAAAATAAGCCCTTGACAGCTTTCGAAGCATGTGGAAATTTATACCAGTTCCGCAGAATTCCTTTTGGAGTCACGAATGGCGTATCTTGTTTTCAAAGAGCGCTCGATAATATAATTCGAAAATCAAAACTTGAAGGTGTCTATCCATATTTAGACGACATAACAATATGCGGGACCGATCAAAATGATCACGATGATAAATTGCAAAAATTTATGAAAGTTGCTCAAGATTACAACTTAACTATCAACAAAGATAAGAGCGAATATTCTTTAAAAGAAATTAATATACTGGGCTATAATATATGTAACGGAATTGTTAAACCAGATCCAGACCGTTTACAGCCACTGTTAAATATGCCAATTCCTGAGGATTCGTCATCTCTGAAACGCGCCATCGGTTTGTTCTCTCATTATTCCAAATGGATTCCAAATTTTTCAAAAAAATTACATCCACTTGTACAAATAGAAAAGTTTCCAATGAATACGTTACAAAGAACTGCATTTGAGGAACTAAAAGATATCATATCACGGTCCTCATTAGCCGCTATTGATCCTAAAGAACCATTTACTGTAGAAACTGATGCATCTGAATTCTCTATTGCAGCTTCTCTTACACAGAATGGTAGGCCAATCGCTTTCTTCTCTCGTTCTCTGAATCATTGTGAAAAGAAATATCCAGCAATAGAAAAAGAAGCCTATGCCATCATTGAAAGTCTTAAAAAATGGAGACATTATTTACTAGGCAGGCAATTTTATCTTATAACTGATCAAAAATCAGTAGCCTTTATGTTAAAAGGTCATGCGAGTAAAATTAAGAACGAAAAAATTCAAAGATGGCGATTAGAACTATCCAATTATAATTTTGATATAAAATACAGACCTGGAAGAGAAAATATTGTAGCCGACACATTGTCACGCCAAATATGTGCTTCTGTAACAATTAATAATCTGAAAGAGCTTCATCAATCTCTCTGCCATCCAGGAGTGACGCGCTTGTATCATTGGATAAAGCACAAAAATCTACCTTTTTCTCTTGATGAGATAAAGAAAGTTGTCACATCTTGTCCAGTGTGTGCAGAAATAAAACCAAAATTTTGCAAATACAAAGGGACGCTTATTAAGGCGACATCGCCCTTTGAAAGATTAGCTTTAGATTTTAAAGGTCCCCTTCCTTCTTCAACTAATAACAAATATATTCTGACGATAATTGATGAATATTCAAGGTTCCCATTTGCATACGCATGCCCAGACACTTCCTCAGCTACAGTCATTCGCTGTCTCACTGATTTATTTTCAATCTTCGGTATGCCTGCATATGTGCATACGGATCAAGGTACGGCGTTTATGTCAACAGAAATAAGGGATTTCTTGACAAATAAAGGTATTGCCGCCAGTCGCTCAACGCCCTATAATCCAAGAGGGAATGGACAGGTTGAACGCCTCAATGCCACACTATGGCAAACTGTTCGGCTTGCTTTGAAAACAAAGGACCTACCTATATCAATGTGGGAAACAGTACTGACACAAGCATTACATAGCATCAGATCGCTATTATGCACGGCAACGAATGAAACGCCACATGAACGTATGTTCTCTCATCCAAGAAGATCATCTTGGGGCCAATCCATGCCAACATGGTTAGAGTCAGGCAAAAAAGTCTTTTATAAAAAACAGTCAACGACATCAAAATAAATGTAGTAAGAATACTGGCCACTTATTTAGAATAAATGTATTAGAAAATAATGTCTGTCATCATACGTATTTTATAGTAGTATCTAAATACATGTAACTAATATTTTTAAAGATGAATAAAGCCTAATACTTTCACGGGCAGTATTTCAATCTCCTACAATTTATTCATCTTTAAAGGAAGCAGCAAAAAAAAAATCTATAAAATATGTATCGATATCTCAAGCCCGATAGATTCGAAGCCGATCCGTCTTCAGAGACAAATGCTTCGTCTAAGTGGATACATTGGAGAAAAATGTTCGAAAATTTTTTAGAAGAATCCAAAGTATCAACCGAAGAACAAATGTCAGATGCAGTAAAACTAAAATTGTTAGTTAACAATATATCATCAAACGTCTACAATTATATCTCATCCTGTACTACATTCGATTCTGCTATTGCTTTGTTAGAAAATATTTACGTAAAACCCAAAAATATAATTTTTGCTCGCCATAAACTCAATACACGTATCCAACAGAAGGGAGAATCCATAGATCAGTATGTACAAGCACTACAGTTACTAGCTAAGGATTGTGATTTCAAAGCTGTGTCCGCTATACAGAATGAAAATGACTCAATCAGAGAGGCATTTATTTCAGGACTTATTTCGCCACCTATACGACAAAGAATACTTGAAAATCTAGACCTAAGCCTCGAACAAGCTGTAGGTCAAGCTAGGGCTATGGAATCGGCACAGATTCAATCAGATTGCTATTCTAATTCATCATTATCAGCAGCTATATCTAAACCGTTGAAATGTGACGTAACAAAGACAACACAAAAATTAAAAGAATGCTATTACTGTGGTAATCCTCTCCATCCAAGACGCTTGTGTCCAGCAGCAAATGTTACTTGTCACAAGTGTGGTAAGCAAGGACATTTTGCTAAAGTCTGTAAAAGTACTTCAGCAGCTGTTACAGATGAACAGACTTCTTGTACAATATTAGCTGCTACAAGTTTACAAAAATGTTCCATAAATATATTAGTTAACAATACACCACTAAAAGCGTTAATCGACACTGGAAGTACTGTTAGTTTTATTAATGAAAATATCGTTCGCCAAATTAATATATCAACTAAGCCCTGGAAACAGAATGTTTTTATGGCGACGACATCATTAAAATCTGAAATAAAATCTGCATGTTTAGTCACTCTTCAAATAAATGATCAGATATTTTACAATATGTTTCTAAGAGTCGTAGATAATCTATGCATGGATGTTATATTAGGTCAAGATATTTTAAAACTTTACAGCTCTCTAGAAATAAAATTTGACGGGTCTAAGCCTCCTTTAAGATTATGCGCCCTGAAGGAGGTAGCTATAGAACCAGTAGATTTATTCCCTCATTTATCTAATGAAATTAAGCCAATAGCTATTAAATCTAGAAAATTCTCATCAGAAGACGCAGACTTTATAAAATCGGAAGTAAGTAAGTTGTTATTGGATGGGATCATCGAAGAGAGTACTTCACCGTGGCGTGCTCAGGTACTTGTGACATCAGGGTCTCATCATAAAAAACGTATGTGTATAGACTACTCGCAGACTATCAACAGGTACACGTATCTAGATGCATACCCTTTACCAAACATTGAAACAATTGTATCTAAAGTATCTCAACATAATGTCTTTTCTAAAATAGATTTAAAGTCAGCTTATCATCAAATACCCATTATAAATAAAAATAAGCCCTTGACAGCTTTCGAAGCATGTGGAAATTTATACCAGTTCCGCAGAATTCCTTTTGGAGTCACGAATGGCGTATCTTGTTTTCAAAGAGCGCTCGATAATATAATTCGAAAATCAAAACTTGAAGGTGTCTATCCATATTTAGACGACATAACAATATGCGGGACCGATCAAAATGATCACGATGATAAATTGCAAAAATTTATGAAAGTTGCTCAAGATTACAACTTAACTATCAACAAAGATAAGAGCGAATATTCTTTAAAAGAAATTAATATACTGGGCTATAATATATGTAACGGAATTGTTAAACCAGATCCAGACCGTTTACAGCCACTGTTAAATATGCCAATTCCTGAGGATTCGTCATCTCTGAAACGCGCCATCGGTTTGTTCTCTCATTATTCCAAATGGATTCCAAATTTTTCAAAAAAATTACATCCACTTGTACAAATAGAAAAGTTTCCAATGAATACGTTACAAAGAACTGCATTTGAGGAACTAAAAGATATCATATCACGGTCCTCATTAGCCGCTATTGATCCTAAAGAACCATTTACTGTAGAAACTGATGCATCTGAATTCTCTATTGCAGCTTCTCTTACACAGAATGGTAGGCCAATCGCTTTCTTCTCTCGTTCTCTGAATCATTGTGAAAAGAAATATCCAGCAATAGAAAAAGAAGCCTATGCCATCATTGAAAGTCTTAAAAAATGGAGACATTATTTACTAGGCAGGCAATTTTATCTTATAACTGATCAAAAATCAGTAGCCTTTATGTTAAAAGGTCATGCGAGTAAAATTAAGAACGAAAAAATTCAAAGATGGCGATTAGAACTATCCAATTATAATTTTGATATAAAATACAGACCTGGAAGAGAAAATATTGTAGCCGACACATTGTCACGCCAAATATGTGCTTCTGTAACAATTAATAATCTGAAAGAGCTTCATCAATCTCTCTGCCATCCAGGAGTGACGCGCTTGTATCATTGGATAAAGCACAAAAATCTACCTTTTTCTCTTGATGAGATAAAGAAAGTTGTCACATCTTGTCCAGTGTGTGCAGAAATAAAACCAAAATTTTGCAAATACAAAGGGACGCTTATTAAGGCGACATCGCCCTTTGAAAGATTAGCTTTAGATTTTAAAGGTCCCCTTCCTTCTTCAACTAATAACAAATATATTCTGACGATAATTGATGAATATTCAAGGTTCCCATTTGCATACGCATGCCCAGACACTTCCTCAGCTACAGTCATTCGCTGTCTCACTGATTTATTTTCAATCTTCGGTATGCCTGCATATGTGCATACGGATCAAGGTACGGCGTTTATGTCAACAGAAATAAGGGATTTCTTGACAAATAAAGGTATTGCCGCCAGTCGCTCAACGCCCTATAATCCAAGAGGGAATGGACAGGTTGAACGCCTCAATGCCACACTATGGCAAACTGTTCGGCTTGCTTTGAAAACAAAGGACCTACCTATATCAATGTGGGAAACAGTACTGACACAAGCATTACATAGCATCAGATCGCTATTATGCACGGCAACGAATGAAACGCCACATGAACGTATGTTCTCTCATCCAAGAAGATCATCTTGGGGCCAATCCATGCCAACATGGTTAGAGTCAGGCAAAAAAGTCTTTTATAAAAAACAGTCAACGACATCAAAATACGATCCCTGTCTAGAAGAGGTAGAGATAGTAGAGCCCAATCAGGAATATAGCTTTATTCGGTTTAGAAACGGATGTGAACAAACAGTGTCAAACCGACATCTGGCGCCTCGAGGTGAAACAGAAAGCTCTGAAGAGGATTCAGACACGTACTATACAGACACGGGGTCTACTTCACCTTCATCTGAAGAAACAGAGCCAACTACTGGAATAGACTTAGCACCTCGGAGGTCAGGTCGTAATAGAAGTCGGCCACAGTACTTAAAGGACTATGTTTCTTAAAGGAGGGAAGAATGTAGTAAGAATACTGGCCACTTATTTAGAATAAATGTATTAGAAAATAATGTCTGTCATCATACGTATTTTATAGTAGTATCTAAATACATGTAACTAATATTTTTAAAGATGAATAAAGCCTAATACTTTCACGGGCAGTATTTCAATCTCCTACAAGGTGACGCTTAGATTAGGCGGAAGTAATAAATTTCCACCTAATTTGTATCATTGATGATATTCATTCTAATTTTCTTTTAATAGGTAAAAGGCAAGCCTCTTACTAAAGATGAAACAAAGTTTTTGTTGGAATTAATTAAAAATTGTAAAATTATCACCACAAAAACTACCAACGCCACTAACAATAAATTAAAAAATGAGGAGTGGAATAAAACTTGAATCAATATCAATGTTTATTTAATTACCTTCTTTTATTTTACCTTTCCAATATTTATCTATGTAAAAGTTGTAGACCATAAGTTGGCATAGGACATAGGGTACTTTTTATCCCAGTATTGAGTTCCCATGGGATAGCATTTGACTACCATGAGGGCAGAGCCACGGGCAAAAGCTGACTAGCCTTTAACTGACTAGTAGTAGTATAATTTTATTAAGTTAAAAAATAAAATAAAACTTTGGGTTTATTCCAATAATTTATTGCATTTTGTACTGTGAATCTGAATATTTTATAACAAAAAACTGTGTCTAAGTGCTAAATTTGAAAATATAAAATTAGCATACGAGAATTTAAAACTAAGAAATAAAGAGCTAGAATAAAAATAATTGAGTATTAATAAACTATTTCATTTTAATTACACATAATATATAAATATTATATCAGGTTATTAAATCAAATCAAAATATTTAATTCAGCATAAAAATTGTTACAAACTGAATGTCATGAGTCTACGACCAGTTCAGAAAGAAGAAACCTCTGACCTGAGAAGAACTGGCGAAAGAAACTCAGCGGGACTATTTTTTTTTCTCTTTTTCAAATTAAATTGCGAATTAACAATAATTCTATATGTTGAAATAGCCTGACTGCGATCACATCTTCAAAAAAATCATTAATCGAATAATAATAGTACACAAACATTTCTTCACAATTTTTTTTTAATTTCGCTGCTGATATATCCCGCACTATTCTACCTGCTGTTGATGTAGAGACACCAACAAAGTCAGCTACAGATATTAGCATAGTTCCTAATGCATAAAACCTTAATGATAGCAATAGCTGATGTAATGGTGAAACACCGTAATTCCTGAAACAAATTGGGTAGTAAATAAACATTGATGCCAAAGATAACTAAAATATCCACGTGATATTAGAAAGCAGATAGCATACCTTGAAGAGGTTACACGGATAAACGGCATCAACTGCGTCAATAGAGAATTCACTGCCACTTTACATAATCTAAATCTAAAGGTAAATTCGGCATCATCAAGGCTCTGCATGTAGTTCACCCTTCTGAGTTGCCGCGAACGAGCGCGTGGTGTTTCTTCAGCGTCACTATCGCATCCCAGTCGGATAACTGAGCAAGAACCTCCAAATCACTGTCGTCACTATCGCTTGAAAATACCGAATATGCCATTACTTTAAAAATTATTTTGCGTAATCCACGAAAACTAATATTCAATCCCCAAACTTCCTTGGATTGCAACCTGTGATTGTTTTCACCAATCGAACTAAACGTCAAAATGGACAGATAGGTTATTGATATGCACAAACTGTCATTTTCGAAAAGAGGTCAATCCGTAATCTACCATACGCCCTCCCAAAGATAGATTGATGCAAAAGATAGTAAACTCGACCCGAGGATTGATTATTAACATGCTTCAACTCAAAGATGGATCGAAAAGGCGATCTTGGACAGCTAAAATTGGATTAGGATTGATTATTAATTTCGGCCGTTAATGTACATTATCCACCGTTACGAGTAGGTACTGATTTGTTAATATCGGTTCACATTTGAAGTTCCTATAACATATAAATTATTAAGGGCATGTTGAAAATCGGTCCACATAAATAATTTATTATACATGCTTAAGCAAACACCTTTTTCTCCTAAACAATTTTCTATTTATTTTATTATTGGCTAAGTAGCTACTGTTATCAATAAAAGAAATGGAAAAGGATTTTTATATAAATAAGTTAAATTTTATTTATATATGTTTTCCTCAATTGTTAATTAATAATTAGGGGTGAATTTTGACTTCTAGGCGACCACTACTAATTTTCAATTGCCGAAAAACCTACGTCTATAGTGAGTACCTTTTTCTTGAAAACACAATAATGGAGCAGATTAATAACTTAAAATAAATAAATCTACTCAAGTCTTCAATAAATTCTATTTCGTGAGAAACTTCGAAAAGGTAGCAAGAACATACAAAGTAACCTTAAATGCAAAAATCTTTTAAAGTAGAATACTTAAACTATCGTTTATAGCGGAAAATTCTATTTAAGTTTTGGTGCAAATCTATACAAAATAATTAAATGTATTTTCTAAATTGAAATATTCATCAGTTCTGGAGGGCCAACTTTTTAGCTGCTGACTTTATTTACGACATGTACACCACGACAAGGAGAATGGATCACGTAACTATACACATGTACATTAACTACATCTCTCTCACATTTGAAAGATATAATTCCCACAATTTAGTATTCCATAGCCTTTGAAGCCTCTAGACAATACTGTAGTCAATTACGAAACACAATGTATCAACGATGATTACAGTTATACGAATGTTCAATAAATAAATTTAAATATATCGTAATTTTAAACAAACTAGAAATAAATAGTATTTTTTAATTTTGATTTATTTTTTTAATTTAAAATAAAATATTGTTTGTGGCACATAGACGCAACTGCAACAGTGTTAAGCAACAAGTAACAACGTTCACGTTTGCAAAACCAAGTGAAAGACGGTAGAAGGAAATAATTAATAATATTTACAGTATTAACACTTATTGAACACATCACACGGAACCCATTTTTCACATGACATCAGCATTACTCAAAGTTTTCGTAGTCATGTCACAAGCGTCTAAATGAATCCAAATTACATAGTAAAATTTTATTTACTCATCTAGCCGTATTCATACTCGCATTTCCGCAATATTAAAGTCAATAAAAACTTTGCAAACTATTTTCCATGTTTCGTACTAACATAAGTATTACAATAAAAGCTAATGCACAAACTACAGAAAATTTTGTAAGTAAAGAAGAAAAATGGAGCTATTTAAATATTACTACTACTTATTACATTATATGTTACACAGTTAAGTATCTAATAAGTTACAGTACTTTATACAAAAGAATTTTCCTATTCTATTTATATTCTTGTGGCATCCTGTTGAGTAAAACTTTCACAATAGGAAACAGGAAATGGCCATAAAACCGCGTAAAACGAAACTGCTATAAAAGTCTCTCATCCTTCTTGAGAATTAATAACGACAACATTTTTAGAAGACTTTTGTACTCAACCTACGGTATTTTACAAGAATTTACACAATATAGGCCATTAGTCGCAGCTTATTTGTATACCCTAAAGAAATAAATAAGATATGTTGTTTAATTTTAATTAAAAAGCTATAAATATAATAGCAAAAATTTGTTATAGACCTAGTTATAGATTCTCTAAACGTTTTTAAAATGATTTTTGTCTTTTTTCGAATCACATAAAATTTTATTATTCCAATTTATAGGAAAACGAAGTTATCTTGTATAAAGCACCACATTTCGAAGCTTAATATTAATTAAATTCTTTAAGACAGACTTTTATTCAATCTTCAATTATTATTAGAAAGCTTCCCCCCGGCAGACAATTAGAACACGACGTTTAATCTTTCTTGCGGTGACGGGTAAACGCAAATTAGAAATTAAAGCCCTAATCAGGCTATTGAAAATCTACAGACAATTTTGTAACAACAGAGTATTCTAAATTTCACAATCGTACGAACAGGATATGTCTACGCTGATATATTTAATTTTAAATTATTGTATTTAAAACTTGGTTGATCAATGCAAAAGCATTGGCATCAAAACTTCCTGCACCTACTATAACTTCTCCAGTTCAATAACATGACCTGTCAATTACATATGTTCAAAAGAGTTGAACTGATCATAAAAGGCTGACTATAGGAATTTCGCAATTATCAAACTTCAGGCAGCTAGAGCTACCACTGAATTGATTTACCTGCTCTGTGAGAGCTACCAAAATAAACTATCGCTCTGATTCTAAGCTAAATATTGTTTAAAGTAATTTATCATATATGGATATAATATATTTGGGACGTGAAGCATATTTAAAAAAATAAATACGACTGTGACAATGTATGAGCATTTTCTTCACACAAAAGCCGTTTTATTTTTAAAGTAATTGTGAATATAATTTTTGTGATATTTTTTAATTTGTTAAAATATATTATGCTTAATCGCTCACCTGAATTATACAAAGTAATGAAAATAATACTTATAATTTATTAAATAAGTATAACTAGGGAGAGTGTAACTCGTAGTCTGTTTTATGCTTATACTGCTTGCAGCCTTGTTTATTTTCAGAGTGCTTCTATGCAATTTCAGACGAAAAAAAACTAATATATGAGATAGAAATCGAATTCATCGATTGTAAATTTGATTTGTTTTTACAGATAGAATATTCCACTAACAGTTTCCGTTTATAAATACTCAAAAATTATTGAAATAAAATATTTTTACAATAGATAACATTCTTGTGAAAAAATCTATTTTATTTCTAACGAAATAAAAATCACTAAAAGGTCGTAAAGCGATGTTGAAGGTAATATTTTGAGCCAAAAACAAGCGTGAAAATTACATAGTGAATCGTACCTCGCTTTAATAATAACCAGTGATTCCCTTGTGACCAGCCAGTTTATTAAAGCGGAAAGGTTGTATTAGCGAGGCATCGCTGATCTTTGGGCATCACTGAACACAGCTACGATTTAGCTACTGTACAGGCACGTCATAAATAAAAACGTCTGCATCGCATCTTCCTGTGATAAATTACTTCTCAAACTTTACTGAAATACAAGCTTTTTATACGGCTTTCATAAATGCGGGAATTGCTAATGAGAAAAAGTTTATATACATTTAATGTTGAAAAGAAAAATATAAAACTTCTTTATAAGCTCTTCAAAATGCTTAAATCTAGGTAAAGTTTTCATTCAATGTAATGCTTAATGGTTCGCTTAGATATGGTGATTCCAATTATACAATGAAGATCAAAGTGTGATATTTATGCTATAATATAATAAATAAATTATAATATTAAGGATTACAATATGTATCAATTAAATAGATGCTCGCTTCTTTTAAGTCAGATCTGCAGTTTCAGAGATTACCCCCTATATACATATTTCCTAACTACCAGAACAATACTTATTTATAATATATGTAAATATTACCACCTATTTTCGAAATATGCAGATTATTAAAACTTTTTTTCCAAATATTATATTTCTTTAATACCTATCGAGTACTGTGGATAAAAAGCATTTGTTTACCATTGATACAATTAAGTTACCTGTTTATAATTATAAGTCACATACCAAATATAACGTAGGTAGCTATTACTTTGACCAATGAGTCGTATAATGAAATGATTTGTTGTCAGCTGTCTCTTTTGGTCTCGACATCGTGAATTGAATAGGATACCAGAGCAATTTAGTTTATCCGTTATTTTTCGTATTCTCTCATTGATTACACGTCAGAATTATTCTATAAATCGACAAAAATAAATGTTTTGATCTTATAAAAGTTATTAGTTTCACTAATTGAGTCTTTCAACTATATTTTCGGTTCAGTATAATAAAAAAAATGAATAATCGGAATAAAAATATCCTGTAATTTTATATAGATACATTTTTACACAATATTTAATTAATAATGGTAACTTTAGCCGACTGAAGGCTAGCTAAATCTTAAATGAGTAATATTTTTTTTAATTTGATGGAAGGATAATTACGAGATTATAGTCTCTAAAATATTAAATATTATATTTAGCAATAATAAGATAATTCTTCACCAACGTAGTACCTACACACAAAGTTGCTGCTTAATTTGAGAGTCTAAAACGTCCATAAATAACTAAAATTATTAAAAACTTTTCAAATTAAAAAAAACTATCCGTTTAACTAACTAACTAGGCTAAAGTAAATAACACTTGTTTTGTAAAAGAAACACTGTCAGTATTTTATTTGTATGTATATAATATGTTTTCAGACTTTTTGTGACGTCTCACTGCTGGGCACAGTCCTCCCTTTGATAACAGGGTAAATTATAGTCTACCACGCTGGATAAGTACGGATTGGCGGACTATACCTGATTATTTTGTTGATTTTTTTTAGGTTTGCTCAGAACTGGAGGTTTCTTCGTGACGTTTTCCTTCACCGTAAGGCAATCATGTTGTAAATAATTCGCACATGAATAACAGGGGTGTGAGAATATCAGAGGTGTGAGACCAGAATTTGTACCCGCTTCACTCGGTATCTATAAGCAAGCGCGAGACCACTGGCTGCCATTGCTGCATTGGATTTAGGAAGTATTAAAAAAACTATTAGAAAACCTAAAATAGTTTATCTGAAAATAAAGTAATACCTTTAATGTCAGATAAACTATTTTAGGTTTAATTCACTTTACAATTGCCAAGTTTACTTTTAAATATAAATATTACAAAGTAAGCTACGAGGCTTTTGTATTGGATATCAGATAGTTTATATATAAATATTATGTAAAAATTATTAACTCAATGGAGTACACAAATTTGTGCTCATCACACAAATTAATGTAAAGCATCACACAAATAACAGCAGGATACTACAAAGTAAGCCAAACGTGTTAGCAAAAAGTTTATAATATTTAAGACTCGAGACTCAAAAACAACTCCCTCTTACCTCATATCTTATACTGGGTTATACCTTATATGGAGGAGTTATCAAAATAACCAAACGCTTCATATACATTCATTCTTCACATAATTTGTGACTAACAACACTACTACTACTAACAACCTAGGTGTGCCTAAATACTTATGGTTATGTATACAAACGTTATGTCAACGAGGCTGTGATCTAACGAATTTACTCTGGTTTACTTCAAATATATCAAATACCCAATAAGAGCAAGTTAAATTAGGTATATAGTCGCGAAACCCAATAACACTTAGAAGCTGAAACTTATTAGTATACTATGAATAGACTTACGGCTTGCCACAGCTTTGTTGCACATGCGATTTACATGATTAGTGGCCGTACGGAAATTGCACATTATGCAAAATCGAGCCAATGCAGTCCAAATCAGAAGGAATAAATTAAACACAACATGTTCAGTGTACATAATATCTTAAGCATATAATATTGTGTAGATATTATTGAAAGTCTGAATGACCTACTGGAAGGGTAAAAGAGATATGCTTAGTGCTTGTTCTTTTTTTTGTTGGAACATTATTACAACAGTGTCATCTAGTTCCTTGTTAAGCTACTAGGCTTCTGTTATGGATACTAGATAGTTGATATATTATACATATGTAAATTTTAAATACATATATATTAAAATTATAAATATAAACACCCATGACTGGAGTACAAACATTCGTGCTCAACAAATGCCCAGCGGGACACAAACCCGCGACCGCTAACGCAGAAAGTAGGTTCACTACAAACTGAGCCAACCCTGTCGTCAACATTTTTTTACTCATTCATTAATTATTATTATGTTTGTAACAATGGCATTAACTTTAATAATTTTTATAGCAAATATTAATACTCAAATACATTCTAAATAACTTATGATTAAAGTCTATAGAGTAAAGTTAGCCAAACTTAATATGAGACAGATTTCTAAATTGAGATAGTGAGTTATTTTAAAATTCGTTCAATCTATTGGGAGTGCAAATAGTCTCGGTTGGTCGCTCTTCTCTTCGGGAATGTTCAGCCTTTTATAGAAACTCTGTCTAACTCGATAACGTTTGGTTTGTCTAAATACGAGACACCAAGTGACCAAAGCTATTACATTTTTTGTTTTCTTTTAATTGCTGTGATTAAATTTCACAAGGAATTAGCAATTATAATTATTACAAACAAATATGTTGAAAGGGATTTATATAACATAGTTATTAATCATAAATATTTGATTTATTGGTTTAAAGAAAAAATTGTCAATTATTACGAATTCCAAGATTGAGCTTATAATTTCATGTCTATGTAGGAACCTATCTTATTTGAAATTTCTCAAATTATTATTTTTATTCTTTGTACTATTTCTCAATTTAATCATTTTTTATTAAGAAGGAATGTGCCTCATAATGTCTTCTATTTTTAAAACAGTGTTATATAATGTTTAAGCTGTATTATCATGCTAAAACATTGGCTTTATAAAAATGCGATAGGTCGTCAGCACTCATAAATATTGCGTGTAATGTTATAGGCCATAACAGTTAGGAACACCTGTTCAAAATCCCTGGAAAAATTTTAACAAAATGCTATACAGTTTGCGATTATATGTCGAGGTCGTCCCTTTACTGCCCGCGATATATATGTATATAGGATTTGATAAACGACATAATGTATTTCATTTCTGACCCTTTTATATTATTGCAATAAGTTGTGGTTTAGAGAAATCACTGTAATTGGGATTAAATTGATCCTTATAAATATTCTTAGAAAACATTATCCAAACTAGTCTTTTTAAACATTATAATAAGGAAACGTTTCGATAATCGATAATCGTTGAAACTCAGTTTAAAAAATATAGACCTCTAATATATTATACATTTTAGCTAATAAACCTAGTTGTTTTTATATTTTGTAAAGCATTTTTGACTTTCTTAATTCTTTAATCTAAAATTATTTTTAATCTAAAAATATATGTTCTAAAAAAGGATCTGAAAAGCGAGTGTGTATTTTATTGCTAGATTTATTTATGTGATTGTGAATTGAACTCCAAACCCACAAAGATGTCATCATAGAACGCTAACCAAAAACAAGCAACATGAATACGAAAATGAACCATAACTTTGAACCTTAAAAGTTGTTATAGACTAATAGGATAAATAGTCAAACTTGGCTACTAAAAAGCTACCTACCCTGCAAAAGGATGACTAATTGCAGAGGATGGCGACGAATAGTGAATCAACTATTTACCTCTACATTGTTAAGAAAATAAATAATTGTGACTAGGTATTATTGTAGGTTTTTTACTTGATCTGAGTTCTTGGTATTTAAAAAATCATTGTTGAGTTTCTCATCGACTCTTCTCAGCAAAACTGGTGATAGCTGTTTCAAGTACTGACTATTCTGACGATCTTTAAATGAGTATACTGACGATTCAAAAGTGATTATAATAAGTTAGAATTAACACTGATAAAGTGACCTACTTCATTTCATTTCGTTTTATTTCATTTCATTCCTAACACTGGCTATTCCATATAGAGCCTAGAATAAAAAATGTCGCATAAGCTGAATTAGATCTTTGGCGGTTCGGCATTGGACTGATTGGCCAAGTTAGTTGTGCATAAAATATAAGTTGATCAAGTGGTTAATGAAGTATTAAAATCCATTTTTCTATACAAGAGACGCTGATATTGTTTAACTGATTAGAGGGAAATCCAAAATGAAAAAAATATTTATTGCTCTATAAGATGCTAATTCACCGCGTTTATAGTTACTTGTAATTCCTTTTTATCTGTGCTTTTTATCCTCTACAAGACATAAAATCTTATTATGGTCTATAGTCCGCTTTACTTATTTCCTCATGGAACTATCTCTCTATAATCTGTATTCTGTGCTTATGGATTTTAAGGAGTACTATCTTATATGGATGCAAAGTTGAAACAGTGTCCACCTGTAAGCGGTAAATTTATTTCATTTTAACCCACCAGAATAGCGCTAATGTAGCAAAAGGGTATGATAAGTATTCACTTACACATTAAGTGAGTGAAGTGTTGTTAACACACTTGCTACCGTTGCTCCACAACAAATAACATTTTAAAATTCACCCTGATGCTTATGTGGTTTCACCCTAATTTAACGCTTTTCAACGGACAATTGTCATACAGAGAGATAGTCCTCCTTACCTCTACGTCCATAGTGGATTTATAAAATACATTGACTTATTTATGGTAAAACTAAAATGTAAACACTGATTAATTATTTTGTGATTGACATTTGACATATAGGCAGCAGTCAAATATCAAAATACCATAATATTATACACAAATGAACTTTTTTATTTTTTGTAATTAATACTGTAAATAAATGCACGATATCGTAGTTTATTAGATTATAATTTATATTATATTATGTGGAATGAATTGCAGTCTTCGCCCTCTTTTTATATACATTATGTAAAGCAAAGAAAACATCATGTTCTTATAACTGACTATGTTAGAATATGGGAAGTGTATCTTTCTGAGGAAGAACTCCTTAAATGTCTCAAGGTAAGTTCTATTATTATTTTCAATTAAGTGGACTAAATAATGTGTGTCTGGTTTTAAATGTCTTGTTTGCTTTTTAAAATCTCTATATTATTTTAATTTACAGGAAAGTAACATTAGCTTAGAAATGGGCAAGCAAGAACTTATTCAAAAGGGTATTGAATTGCTAATGCATCCACAAGATCTGAAAAAGATCAATATTTCACATGATGGAACAAATCTAGTTGTAGCTATTACAATGTTTTATGGATTTCCTTTTAAACTCAAACTACATCTTAAAGAAGGGTCTAGAGAATTGGTAAGTAGTATTTTTTTTGCCCCATTAATTTTATTTAAATATACTTTGAACTTCTTTAACACAGAAGCTTATCAATGTGATTTTTTTTTCATACAAAAATTCCTTTTATCTTAGTAAATCAAAAAATCTCAATGAATTTTTATTTTGTTTTCAAAAGTTATGCTAGGATGCCTATTAGAGCTAGGATTAGCGATTATGGCCCATGGCAATAATAACACCTACACTACAGTAAAGTACACATGACAGGACATGTCCTGCTACCTATATAAAAATCTCCTTATATTAAATATTATATTTTTGCCTTAGAACATTCAGTTTAACAATTTGTATAAACTAATTCATTTATCCAAAGTACATATATTAATTTCAGTTCTTTCATGAAGTCATGCAACCAATACTGAGAACTATACATGATTTGAAATCAAGTGAAAATGAATTACGTACATTATTGAAGAAAAAAGATGTGGAAATTGAAGAATATAAATCTCAGGGTGGAAGAATCAGATACAGTGAGTATAGATTATACACTCTTCTATATTTACTTGTACTTAACTCTTCTTATATGACATTTAATAAAACCCCTCGTACTGAGGGAGTCCCGTGCCCAGCAGTGGGACGTTAAAAAAGGCTGATGATGATGATGAATGTAAAAATGATGATTCAGAAGGGCTTGTAAAAGTCTATTTGCATAAAGAATATTTTGATTTGATTATCTAATTTCATTTATTCAAACTTTTACTTTGTGATTTTTAGCTGCATTGCCTCGATATAATGATGAAGAACATATGAAAAAACATTCTGCATACAATAAACATTTTGGAGAACAAAAAATATCAAACAATCTTCTTCAAAGAGTTGTAGCTGTATCTAAAGAAAATGATATTATGTAAGTTGTGTTTAGTTTGATTTTACTAAAGCTTTAGATACTTTATTTGTTATGATAATAATTAGTCTTTCTCAGTTCTACTAGCCTGCTTTCTTTATGTATTTGAACTGATTTGATTTAATTTTTTGTTATAATTTTAACCATGAAGATAAGTTACAACCATATACTAAATAAAGAAAATTTTTCCTTAATTATCTTATTCTGTAAGGACTATTAAGAAGGCTTAATAGTATAACATCTTTTTTGACACACAATGCTAGTGTAGCCACAATTGTTCATATGTTGTATAACAGTTAAAGTTGCTTTATTAGGCAATGAACATTAGTATATAGTAAATTTTATTTTTCAGGGACAACATAGGTACTAATATACCTATTAAAAGTGAACCAGAGTCACAAGAGGTGATATCAAATGAACCATCTATCAACAGATTAATACAAATAAAGCAAGAGTGTATTAAAAATGAATTGCCAACAATAAAACGAAGAAGACAGTTAAATATTTGATGAAAATTAAAGCCACAATAATTTACTGATGTAGTAGCTTTAAAATGGAAGACTAAACATAATATATTATGGTAGGGCAATCTTTAGTTATCGACACAAATCGACACAATATTGATGACAGGATTGCTATTTTATTTTATATTTTTTCTAGGTTTTGTATGGTTTGTTTCACTATGTCCGTGATGAACTCCTAATAATATGTATGCTATGTTAATGATATATTGATATGAAATGTATTTTATAAATTTAAATTAAATAAAAACACATTGTAATAAAATTTTATTAGTAATAATACATAGATATAATTCAGTTGTGCCTCACAAAATGTTACAATAATGTAATATATTGGAGTCAACAAGTAATCATGAGCAGATGAGATTGTTATATTTGATGGTAACTGAAATACAATATACCTAACCTATTAGACCTATAATAAATCTTGTAAATTGAATTGACTTATTTATTGAAATAATAATATTAATGATCTTTTTAATACATTGTAATGATGAATAAATAATGAACTATTATTATTAGCTATTTTTTTTAATTTTTTGATAACACTTCCCTAATGTACAAAGTAGATTCCTAATAGAGAAATTGAATGTATTTTATGATATTGTAAAAAGTGCATTTTCTAAAAAAATATTATATACTAATGGGGTCATTTTTCCTTACAAATAATTAAAAAAAATAGTTTAATCAGAACATATTCATTTTACTTTTTCAAATATTATATAGGTAATATAAAGCTGAAGTAGTAGTTAATTTACTTCAAATATAATATCTGTTTGAATTACTCCAATTCTATCACATTATATGCAACTTAATCCATACTCTTCTAAGTCAAAAGAAGTTTAAAACTTTATTGAGTAAATTCGTTAAGTGTGCTTTAGTCCATGCACATTATTATATATTTGGTGAGCAATGCATCGTAGGCGTATAGTCAAGCCAAATTTTAAGGCAATATACATATTTTTATGCCGATATATTTATTTTTTAATAAAAACAATCAATTTTTGTTTTATTTCTACCTTAATGGTCGATTTTTAGAAATTATTTGTGATAATACAAAGACAAATATTTGTTTACGTTTAGGAAATTACAATAAGTTACAATTTTAGTTGGAAACAGCTGATTATTATCAGTTTTTTCTGCAATAACGCTATGACAAAGTAGGTTACTTCCTTCTATATTCATTCATCTAGACCTAGTTTATAATGTTATTTTAAAGAAATGCGACAGTGAATACACGCAAAGAGCACACAAGTATATTATGCGTAAAGCGTGCATACAGTCTCTATTTACTGACCAGAATTTCAAAACGTTGCAATATATATTGTGTTTGTTAAACAGTTTTAATAATTAAGAAATATTTGATAATTTAACACCATAGATATGAATAAATTTCAATATTACTATAATGTTTGGAAAAACCCTTTTAAACTTTGCAAACTAATATATGCTTACTTTGCTTTTAAAAAATAAAAGGCGTAACGATTACCATAATGCAGGTTATTTTAATTGAATATTTATTAATTTTCTGTTAAAATCTATAGTTTAATTCTCATTAAAGAAGAGTTTATTAATTTCGAAATTCTGGTCTGAATATAACATCTACAATAATGAAATTATCTACTATATGTTTATATTTTTTCTATAAAATCACGTTTTTTTTTCATAAATGTTACTAGCAAAAGTTTTTACTACAAAATCGAGTTTTAATCAATATCTTGTAACGGTTTCAATCTCGTGGGCCATTTAATTGAGTCTGTATGTATGTTTTACCTGAAATTTCAAGATACAGAGTTTTGTTATGAAAACCTATTCGCACACATCAAATTGTGATTTGTGATGTAGCTTTGCTTTTATTTGTATCGGCTGGCTGGCTTCGAAAACTTCGATAATCTGATAAGTAAATGCAATCAGTTATTTTTTTTTTTAGTCAAGAAAAATTGATATGTAAAACATTTAATAAATAACGGAGTCCTGAAATAACAAAAATAATAAAAAATATAACAAAATTAGGACCTCCGTTTTGAATTCGATAAAAAAATTGATACCTACCTTTTTTAATTTTTTATAGAATTTCTGAGTCAGTAAAGTGAATTCTAATAACAAATCTCTATATCTCTTAATTCTATGGCGCACCAATGATAATTGATTACCTACTTAGATCGGTTGTTCTTTACATAGGTAGAGTTTAAGCTATGCTGTATATTATAAATTATAATACCTACATATAATTTAGGCTAACAACTACATTTTGACACGTCTGTTTCGGATTCAGCTGGTTTTATCACGTTGTCCCTTTCCTTCAATTCAAATGCATCAGCCTGAAAATAAAATTTGTAGAAATTAGGTACACTTCAATAGTATTCGCACATGAAAATATCAGGTGCGAGACCCGTATTTGAACCCGCATCACGACTATTCTGGTCCACCAATGCCTGTGACCGTAAGTGTATATACTTAATATTTTATTTAAAATGTATCTTAGCTATAAAAATACTAAATAAGTACGTTAATGTACGGATATCCCACCAAGTCGGATTTTCGCGGTATCGAATTTCACACCCAAACTGGCACTTGGGATGTCATGTCGCACATTCTCCGGTAACATAATGCCATTGAGAAAGTTCGACCACACATTAAACATCCGTTTTAGGGCCGGAAAATCAAGATGATACGATACCATATGCTTACCTTTGTACTTAATTGATTAAAGGAAATCAAAACATAAGTTACTTCCTTTTTATCCCGAATAACAAATAATTTCTTGGAAGCTAATAAGTTTTTAACAAGAGAAAGGTTAGAAACATACAGTAGTATCCTGTATCAGTAAATGAATAATCTAAGCCACTATAGACATAATTCAATGACTTTCGGATTTCAGAATTAAAATTTGCTTTGCAATATTGGTACATAGATGTTCGTAAAATTTTTTGAATGTTATCCGAACGTTATTAGGTACTTGTAACAATAAGCTAAATAGGTAAAATGATTCATTACCTTTGTCTCTCGATATTCTCTTATTTTTCTGGCTAAAGTCAAAAAGGCTTCCTCAATATTTATGTTGCTTTTACAAGATACCTCGAAAAATGGCATGTCGAAATCGTCAGCAATCTGCAAACCCAAATGGCATTTTTTATTATACTTTGAAATTATACATAAGAAAGTGGTTGTACGCACATTATTTTATTCAGTTCATAATAAACCTGATAATTTAGCAATAAAGAAAAACTGCGTACCTATATTTAAAAAAACAGATTACCTTTTGGCCTCTTTCTTTGGGAACTGCTCGATGGTTTTCGTGTACATCGCACTTATTGCCTACTAACACTTTAATAACATCTGGAGAAGCATACTGAAAAAATACAATAGGTAATAAAATGGAAAAAAAATTAGATATCAGTTCTATGTTTTTTTTTATTCGTATAGTTAATACAGAACAATAAAGGCATAATATTTTAAATTATGGCTTACTTCTTGAATGTTTCTCAACCAATAAGACAAATGGTTGAATGATTCCAAATTAGTAATATCATACATAAGTATTATGCCCATAGCACCCCTATAGTAAGCTGTAGTTAAAGTTCGAAATCGCTCCTGACCCGCTGTATCCCATATTTGAAGTTTAATGGGCACTCCGTCTAAATTTATTATCTTCTGTTTAAAATCTATTCCTGCAAAATTGTTTGAATAAAGGTTAGATATCTATCAAATGGTCAAACAAATAACTATTCCTACGACTGATAAAAGTAACTACATAGTAAGTTTGTAGATTCATAATCTATTAAATTAAAGAATATACGATAGTATATTCCATGTGAATCAATGTTTTATAAGAGTAATACGAGTAGGTATACACTTATAGGTACACATTAAGAATAAAATTCCTCTAAAGGCAAAATTACTACTCGTAGGTCTAGAATACCTATTCGTAACCAATTAAACAAAACTATTAAATTAATATATTTTAATAATAATAATAATAAAGTAATAGTAAATAAAGTAATCTTTTGATTTCAATAACGATTAATTGGTATTCACAACTACTTTTTTATATGTTGCAGTTCGCTGCATTTCGGGATTGACTGAAGGCACAAGCATAACGGTTTGTTCTTTGTTACTGTTTATTTGTACTGTTATATGCCAAGATGAAACATAATAGAATATGACCAAAAAATACCCAGAATAAAAAATAAATAAAACACTTACCTATAGTAGATATGTAAATATCGTAATATCTTTCATCACAATATCTATGCACTATACAAGTTTTTCCCACATTAGAATCACCTAAAACTAATAACTTATACGTAGCAGAAAAATCTAAAGCCATATTTTTTTGTTTACTTTGTTTTCGATACGCGGGTGTTAGCTCAAAACATCGGCCGAACTGTCAAAGTGAGAAAAATCGATGACGACAAAGGCGCATGTGCAGGATCACCCCTGTCTATATACAGAAAGTAATACACGTTATTACCCTCAGAGACCAGAGTTTTCCATGCAACAGCTATACTTAGTGTGCCGATGCAGACAGCGTATCGAGCGGACTCAGATATAACATTTTTGTGCGCCATTCTAATTATAGTAACACTTTAGAAGGTTTCCACTAAGCAACGAAGTGTAACGAAAACATTCGGCAAAGTAATACGGTTTTGTTTAATACCTTTAAACAATATTGGTCTGTTTAAAAATGTATTTCCATTTAAAGAAATGTCTTACTGTCACCCACTTGTCGACTATTCATTTTTATATCGCTTTAATTTAAGAAAAAATATTCTGGCATAAAAATGCCATTGTGACAGATTAACTTTATTATGAAGACGCGATAAAGCACAAGAAATAATTACCTTTCCCTAGCTAGATTGTGTATCACAGGGCTAAGTGTAAACCTTCCGGGTGTGGTGGGTGTTGTAGCTACATTAAGAGTTCCATTTATTTCATTTAAATCCTTCGCATATCTGACTGCCACATCTCAGTGGCCCCTGTACTATGTAAATGGCTTATGTTCTGTATTAATGCGCTTACTTGCTCGAACTGAGATCAGTTATCAGCCTTTGTTGGCCACTACTTGTATTAATTTTTGTCCTATTTTTAGAGTTCAAGGTTGAATCTTATGAGTGCACATTTTTTCAAGAAAGATTTTCTGCAAATAAGGTAAAAGTTATTTGCTATTCTGCTGTCTCCTTTGTTACTTATGGTGTAAATAAATGTGCCATGAATGATTTAAATGTTTACATGTAATATTTACCTTTAGGCTTTAAGTATTCCAAAGGAGGTATAAGCTTTAAATATTTTTATCCTGCAGGTAGTGACTCATACATATGCATATTATACCTACCTATGATTTTAAAAATAGAAAGAAACCTCATAATAAAACTTTCTTTTCTACGAGTAGGTATAATTAATTTAAAACATTAAAAACACGACACGTTTGGCTCAGTAGTTTGGCTTGTAGTGAAACTTGCTTTGCCAAAGGTCGCAGGTTTGAGACCCGCTGGGGACATTCATTTGTTGAGCACTAATGCTTAAACTCCAGTCATGGGTGTTTTATTTATAATATGTACCTATGTCATATGTATCTATTAAAAGTTATATATTATATTTTTTCGATTTACAAGAAATTCTTAGAAGAAGGCCTAAATTAAAGAAGTAGATTTTGTACTAAGACTGTGCCTGGGAGGACCAAAAAAGAAAATAAAGTCAGGGCCATTGACTTAAGTCATACCGAGTTATGAGTTCTACGAGAACAAAGTGTTAGGGCCTTTGTTACCTACTGTTCGAAAATACCTACAAGAATAATAGGTATTTTAAGTTGTCATTCGAAAAAGCGAATGTGGTGATGCTACTTCTATTTATATTTTTTCCTATAATATTTTCTAATGTGTTATGCAATTAGTAAATAACTATTGCCAATCTTATAAATTTAATCATCTGTGGTACCTAATATTTACAATAATACCTAGGTACTTATAGGTATAAACAAAATTTAATTTTGTAATTGCTGAAGAGACAAATTGAGATAAGTAAACCACATCACAATACATAAATATTTGAACGAGGTCCCTTCGTATTGAAAATCCCGATTTCCAAGTAGCTAATAGCTCAAGTGCGTGATCATTCACCTGACGTTCCGGGTCACACGGTAGCACTAGGCTAAGTCACCATACATTACGCGGTCAGGAAGAGTACAGCTTCATTTGTCAAAGAACCGCAAGCCAGCTGCCGGCGTAGCTTGATGTATTGTAAATAGCTGCAATTTTGACATTCGCGTTCCGTCTGCCATTTACAGCTCAGTCTACTGCATTTGTGCCCCTTTGATTTTGCGGTGAATGATGAATGTCTTTTTATTACAACATATGTGATATTTTTTAACTTTCTTGTTCATTAATTTTCTTAATTAATAGGTTGTGGAAGCTTATAAAAATATAATTAAGTAAATTCGTAGACAATAGATTTAACGGGAAGGATAAAGGTTAAGGTATAAGTAAGTACACCTAATTTTAGGTAGAAATAAATATTTATATTTGATTTCTTCAACTTTAAATGCATTAATTATTATTATAATGTGCCAGGGATTTAAAAAGTGTCGAAGAAGAATCATACTTGATTGCGTAAAATATGTAATTTTATTTTTTTGTTATTTTTATTAATTAACGGTAAATGCTAAGCGGCGGTCGTCAACTTTGATTAAAATATTCAATTATAATAATAAATTTGCTTTTTTGACACTGTAATTTACTTTAACAGTTACTATATTATGATTAGGATAATCATTACAATATATTATACTTATTATGATTGTAGGCAATGAGACGTTTTCAATAAAATATTAGCTTTTACAAAGCAGTAAGCCCAGATTAGCAGAGTAAGTATACATTTTATTCCAACGCTAATTGCTATAAATTGATAATTTTCGTATAGTAAATTGTAGGCATTTTATTCATGAAGTTATGATAATCATAAAATCAAGAGAAGATATCGACTATTATGATGGCATACACAATCTAGAAACCATAATATGAAATATAACTTTAACATTTATACTAGCTTATAAGTTATAAGTCAAATGGTAACTAAGAAAATCGTGCGAAAGATGTGCCATTTGTAAAAGTTTATGGTTTTATTATCATAAATTAAACTTAGGTATATCATAACAAAAATTTTACAAATTATTAGAAATATTAAGGTAAAAGTAAAATGTTAATAATGGATAGACCTACCTACCTAACATTTCATAAATAATAAATAATTAAAAAATCAAGAACATTGGTGGGACAAAAACGAACATTTTAATGTAATGCACACAACATTGAGAATAGAAAATAAAATAAAAATGAACTATAAACAATGTAAACTCTACCTACTCGGTTTAACAGATTATATTAAGAGCTGAAACCATAAACCAAACCTCTTGTTTGTCTTTCGGTTTAGGTATTATTTGTATTTGGGTACCTCTAGCTATGCGTAATGCGGGTATTTAACTTAATCTATCAAAGGTTTGATTATTTTTTATTAACGTATTTAGCGCCAAAACCGTGTTTTCTTTAAAAAAACCTAAGTATCGATACTTGTGGTTTTAAGACAATTATAACCATACTTTAACTATCTAGTCTATATTTGAAAGACGGACGATGAAAAACAAATTACAATATAAAGGTATAAGATACGCGTGAAAATCATAAAACTTCATTTGGTCGGGTCACTAAGAGAGCTTATAAATTATAATAAAGCACCTATGAGAATGTAGAAGCAAATTCTTCGAACGCAAAAGGTGATATTATAGTTACTGTCATTTTTATTCCATTCGCTACTAAGTTGTTAAATTTACTTATCATATAGGTATATTATATAGAAATAAAATAAATTTATGTATGCAATAAAATAACATTATGCAGCCTACTTATTTAATATAAAAGTAATTTAATATGACACTGATTAATATGAGCGAGACGTATGGGGGTGCCTGTGTGCGATTTTAAATTCTTTTATTTGATGGAGAATGTTTGAGCAGTGGAGGCCGCCTCGTTGAGGTCACTCCGGGTTCGAGCGATAGGTTCCGGGAATGCGTGTGACAAGAGCATGTATTGTTCGCAAATTGTTAAACGCAAGGTCCCATGTAAATGTCAGTTTTGTCTGCGCCGGCGCCGGCCTGTCGTTGAAAACATTACTTTTCAAGCTCAGATATTGCTTCAAATCCGGTCTCATTTTTTTATTACTTAATATTACATTGTAACCTTTTAAATACCAAAATCGATATCGTTAAATAATTAATTGAATTTTTGTTTTTGAGCTTATTGGTCGTTCTCATAAATCACTTTATAATAATGTTACTTATCTACTACCAACGTTAATGTAATAGCAGCGAAAACGATTGCAAATCAGTGAAATATGGTTTCTAGAAAATAAGATCATTGTATGCTTCCCGAGGAATATATTAATCTTTCAGACGCTTGCAAAACCTTTACAAAATAGGGAGTTTTGTACTGAATTTAGAAGCAATATTAAGATTAATAATTAAACCACACCATTTATCATGTTCTTATTATTTAAGATAGCTAGCAATCATTTAAACGCTCAAATAGGTAATATGTCAAAGTCAAAGGGTATGAATAGGAAGTATAATGAACAAGCGTGCAGGTTTCTTAGATATAATCTCCCTTTCACACAATTTATCGTTATTTTATTTTCACACGATATGATACAATATGACTTATTATATTTGGGTCAACATAATTACCTACAAGTTATGAGTACGCTTATATAATTTTAACCTCTACCACGTTGTACACAAAATATTTTGAATGTGTTTTGCATAAAGAGTAAAATGTAGTGTGCTAAATAAGTTAAATATTATACTTACATAATCGTGCCATCGATTTAAAAGTACCTATATTGTGCGTAAGCGTGGCCGCCGTAAGTAAACCTGGCGACACTCAATCATTGCAGAAACATGGACAATAAGGAACACCAAGAGTGAAGTGCTTTTTATTTATTATGTT
The DNA here is from genome assembly GCA_905231865.2 of Boloria selene. Classification (NCBI taxonomy): domain Eukaryota; kingdom Metazoa; phylum Arthropoda; class Insecta; order Lepidoptera; family Nymphalidae; genus Boloria; species Boloria selene. Next base: position 7,706,720 of record HG993140.1, on the reverse strand, counting down.
AGGATATTTACATTAACGCATCCCACAAGTGGTTATGTGGGACTCACTGGCCAGAAAGGCCAGTATTAACCACTAAATTCCAACAGACCTCACCCATCTTAATGGGGTGTCGAAGGATCGTTATTCGTTGCGCATTCAAGCACGACGCCTTGCGCCCGGCCGGGCTGCCAAACGCTACTGAGCCCACTCCCCTCCCCCCACCTTATTAAAATTTGGAAGTGAACATCGGCGTGATGAGAAGAATAGTTCCTCAAAATGCAGCAAAATGCTCACGTAACTTTAGTTCTATATGTATTGTTATTTGTTACACAAAATTTTTAGCTCGAGGTCTACTCTTCGAAGAACTATTAGCAACTAACTAGTACTTATTTATATCCTTGATATAACTTTACCATTAGTATATACCAATCCCACAATTTCAATTCTACTTTATTTGAATTAGCAGCGTGTTTTAGGTACAAACAAAACAAAAAAAAAATAAAAATTAAATTATTTAGGAACATCTAGAGACAATTGCATTCTATCTAAATACATAATAGCGAAAGGTCACTTAATCACTTGCGATAATTAAGGATTAAGGAGGTTCTTCTTTTTTTGTGCTACAAACTTTAAATTTGGCAGGGAACACATAAGGACGAACCCGAGCGAAGCGAGGTAGAGTCGCTGCTCGCTAGTACAATATATTATATTAAAATCGGTGAACATCTATAAAAAAAAAATACATACAACGGAACATATAACCTCCTCCTTTTTTGAAGTCGGTTAAAAATAAGTAAATCTCGCTTCGCTCGGGTCCGTCCTTAGGTGTCATAAATTTTTACTTTTATAGATAAATCTTAATTTAATGTAGATGTCAATGTCTTTCAGAATTTTATGTGAAGCGTAAATAAGCACATTTAATTATGCAGAAGGTAAATATCCAATTCACTGCATCTGTCATTACTAATATGACAATAAAGGTGATAAAATACGATTTTTAAATGAAAACTTTATTGATTTTACTTATTTATATTACATACAAGTTGTAAAAAAGGTATTATATTGTGCAATCGATCCCCAAATGGGCGTATCCATGAATAGTCTTTATATGGCGTACTTATGAACATTAAATATTAAAATAAAATTTTAAATTAGTAATGAAGACAAAGATTTGCTAGGAATCGTTATTTCTGGAAATGTAAAATATAATATTTGACAGCGAATAAACTGTAAAGCACAATTTCATTGTCTTTGCGGAAATGAGAGGAGCTTACGATACCAAGTTTTTCACCAAGCCTTTGACCCATCGTTAAATCACTGTGAGAAAGTGTATTTTACAATTACAACTTAGAACAAAGTGACTTTCGTAGACTTACTATTTATTATTTACAATTGAATTTATATTTCGTATACTCCGTAATACATTTATAACAAAGATTTAAATAGTCAGTTAGTTAAAATTCATGCAAAACTTTTTTTATATAGTCAATTAACTTATGATATTAAGTTTAAAAAATATAAGTTTAAATGTACATTTTCCACTTTTTAAGACTTTGTAGAAGATTAAAAACTAAGAAAAATGCTCAGAAAATTCATAATTTGGGAAAATTTAATGACTAAGTACATTAACTTTGACAGGTATCATTTTCATGTACCTACTATTTTATCACATAGTTCTCATATAACTTAAGTTTAAAATACAAGCCCGCAAATTATGAAAAATTTGAATTTCTTCTGACGATTTCATAGACCAATAATTATTATTAATATATAGGTATACCTTTTAGAATGAAACCACAGACAAAAGTTCTTATTTTTAGAAAAGCCCTGAAACTCCGTAATTTCTTTAAATGTTTATGATTTGATGATCCTACGATACCATAAAAGATCGCTAAACATATATAAATCGTAAATGTTGTCTTGATACAACTCATTCGCATTTTTCTTGCTTTCTCGTAATGTAATGACATGCTATTTCTGTTCATGTTCCGAGTACGGCAGTAAAATGGAGCTTTTTATAGTGACAGATATCTGCCTTTTTCCACATAATCTAGATCTAGTGAAATAATATGGTGTTGTATGGATCACGAGACTTCACTACAGGCAAAAATGTTATAGTAGGTACATAATACGTATATCAAACGTATATATTTTGCATATAAGAGGTATAATGTCAGAAGTACCATTAATGTACGCTAATTTAAAACACTTAGTAGATATTACACAACAGTTTCTTTAGATAAACATATTATCTCGATGATGTAACAAAACAAACACTGTTGCCACTGTAGCCTGATTAATAACCATAAATCTTTGTAGATTCGCAATAAGGAGACAAACGCTTTTCGCAATACTTAACGTAACACTAATAATAATTAGTAAACTCACGATTTATCCTACTTTCGAAGTGTCTTCCGATGGACGTTATCGAGTATCTGAAGATATTGATCTCGTCTGCTAATTGATGGGTTACTAACCAAATACAATGGGTGAGGGTTTTTACAATTCTACATTATTAATGGCCAAGTTTGAAGTTATCTGATTAATACGTGACCATTTAGCAATGTAACTAATAGCTCTTAAATGTGAGCCGCAAGAAATCCGTATCTTGTATAATCTCAACAGAAATCTAGTATTAGTTAACGGCTTTTTGATCAAACTTAATGGAACGTGACTCGCTTATTTTGCCTAAATATCATATGATAAGTAACTTTTTTTATTTGTAAATGTGTATCTGATGGTATTTGCATTAGTTGAGTCGGCAATAACACTGGCACAGCGATGTTAGCATCAGTCGTATGCCTTTCTTTGTATGGATTGAGTATAACTTACTGCGTTAGTTGTTTTCCGACATGTAACATCGTTTATTGTAGTTTGATAATATAAATTCTTTAATTTAATACATTATCATATAAATCTAATCGTTATTTGTTTGAGCTAATGTAACTCTGGGACTACCCATAATTTTCCGCAATAAATAGGAAGTTGTTAAAGCCTGTTTATTAAGGACGATTAAGCTATTTAATGTAATTCTCCCTTTGGAGAAGAGCAATTATATGTATTAAAACAAACTATGCGAGCGCAACGGCATTTGACAGTTAAATATAAATTTAAATGCTTTTATTTATGCTTTGTTTTACAAGTATGTAGGTATATTGTTATATTTCCTTTCCTATACCTATCACCTTGTTTTAACGCTTAGTATGGAGTAGATAGACTATAGTTATATGTGAAATATAAATATGTATAGGCTTGATAAGTTAGTATTTTATTAATTTTATCGTATTTTCTCGTCTGCGTAAGTTGGTAAGTATCCCACGGTAAAATGTAGCATACCTATTCCACCTCCCAGGCCCTCCAACTATCCCCATATAAAAATAACGCCAATCACTCTGTTTTCACGTGAAAGAAGGACATACAAATAAAACAAACGCGCTTAAAAATTTGTATTATTATAGTATCGATATAGTATATTATGTACATTATGACATAAAACATAAACATAATTAAAAAATCATGAAATTGTAGATGGTTGTTCTTGTATAATACAAAGAATAAATTTATATTTTTATAACAATGAAAGGCCGGTCGTAGTTGACACTTATTTTGAAAACTGTATAGCAAATTAAACTAAACATAACCTCTGATTTTAACTTGATAGACATTGATAGGTACATAGATATTGTAGTTAAATCAAGTCCTAAATCTGTCTTCACACCAAATGTAAAAAAGGCAATATTAAAAATCATTGTAATAGGCGATGATGCCCTCGTTACTACCATATTATACGTATAGATTACGTCGCTAAGTGTGGTTATGTCACCGCGGGTATCGGTCAGAGCAACGCCTGCCATTGCCGATAGATCCGCTACATGCAAACAGCGAAGTGTTAAATTCCTACGCACATTTCACTATTCGCAACATGCCTTGATGAATTTTACCAACCCATATTAGAAGAGAAACTTCTCTAAGCGTTCCTAGACACATTTTATCGGCGAAAGTAGAAGGTGGGTGCATTTTTATTATTTATTACGAACTAGCTGTCCAAATGATAAATATAATACAATAATTATAATTTCACACAGTGATATTAATTAAAATATATTACTATTGGTCTGGACCGGCTTTGAACAGATGTTTCTTTATTCATTCAAAAATTATTTTTTCTTTTTTGTTTTAAAAACTCCTCAGTAACCTTATATAATTGATTTCGTAGTTAAATACTTATATATAAATAAGGAAAATTATAAATGAGGAGATTTTTTTCGTATAAATGTAATCCTGACAGGAATGTTAGGAGATAGTAACTTTCAATTAGCCAACATTCTTGTACAAATATTAGAATCACCGCCACTGCTAATTCAACATGTAGATAGGTATGCTTAATTAAAGCCGATAAAAATATTTACAACTACGTCTATAAAATGAAATATTAATTATAAGCAGCTTTTTCATAATACTTTCTTAGGTTTACGCGAATATTTGATATTATATATGAAACTATCTTTTCGGATTTTGTCGCAGACTTATTAGGTATGATTTTTGGTTCCCGACGTTTCAAATGCTTTACAGCAATCATTGTCACGGGAGAGACTAAGGTATTAGACGTCTCAGGGGGTTATATACTTGTTACAGACAGTGCCTACCCACAATTTACAAATATTTACAACAACAAGATAGTTTAATTTATAAAGCAGCTTTTTGTTCATTATAAGCAGCTCTTTTGTTATGATTGCGAATTCTCTGAGTAATTACACACCTACATTTTCAGGAGAAGTAGGTCAGATTAGGTCATCATAAGATAATCTATTATGGAATTTTAATCAGATTACACGCAAAAGAATTCTGGTGTCCGTCAGATATTCGTGTCAGTGTTATATGGGTCACTGTAAACAAAATGATATGTATTTGTTTTTTCTAATTTTACGATGTAAATTTATCTTCATCGAAACATTCGACGAGACTAAAATCAAAAATGACTTTTGATTGCTTATATAGATTAAACATGCATGCTACTTGCGGTAGATGTAATTCGCGATATGATTAATATTTCAAACTAGCTGACCCGAAAGGTATTCCGTCCAACTTGCTTTTGTTTGAGAATAAATAAATAAGTTGGTACAGAAGACTTATAGCACTTTCAGTCTTTCTCGAATTTGTCGGTATTCTGAGCAACTTTTCGAATATTTTACTCATTTTTAAGTTTATTAAGAACAAAATAATGATTTAAAAAACTTTATTAAAGTCTATTTGAATAAATTATATTTTGATTCGATTTAATTTGATCTTTAGTTGCCCACAAGAATTCAAACAATTTTTATGGCATTTCCATAAAACAGAATAATCTATTATTAAAAGTTTATATTTCACTTAAAGCGTGGGTTTGACGTCTTTGTTAATAAATAGACACTCAGTGTAGGCGTTCGGTCACAAGAGCCTTCGAAGTAGTTGAAAGATGAAACTGTTTGAAGAATATACTCTAGTGTTTGTATTAAATACTCTTCTTAAGAAAGATGTATACAAAAGAAAATAGATTTCATTAACATTTTACTTTCTTTATATGGAGTCAATGTACCAAATTAATATTATTGAATATATTGGTATTAACTATACATTTGTAGTACTATGCCAGTGTACAAGATATTCAAATATCTACATGGAAGTTGGTCGGTCTACTTGTCTGTAGGCGCCACCATCCCACAACTATAATGAAATTTTACTACGTAATATAATAAATAATGAAACTTAAACAAATGTCGTCAAAAAAACAAAAATCTCATTTGGTCAAGTAGTATACTAGTTTGTAGATTTAATAGTTTTCTTACTTAATATAAGGTATCACTACATAGTATAAAACAAAGTCGCTTTCTCTGTCCCTATATCCCTATGTATTCTTAAATCTTTAAAACTATGCAACGGATTTTGATGCGGTTTTTTTAATAGATAGAGTGATTCAAGAGGAAGGTTTATATGCATAACTAGCGGAACCCGCGGCTTTGCCTATGCTAAATCTAGGAAAGAGCCCGAGCGAAGCGAGGGCGAGTCGCTAGTAAGCAATATAATTGGTCCTCTTTCTTTTTATCGTTTTAAGTTCATACACAAGTACATTATAAATTATAATAAATATTTTTTAAAAGTTACAGTCAATACATTTGAGGCACAAGCAGGTTTTATCTGATTCATTATTTATTACATATGTACTATTATGTATATTCGGTGTATGTAATTCGATTAGTTGATAGAATTAAGTTATATAACAATTTAAATAATTTGTGCTTTGCTAAGGACTAGGAGGATAAAACCAAGCTAAGGATAATGGCGTCTGGAGGAGCGTGTTAATTTTTTTTGTAAGTAAACAGATAGCTTGAATTATTTGACATATTATGTACATATATCATGCTACGCAGAAACACCTACTATTATAATGCGCATATGACTAAATTCTAAACTGTATATACTTTATTCAAAATTTCTTAATAAATTAATTTCCAAACTAGTTGTTACCGAACTTAATTCTATGAACTCATAAATAATGTCAAAGCGTCAGAGATATTCCAATGCTGAATGTAGAGTAAAATAATAACGATAATATCAAAATAGTGTGGACGGTTCATTCAAATCAATCGCGTCGGTGTTTACTGAACAATGCTTTATTGTGAAATTGTACTATCACTAACATTTCATCTGCGACCGTCAGCGTCCAATCTTAGATGGCTTCCTCGACCATTACGAATGTTATTATTACAATGAAGTTTTATTCATTTAAACTAATGTAACCTTCTAAACATATTCGTCCAGCGATGTACAGACACCCAAATATTCGTATAAATCATTACACTCGCCGATATAACGGCATATTGTCAAGGTGCATGTTACGTAAGCGCATCCGTTTAGTGTCAATGACATTACGGATGTGTTTGAATAGTGATCAAGGGACTTATATTCGCCAGTGAGAGTGGGTTCATTTCACTCGAAATGAATTTGTTATGACAACATTATTTTTTATTTTGCATTTACATATAAAATTTAATTGCTAATAAGTGTTTCTCGATGGATGTTTGATAACATATTAAAAAAAGTATTGACTGTTTGAATTTATAATGTTATTTGGGAATTTTTAATATGACCACCAGAAAAAAAAACAGTTACTAAATAACAATTAGAAGCCCCGGCTTCCTTATCAAGAGTGATGTATAAAGCTTTCGTTGGCTTATTTGTAAAGCTCTAAGAACATAGATAAGCTAATGAATTTTGATTCGTAAGACTAAGCGTGCAATAATTTGAGGCTTATGCAATCATTTTGCGGGTCTGCCTCGTTCAAACCTGATGTTATGATATATGATGTTAGCAAATCGTGTCGTGACGTACTCTAATCGTATCTAGTTAAATAGTTAATGGACACTAATGGAAATAATCACCAACGCATCAAACGATACCTCACGTCGGGGAGAAAGTAGCAATATTGCTTAAACGATCCTGTGGTAAACTATTGATTTGTAAACAGAACTAGATATATTATATTTTTTTAATTTAAATCTATGAAGTGTTACTATGTATATAAGGACTTCTAAATAGTAATATTTGATAGTTTTTTTTATAATATCATGTATAATCAAAGAAACAAGTTACGAGTAACAATTTCAACCATCTCCTTTTTTATCAGATTCGCTCGATCAGAGTAAGAACGTCAATTGTGAGAGAGCTTTTGTTGGTCCTATTTACGCAATAGGATCCACAAAATATAGTTAACCATAAAAGTCAGTCTCTATTACACGCGCATATATATTGCTGAACTACGGTAGTAACGAGCTCGCTTAAGTAACTGAGTGAAGCGGGTTCAAATCTGGGTTTCGCACTTCTGATATTTTCATGTGCAAATCACTTTTTACGGTGAATAAAAGCATCGTGAAGAAACCTGCGTGTTTGAGAGAACTTGGCAAATATTCGAAAGACATTTGAAGTCTGGCAGACTCGCACTTGGCCACCTTGGTACAACCTGACCCCCCCTTGTACTGAAGGTAGGCCCACGTCTAGCAGGGCTATACCTATGTTCGGTGCCCAGTGTACCTAGACATAGGTATACCTAACGCGATACGGAAACTATAGTTATTCAGAAGTGTACCAAGATTAATGGAAGGTAGAACGTGCAGCCAGTAACCCGATTCTAGGCCGATAACGCTAAAAGTCTTACGGCTTACATCACTAAAGAGTCTTAACCAAATTTTAGAATGTTAAGTGATATATCACTAAAGTTTTTGTGCTAGTTGATAGGTATTGAAACTTAAACAGGAATGTCATTACTAAAAATACACTAAAAGTAGTAGGTACGTATCTATTTATTGGAATGGTATCAAAGGTAAAACATAGATTAAATCATGTTAACGGGTGTCTAGAATTTTAGTACAGAAATTATTTAAAATACAAACCATATCTAAAGTCAAATAAAAACAACAAATTGTGTCATCACGAACTATTTACATAAAGACCCACATTACAAGCTATTAAGTTACATTCTTAGAACAGATCTATGTTGTATCAATTTACAATGATTTCTCACTATATGTGACCAAATAAATATACAAAAATGTGACCTACTTACATTTTAAAACATTCTGCAATATCAAAATATTACGAAAATGTGGTATTTCCTCATTGATTTTTGTATCTAGTATATCCTTATTTTTTGTGTATAATAAAATATGAATCTATCGTATTTTCAAAATTTAAAGACAGAACGTGTTATTACATAAATGACTATATTGCGGAGAGCTTTTACGTTCCTTTTCTCGAATTTAAGAAGAAAATATGTCTCATAATACTTCAAAATTATTGAAGAAAATAACCATAGTAAATACCTTTGTATATGAGAAAAACTACTTTACACGTTTATATATCGGATTGTTGCAAACACACTTTACACTCGTACATATCACAAGGCTGGTTTCTTTTACAAGATCACTCTCTAAAGATACCTATAGCTAATTAATTAGATGGACCGATTTCATTTAGACTAGCGGCCATACTCTTTCAATTATGCAAGTATCGCAACGGTTCACACATCGTGATTGATGCTTGGGATAAAGTTTTGGTAATTAAACAATATTAGCATTTTGTGTGTGGTAACAGCGGTGTGGTCAGTTCGAAAGCTACGCAATGTTTTCTGCATGTCAATGCATGTCAATGTATTGAGCAAAGGAGTATCGTGAGCTGAGCCTCAATTAGTCTCATATTTTAATTAATTATATTTTTTTTGTTTCGTAATCGTCAAGAATTCATGTTAATGATGATTAAATTAATAATACATTGTTAAATCCAGCATTTTATACACGTAACTGTAAGGTACGTAGGTTAATAGCATGGCATAAAAATGTTAAAATATTTCATATATGGATGTTTATCATATAAATTGTACAACATAATTAAAGCATATGACACATAACTATTTTTTATTTCAGTTAAACTCATGTGAAGTATTTTACTCGTACAATATAAGATATTAATTGTTAATGTCACCTATGTATATTATTATCTAGCTAGCGCCTCACCTTCGCTCCGTTCGGGTTCTTCTCTGCATTTCTCAGAGGTGATATTTTTCCGTGGTAACAAGTATCCTTTACGTTGACCCGGATAACTCTATCATCATACCAGAAATATTAAATTATTGTTATACGACTAAGAGAATAAGATGCAATTGATGGAGCCTAAAATCTTTTAAAATAGAAATAAAGCCGCGATTGTAATCAAATAGTCCGATTATTTATGTGTATCTAGTCTTGAATTGTATGAAATTTTGTTGTATTTGATAAAATGTCATCTTCTTAGTAAAATAAACAGGTCATTGTCAAGTCTTAGTTCATAGCAATAAAGGTGAATAATCCATTTTAAGGCGGCCCTGACCGGGCGTATTAGCACGATTTAAGCATTTGACTCACTATATTGACACTCTGATCTCGAAGACCTTCGGTTTGGGAAAGCTGGTTATAATATATTATTTTGTAGAAATATTTTAGAAGTTCTTGCTCCAAATATAGTTATAGATAAAACATGACTGATTTATGTAAACGTATTAATTATAGCGAAACAGTTTTATACTATTAAAATTTTAAATACATAACTACCATAGTCCTTAGAGCAAAAAAATACACAGGCACACGACGTCGTTATACCTACCTAGATATATTAGATACTGTTAACAAGTTCTTTCGTCCACAACCGGTTTAATCAAATCTAGAATTTATCAAATAGATAGTAAATACAATAAAAATACCATTATTGTTTTAAAATAACGGAAAATTAAGCAAACATGTTCGGTTTTTATGTAGCAGGAAACTGTTTCTAAATACCTATTACATACTAGATAGAGAACCTCTAGAAAAATTAATTAGCAGGTACATATAATAAAATTGAAGTCTTTTTTTAATTTCATATTAACAGCATTTCACTAAATGCATATGAAAGAATATACGGCACTTATATAAAAAAAGCCTTTTTTTAAATGTTGGTCCGTCTGTCTGTTCCGGCTAATCCCTGAACGGCTAAACCAATTTTGATGGGGCTTTCACTACAGCTACAGCTACAGATTAGCTAATGTTATAAGGAGTAACTTAGGTTACTTTTGTTTTATTAGAAAATTATAAAAACCATTTAATTTATTTTAACTTAGGCCAACGACGCGGGCCGGGTTTGCTACTAAAAAAATAAATCTAGAACTCTCTTTTTATTATACTCCTACGTACACACTACGAAACTATTGTATAATATTTATTGTCTATATTTTTGCCGATATTGGGGTGATGCATAACATCTCGATAGTAAAGGTAGGTTATCTGTCAAAACGTTTTGACAGGTTTCTGTTCGCTAAACTGACAGTGCCTTGAGTGGCGAAAATGCCACTCATTAATTGCGTCCGACAATACAATATCAAGTCGACTTTCAATTATTCTAGGTACAAGGTATTATTTGCATAATTTTATAATCTACCTTGCAAAAATAGATATGATAAATTTAATATACTCATAATATGTTATATTTTGTGTCTCTACATATATAAATATGAAATTGTGTTTTTTTTTATTTACATGTGTCACACGAAGTGACTAATTACAGATATTATGTTGGTAATAAAAATGAATAAGCTAATAATAGTAAAAGAACATAGTAAACATCCCGTTACATAATAAATTTAGGTAATAATTCAAAATAGAGGCTTATTAAAACGCCATTTTAAGCAAAGTCAATAACATACCCAAGAGAGAAAATCAAGGATTTAATAGTTTAATCACAATATACCTACTATAGTAAAAGATGGTAGACGGCTATTAGGTTTAATTTTTTAGTCTCCATTGAAATAGCTTCATAGTTATTAAACTTTTATATCCACATATTACGGTTCAAGGCGTATCCGAAATGGCTTTTATTATCGATATAGAATTCGAATCAATAATATGTATGTATGTTTGTCTGAACGTAGTCTGAACCCATCGCAAGAAAATTTTTAATTTTTAAACTAGATTGATTTTAATGAAATTTGCATTTGGATATTTAGAACTATACACTATACATTATATAATCCATTTATACCTATGACCACGACTCTTATAAGAATATATAATAGAACTCAACTATGTGCTTAAATATCCGTAAACCTCCCTCTTCAGATGACATTAATATTGTTAGTGACCACAGAAGTCTACATTAATAAATAATAACAACATAACTCGTCTATCCACGTAAAAAAATGTCAGAATAAACAATATTTTTCACTTGTACTATGTACAAAATTATTTTGGACGTTAAAGTTTCTACTTAAGCTTAAAGTGTTTTGCTAAAGTTATCATGTTTCTTTTCAAATTATCATAATTTTTTATAGTATCAAACAATCAAAGTATCGATTATAGGTAATTATTGCAATGTCACACGAAGGCTATACATACGAATGTCGATTATTGTGAGTGAAAGCTTATCCTGGACTAACACGTATACTTACTACTTTTAATTGCCGCGCAAATTAAGCCTCGGGCCATAATTAGTAATTGACTATAAAACTAATGTTATGATTTATATGTTATGGACATTTATAAATGGTAGAATATTATTGTGTACAAATATTGTAGTTAGCTATTTTTGACTAAAGGAATAATAATAACATAAATTAGAAAAATAAATGAATAAAACACACATATAAAATTTTGTTTTTTCTGTGATTCACCAAAGGTGCAAAGTACTTCTAATGATTAGAAAAGACATCGCGTCAGATCAATTGGTCATGCACGATGCACAGCAGGAACTTGAATCAAGCACCGCCTTGTTCGCGAATTAATTGTCGATATTTTATTTTTGCAGACTTAACACAAAAAGTTATTGAGGATAAAATATTTTCTACAAGCCCAAGTCTTCATATGATGTCTTAATAAACGTTAACTTAATAAAACACTACTAAAAGTACTTTTAAGACAAAAACTTTTAAACCTATGATTATTATCTTAAATAATTTATTATGTAAGTATATCACAAACTATCTACTACAGATAAAATTGGCATCAATAAAACTTATAATAAAAAAACAACAAAAACACTGAACTAATTATATTATGTTCAACACAACATAGTTGAACATGTAATTATTTTAGTCCACACAAAGGATACTGTGGCAATTGGCAATTATTTAAAGGAATAAAACTGCTAATTTGATCCTGGAACAAACAAAACATGATAAGAGAAACGAGTACCCACGTGCAGTAAAAACACAATAGGTGGACAGGGTCAGATAAATCCGAAACAAAAATAGCTCTAACAATATATTATCTTACAAGTATCCCATTCCTAGAGAATTTAAATTGAATAAATTGCGAGAGGTGTGTAATTTTGCATCTTTTCGCCGTGATCACTCGGTAATATACCTATTACAGTAAAATAAAAATACAAGGTTTACACTTGGTTACCTGTTTTCCTTTTTCTTTAATAAAAGAATGTCTATTATTGCTACGTGAAATAATTTGCACTTACTCTTATATACTACGTAGCTGTAGTGTAAATAATATTTTGTATAAAATAAATATATCTACCTATTTTTGAAAGGATGTATATGTTTTTAATGAGAAGCAAACTTTCTGCGATAATTTTATATGACTGCAAAGTATCACTTCTGATCTTTTGAGCAATAGAAACTATTCACTGATAGTTAAGGAGGATAATCGTTTAAAAGTGCTTAATTACTACTTAGAAAAAGAAATATCTATGCAAAATTTATGACATAATTAAGAATTTGTAGAGTAAACTTGTTATTCAATCAAAACGAGTTTTTATATAATTCATTAATTTAAACTTTTTTCTAAATTAGTTAGGAACTTTGATACGATCAAGTTGGCGAAAGTTGTAATGGTGGAACATCAATTTCCTAATTGTTTTCACTTTCTGTTACGTAGCGTCAGCGGGATGCTCTTGAGATTTTATCTCGATAACAAATGATATTATATGCGTACCAAGCACGATTAATATTATGCAATTTTCATAAGGGCCCAATACGTAGGTATATGGTACGAAAAGTTTCAAACTATACCTAAGTAAGTATTTATTTTAAATGTAATAAGTTCTATATATAATAAAAATCAATTACATATCAGGTACATCTATTAATTCATTGTTTTACTTTTAGAAATGTACACTTTGAGATTTGTTTCTTTGTGTATATTTGTAACACTCGTTTTAGAACAGGTCAATAAACTTTAATGCAACTTTTTTATTTAACAATTACCCCCTTTAGTACAATTTTTTTTTTAATTTTGATTTTTTTATTGTATGTAATATGCATGTATGCGAATTGTGGAAATAAAAAAGATAAAATTAATCAACAACTAGCGAAGAGATAGAGAAAGCGTACATCCCTTTACGTTTTTGAAAACGGTCAAAAATAATTTAAATTAATATTAGTAGTAAGCACTACATAATATTATATTCAGAGAACACGATTGTAAGGTAATTAAAGAAAACAAATAAAATAAACACGACAGCCAAAGGCATGTTCTTGATTTACAGATACCACCAAACAGAAACAACGGCTCGCGATGGTATCTAGCAACGCATCTTAATTGCGTAATACAAGCATTGAGAACCGTGGGCCGTATTTGTTTTTATCGGAATATAATTCCTATACTGTTGTAATACGGACAGTATGGTACGGTTTACATAAAAAAGTTCGCATCTGATGAACTCAATCGTCTGATAAATGATTTCACTCCTCGAAGTTTGTCATCGAAGAGTTTTGTAAGACGAAATTCCTGTACTGGCATCTTGAAATGTTGTCATTGTTTAATATATTTATCAACATGATAAGACTCTTTTGAACTAAAATACGATGCATATTTCAACTTTCATTGGCTTAACCGATAACATAACAACGATATATTACATTTCAATCACCATTTATTTCCAACTTATATTGAAATTTGACTGCTTTATGAACTGTAAATCCTTGACTTGAAAATAAATATTAAGTACCATGACTGAAGGACTGACATTTAAGTTGGGGTAAGTCGTAATATGTTAATATTTAATTTGATTTTGGCTTTAAGCCTCTTTAAAATGGAAAGTGTTTCTAAAAATAAAAGGTAAGGATCAAAGGAATGGTTTATGAAGGAGTTTTTATACTTATTAATCATCACCTCTTATCATGTTCCTCATTTCTTTCAGGTACCATTTTTCTTGGCATTGGTAGCTTCCTTAAAACTGTTCAAATTTAAACTATGATTCCAAAATGTTAACTTAATTTTTTTTTAATAAAATATTAATAAAATGAGTATAAAATACATAGCATTCACGGTATATGTATTTCGATAATCTTACCTTCCTTGTTAGAGGCACGGCATTAGTGACCTCTACCATACCTACTCAGAATGTACCCGTATAAGAGGGACGAATATGTAGGTATATTAGTCCAAACTATACGAGATTGCACTGCTTAGGTACGAACGAATACTTATGATGTTGCATTGCTATGCTTACTTGAATTTCTACTTATTTCTAGAGTCTTACATTATACAACTTTACCTGCTATAACATCAAAGAAAGCTTTAATAAAGTGCGTAGATACCGTTTGATCCATCTTAAATATTACACGTGAATTGGGTGTGGGTACAACAAATCAACTAATATAAGGTAGTTAATTCTGCTAAATTCGTGCTTTCACTTGTATTGTTGTCACGCGTATGCGTTGATGCTGACGCTTTCGCTGATAATTTACTACTAAACTTTTGTATAGATTTTGTACATTAGAGCTCTTACTCAACAAAAATATATTTCACTAAATATAAATAAAATTAAACTATCTATTTGCAATTTCGAAACAGCTTTCCTAAGTTATACGTAGATCCAACGCTAAAACCTTTCTATTTACTTAAGCTTTTCTTTCAGGTATAAGTACTTACGTGCTTTATAAATATAAAAAAGTCTGAATGAACTTAACATAAAATGTACATAAAATCAAATAAACACATAAAATGGGCCATAACAAATATTTTATCCGAAAAAGAAATACCTACTCGTACATGGATTCTTCTTCTTACACCTGTAAAATGCTCCGTAAATACTTATAACAAGGGATATAAGTTACACTAGCGGTCGGACGTCCTTAAATACGATAATAGTCAAAAGAATTTCCTATTAAACCCTAAAAATAATTAAGTTTTAAAATAAATTACGCAAATATGCTAAGTTGGGGTTACAGTCGAGACGGTTAATGATGATGACTAGCGAGTGCGAGCTGT
Organism: Boloria selene; assembly: GCA_905231865.2. Classification (NCBI taxonomy): domain Eukaryota; kingdom Metazoa; phylum Arthropoda; class Insecta; order Lepidoptera; family Nymphalidae; genus Boloria; species Boloria selene. Next base: position 7,690,980 of record HG993140.1, on the reverse strand, counting down.
TGCAGGAACGCAACTAAATTCCAACGGTATAGAATCGGGCAAATTCATTTACATTATTAAGTCGTCCTGGCTATTTCTAGCCCACCAGAGCTGCACTCGATGCCTTTTGATATTCAAATATCATTGCTTATGTACCTGCTTAGATATACATAATATGTGTTAAAGTAAATTACTTCTTATAAATTCAATTGCAATGAAATAAATTAGAAAACTGATCAGTTGCATTTTATTGAAAGATATCGGAAAAATTCGGATTTTATTCCATTTTTATTAAGCTGAATTGAACCATAACTATGTAAAGCGTGAGATCAAGTAAGTTGTAAAAGAAAATAAAATTTACAACGTGCATAATATATTATACATGGAAGTATGTAAATATTACTTTTTTCTCAAAGGTTACCATAATATTAGATAAGTAAATTATAGGCTACTTAGCAATTAGCATAACTAGATACGAAAGTTTTATATTTTACTATGAATGGCAACGAAATTATATTTTAGTAAAAAGAAATAAATAAATAATTTTTCAATATTATAATTATAATGTTCTAAATAAACCTTGCATAATATTTGCATGTGAGTTAGCATTAGACAGTATAATAATGAAACAAAGCGTACTTTAAAGATAAGACGAGTTTTAATTTAGCCTACATTTAAGCTTATCTAAATCGTTACTCACGAAATATTGTAGCATTACTGACAAAACATGGAAGCAAAATCGTTATAACACTCCCAGCATTAAAATAATACTTTAGTCGCAACAGACAGACATCACGATCTAGTAAATCTAGGTAATATAAAGCCATTTTCGATTACGTTGAAAAAGTAATACTTAAATAAATATAAATTAATAAATAATTTATTTCTCATAATAGCTGCGAAAGTTTTAAATAACAAGTAAAATTGTAAACACAGCACAACAACACCTTAGTTAAATAAAAACGAACCATTTAATCAACAATGCATTTTCTCACTGTAGATACGAGTATTATAGAATTATCTCAAGATTTCGACAAGTAGGTAATTTGCGTATTAACATTAAGGTTTAAAATATCTTAAAAAGAATGTACCAACATTTCTTAGATACCCTGCAGACTTAAAGTACAACTGAACATTAAAATGCACCAATAAAAAGTCTATTACACGCATAAAAGAAATTCTCCTAAAGTATGCAATATGCATACATAAATGAATTATTCATAGATAAAAAGATTACATCGTTCGTTCGGGCGCTTCATAAAATCTATAAGATTATCTCGGTTTTATGCTGAATCTTTGGCTATCTGTCAAATCTCAAACTTGACATTGCATCTGAACTTTGTTTCTCTATATTGTGAATAATGTTCAGTTTATCAGTTTACTACTATTTATTAACCTTTAATATTTGTCTCGACTTTCACAAGAATCTTATTTCTAAATTTATTAATTTATAATTTGTAAAATAATATGAACTCTGCTAATGTTTAAAATATTTTTTTAGTTTTTATGAAAATATACATAATTTAGTATGCGATTCTCTATAATAATTTCCATAATTTAGTATAGATTCTCGATCTCATATAAATGAGAATTTTATTTATACGTTTAAAACAGAGAAAACAATGTTCCTATAAGAAGTTTTATTGCTTTAGATTATTTATGTTTCTATTATCATTTATAGCTTAATCATTTGTTATAGTAACTTCTAACGAAGTAACTATCTATTAAAATGGCAGCTTTATTACGAGCTTCTTCGTAATTCTCGCTTATCTATTAATAAAGTTTAAATGGGCAACTTAATATATTTTTTTATGATAATGTAACAAAAATAATATATACATAAGGTTAAGTTTTTTGCTTTCATTAAAATGGTAGGGAGTGAGAATTATCTTAATTTATTAAAAAAAATGATAAACAACAACTTTGGTATGACATTGACCATATATATTTTAGAGGACACGTAAATGGAAGCATTTTTTAAAACAAGTGAATTTACTTGTAAGTTTTACACACGTTGTAATTATGATATATTTTCGTCGACTTATATGTAGATAAATTTCGAATAATTTATCCATAAAGTACCAATCATTATTTTTATTTACAGCTTTGGTGTCGTTATCAGATATCTAATTTAAATATAGGGTTATAACAATATATGTACCTCTTCTGTACCTATATGTACCTATTCTTTACTTTTTTTACAACTTCTTTTAGCGAACGGGAACGTGTCAAGTTTTTTGCTCATCTCTTATTGATGTCAGAAATTAAATATGGGATTAGAGCTCAACAAAAAATTAAATCGTGTACCTACATATTTAAATAAGCATTAAAATAAACTAATGTGGGCATAACGGTTAACGCCAAATACTTTTACTAAATTGACATGAAGTCCTTCATTTGATACAAACTTGCGAGAGCTATTAGATATGCTTAATCCGGCTCTGTCGCAAAATCCTTTCTTAGCGGACGTCTTCTAATTTTAAACTACCATCCTGCTAAATTTCATCAACGTCAAGTGGTGATCGATATTTCGTGATGAGTGAGTGAGTGAGAGGTCATTCGCTTTTATATATTAAGATTTATTTATATAAATATTTTCAAAACAAAAAATATACTTAATAAAAACATCGAGATAGATGAATAATAAACTTTAATCGACACATCCTTTATTTAAATTACGATGTTTTATATCACCAATATCACAAGGCAAACATACGCGATTGATGATAATGGAATATCAACGAGCCACATACGGTTAATTACAAGTTAAACTTTAAAAGTGCAAGCGAAAATTAGTCAGATGAGTAATGTAGTGGAACGCCGAACTCTTCATTACGCGGCTACTGTTAACTTTCACCGTCGACATCATGTTGTGAGGTCAAGTTTATGACTTCCGATCACTTCCCATCGGGTTTACATGTAGGACGCATCACCGCGTCAAAACACAACCATTTGTTATATTGACAGCTTCTTGTAATTTTCAATTTAGACATATGATGTGCATTCACCGTAATGGCTTTTTTCATTTGACTGGCATTTCAAAACGAGGATAATTTCACAAATATATTATATATTCTATGAAAGCGTTAAGAAACACGATCTTAAGTAAGTTTTACTTCTTTCGATCAAGAAATACTTGAAATAAATTTAAAGTTATAAATATATATTAATGTACTTATCTCATAAAACATGGTGCTCTTATAGCTGTTACGTGTAGTTGTCGTTCATTGCGTTACGGCAAAGAATTCTACTGGTTGCCCTTTATGGACTGTCTGCGAACATCGTGCACTTGTCTTAAAACCAGTGCACCATACATATCCATCTGTTTACCACATTAAAATGTAATTTTCAATATAAACTTGACAACTGGATATGTTACTCGGGCCTTATCTAATATAAACGCTTAAGAATGATATAATCGATAAGTCAATGCACCGTGTGGCGCCTGAAATCATTCCAAGTAGGTAAATAGTTGTTCGTATAAGCCAAATATTTATGCCGATAAAATAATGGGTTCTTAACTCGTATTGTAAAGCAAACGTAAAACGATGCGCAAATATTTATTTTGAAAACAAATTGACTCAACAACAAAGAAAATAAACGTGTGTTTGAAAACCAATAAATGCTTTATAGTTTATAATGTTTTATATTTAACACCCATCTATTGTATTACATACAAGCCAGATTTCTAAATACCTATAAATTAAATTTAGTCAAGCAGTCGTACGCTATTACAACATAAGATTTTTTAGAGAGCTAAAAAACTATTTTTTAATAATCCCATGTTTCCATAGGATATACTCAGGAAAAACATAGAGACCTGTAGCAGTTGAATCCGACAAAGACGTAGTTAAAAGTTAGTCCTGAGAAGTGCTCTACTACTAGTCCAAACTAATAAATATTATGAAATTATAATAGAAATAGAACTGAAATAATAGATATGGAACGCATTAGACCAAGATATTATATATTAAGAAAAATATTAAATATTAAGAAGTTTATTTGTTATAAATTATGCGACTTAATAGGTGCAGTACTGGGACACTAACCTTGATGGTATGCAATATGCGTCGATACGATACAAGTTGGACATAGTCCCTATTAAACTTGCCGTCTTTGATCTAACTGGCATTAGATGTTGAGCTTGAAGCCGCTAGACGATAGTAGGTTAGGCCACTACCATATTATACTCATTCATTCTGCCGTCAAACGCCGTAATCCGTATCGATTTTCAAAACGTTTAGAATCGAAGCACGTCCGTTTAACTTTAATAAAAAATGTTATATAAACATGTGACCTAAAGAAAAGTACAATTTAACTTCAGTGTTTTGTATACTATTCTTTATATTATAGCACTTAAGTAATATACAGAAATTTACATAAATTAGCATCACTTCAAAACCAGGATATAAAGCTACCTGCGGCCTGGCCGCTCACAAATCTTTCAAAAACTTACTAAGTTCAGACATGCTAATTTTCTGTCATAGTTTTGTTTCACCATAAGACAAGTTGTAGTCACATTAGAAATGTTTCGACATGAAAATATAAAATGTGGTAGACTCGGATTTAAACCCGCTTCCGTCGGCTTTCTCGTATTAAGATTAGCACAATAAATGATTACAGACGGACTGGAATCGAACTTAGAAAAGTGGTTGATTTTCTTATAAAAATAACTTTAAACCAAAATAACAATCTAATTAATAACCGCATAATGTACCAGTGGTTACAAATTACAATGGTAGTAGTGAGAGATTCTAAGAAATAAAATTTGCTACTACGTACTACGTACTAAAAGTATACTATTAAAACAGTATTTTAACAATTTTTAGCTTATCAAATAATGAGTTGGGTTATGAGAAACGGTAGCGCTTTATGGTAACGGTGTAAGGAGTCTTAACGTTTTGTTTATATTTCGTGAACTACTGTTATTTTTAGACTGTGATCAGAGAAGAGGCGGATGCGTGCTCCGGGCAGTCCCCTGCTGACATATCTCTAATTTGCTTTGTAACATGAACAATCTACATCTTATTGTAGACACTTCTTAGTATTTTGCTGTGCCAATAAAATGTATTTATTTCCTAGAAATTTAACCTAAAATAATTAAACGAATTCAAATTATTTTTATCATCAAGGCTATAGTATATATTATATGTGTATTCCTTAAGCTCATATATGTTGTATAACATAAACTGCTGTTTGTTAATTGAATAGCTTGCAGTTTTATAAATGACGTAACAACTATGAAAGTCTACTAGTGCATCGCCGTTAGTTACCGCTCCTCTTATGCAATAAAGACGCGGCCGTTTTGTTTATACAAGTCTGCGTTCCGGGAAGCCGCCCGCACAGTCACCTGCTGCGACAGAAACATGATAAATAAGACATAGGATTAATTACTTCCTACTACACGAGCCCTACAAATCACGCTGCATATTAAACTGTTCCCATTTAATCACAATGGTCTAACAGCTTTTTTCAATGTAAATAACATAACTTGGTTCAGTAGTTATTATAAAACTGTCGGTTTGTATTGCAATCGCCGGCATTGGGTTATTTATTGTAGACTGGCCTAGTCTAGAAATAAATGTCTCGATTTCGCCACAGGCACTACTAACCGTGAGTCACACAGCGTTTATTATAATGAAGTTTCGCGCCTTCCATACAAATTGATGTTTAACTTAACGACAGAAACTGACATTAAGATTGCGGAGATTTTATCGATGTATACCAAGACATTAACGCTCATTGAGATTTTGCTTTATAAGGATTGATTTAAGAAGTGCGGCTAAAGAGTGCGAGTTAAAAATGGATTGTCCTTTGTGTAAGAATTAATAAAGCCTCGTCCCATTGCTTTGAGAAATATGTCGTGCGACATTAAAGTAATTTAGTGCCAGTATTAAATCTTTTTAAAATTCTTAAAAAAAAGTGCCAGTATAACCGTTCCTTTAAAAGAACACAAACAAATACACAAAACACTAATATTGTTACAGATAAAATTTGAAAAGTCTTAAGACAATAATTATAGCGTTCAGAGGAGTGCAGCGCGGTGCTGACCTTCTGTTAGCAAACGTGTTCCAATTCTAACACTCATGATTTATGCGTACAAATCACAACAGAAAATGAATGATGAAAATTAACTGACTCATCTTTGGGCGGCCAAAAATTTATTGCTTCTTTAATGTAACCTGTAATCACGTCAAACATAAAAATGTTCACACTAATTTAAATCCGTGCTATTTCATAACAAAGTTAAGAAAAATATTTAAATTATTATAAGAACACTAAACTGCTTATAAGCATTTATTGTAGTAGGTAGATACGTCGTAAATTGACAGCTACCTTTTAAGGTCATCTTAAAATAGTTACATAAAAACGTTTTGAATAGTATAGCCATTTGCCTTATGAGGGCATCACTAACATTCCACTTGTTGCATTATGATAATGTGCCATTTTCAATAAGCGCATCGTAGTCGTGCCCAGCAGAACACGTTTCCTCTCTGGCGCCGACATAAAATACAAAGAAACGACGCAAATAACATTAAAAACACAAACAATTATAGCCCTTATTTTATTGTATTAGAACATCTAATCTTATAGCAATAATAAAATATCATAAAACCCTTAATACCAATCGGGACAATAGATTTAATCGAAGTTGGATCATGCAACTAAATTGGAGAAAAGTGTATTAAATGGATACTTATATATACACAAGTCAATGTCAGTAGATACGAGATAGCCTATTTAGTATTGTATTATATTTAACTGTTTAAATAAAAGAAAACGATGCCATATCAGCGTTTAAGAAGTTGTAAAAAATATTTTGTATTAAGTCACGTTCATAAAACATGAAACAAAATTAGAATCTTAAATTACAAAGAATAATTTTTAACATCATTTAATTTTTTTTGAACAGTAAAAAAGCATTGGAAGTGTTGTTTATTTTGCGTACCCACTAATCTCCTAAACGGCTAAACTGATTTAAACGGTACTATAACCGTCGTATAATGGAATTTAGTAATAGTGATTAGTGACAATGGCATAGAACAGAGATGAATACTGTATTTTTTTATATCAAAATGGATTTGTTATATCGCAACAAAATAAAAAATATAATCAATCACTAAAGATTTATCTAATAAAATTAAACATAAACAGTAATATGTCCTTATAACGTTGCCGCCTTCACCTACAATTCTAGAATTGCTATTTCTATTAGGAAAGAGTACGTAATCTCAGCATCTAGTACCGTTTACCTTATTTTATGGATAGTTGTAATTACTGACTCGTTCTTTCACGTCTATCCCTGACAAGCAGCGAAAAGGGACGCATTTATCACATCCGTGCAGCCTACATAGAGATGCAAGCAAACGTCAAGTAAATGTTAAGTAATTTAAATACCACTAGTTCAAATTGTTGTGCATTTAATAATAATTAATATAACTAAAAATCTGTATTAACTTTGTTCATAAACCGGTAAACTTATTAAACATAATAAAAATAATAATGTAAGATTCTTCTAGCCTTTATTTCACAATGTTCATTCTTTATACTCGAACGTATCACAAAATATGCACCAACAAAAAATTAAAGATAGCCGAACTAATAAGTATTTGTAGACACTTTACGTATTGTAACGTTACGTGAGTGCTGTGATCAATAAAGTAGGCAGGCCTTTTTAACTAATAGACAGAACACTGTTTTTAACCACAAGACATTCAGAGTCGGGGTGAATATATTATGCTTAGTAAGATCAGAATATAAATAGTGAAAAAGAAATACTGATGGAAGCTGAGTTATGTTTAGTAAAATTAACAAAATGTTTAAAATTAAATAGTTAATAGCATTTTAATCGTACATAATAAGTTACATTTCATGCATGAATGAAATAATAATTTAATTGCATTACTCGTAAAGAAAGTTGAAGTGGGCGAAGATGTAAAGTTGGGGAAGGTCAAAAGTGAATACATTCATAAAGTACAAATGATTTATTCGACTGTATTCATTGCAGCTGTAAAACTCTTAAAATTTATTTGGTGGATCTCGCTATAATACCATGAAGCGTTAAAGAAATTAAGAGTTATTTGTTAACGGTTTAAAATTTAAGATTGCATGTGATGAATTAACAGCTTCTCATTTTTTCATTCAAATTTAATTTATTATGGAAAACTGTTTATTTTAGTCTTATCTGTAATACAAGGATTAATATTAGAAATACTTCGAGCTAAATTCTTGCGTGTTACGCCTATTTGCGGGAACTTGTGTGTTTTCTTTTCTTTATTATTGTAATTATTGCCTGAAACTTGTTCGCTTTGCTATTTTTACCTATCCTGTTTGTTGTTCATACATCAGTGTACAACTACTAGAAAAGTGGATCTTTATTGCCTAGTGAAAGGCGTCAATGCTGTTGTTTCATACTATTAAAGCTATTTAAACCCCGGTAATGATATTTTAAACTTTAAATCAGTCATTATAAATGAAACTATATTTTCGGATTTTGTCGCGGATTTATTATGATTTTTGGTTCCCGACGTTTCGAATGCTTTACAGCAATCATGGTCACGGGAGAGACTAAGGTATTAGACGTCTCAGGGGGTTATATACTTGTTACAGACAGTGCCTACCCACAATTTTTTACAAATATTCAAAATGATAGACTATAAAATTATACATTTCAATTCTATACTTTTAAGATTTTAAAATTTTAAAATTATATTATAAATATGGCAATATTATTAACTTATTTTTAGCTACTATAATTATAATTATTATAATTTTCTAATATTTGTTAAAATAATATTAAGTAGTGTTGCTATTATTAAAATATGTATAATGTGTTATATTAAAATATAAATTATTAAAGCAATATTAAACTTTCATATATTATAAATTAAAGATTAATAGTTAAAAACAACTTGAGTTTTGATAATTATTTTAAGTTAAATATTAAGCAACACCACTGCAAACTAAATCATTTTTAAATTTGATAATATAATATTAAACAAATCTAACTATGCTCAATCCACATAGACCTCTTTAAGTTCTTTTGAATTATAACTTTTAAACTATAAAATGAGTTAATGTCATTTAGTATGTCAGTTGGTATGTCCGTCTGAAGTTATTATAGGGATTTGAGACTATATTAAAGAGTTAAATTGTTGTCAGTCTGAAGCTACTACCGGTTCGGAATGCAACTGATACTGAGAAGAACCGGCAAGAAACTCAGCTCTTGCTTTTTTCAAAATAATATGTTTACAATTTCAATATTATCAATATCAAAAATATATAAGTTTACTTAAGTTTACAATATTGCAATACAATAATTAATATATATAATTAATCCTCACTACTATCATTATGATCTACACAGTATGAGCTAACTACATCTGGCTGTCTATTATGACTAATTTTATTAGACGATTTTATTATATTAATGACAGGATCCCAAGATGATGGTAGTACCCAGCCGTCCTCTCTATTAAAGTTAGGATGTTTTTTAATTTCAATTGCTTCGCGAATCATTCTTGGTCTATAACGAGTTTCTTTCGCGAGTATTTGAGGATTATCAAAGCGAATATAGTGGTTGGGGCGATCCTGACTATGTTTACAGACAGCAGATGTTGCATTGCGACGGTGTTTCACATCAGCTATGTGTTCTTTGATCCTGGTTCTAATGGATCTCTTTGTTTGGCCGATATAAGAGAGCCCACAGTCACAATCAAGCTTGTATACTCCTGCATCTTGGAGGGGTATATGGCACTTGACTGATGGTAAGAATTGACTAATTTTCTTGGGCGGCTTGAAGTATGTTTTGATAGAAGCACGCTTTAGGATGTAGCCAATCTTGTCAGTGACACCTCTCATGTAAGGCAGAACTGCAGGTCGAGCGCGTACCTGCAGTTCTGCCTTACATGAGAGGTGTCACTGACAAGATTGGCTACATCCTAAAGCGTGCTTCTATCAAAACATACTTCAAGCCGCCCAAGAAAATTAGTCAATTCTTACCATCAGTCAAGTGCCATATACCCCTCCAAGATGCAGGAGTATACAAGCTTGATTGTGACTGTGGGCTCTCTTATATCGGCCAAACAAAGAGATCCATTAGAACCAGGATCAAAGAACACATAGCTGATGTGAAACACCGTCGCAATGCAACATCTGCTGTCTGTAAACATAGTCAGGATCGCCCCAACCACTATATTCGCTTTGATAATCCTCAAATACTCGCGAAAGAAACTCGTTATAGACCAAGAATGATTCGCGAAGCAATTGAAATTAAAAAACATCCTAACTTTAATAGAGAGGACGGCTGGGTACTACCATCATCTTGGGATCCTGTCATTAATATAATAAAATCGTCTAATAAAATTAGTCATAATAGACAGCCAGATGTAGTTAGCTCATACTGTGTAGATCATAATGATAGTAGTGAGGATTAATTATATATATTAATTATTGTATTGCAATATTGTAAACTTAAGTAAACTTATATATTTTTGATATTGATAATATTGAAATTGTAAACATATTATTTTGAAAAAAGCAAGAGCTGAGTTTCTTGCCGGTTCTTCTCAGTATCAGTTGCATTCCGAACCGGTAGTAGCTTCAGACTGACAACAATTTAACTCTTTAATATAGTCTCAAATCCCTATAATAACTTCAGACGGACATACCAACTGACATACTAAATGACATTAACTCATTTTATAGTTTAAAAGTTATAATTCAAAAGAACTTAAAGAGGTCTATGTGGATTGAGCATAGTTAGATTTGTTTAATATTATATTATCAAATTTAAAAATGATTTAGTTTGCAGTGGTGTTGCTTAATATTTAACTTAAAATAATTATCAAAACTCAAGTTGTTTTTAACTATTAATCTTTAATTTATAATATATGAAAGTTTAATATTGCTTTAATAATTTATATTTTAATATAACACATTATACATATTTTAATAATAGCAACACTACTTAATATTATTTTAACAAATATTAGAAAATTATAATAATTATAATTATAGTAGCTAAAAATAAGTTAATAATATTGCCATATTTATAATATAATTTTAAAATTTTAAAATCTTAAAAGTATAGAATTGAAATGTATAATTTTATAGTCTATCATTTTGAATATTTGTAAAAAATTGTGGGTAGGCACTGTCTGTAACAAGTATATAACCCCCTGAGACGTCTAATACCTTAGTCTCTCCCGTGACCATGATTGCTGTAAAGCATTCGAAACGTCGGGAACCAAAAATCATAATAAATCCGCGACAAAATCCGAAAATATAGTTTCATTTATAATGTCAAACATTCGCGTAAACCTAAGAAAGTATTATTTAAATCAGTCGTTAGTAAGACTAACCTAAATTTTATTGGATGTTAATGTAAGATGATGCCTTACACAATTTGTTATTTTTAGTGTTAAGTTTAGTGTATATCTATTTACTTAGAACTGGATGTAATTAATAAATAATACTCTCAAAAATACTATGTGAGTGACGAATAAGTAAACATCTAGGTACCTACTGATAAATACTATTTTCTTATCATTTTTTCAAAATATAGTTTGAACGACCTATTTTCTTCTAGTTAAAAATTAATAGTTAATACATATCTCTTCTTTTATGTATTTAAACTTTTCTTTAAAAAATGTTAATAAATCGTCACAAAATGTTCCGATTACAGGCACTGTAACTCATATGAAATATAGCAATAAATAGCATTTTTTGAGTCTCATTAGAAGTAGAACATAATTTACAAATATTTTATACCATATACCATAAAAAATATAAAGTTTAATAAATTTCCTTAAACAAATATTTTAATGGAAATAATACACCAGAGACACAGGTCACAGCCGGATCTAAGCTTGATTTTCACTACAAAACTATATTGATTGTTTAATTTCATAAATAGATTTCAGGTTCAAATTAAAATAAAGTTCAATTTGTGTAGAAGTTTATTTAAATTACCAACATTATTTATACTTTTTACAAAATGTCAAAATACAAGAGATTGGTACACTCCATGCGATTTCTGGTCCATTTAGTAAATCAGTCGCTCTTTTTAACACAATCGGGAAAACCAATGTTAAAAGTAATAAGCATATTATTTAATAGGTGGGTCAAACTTATTTATATTATACAGTATTCACTAAAACATTCATATTCATTATCATTTAAAAACCTTGATTTAATAACATAATTAAAATGAGATATCAATACTTTATCTTGTGAATAAATTGAAGTAATAAAATAGTAATTAATCACACACAATACAAGGTCATTGTTGCGAAATAAACTTAATAATAACAAATGAACGAAATTGAATAAACTTCACAATAGATAAAATCATTGAATCCAGCACGATTTTTTGTACAATGTGAGCAAAGTTATAAGACAATACGTTATCACATATGGTTACCTCCTAATAATTATATGATATAATTGAGATACCCTGTTTGGTATCTTATTGTAAAAATTCGATATAAATAAAAAATATAAAACACTTGTCTTTTACTTTTATAAAAACAATGTTTAAACACTTCATTTGCACGGAAAATGGTAAATATAATTACAATAGTATTCAAAATATAAGGGCAGTATTTAATAAATCGTGATATAATAAAAATATAAGACACATTTTTTAAGTCGTGAAAGCTTTTCATACAGCGTCAATGCGCTCCGAGCCAACTTCAAGTCGGTCAAGACTTCAAACCCACGGCTCCATCAGAAAACTTTCTTCTTGCAGAAAGCAACAAACTCCATCGCGGAGTAAACAAGACCAAAGTTAAATGGTTTACGAATCATATGCTAAGAGAAGGTCGTTTCTTCCTCACGCTTTTGTTGCTCAGGCCAAGGATTGTACCAATTACCTGCACAAAAATAACATCAAATACTACTTTCTCAACATATTATGCTTTTTATTACGTCACAAAACAAACCACACAATACCTATTCAGGGCAAAGACAAAGTTCCATTATTTTACGATTCAAGTTGGAGAGATTCCAAACGTATTACATTTTATGTTTTAAGCTTTGTTACTCAATTTACTTGATAAAATACCTTTTTAGATTAAGTAATTTTTTAAACAAAATCTACTAATAATATATATTTTTCAATATTTATATAAATTAGGTCGTTTTGTAGATTTTCTATAAATAATAATTATTACTTTTACTAAGTATTTTAATGGTGTGTCAAAATGTACCTTTGATACAGAGTAAGCCGCAAGTTTACGGCGTGGGGTCGGCAGTAACATGGCGAGCGACCGCGCTTCACGCAACAGCGCGTGGAAGGCGAGTGCAGCGCCCGCGCACGATTCTGCCGCAGAAACCTCGTAGAACTGACATCCAAATCTTAACGACATTTCTTGACCTTCTTCTGTTTTTACCGCCCTATAAGGAATTGAAATTTTAAATAAATTCGAAATAAGTATAGTATTTAGTAAAAAAAATTAACATGAAATTAGTAGAACAATTGTTAATGAATTGTTATCCGTGAAAATTAAAACCTATCCTAGAACCTTGAATAGAATTTTTTTCTCCATGTATATGTATTTTATGATGTAAACTCAAATACACGCATGATCGTAGTCGAAACCATAGGCATAACCTAGTTCCTCTAAAATCTAAATATAAGCCATTTACCGTTTGCCGGAATGAGACTCATTTTACTTACGTCATATTGCGTAGCATTTTTTTTATTTGGGACGACCATTTAGAAATTCTTGATATAAAACTACCATAACAGAAAATGCAGAAAAGTGGCGCCACTATTCTCGCCAAACATTCCTCTCGCCACTCGGACGCAATATAATACGTAGCTTTAAGTAAAAGTGGCATAACTACTTAATAATGTCTCATAACAGTAATATTTTTCATAGCGTAATGTCACAGCGACAGCGTATTTATTTTTGTTATCAAAGTTTGTGTTTCTACATTCACGGAAGTTTCGAAATAATACTATAAATATTTTTTAACTAAAACTATAGATAATTTAAATTTTTAAGCTTAGAATTTTACAAATACTATTATATATTATCATTTTTTATACAACCTAACAACAATATAAAAATAGAAAAGAAAACAATTTTCTTTAATTTTTCTATAGTAAGCAATATAATATTTATGTTCCGAAACTTATTTAATAACAATATATTTAATAAAAATACATACCTTGCGTGTTCCAGATCCCTCTTGTTTCCTAACAAAGTGACAGACGTACAACCCGGCAGTCTGGTGCGTTCAAGTAAAGCCAATAATTCCGCTGCTGCCAAGAAGGAACGTCGATCACACACCGAATAGACTACTGCAAAAGCATCACCCCATCTAAGGTGCTCCGGCAAGCAACCTCTTTTCTGTAGGATAAGGAGATATGTAAATAACATATCAAAAATAATGATACAAATAAATAAGTTTTATAAATAAACTTACCGCACAGCCACAAGTATCCAGAATTTCTATTTCAGATGTTACTCCGTCAAATGACACCCGATGTTGATATAAGAAATCTAAAACAAAAATCGCATAACTTTATAAATTATAACCCTATATATTACGATTCATTAACATTTACTAATATAAGTATCTATTTTAGTATAATTTGATGTATATTCTCTTAGAAATTTGTTTGAATTTACTTTTTCGCAAGCGTCCTCGTGTTAATGGCTATACCACTCTCAATGCATTAATCATGGGATTGCGAAAAGGAAGAGTGATGTAATGAGTTGGGAATTTTAAGTTTATATAAAATGTTTTAAAGAGTCAATGGCCGCGCTAGTGGCGCCGGTCCCCACTCCCCTCCCAGCCTTGGCTATAACTGATGCACTTGCCAATTTCGCAAATAGCCCATTGGCATCTAATGCTTGGCAGACGATAAGGGCTTATCTTGTAGAAGTATTTTGTAAGTACTCTTAACTAATTTTACAAGGTTCTAAGTTTGATATTGAATTATTAACCTACATAATCATAATTTATATGCTAAATAATTAGTAGTGATATTCATTACTATAATTATGAGTAACTGTACATATATAGGTATGCAAATAAAGTTATTAGCAAGAAAATTTAACTCACCGCCTGTCGAACTGTATTCACCGATGTACCTCTTGGTTAAATATCGGACTACCACAGCTGAAACAAACATAAAAGTTTAATATATAAAAACACCTTTATAGTAAAACAAAATGACAATATTTTTAATGGCTAACATTTAGGAGTAGGCATTAAAATTCGTCTTATTTCTTGTAATTATAGTGGTGTCGTCTTTTTTCAATAATTTGAAAAAAGACGACACCACTATAATTACAAGAAAAATTAAATTTTAAAATTAATAATACTTTTTAAGAAATTTTAAAGACTTACAGGTACCTTCTTTATGTTATTACATACTGAAAATAAATAATGGCTTTGGAGTTAGGGAACAAACAAAACATGTGCTGATTTAATATATATAAATCCTTTCACCCTGAAACAACATTCATATTCCCAATTCCTTTATCACTTATTCATAAAAATATGTTTTATTTATCTTATTAGGCAGTCATTAAATGACATGCAAATTTATAACAGAGAAAGCAATTAGTCGTTAAGAGGTGTTACAAAAGTCTATTTCAAGAATAAATTTATAACTACAAGTTTCAATTAGAGAGAAAGCAGACGAAGAACTTGGTTAGAAACAAACTTTAGCACTAATAATATTATCTCCTACGTTTTTATATAATATCTTAAAAATCTTAATATATTTTTAAAATGAAAAAAAAATTAAACGTGACTCTACATGATATTGAAAAAATTAAAAATAAATAATTCGTCTCATTTACCTACTCGTTGAAAGCTTTCACTACGCTACGTTACTAAGTTAAAAAAATACCTACTTCCGACTGTATACCTACCACTTGACGACTCAAGAACTTTTATAAACATGCTTTAATAAGTATATTCACTATATTGTAAAACACTTTATCAGAATTGAATATAAATAAAAGTACTACTAATAATCGAAGTTTCTTAATTGAACAGTAACAATCGTATTTTGTATGTATCAAACGGTTGTTGCAACAGACGGATAAGGAAAATAAATTCTTATCCTTTCATTAGAGCACGTCGGTATTATCAACTCAGATTGCACTGCTTAATTTTACAATCTTTGTGTCGGACGCTGTCTACATACATTTATACTCGTAGATGCATGTATTTCGTTCGTACAAATTAATATTTAAATTAGAAAATTTTATAGTTGAAAAGATATAGCATGAGTAAGAGTTTTAGATTATAGCTATTTTAATAATAATAAAACTTTATGTAAAATTTATATACATTCTTATTTTCTATAATTTATTTTATTTTCATAAGCTGTTTTATTGAATCTTGTCAGCATTTAGCTTGTGGGTCTTACATTTGTGACAAAGCGATAAACATGTCATTTCATCTTTATTGCAACGCAACTGCTTTACGATTTTCTATACTGGCTATAAAATTATATGTAATGAAATAGACGAGATCATAATATTTAAATAAAGTTGTAGTTTAAACCATACTGATTACAATACATATTATATTTAAGCAATAAAATAGTAGATTGCTTTTTTTATAATTTATGTCCATAAATGTGTTACTCAAGGAATTTCAGGAAATTTTTGGATAAATTAATTTATTCGGTCTGGGAACTTGTCTTGTTATCAAAACACTCGAAATAAACTTCAACTTGAGCCAAATTACCAATTAAAATAACAAGTCACTTTCACTACTGATAAGAGCTTGTCGTAAGGTAAGGTAACAATATTATAGTATTTTGAAAGTAGAACAAGCTATTATTAATTTAAATATTGGTAAAACATGTATAATATTATAGTTATTTAAAAATTTAATCGTGATATTCGAAAAAAACCTTTTGTGCCTATTGTCTTGTCTAAAGTGATCATTTTATTTAAGGAACATTTTGAAAACACGTAATCCTCCAAAGCTTGGACAGAGTCCAAGTTTAAAGTTGTGCAATGCATTTTGTACGCAAAAGTATTGGCATAGACCTTTAAATGAGAATCATGGAAATCGTATTAATTCTTTGAACACATTGGAATTGTAACGAATAACGAGGCCTATAACGGTATCCATTGAAACAAGACGAATTTAACTGAATATCTTGTTTACTGAATACGGTAAAAGTTAACTAAAGGTGTACTTTAATTAAAACTACCAAAGAAATGACATGACGGGAACTGCCTATCTGCCACATGGTAATTGGAGTTTTTACTGACTGTAAGGTATGCAATACGCACATACATTGGCATTGATATTCAAAATAAAAAAGGACTCAATAAGCTTTCTCCTAAATTGCTATACGTGACCTACTAAAATTAATTTCTCTGATGCAAATATTGACAGCCATATGTTTCTAAACAATGATGTTTGACTACGTGACCTGGAAATCCAGAAAACTGAACGCTATTATTACACGTCTTGTCCATGTCAAAATTAAATACTTTTAATTTCCCTTTAATAAAGCGTACCTAAGATTGTAATGAACTAATTTCTTTTTGTTATTGACCTATTCTGAATTGATTGACGTTTATAAAATAGCAGCAGATAAATTAGAACTGTAAAATGCAAATGAATTAGAATTTACAACGCGCGAAAAGCGTAAACTGAAAACGTAATATTTTTGATCGTAAGATTATATTGCGTGCTGTGATATGACACAGACCACTTTGGAGATAAAATTAGCAAAATTATGCGAGTGAGTAAATCTGAGTTGTAGAGGCGGGTGTCCCAGCAGACGCTTGACCGGGTGACTCACTGTGTCTGTCAGTGGCCGGTGGCATGCGGCTGCGCACTCTATAAATATAACTGCAACTGGCATTTAGATGTTCTCGATTTTCGATCCAGACAGATTCAAAGTGTTTTATATCATAGTATGTTTGGACTTGTTATTTTATAATGCAACAGGAATATTACTTTTTATATAACAGATGACTCACCTTTGCTCGGCTTAAATTCGCCCCTAGGTAAGCTTTAACGACTATCATGGATAAAAGCCTATGAGAGATACCAAACTATAATCTATCTCTATGTCAAATTTCATCCAGATCCGTTCAACGGTTTTTGAGTGACAGAGAGTCAATCAGTCCTCACAAACTTTTAATTCAATTTGTAGGATGGCAAATGCTTTAGTTAGATATAGCTCATTAGAATACCATTTTACGTGTCAATGTTACCTTTTATGCAGTCCGTCTATTATATTCTTTTAAAATGAGATTAAGATATATCTCAACATATTTTAAGTATGATTTAAAAACTATTTTTTCCTAAACTTTTTTATATCTACCTAAAGAAATAGTACACCTAAACGTTAGTTGGTACTCGCTTGTAGTACCTAATTATTATAATGCAAAACGTTTACAAGCTATTAGTCTTCGGGGAAATGATGATGCGAAGTTTTTATAAAACATTTAGGATGTTTGCGATCCACATTCGACCCAAAACCATTTTTTTATTAGTTTAGAGCTTAAAGCTCTTACTCCAGCATAATCGTGGGATAACTCTTACGTTAGTGAATTATTTCGGCGCAATCGTTACTTAATCGATGGCGACATCAGTCATATCACCTTAACCAATATATCTTAATTGTTATGTTAATATGCTAAGTGTTTCCAAGACGACATCCGAATACAACTACGATAAATCAATTTCACTCGCCAGCTTTCGCTATTATTGTTTATACTTTCTATTGCAAAGGCAACGAACGTTATTTATTATCCAATAGAAGCATTTCACGGATTATTCAACAATTATGTTGTCAATTTATTATTGTTTAGATCAGTTTTAATTAATACTATTACATATTCAATAATTTTATATACCTATATATTTCGTAACATAAGTCTTGTAACATACAAACTATTAAATATTACGAAATACTAGAAATTTTGTTTAATTATTATGAATAAAGTTTAATTGGTTAAGGAAAAACATAAAGTCTGAAGATATTTAACCTAGATTGATATAAAATACTTGTATAAATTATTATCTAAAGCAATTTTTAGATTCGCCACACTGTCAATAAAGCTTCTCTAGCCATAAATGATAGAAAAGAAGCCATAACAACTTGATATTAGTATACGCTATACTTAAGTATAAATTCTGCGTGATTATGATATAATACACAGATGTTTTAATACTAGGTATTGCTTTATCTACTTGTATTAAAGTTATTCCCTTTTTTGCATTATAGGTGTTTCAGTTATTTATTTGGTCCTACGTGGCTATTCAGTTTCGAAAATCTTATGAATGAGTAGCAAGCACTGATAATCTTGAATGTATGTAGGTAATAGGCATATCCTAAAAATATTGACTTATTTAAGTAATTTTATTCAATAAATTTTAGCAAATTCTTCCGTACATTTTTATTTTACATTACATTTTTTTATTCTACTACTTTTACTTCAATAGATTATTCAGTTGATTGACCTAAATTTTGGTTGATTACCATCCAGGTTATCACTATCATATCGATATCTCTAGTATTCGCAACAAGTCCGAGGCTGAAATTCTTAGGTAACAAAATTTTCTTATTTGCTTTAGACAATAATAAGGTTAGTATTACACGATACCCGTGTATCTACAGTAATATTCTTAATCCGTTGCAAATTTATTTTTTCGGTTCCCTGCTTTCTCTTACTTCGCTAACAGTAAAATATAATTGCAATCACAGATATTTAAAATCGTTAACTTTTACACACACGCTAGACTCCCAGTTCGTACCTATAATGTCGAAAAGTTTTCACACCTCTATATAAACTAATCATAGTTAGGTATCGTAAAGTTAAATTAGAAAATGCTTCTAAGAAATCTTAATATTCTCTATTCATTTGAACGTGCAAATACGATTTTATTTCTACATACGAGTATAATGTTAAATATATCTTACCAATAATTTAGATAATAATGAGACCCCAACTAACGGGACCCCACTAGAAATTCATGTAAATAAATTATAATAGTAACCCAAAATCATATAAAATAGATTATAACGTTAAATATTTTATTACACACTTGCTTACACGTACTCGTTTTATACAAGAATATGTGCATACATACCTTTAATTAACATACATTTAGTTAATAAATAAGCCTTTAAGCAGTCGGTAGGTATACACAATAGTATCAGTATCAACTATCAAAATATAATTATAGATTTTTTGAGGGATATTGACGTTATTATTAAAACGTTTATTGGTTTATTTATTTATCTCATAAGAAAGACTTTCGATGGGGTTCCTTGTAGTTATAGAAGAAATCAGTGAAATAGGTATATAGATACATACATATCATCAAAGCGCTACAGCCCTGGGTGGGCCTTGGCTTGGTCAAGCAAATTTCCCCATCTGAGGCGATCTTTAGCGGCCTCTCTCCAACTCCGTACTCCCAAAACTCTCAAGTCCTTTTCCACTCCATCAATCCACCGGCCCCTAGGTCTTCCTCTGCCTCTACGGCCCTCTGGTTTACTGTCAAGCAACTTTTTCGGGGCTCTTGAATCGTCCATGCGTTGCACATGTCCTGCCCATCGCATTCGTGACAATTTGATGATTTTGACTACATTCGGTTCTTTAAATAGTCCATAGAGTTCGTGATTGTAACGAATGCGCCAGATACCATTATCTTGAACAGCACCGAAAATCCTCCTCAGGACCTTTCGCTCAAAAATTCGCAGGCTGTTTTCATCCTTCTTACTTAGAACCCAGCATTCAGCCCCGTAAGTAAGAATCGGCCTAAGTAAAGATACATACATATATCCCATAAATATCTGTAGAATCGTGTCGTGATCTGCGACAAATTAAAAAAATACAAGCTAGTGTATGAGTTTCTACTCATTTTTGTCATTTATCTAATATGTAAAAAAATATCTATTAAATATAATATTCCTATTGCCTACAGAAATATTGTTATAATGTTTTATTAACAAAATATGTAATACACGTAATTACAGTTTTAAGCACTTTACCGATTTCGGCCACGGCGGCCAATCTCATTGAAACTAGCCATCTGCGCGGGAAATATTACAGTGCAAGAATACGCGCAGACTCAAGACAAATGATGAGAAATTATATTATAATTTTTACGCGCGTGAAAATAATATAAGTATTTATTGAAATACATAGTGGAATACATATAACATATAAAATACTTTTTATAAAATCTAAGAACATTTTGCACAAACCACTTGTTAATCTATTAATTTGATAGCTCGTTCATCACGTTCTAGTTTATGCAAGTTTTTGCAATTTAGATATCTATATAGATTTATTATTTTTATACGGTCATTGATATATTCTAGATTTTTCGGTCATAAATATAACGGGTCTATTTAATTGAATCACTATTTACTTAATTAATATTTCCGCCAGAACGAAGATTTTTCTATTGCCATGCAACTTATTTCTTTCTTAAAATATTAGAAACGGTTCGTAAACCGGTAGCTAAAGTTTGAACACTGACTCAACAGTCTATGTATAAAGGTTTGTGATAAACACATCGCCCCCACAATGCGTTGCCGCATAATATAATTCTGTAGTGATGGAATATGACTTCTAGGCCCGCATTCCGCTGTGATAGTTCTATTTTATGGCCCTGACTAATATTCATACTCTTTTCACTCAAGTGCTTGGAATTAAGCAATGTTACTTCCCGAAAACGTACATGTAGCTACTTGATACTTTAAATCGATATTTATTATGATTACTGAAACAACTTTAAAAAAAGTTTTGAGTAACTAATGCAAGATAATGACAACATTTATAGTTAGACAAAAGATCAGCTCATAAGATATTAATAAAATGTGTGAAAATTATCGAAACATACCTACCTAATATTTATTATTAAGCATAGTAAGCAAGCAAGCAAGGGTATGTCGATAGTATCAAATACCTACATTATTACATTATTTAGACAATATGATTAAAATATTGAGTAACTGTTGAAAATCTTACGACTTCATATAGGTAATATAGAAGATGAAACAGTATTTACCTACTATCTATTGTTTTAATAAAATATTTGCTCTAATGACTGCAGTCTGCACTAAGTTGACGCATGTTCGATATTTAAAGTAAAAAAAAAAGTTTAACACCTATTATGATTTGATAAGAAATTAACCAAATTCAACTTCTTTAACAAACTGACAGCCGTCTATAATACAAAAATTGATTTATTAAACCCTTGGATAAAAAACGCTAAATACCTATTTATTTTGCCGCTGCGCTGTTTACCTTGCACATTGTGTTTTATATCAAAATAAACATTTGTTTATCTTACTTACATGAAATAGCCGCCAGCCTGTTGACACAATAGCAGTTATCACATACCTATCTGTATATCTATCATATATAACTGATGACTGATAAGAATGGCCTAATGACTAAGACTTAGACTGAACAAAGCTGTAAATTCTTATGATCCATAAACCTCCATGCCGTAAAAATACACGTGTATAAGCATTGTTCCAAATTATATATCTATTTTTAGTATAAGCCATACAAGAAAACCTGTATTTTATACATTTCCAACATTCAATTATCTTGCTTGATTATTATCGTCAACAAAAACTGTAATATAAGAGATTTATATCACTTAAATTACATAACAATAAATGTTAATTAAGAAATAAAACAATAAAGGAAACCAAGCATTATAATATCGAAACATTTCTTTGCCTCAAATTAAATTGGAAGGTTTAATTACCATCTGAACGATCTGTAATTACGATGCTATTAAATAACATATATTTGATCCCGAAATAAATCAAGGCACCTTTTCCCAAGCCATTAGAGGTAATTGATTTCGGCGTCCTGGCCATGAGGTCACTCCACAAAAAATAGTTTAAGGCTCGTTTCAGTGAAATGTCATTAAAGCTGTATTAGCTGTCAGTTCGATGTATAAAAACGATTGATATGAGAAAATTGTAAAGCTCCCATAACTTTGGGCAGCTGGGCGTTAATTCATTACAAAGGGACTCACCTGATTTGCCGGAGCGAGCGCTGCCGAGGACCACTACTCTTATTCGATTAACTGTCATTTTGTTAGTCTTTATACACAGCACTGAATATGTCAATAGGTCATTTACAGCGACCGTGATTATTATTTGTGGACGGACAGACACGATCGTTAGCGCCAATCAGCTGATGAAAGATGGAGGCCGCACGCGCGCACAACGCACTCGCTAGTGAACGACTGCAGCGACAAAACCAATTGGCGCATAGCGCAGTCTCTACAACGTACAATCGTCACATATCGAGTGAAATGTGCTTATGTTGAACATATTAGTTCTAGTTCAATATTACGTGTATATTTTTTTATAAAAGATAACTTGAAATGATGTAGAACATCTATATTCACATTTAAAATTAGTAACAGAATTTTATTCGAGATTCTTTGAAATTTAAATTTTCTTAATCACTTTTTATAACTGTACATTTGTTATACTATTTAATCTGACATCTGACAAAAATTCGGACAAGAGTAATAACTTTAAGCAACATCATAAGTAATTAAGGTTGCAAAAAGTAGAGATGGCAAAAAAATCCATAATCTATCTGTCACTGCTTCGGTAAACATTAATCTTTATGAGAAGTCAATTAGTCGAATTAGAAATACAAACACCAATTGTGACAAGTTTGTCAGCAGACATTACGGTTAGGCTGAACCGTCGCGAAGATGTGAGCCGTGAGTGAACTTAATCTCTGAAACGATGCCAATCTCCAATAACACGGTATCGCCTCGATGCAAAAACGATAACGTAAATGATTGAAGCTTATTTCTTAACATATAATTTATTACATTAAAAATATTTATCTTTAGTGTTCTGTAATGTATTGTTAGTTAAAATATTATAAATGAAAAATATATTAAATAAAGTATAAATCTAATATGTTGTAGTAAAAGTAATGAATATAATGTTCAACTAGTGTTCCGTGTTGGGTGTCAAAAATATCGTAAAATTCAATCAGTAATAAGAACTTAAACGTAACTTAAAATAAATTACTTTTTTGTTTATATTCCGATATTTTCTTCAATATCTAATGAATACTAATTTGTTTTAATTATGTATAAATAAATAAATACAATCTCTACGAATACAAATTACAATGTTTTGTTGTATTTTAATAAGTCCTGTGTTTTATTTCTGACAGTGAATTTTAACAAGCTCTTTTCAGCCCAAGCTATTGTCTACATTCTTCGAAAACAAAAGATGTATCAAAAAACTTTTTTGAGAATTTATTATATATTCAACAAAAGGAACAAAATCAAAGTTATCAACATTTTTGATATTGGTCGAAAGTACATGTTGTTACCATATTCGTATCATATATCTTATGATATGATACACCTCAGGCTTGATAAATAAAATAACGAATATATTCAGAAGTGGTTACATTTAGGTAAATAAAAAAAACAGACATAATGCGGGCAGACGACACCTGCGGAGATTGTAAGTCTTCTCTGCGGTTTCAAGCACCCTTATACCCTAAACTCTTCGATGGGTGCCTGGAACAAGACCGCAATAGCCATAGTAGCTGTTTTCCGATTAAGCCATTTTCGTAATCTACGGACCCTATTACACCTTGTGAATTTTTTTCACGAATTAATAATGAAAACTGACTGATTTAGCAAAAGCAGTATGGATATTGTCTCTTTATTCCCCCGTTCATCGTTCGAATTTTGTTTACCGGAATAATCGTGCTATGTGCAATGATAAAAGTTTTTTTCATCCTTCTACAAGTAACGGCCATTGCGGCTTTGTTCCTCGAAATAAACTTAGTATACCGATTCACAATAAACATTGCTGTACAATTATTTTAAACTTTCACTAGTAATAGTAATTATGGTTTTCTACTATATATGTATATAATAGTAATTATGGTACTACGGGTTTGGGATCGGAAATTAAAAGCGTTCTAAAGATGTTTTATTTACACTTTATATACACGCGCAGTTTGTACACAGCACTAGTTAAATTGAGTCTCTGAGCACTATAATCCACCACTTTTAATAATTTACTATACACTTTTCCACTATTTCGTATCTCTTCGTAATCTTCACTTAACTCCGAACATCGACTCATCTCTCGACACACTGCCGCCCTTTTTATATGTGTAAATTTAGAACATTCTAGTATCGAAAATTCAAAATGTTTCTAGTAACTTCCAAATCTTTCCTGAAAATGCTTTGTCTCTCTCTCTGACACATTAAAATTTGCAATAAACTGTTCTTTTTATCTAATTGTCAAAAGTTAGAAATTGACATTCGCTTTTATAAAGCATGGTACACGCGTTCTATTATGACGGGTTCGCACTCTATTCCGTCACCCCACCCCCTCCTAAGACATGCTCGTCTCGAGCATCGTTGTTGCTGTGATACTTGGCTAATCGGTCCACATGCACGATTTAAGCCGGGCTTCTAGATGTACGTTGAATTCGGAAAGTGACATCGTTAATTTTTGTTTTAACCATATAAGGTCCCTCTCAACTTGGTTGCAGCTTTAGCGATTTCCTCTTTCGTCTCCGGGTTATGCAGCCATACCAATGAGCCTTTCTCGAAGTTTGTTCCTGTCGCCTTCCGGTCAAAACGAGTTTTAATGCGTTCACTTGCTTGTAGCCTTGCATCTCTTATCTGCTCATGAACACCAATCATCTTCGCTCTTAGTTCACTGGCATATTCGGTTATGTAACTTGGAGTATCCGGCGGGCAACCATTTAACAGATCCGCTGGTAACCGTAATTCTCTTCGGAAATTTGCAAAAGCAGGTGTTATGGTCATGCTTTCGTGTACAGCAGTCCGGTAAGATAGCAGGAACAATGATAAATATTCGTCCCAGTCCTTTTGATGTTTATCCACAACCTTAGCTACGAGTAGATGGCGTTCCAGAGTCTGGTTAAACCTTTCAACCATTCCATCTGACTGCGGATGATGTGGTGTGGTTCGAGTCTTGTGCACCACAAGGATTTTACATACTTCCTGAAATATATGCAATTAAAAGTTTCTTCCTTGATCAATGTGCATTTCTAGCGGAACGCCGAATCTGCAAAATACATATTTTACCAAAGTATTTGCGATAGTTACTGCTTCTTGATTCGGGATACTGACTCTGAGGGAAATAAAATATTATGGTCCAACATTATGGAAATGGTTGCGTGTCATACTCATGAGGGCATACTGAAGTTTAAATACAGTTTTGAAGATTATAATATTATGGAGTTACACACTCGTGATCTACCAACCAGATTTCCTACTGGAGGCGCCTGGGTACGAGGCACACGAATGGACATACACGAGGTGCACAAATACTTCGTGCTGCTGCTACTCCTACTGCTGAAATTCCAATCGTTTCCAAGTTGTAAAGGGCTTACAATCAACCATTTCCTGTGCCTAGAGCCTTGCACTCCGACTTATTAAGTCTTTGTAAAAATCATGACATTCCTCACCACTACCATGATTTTTATGAGGCTTTGGTATGCAAAACTGTTGAGGATGAAGTAGCAGAACATTATTCCCAAGAAGACACACCATTTGCTTATGAATAATGTTGTTATTTCTTTTTGTTACCTACTAAGATTGTAATATTATTGTTTCTGGTTTCATTTATGTGGATAGACTTTGATAATAATAAAAAAGGGTGGAAAATTTTAGATCGTAGAAATGTTATAATAACCTGAAGACTATGTTTATGTCCAAAACTTTAAGTAAAATCAATAAATACATAAGAATAAATAATTACGTAATATTCTAGATTGATTGTGGTCATTCCATAACAACCATATTCGTATAATGTACACAGCATTGACAAATACATTTTCCAAGTCGATCATTAAATTCATGTAATATAACTGCAAAATGCTATTACTGTATTCGCCATACATCCTTCAGATCAACGTACAACGTAGCAATAGACTATTGCTGTTTGATTGATTTCGCACTTTTTACCGGAATAAAACCACAATGGACTCTTAACGGAAACGACATTCAATGTATGAAGCGGCAATATGATTTTTTACTTTTTTTAGTTATATCCTTAGGACCATAAGCTTATGTACATTATATATCCCTCCAGAAAAAAATAACGCATCTTTTGATATACAAACCGTTTTGATGATCCTCGTAGTTTAGTAATTATTCATGATTTTCACTAAATCTTTTTTCCTGTAAAATTGTATTTTGTCGATTGCGGCTTTGTTCCAATAACCCATCGTCTTCATCCTTATACTAGGCTTAATTCAAAATGGCCACAATAACTATGTTTTATCATTTCAAAATTAATTGTAAAATTTATTATGAAAATATATATATATATATAAAATTAGACAATAAACTATTAAGATTAATTACTTCATCATGATCATCATCATCATCACTACATAGTATAAAACAAAGTCGCCTTTTCTGTCCCTATATCCCTATATCCCTATGTGCGCTTAAATCTTTAAAACTACGCAACGGATTTTGATGCGGTTTTTTTTAATAGATAGAGTGATTCAAGAGGAAGGTTTATATGCATAACTAGCAGATCCCGCGGCTTTATCTGTGCTAAATCTAGGGAAGAGCCCGAGCGAAGCGAGGGCGAGTCGCTAGTGTAATATATAAAAATGATAGTTGTATCTGTGGTTGTATGTGTTATATCAGCAATGGTTAAAATAATGAACTTGAAGAAATGAATATGCATCATATTATGTAAATTAATCAATATTTTAATGTTTCATTTGCTTACCAATTTGGAACACCCGCTTTACAATAATATTTTAATTGGGCTCATCGCCGATGACGTGACGGAAACAACGTCACGGCTACTGTTACAAAGCCAAAGGTATTCGGTAGCCATCCGATATTTTAGCTTTAAAAGTTTAAACAAACGCTTGACATGATAAACTCTATAAAAACACACTACATAAAATAAGTTTATAATATTCTCAGTTGAATTTAATACTTATGGGTATTATTAACTGAAATGTCAAAACTATATTGATTGTAAAACAAAAATTTTTTTTCTTTAATTGCTTAAGCTTACAAGGTACGATTTAACAAAAATCTTGATGGGTAATGACAGTGGTAGGTGTCGCAAGCAATTATCGGTTCGCAAATTACTTATAACAATATTAGTTTTGAGAGATATTACATTTTCACTGCAGCTCCAAAATATTGCAAAATTGCTTCTTTAAAAATTAAATTTCAAAATGTACTAACGAGTTCCTTTTACTTTTTTTATGTTCCGCCCAAATGATAAAATATTAAACCCTTATAGAATTACTCCGAGTCAATCTACTTACTTGCTCTCTGTTATTGTATTTTCTCCAAATCTTAATACAGTGAAACCTGGTTAAGTGAGACATCGAGGGACCTGCAATGTCGTTTCACTTATAGAGGTATTCCACTTACCCAGTGTCTCAGATATCCAGGTATAAATAAATATATGTCTCATTTATGGAGGTATTCCATTGATAGAGGTTATTGACAGGTTATTTCAGTTATAAAGGTGCGATCAAACAAAACAATGTTTTCTCAGTTACAGAGGTTTATGCATATAAAATTTACTCCCTGTCTCAGTTATAGAGGTAAATATGATGATAAATCGAAAGGACAAATCCCAGATATAGAGGCTTAGCTCGTCCCACTAACAGAGGTAATTCAGTGCCAAAGTGTTGGGACCTCAGCATGAGTTCCAGTTATGGAGGTTTCTCACTTATCCAGGTCCCACTTAACCAAGTTTCACTGAACAAAACTGTACCATTATCTTTATAACCGAATTGTGTTGTATACATTTCGGATGTATAAAATTCTGAGTTTAAGAGTTACATAAACATAAAATTTATAAGTAAAGGAAATACGCAAAACCAAATATTTTAAATAAATATTTATTACGAACATTATAGAGATTTACGTAATGTATAGAAAATTATTTTGATTTAACCCTAGTATTTCATATACTTTTCCTTGTATACAAAGAAGCTAAACAATTTGATCCTCTCTTAAAAAAATTAATAGTTTAACAAATTTTTCTTTCAGTATCACTTGCTGCATGTACGTCTACGGAACATATGGTCATCTACAGCACTAACAAGGCTTTTTTAACAGCGAGTTTTACATCATTAATGTGCTTTCCAAAACAGCAACAATCAATCTTTTAAACTAATTACAAATATCAAAAAAAGTGTTGTAAAGTTGTCCAGAGAGTTGCCCCAATTTTACTTTCAAGTTTTTTTCACATATTCATATATGGATTTATCTTCATCAAAAATAATACAGCTAAGGAAACTTTCTTTCTGAACTTGAATATGTCATTATATCAATTTAAAAGACGATTTATAACTTGCCAACAGTAACATTATAGCACCTTTTAAATGATTCGTTTTGTGCTATTAAGAAAATATTTTAACTTACCTAGGAATGATTTCGGTATTTAGAGAAACGTTTCATTAAATGTACTATAAAACACCCTTAAAATTACCTAAAAGTATAAAGTATTATAACCAGATATTTATTACAGGATAGAAATAAAAACTTGAAAACCAGTAGTCATGAGTCATTAATCTATCAGGAATGATTGACGGGACTTTAAGAGAAAAACCTTAATAATAAGTTTAAGTAAAATATCAGGCAAAATAGGAATATAAAAAAGTTAAATGTCTGTAGGAATATAAATTAGGGCTTAATTTATTTTTCACATTTAATGTTACATCGTTTAAAATCATAATTTCGTTTTAAAAATCATATTAAATCATTTTTAAAACATTTACATGTACTCGTACATAACTGGAAGAATCTAAAAGCCTTGCTTCAAGTTTCTTGTGGACTTTTTCCTTCTTAGAAGGACTTGAATGAGCACAAGGCTAGTTATTTTGGATAAACCAGTGGTCATGAGAAGCGATTACTTTACAATACCTATTACTTGTACATAGTATGAAGTTATACTCTACATACATACGAATTACATACATCATAATTACATTTTTGATCTTACACATTTTTGAATTATTATTTAATTTTTATTGTACGTTAAAATGTCACTTTTTTGTTGTAGTAACAAACCTTAATGTCACGAGCCTAAGCACAACTTTTTTGAAAGTACGCGAACGCTACCTTAAAAAACTAAAACTACAAACGAAAGTCCGTCTTGATATTAAAATAACTTTATTTTAATTTATGGTCGATCGCTAATTTTTTAACAACGATCGGAGCTAATAAAAGCAATAAATATCTCTATTTAGTTATCTAAGTGAAAGGCTTAATTAATAGAGAGCATTAATATAAAATTTATACACAAAGGCAGCTCTACTTAGTCGAATATTTTTTGAGAGCTTTGTGACTTCTCCATTTCATATATTATACATTTATGGAAATTATATTCAGTATATATTAAGCGTTGCTCTGTGTAATAGGTATATATGTAATATATTTAGAGCTAAGTTATAATTTGTTTTTTTATATATTTTTATAATATGAAGAAGTTTTAGTGGATATGGCTTCTACTATTATTATAAGATTAGCTTGTATAAATTGATACAATTGGATTGGCCTTGACTTAATGTAATCCCTACTTCTAATAAGCATTTCTAGTATTCGGAGAGCCGGCCGCAGAAAAGTCTACTGGAGCAGAAACTTGGAAAATAATTTGTTATTATGTTTTATTACTATTATTATATTATACGTATTAGCAAAATCCAATCTTCAGCAGGCTTTTAAAGTCGTATTCGAGATCTAAAGAACGAGTCACTGTAAGCTTTGGAGTCATACGAGTACCTACCTTTTAAGTTTTACCTATAAACTTAAGAGAAACTGTAGTAGTATTCGTAAAGAGGAAGTCTTCGGGGTTACAATATAACATGAGTGAATTACAATATTACCTACTACTCTACTCGATGTAAAAATGTTCATTTATTCGGAACATAAAAAAATTAAAGTTCATTGGCCAAATAACTAAGCAATTTCGCTATTGACGTACGTAGGTACGACAATCTACCACTTGTAATAGATTATATAATATAATAACACAATAAATAAGTTACGACTGATAAACCATGATCTTTGTACTATTCGCGTCATCGACGCTCAGTTGTAGTTAGTCATAACTACATGCGTCATAAAATAGAACTATTAGAAAGAAATTTGTTTCGTAACCATATCAATATGCATAATATTTTATTCTCTATACTCGACATCCGTGATTTCTGTACAACTATAAATAGATATTGGAATATTAAATCATGACATTACTTTGCATTCTATACACACTAAACAACTCAAAAAAATCTTGATACTAAATACTAACAAATACCAAATCTATTTTTATTGTTTATTGTTACATAATTTTTGTATATTCAAGTTTTACATTACTTAGTGGTATAAGACAATTTTAATGTATATTTAAAGGACATCGACATAGTGTTAATATTAATTAATGATATTATGTTGTACATTTGCTTTTTCAATCTTGTGAGAGAGCCTTAGACGAAAGAGTCTCAAGCATCATCATTACACTTTATCTAAGGTTCGTGACACCAATATGTTCGGGCGTTTTCAAATATTGACCTTAAAGCAAGTATTAACTTAATGCTATTAATCTACAAAAGTCCTTCGGTATCTCCACCAACCTCACCTCTCACTCACTTTCCCATTACATAATATATATTTGTATTAAGTATTTCAACCGTGTTTTCGTCACTTACTCTTCCTGCTTCTTAATTAGCTGGAGCACAATTTACAGTCTTAGTCCGATTTCAAAAAATTACGTGATATTTTCGCCATCTTTTAACCCATGTCGTTTTTATAGAAAATTAAACGATATCCGTGCATAGAAACAATTATTACTTTTAAAGTTGCTATTAAAAGAGCATTTTATATATTATTAGAAATAATAATTATCTAGATTCTACCAGAGGTGGCTTTGAGTGGCCTTTTAATCTATCAATTCTTTGTTCTCTAACTTATGGGCGCATGGATCGATATATTATTTTAATTTTTTTGATACATTCATGACTCGCTATGATATTTGATAGTCACTTATAACAATATAGCTACAACTTTGCAGGAGTGTTCTCATCACTGTCTTAATGGCAGTGATCAAACACAAATCATATAAAATGTAATGTATTTATTTCTCAGGATCTAGAACGATGCTTTTTTATTATTATATAATTATTTTACTAAATATTTAAAATTATTCAGTTCTACTTACTAAAATTATATATCCAGTTATGTTAAATATTTCGTACCAACGCCTCAACGTATAATATATACTTTGTTATTTTATCAACATGCCGCATGTACCAGCAGTAAAAAAATCTTAATTATCTCGCAAGAAGAGCGCAAAATAATACGTTCGTGTCACGCGATACGGTTCAATATGTTCGCAACACAATATCTTCAAAATTATATCGCTAAGCGTAACATTTTATTTAACACTCGTCCATGGTATTTGCGATTAATATCACACAAAAGAAACGAAACCTGCCTCATAAAAGTAATTACATGTCATATCAAAGTCAGTTGTTGGATTAGATTTATGAAATTTTGAGGGCTTTTTAATTCTCACAAATAAAAAAGTAATGTCTTAGTAATATTCAACGTCGACAATATCAGAATGTTTGTCTTAATGTAACATGAACTTAAGAATTATAATGTAATTTGATTACCATCTGATGTACAAGTTAATTAAGTAGGTTATTTTTTTCAAAGTTGAGAACGTTATACGTTCTTGATTTGTTTTTTATTTATAAACAAAAATCATTAGTACCACTCGATGTAATAATTTGATCATAGCAATGATTATAATCAATATTGGAAAGTTGAGAAAAACATACATATCTACATACCTATAAAAAACCATCTTTTTCTAATTTTGTTGCTAACACTATAGTGTTAGCTTGTCAATGCTACTTGGAAATGAACTCTTTTGTCTAGTTTTTGTATGGATAGATGTTAAAATTGTGTATGTTGGCATACATAATCTTTTTAGCAAAATTCTTTAAGCAAAGTAGGCTATCTCATCTCCGATGGGTTTTCCAGGTCATATTTGTGCAAGAACCCTATGACTTCTTATGACGTAAGAAGGTCGATATTTTATCTTCGACGCGCCTCGTAAAATCTCAAAAGGTTAACATTTATATACTATCAAAGGCTGACATAAATATTGCGGGCACAAGAAATAAGTTTTTACTGACATTTCACTATAACACAATGCTGTTCGTTTTGTAACAAGCGAACATATATTAAAGTTCCTGTCACTAAAGAATATTTAGCTTTGTGTAATACTTTTGTGTGTTCTGTATTGCTTTGGCAACTAATGAATATCATGTTATATTTTTATACGTTTCTGTCTGTTTTTAATTTCAAATAAACAGCTTTTCACTAAATGCATATGAAAGTACGTACGACACTATAGCAACAAAAAAACAAATTAAAAAAAAAAAGTAATTTTTGTTTGCTTGTCTATTTGTTTGTTTCGGGTAACCTCTAAAACGGCTGCACCGATTTCAACGGGACTTTCACTTGCAGATAGCTAATGTTATAAGGCGTTACGCCTTCAGCTAATGTTATAAGGCCTTCGCCTACTTTTTAACAGACATCAAAAAAAGAAGAAATTATATTTTACAAATTTTATATATTTTAACCCCGGCGCTAAACCTAGGTATGTTATTTCAGTATTTATATTATGTAATTAACATTCTAACCCTCAAATTACCTCGAAACCAAATATTTCATAAAACTTCTGTCTTAGATTTATTTTTTCTTATTTCCGTAGAAGCTTTTCTTTGGTGCAATAAAAAGTCATTATGTCTGTTTCGCCTTATTTCTACCTGCCGATACGAAGAGTAGCGGAGTCAAATTTACACATACCAAAAACCATTTAGTTGCTGTTTTGGTTTCGAAATTTAAGAAAACTTATATATTGCAAACTTAGGATGCGAAAGGAAATAAAAAAACTTTAGATCTACAATTTTTAAGTAAGTAAATGTTATAAGATCTCCTTAAAAGGCCTGTTATGAAAATATATGTATAAATAAGATAATATCTAACCATTTTATATTTTTATAAATACTTATACATGTATTTATCATATACCTTAGATTATTCAACAGATGTTTATCAATAGACAACATTACGGTATGTTACGGTATGCGTGTGCGCAACAAGATTATAAATACGCAGGCGCCAGCGCAGTGAGACCTGACACTATCGCTAGCCATGCCCTCTAGTTCACTGCCTTCTATGTATAAAATTAAAAATAACATTATAAGTTAAGGAACTCTTCCTTATTTATTTCTCTTTTGGAAATATTTTTATACGTACATTTTTTAATCATAAATTTTATTGAAGTTATGTAGGTATAAACTAGCGATTCAACCTTATTTCGCAAACAAAATCAAACCGATTTTTTCCAGAATAATAAATAATCTATGTATGCGCCATTCCAGACTATGATTCTCTGTGTCAAATTTCATCCATATCTCTTTAGCCGTTCTGGCGAGATTTAGTAACAATAGCATTTATGTACATCGTAACTATTTAGAAACGAAAAACTGAAATTTAAAATGCCAATATAAACATCAAACTCGTCTAAAAGCACCATAATATGAGCACAAGCATTTTCCAGAAAAATCAAATTTACGATTTGCTTAGAGAATACCTATCTAAATACCTATTTAAAAACCATACAGTTGCTTTCAATGTCACACTCTAAAGTCTGTTAAATAAGCCTAAATTTAAAAAAATCGAAATAGTTTAGGTTTTAAATTTATATTAATAATTGCGTATCACAATAATATTATGTAATTGCTAGGCAAGTGCGAGTGGGATTCGCGGAGTGACACATCGTATCTAGACGTGTACAGTGCGTGGTTTGGAGTTCTCTTCTAATATTAATGTAAATAATTATAAGAATTTCTTCAACAACTTTTTAGTATTAACGAAAATTTTAATTTTACTTGCTTGCTTAAATCTATAGATCCGGTTTGGTACAATAAGGCAACAAACGCAATTTAAAGCTCGCACATTTATAAAAATAATAATAATAATAAGAAATTAATACGTAACATAAAAATATTAGTTTTTATTGCGTAGTATTGGAGGTTAAAAAAGCTAAACTGTTCATTTGCAACATTTTAAATGACAGGTATATTTGTAAACATAAAATTATTTATTTCCAGCATTAAGGTAAAGCAATAAAGACTGTTAATTAAATTTGTCTAATCCGTACTTATACAATCACTTCTTATAACAACTGCAGAGACATTATAGGGTTTCTTTTGCGGATTAAATTTCGGCACTTACATAATGAAGTCCTCACGGACTTCCGCGATTTCGCAGAATTATTATGAAATTTGATCAGTTAGTACTCAATAAGAAAGAAAAATATATCATGGCTATAACGAACTCTGTGCCATTTCAATTAGTCATGCGATTACTTCTTGTTACTCAATATCGTTTGGTAGAAAACAAAGGGACAAAATAAAGCAGTACGCAAGTAGCTGACGCCACTGTAACTCATGCGCTATCGGACGCTCTTTCTTAGAATGCAATCTGAGTTGAAGTGCCGAGGTGAAGTATTTATTAATCGCATCAGTTTCTTTTAAGAAAATATTGAGCGCAGGATTACTAGAATTTAGTGATTGCACTAAAATCTATATCACTTTAAATACCCAGCAAATAAATGGTCATCATGTGCCTTAGTTTTTATTGCAATTGCTACTTTATTATAGATAATTTAAACGTTAGTCTCAGTCGTTGAAATATCTAATATTAAATATTGGCACGGATATTATAGCACAATATAAGTCACTTAGTAAATAAAGCTTAAGCTATAAGTGATAAAGCATTTTTATTGATATTATTAACACTTTATTATATAAAATATATTTGGAAAAATTAAACAATTCGCACTCAAAGATATCGAGTGAGTAAACATTACAAAACTCACATAAAATAATAATATGAGATTTCCTCTACGCCTCTCAATCTACGCCTTTTGTGATATTTCATATTAGTGTCACAAATAACAAGCACACCCATTTTTATTTTCTTCTATATGAACTTTTAGTAAAGTCCTGGTATTGTGTTATGAAAATTAGTTGACTTGCATGAAGAACTAAACTGACACAGATATTGGGATTGATGCCAGTTAAATAGGAGAGCTAATTCATCTAACGAGGTAAAAAAGCTAGTCAAGTATTTACTAGCAATGGGAGCTAAGATCTCTTTACTTTGAGCCGATCGGTTCTTGCGTTTAACCCATGAAGTAACGGTGAAAAACATATAAAATTATGTATAAATTCTCTGTAAGAGAAAAAGTAAACCTTTGTATAACGATAGCCAAATCAAAATTATTGTAATGCTTCAGACGCTTGTAATTGGAATCTCTTCTCTATGGACATTAGAATCTCGAAGGATCAGGCAAATGAGGAATTGATTAAAATACACATTTGTAAATTAACTGTTTTGTGCGTTAACTGTAAATTTTGATATAACATATATTTGTATAAAAAACAATGTGCATCTTATTTTATTTTTGAAATATTTAGTGAGGTGGCCAATATGGCCCTAACATTTATCTATATCTATTCTTACTATACATATTATGCTATTAGAACTTTATCCTAGATTACATTACATTTTACAGTTCATTAAATGATACATATTATAAGAATATTGGTTCGGATAGTCCTTATGGTGCTATATTACTTGATTCTTAAGTACTCAAATTTTTTTACTGTCAAGAAAACAATATGTTTTTACTATATTAAATTTTAAAATATTTTAAACAAAAAAAATACGATTCAATATTTTTAAATGTGATTGATTCATTTCGAAAGCAGAAAGTACTTTATTTCTAAACGAAAATTTCCCTAACAATCCCATACCTAACCTAATTGCTTAAGTAAAATAATTAATAGATCGTATCGTATAGACCGTCAAACAAATCTAATTATTTTATAATTAATTAAAAAATAATATTCTAAAACTCGATCCGCCAGGTCATAAATGGATTTTGTTGATATAACCAATTTAATAATTAAGATGTTTTACGTGTTTTAAAGATGAATCTTAATGCAACAAATGAGATAGGTAATTAATTTTATTTCAATTACATTACTTTTGTCAATTAAACAACTTGTACAGCTCTTAATAATCGAATATTATAAACTTTATATAACATTTACAAGTGCATTGTAGATTTCTAACGCGTTTAATTGGGATACACAGATTCTTTGAACTAGTGAGACAATACGAGTACATTCTCTCCATCTGCACCGCATGATACAGCGTGAAAGTTTATCGCTCGCGGGGGTTTTATAACGTCCTGTAATACCGATCTAAACCTAAGTGAAACTTTGAGCAAAATTATAATACAAAATTAGAAGACATTTCACAAATCCGCAGAGGGTATCTCGGTTTTATCGCTTTGCAGGGAAATGCAACCGCGAAATTATCTGATCCCTCCCATAACTTACCTACTCTGAAATACTAAAATTGCTTTCAAGAAATATCTTACAGCAATCTTCACGCTCTCTGCGCTTATTATAATCCATTATGATACCAATAGCTGAATAATATTACCATTGCCTTAACCATTTATCCTTCCACGTATCTAAATAGCCTTCCTGAAAGCTACACTTATTGTAATTAAAAATTGCAATCTTGTAATTGCTGCTTAAGCAAATATTTAATAAAAGTTTATTATAAAAATTGATTCGCCTTTCTTCTGTGAATGGCACACGTACAAATATTTTTTTTCTACTAACAGAATAGTAAAGTATTAAAGTACAATTATTTTACCAAGTACTATTATTTTGTTTACTGACTAATCTTTACATTTGCTAGTTAAATAATAACGATAGTTTTTATAATAAAAACACTTATATATTATACACTTGGGCGCAGAGAACAGAACAAAACCATTTTTCTTACTTTTATATATATGAGCTTCATAATATTCAGTTAGATTGCATAAGCTCTGTTAAGTGCATAACTTAAATGTAGTCAAAAGCTGTTTAAGAGTGAATAAGCTAAATTACAATACTATATACATACTGTAATATAATCTGTACAATACATATTATAAAGGAAAGTGTGGACTACTCTATATTTTTATACATTTATTAAAGTACAAGTCTTTATCGCAGTTGAACATATAACCAAGTCACGAAGCTGAAAGAAGACACGAGAAGTGTTTTACTGGAACGATCGTTTACACAGTGTTAGCGATGAAACAAACTTTCACGTAGACAAGTGAATTAAATGCAAAATTTGGACTGTGCTTAGAGCTAACCCATGAATTTGACATTCGGTTATGGTTATTTTTATTTAAATACACATAGTAAAATTGCAACTATTATTAATATTGCATAGAAGCAGAATATAGAAATAAAATGATAACATAATAACAAATTAAAGCATAGAGAAAAAAACCTGGAAATATATAATTTAACATTGATTTAAATACAAATAATAATATTCACAAAATATTAAGCATCTGCCAATTCGCGCATAAAAAATGAAGTTACACACGTATGAAATATGAACATGATTTCCATAAATTGTGTTCATTGAAGTTAAAATATAACATAACTTTGTCAAATTGCTGGCAAGTCGTAGGAGTTAAATAATGGCTATCACTTTCTTTTCACGCGACCGTGGAAATTAACAATGTATTGGCAATTTTTCAGTAAACTTAATATATAAAATAAAGAAAGAATTTTATTTTAAAATATATCCTACTAATGAAGTCGGAATGTATCCCACCAATTAAGTACTTTCGTTGTTTTCAATCATTTTTATTTTTCGTTCATTATAAAAGTATACATAGGATGATAAATTATTTTTAACATGTATGGTTATGACTTATGAAGATATATATATTATTCGTTTCGATTTTCTGGCCTTCTTGTTAAAACGGTTGTACAGATGTTATTATTTGTAGGTAGTGCAATAACCTACTTATCACTAGTTTTATAATAAATTGCAACTCGCAACCTGAAAACTCAATTATCTCTACATGACTGTAGAGATAAAGCTAGCTTCCTTAGTATTAAATTAATCGCTAGTAGTGAGAGTATAAAATATACAACTACCTAATTTATTGCATTTAAAGAAAAATCAATAAAAGTATGAATATCGATATAGCAAGGATCCGTTAGAAGTGTCGATGTCGGCGCGGGCGCAACAAAGACTTCGTGTAGCGTAAATCCGAGAACCTGACCTTCCGCGCAGCCGGTGCATTGCGTCATTGCGTTAGCACCAGCATAAATAATGTTCGATCCGTCTAAAGATACCCTCAGACGGATCTTTTAAATGAGCGCAGAATTGATTACGTCAGTTATGTTAAAATACATTAACATAATTTGCAAGACAATAACTTAAAAGTACAGTTTAATTAAGTTGATTGATCGCTGTGGTTTCTTTGGTCCTTGAAGAGCGTGAATGTTAAGAACATAATATAAAGAGTGTGAGGTCCGCAGAAATTTGTTCCAATGTATTGTGGCCATGTTTACAAAGGCTTGCCGGACATTAAATAGGACCTTTTTATAATTCTGATAAAACTAACTATAATAAACAACTCTACGCGATGAGGTTCTCTTACCGATAATATCATAAACAGTATTCTACATAGGGAGATCCACATAGGGAGTACACAATTACTTTTGAGCTTCATGACTCAAATTCAACTCCTTTTTATCTCATACAAGTGCTTGCGTCTAAATAAGATGTTACTTATGGCAAATGACAAGCGAATATTCCTGACCAGAAAATGACTGAGAAATTCTCTGTCATTTTCTGCTCATACACATAATATCTTGACACCATAAAAATAGTATTAGTATTTGATCTTATAATAGTATCTTTAATATAATATTTTGTCTCTTTTTAAGGTGTTCAAAAATCGCTTGAAGTAGGTAAAATGAAATATATATTGTTATACTTTTGATAACAAAAAAACTTTAACTTTAACGGTGAATAATGAAGTTATAACATGACAATAATGGAAAATTCTATTTTTAACTTATTATTCAACCTAAAAAAAAGTAAAACAAATCCAGGAATAGCTTCGCAAGTTATGTTATGCTCACAGTCTACCTAACTAGTTTTTAATTAAAAAAGAATTTAAATTATAACTCAGTTAACTTTGAATTTTAATATTGAACTATAGGAATATTAACCTCAAAAATTAATGATGTAATAAGACCTAATATGAAAATTTAGGACAAACTAAAATATTTATTCAACAACATATAAATATTACTGATAAAAATAACGGTCTCATTTATGCATACTTTTAAACTTTTTCAGCTTTCCTTTAAACATGTGACTTAACCAATTTGAGATGACCAGAATATTACTTGTTGAAATAAATCTCATGCCCTTATTTTTAGTACCGCTTTTTGTACGATATCCATGGACTTATCGAAACAAGAATCACAATTGTTACTCCACATTGTAAGCCGAAAGCGTTAACATGCGCCAAAAATGTTCTCGTAATTGGGTAGATTTACAGTAAAAATTTCTGAATCCTGCTAAATTGAGTACGATAAATTTAATTAAGTAGAAACATGCTTGATCTGTACAAGTACACAACATCGCCTATAAACACATCGGCTTTAAAATTCTTGCGCTGGTCTCTTATAAAGCTATAAATTTTATATACAAAAATAATTAAACGTCTACGTATATGATAAATGGGTAAGAACATATTCAATCAAGCCAGTATATGATTTCAATTAATAAAATAATTTCTCTTGGCTTTGTTCTAGTTGACTAGTTATTTCTCGAAACTTAATAACATAGTGCACGTGCAATTGCATATTATAATTATGATGGCACGAGGAAGCTATAAGTACTTGTCTCAAGGTAGTCTTTATATGCGACAGGGTACTATTATAAAATCAAGATAGCATTCCAATGCCGGCCCGGTTATTAATAAAGAGCCAATACCTCCCCCTTGTCTACATGGCCCTTACGAATCTTAAATCAGAAAATTATAATCTCTAATAGAATAGTTAAGACAACTGGTTTTGTTACTTTTCCCATATTCAATACAGTTTAAAATAATCTTGTTTTATAAATTGAACGATTAAGTAATTAATATGCAAATGCAGATTCAAAGTAGACATGAATATTTGATTTTTTGCATTTATAATAGTTATTTTTTAACTAATAATTATATATAGATAAAATTATTAAGTTAAATATAAATATACTGAAGTATAGAATTGCAATCCTGAGAATATGTACTTATAAGTAGATACAACCATCAGTCAATTGAGCCTCCTAGTAAAGGTAAGATTGTGCAACACCTGTGTTACTATAATGATATGTTTTTAATAAACTGTATAAATATAATAGAATGTTAAATGTTATATTTTAGTAAAATAAATAACAAGAACTTAAATATTTAAGAAGCTTGTAATTATTGAAAATGCTCTATCTTCATACTGTATCTCTACTTGATTAAGAAAAGGTACTTAAGATATTTAATTTTTATAAAGTATTTTTCCTCATAAGATAAAAAATACATTTGTACAATCTTATGCATCACCAATCGTATAACATTACAAGTTAAGAAGCATTAAGTGGAACGATATAAAATGATTGACTAAAATGACTGAAGACCTCATTTGAAATTAACAGTTGACCTACTCTATAAATTTAAATGCAGATTTAAAAAAAGTAATTAGTATCATTTCTTATTTAATGATATAAACGTTGTGATGTGGATACGTTGGAGACGTTATAACTTAACTAAAGAGTCATCCTCGCTCTGCTCGGTTTCAACTTACGTTTTAACGGTTAAATTTATCAAAAAA
Organism: Boloria selene; assembly: GCA_905231865.2. Taxonomy (NCBI): domain Eukaryota; kingdom Metazoa; phylum Arthropoda; class Insecta; order Lepidoptera; family Nymphalidae; genus Boloria; species Boloria selene. The sequence continues at coordinate 7,649,161 of HG993140.1, read as the reverse complement.
ACTAAGATTTTTTGCCGCAATAAAAAGTACTATATTTCATCAAAACCTGTCCAGTAGTCTTCTTCTTCAGTCACAGACAGACAAAGAAAATATTAAAAACTATAGATTCGGCCTCTGTATCCATAAAATTGGGTATTTCTATCATATAATATAAATCAACAGTTTGTATTATTGTAAATGTACATTATAATAAACAACATTATAAGAAGTCAATACAACAGAAGTTTATTTAAATGTTTATTTTTTTTATTTTTTATGTATATACTTAAACATTTACTTTATACTAAAGTTGTTATTATATATACCTATGTAATATACAGAAACATAAAATCAGAGAGCTATTATTAGCAATATTGTAGAGTATTGCCGTCCTGACAGGAGGTCTGAAGATGTGATATTTAACAAGCTATTCATCGACTTCAATAACGTCTGAGCGCACAACGCGAATGAATAGACACATCGCATATCCTTGTTTAGAGCAAACGTGCTAATAAACATTACGGAGGTATACACTTTACTATAATGTAAAATTATTTTAGTCTTTAGTAAACAATTTATAAACGTACATCGTTGTATTTTATAAGACAAAGCGATAATTATATAATACAACAAAAACGCCAAGTTTCGCCATACACATATTACACATGAAATATTTCCTTTTATACAAATAAGTACTACACAGCCAATTTAAAATTTAAAGAGTAAACACAGTATTTTCTCGGAAATTTTAAGTAATAATTGCATGGTATGAAGTTTTGCGACATTGTAGTCCGTCTACGCTTCCCCAGGACAACAAACGGCGAACCTGACAGCATCATCCAACTTCATCGCGGACTGGCACTGATAAAGCGGCGCCATCAGTGCCAGCGCCGGCCATTTGACCCCAAGAGACGTAACATGACTAATGCCTTATACATTACCTACAAGCTCATTTCGATAGCAATACACAACTGTCAACTGTCGACGTGGATAGACAGCGACATTCATATATAAGTAAAGAGTTGAACATCAGGATGACTTGAGCTAGCTTTTTCTTATGCTGGTATTTTATCTACAACTGTATATTTAAGCAATATATATGCTTGGACTAACTGCCTCTTATGAAATGCTATGTAAATTCATGCTTTGCATAAAGTACTAATATTTTTTACATAATTTACAGTAAAGAAAACCTGTGTCATTAATTTAACAAGTCCTATATGTCTATTAGAATATTAGATCTAATCTTTAAGGAAATGCTAATACTAGTACTTGTGTTATGTTTGCATAATGGTAGCTGTGACGTTCGAAGCCAATGTCCACATATGCACCACACCCTTACCAATTACCCGATACACCCTGAACACTTTCGCTAATAGAACCTGCCACGAACAGACATACGGTTTTAAATTGCAAACGAGATGGTAATTAGCGAAAACAACTGCTAAAAGCGGCTACTAAATGCCACCGAGACACCCGTATGGAAATTAGGGACAAATTACGTCTCCACTTTTACTTTCATTTGTATAGCAACAGTTACATAAAGTACGTAATAATGGATGATTTCTTAATCAGATTATTGTCCTTATTGAGTAATGTGTCCTAATATTGCAAGAGTTTTCAAGTTCAACCTGATTGTAGATAACGGACCAACTGTTAACTTTTACTTACATATAGGTAGGTATACTCTTTGGCGATAAACTATTTCGAATGCATTCGATGATTTTATAAGAAGTACCCGGACTCAAAGTACTGGATTGAAAAGCAATAAATCATTTAATCAAACATTTTAAATCTCACAACTCATTATATATTACGTTAAGTTACCGTAAAAAATAAAATCTAAAAGACATCTGATTCAAGAAACTAGGTGAAGCATAAAAATGTACATAAAGTATAGTTGATATGTTTTCAAAACAATTCGCCAAATATTTACCAATATATTTAGAGCCGATTATCGTATGTAGGTATGTTTAATCTGAGTCAGTTATGCAATATATTATGTCATAGAATAAAAAGTATTAGAAAGTGTAAAGCATAATATGCTTTATTTTTGGGTTAACAAAAAAGTATTAAAAGATAAATGTGAATGATTAAAAAATATACTAATTAATTATGTTAAATATGAGGGAAGGATATTTTTACATATTCAAAAATCGATTCTAGCTAATATAATGAATTTATTAACCTAAGTTTATTTCCGGATGAAAGCTAAAATTAAAATGAAATACTTAAAACGATCTTCTAATTTAAATTCAATACTATGAGTAAGCTAATATTTAAAATGTGTAACAACTGCGCACATACCATGCCTACTTGTGCTTTTTCCTCTATGCCAAATATAAATTTTTGCGAACCATAAACGAGCAAACTAATACAGAGCTGATGATGATGGAATTGCAGATAAGGTAATCTAATAAGTATGATCTGAAACAGAACGTCAACTATTGCTGTAACTCAGGGTTGAGATGCCAGAGGTTAATTAAAAATGGCAACTTTAATCGTGTACGTATACTAGAGATCGGGTTAGATTAAGACGCATCTCTTATGCAATCGTATCTAGGTAACTATACTATACGTAAAGCAACACAGTAAGCAAACCAAAATTCTATGTATTGGTTATTTCTTACATTTTACATATTATTTATATGTATAGAATATTTGTTATTAAGTCATGTATGTATAATCTAGACTTTTGTTGAAATAGTAATATATAAATAGAACCTTATATTTTATTCTTGTTCCAATATATTATGTATGAACAATGAACATAGCTGTAAGTAAGAAAGAACAAGAAGTAGTTGAGATGTTGGAAAGAACATAAGATAATTATTATACCGGAAATCATCCCGTCAATGCAAAGGGTGAAAAATCTTGTATGGGGAATCAATCATTTCTTAAGTTAAAAACTCAAGCGAAGCGAGAGTGAGCCGTTATCTACATGAAAGTAATAACTTAATACCAAACATTCAAAACCCAAAAGAGCATCGTTAAAGGGGAGTCAATTTGTTTCGTTTTGATTAACCTTATTAAAACACGCAATATACATTCCAGCCGTTTAAACAGTTACCATTAAGTAGCGAATAAGTGATTTACTCGGCGCAGCAGTGACATCACTGGCGTCTGAGTTTACATCATAATTTCACGCATTTTATACCAAATTTGGATATGACACATATTTATGGATTTTACCCACATTTATATTTATTCGGGTATTTACAACAATTGTAGTGTATATAAAATGGCTTTATTTTCTCCAGTTTTAATTATAAGCTCTACATTTTGAGTACGCTATAATTGTGAAATGTAAATTTAACATTCATAAAACAGTTCAAATATTATATTCATTAAGTTATAGGTATAAAAGTATACCTGTCACCGATCAACAATATTTCCTACGGACTGTATAAGCTCTGTACAAACTCTGTAAGCTCTATGTCGGTATGTAGGTTTAACATAAAAATTAATATCATATTCAGGCGTAACAATATGATCATAATCACTAGAATCGCGATACGAAAACGAACTTGAATGCTAGTCAAAGGTTTAAAACTGATTTTGACCTTTGGCACGAAAAAGAAACAAGTATGTCCTACTAACACTAGTCATAGTTATATCATGTTAGAGAATATAATATGAAGCATTTAATTTTTTTCAAATACTCAACTTTACCTTGACATGAAGTCAGAGTTTTACATAGTATACGAAAATTTTATATTGTATAATCGAATATTTATTCTTTTGGCATATCGTCCCACAAATTACATATGAAATTTACACGTATTATGGTACTATTTTTAATATTATTATTATTAAAATTTAAAACATTTGGATAATTGTTTGTCGCTTTGATATTGCTAATTCGGTTACAACCTGTCCGACCTGTGCCAGAAGATCATGTTGCAAGAGCCATCAGTAACTAGGGCTTAATACTATCAACTTGTAAGAAAGACAGATTACGCTCAACACTCATTAATAATAATCCTTGCACAAGGCCGATCGAAACAGCTACATAACCAATACAGATGTTACATTTTGATAACAACTAGACTAAGGTACGATCACATATTTGTAATTCAGCCAAAATTTGCGATAAGTAGGTCGCCGTTAATCGCACCGAAATAGTAACTTGCTGTATATTCCGTTAATTTTTACGATGCACGAAAAACTTGGTATCGCGTGTTTTGCTGACTTGTTTTTAATTTTAGCTTACGACTTACATGCAGTCCAATCAATTTCAGACCAGTATTCAGAGAATTTGTGCCAGGAGCTAAAAGTTATTAAATATATATCATCCTGACAGCTTTAAGCAATAAACATTTTGTAGGAGCAGAAATAACTAGGTCACTTGGCCACAAAATTCTTAATTAGTCTGTTACATGCAAATCGAAATCCTATTTTGTCTCAACGTTCATTCGTATATATGTATTATGTTACGATATCATTCCTTTCATATCTTTTACAAATAAAACAAGCGAAAAATAAAAATCAATTTAAATATCACAAATATTTTAATATTTTCACAAAAATAGTCAGTACCAATATATAACAAAATGATAGCTTGTTGTTAATCAATAATAATAATTATTATTATAATAGTCAAACATTAGTATTCAATGTATATATTTTCGCCAATAAATAGTACAAAGCAATATTATGACGCCTACACTAACGAGTGAGACATTCAAAAGTTCGCAGTAGCAATTTCAATAAATCTTTTTATACGAAAAGCCTTTGAAACAGTCAGTGTTTCCTTCATTTGGCCAGAGACCCCGCTGAGCTATCTCTCCTAAATCGCAGTTATTGCATCTAACTCCTTTAACAGTCAAAGGAAAGAAGATGTATGAAAAGGATATTAAATATTTCTTATAAAATTATATTTAAATACAAAACATGGTATAAAAGTAGGCTAGAGCCCAAAACAGGAAAAAATAATTTAAATTAAATAAGGTTTTTTTTTTATTTTTACCTCTTCAACTCTTAAGTACCTACTGCTATACTACAGTATATTATATAAAAGTATGTCCACTTTATCTAATACATATCATATGCCTCATTATTAATTATAAAGCGATAACTACTTAAATGTTTTATAATAATAAATAATATAACATGAATATAAAACAATAACATTTAAAATAAAAATTATTTAGGTCTAATAAGGGCAAATATAATTTTAATATTGGTAAAAATTACATGCTATAAATCCAAAAGTGGAAAACACATTTTTTAATGGTAAAATTACATCTTGATCCTTTATATTTTTATTGTGTCTACGTTTAGGAGATATATATAACCAGAAAACGGTAGTACAGACCGTTGAGCAACGATGAAGTGGGGAAACTACAACGACTATGGAATGCATGTTGCGACTCTACAGTCTACTGAGAAGCCAGTGATAAGCTTGCTTGAAAAATCGCTCTTGTATAACCTTTAAATTGCAATATTGATATTTTATTTCGTTGGGCCATCTACCTGCTTGTAAATATGACATCAATTTTAAACACTTTTAAACGCTTACTTTCTAGATATTCTACGTATACCTACATAAGAAACTACTACTACTAATACTATATTCTTAACGTACGGTAACGCTAACGTACAGTCTTGGAGCTTTCATATGCCACGTTTCATAACTAACGAGCTCGCTGGTGCAGTACAAGGTTGCACATCTGCAGGCCCAAAGTTTGAGTCTCGGATCGAAAAAGGAAAAGAAGATATTTAAAACAGATAGTTACAGACAGGAGATAAGAAATTGGATTATTAAAAAGCCTCGTATCGTAAGCCCGTAGTCCTGCGTTTGAACTATTACAGATTGTGTTAGAATATAGTAATTATATAAAGAAATATATAATTATATATTCTTTATTGCGCATAAAAATGTATAAAGTAATGCAAATAAAGATTTAAAAATAAACAAAGGTCGTAATAAGTATAATGTCAACTAATCTAATATATTTTTTTAGTGAGCTTGACTTATGCTCATCACTGAACGACGTGAAAAACATTATATTCCCTCAATAAATCTAAGAGTTTAAAAAATCGTTTTCCTCTTTAAGACATATCCAAAATATACATCATGTTCACCGTAATCAAAAATAATGGACACAAAAAAGGTTTTAGATTTAATAGTCATATCATTCTCCACTTTCTTTTTCTGAGAAAGAATATTAAAATATAATTAGATCACCTATCGCCTTGATGAATTGATGCTGATATTAATCTTGCCTTTGTCCAGAGTAGAGTTAGAATTAAAATATTTTTAACAAACACGTTAATATTAAATTATTTATGTTCAAGTTAATTCTGCTCGAGCTGAAGCCTATTTGTTTTTTGTACTTTTTATATGAGTTATTATTTTTCTTTAGGCGTGATTGTTTGGCGCGCTTCGCTTGGCAACAAGCAATTTTCTCTCGAAACCATCAAGATTCCATTTCTGGTTTTTAATTTACTCTGTAAATACACGATCTAGCAACTGCACGAAATATTATATAACGAATGTTGTAAAAATGACAGAGGATAATAAAAGTCGATTTTAAAATTTTATACCACATGTTAGGCCAGAGAGAGCATTTTCAATTATTCTTCTTATGGGTATTTCAGTTCAGAGAATAATAAAATAATTAAAAATAATTATTACCTTCGTTGGTTATTTCATTAATAAAGAGAAACCCTTATGAATTTTAATAAGCATTTAGACTATTATTGAATCTTTTATAATCATATTTTACAATTTTATGAAATATTTTTCATAGACCAGGTTCTTTAAATACATATATCTGACTGAGAATGAGAAGTTTGTACATTCAAAGCGAGAAACCTTTAATATGTTACCAAAGTTCGAATAAAACATAAAATATCAATCTGAGTTTATTTCGCAGATCAAGAGTTAAACTAACTCATTAACTCACTATATATTCACTTAAAAGAGAAAAAAGAATTTTAAAAAAAGTAATATCGAGAGCCACCGCTGTTTTTTTTTTCATGATTTTTTACCATCAAAATAATAAGCCTCCAGACAAACAATAAAATTATAAGTGTATATAAGATTAATTTTATTACAAATCTGCAGAGATTTTAGAAGGTGCCATATATTAAATGTAATTCCTGTACCAACGACATGTTTAAACATGAAGCTGATAACATTATTTTCGCTAACATTAAGTTGAAACTATGAGGTAAATGTAAAATAGACTAGACTGTAAGTACACGCCCCTAAGATGATTCGAGAGAAGATAAATTTAATGCAGTAGACAGCAAAATTGTTGTTTTGACCGCATACCTTCGCTATACCTTTATAAAATGAAAACTTTCTTTAATAATATGACTAATTTACAAGTTAAACTATTTTTAAAAAGAATTAAAGTTACAGATGTCACATTACAGTGTACCTACATCTGGTTTTAAAAAATGGCAATGCAATTTTGCATTTAATGAATTCGCCTTTCACTGACGAAAGAAATTATCACGAAGAAACGTTTTAAGAACGAAACGCGAACCTACTGAATGTTTAAATGGAGCAGTAAATTATGATCTCTACAAATAATAGTATTTTCAAATCATAATACCCAAGTATTAACATACTATTACCACTGATTGTAGGTATATACTTCGTCTATTACTTTAATAGTACGATAACGTATACGAAATTATACCAACAAGCTAGCGATATTGTTAGGATTTTACGTTTGTATATTTTGTTCATTCGTCCTACAATGTAACTTTAAATTTTGATAAATAAAACATTTACTGTATTCACATTATATAACAATGTCTGATTTTTTTAAATATTTCTAACAAAGTCTAATATAACCTAATTAAAATGACTTTTTGTATTTTTACCTTATATGTATATATACGTTTATAAACGTTCGTAAGTTATTTTCCTTGTCAAAGTTTATTTCAATAAATTGTTCAATAATTCCTGCTTCCTTTAGTTCAAAAAAAATATTAACACTATATGTACGGGTACAATGTATATATTCGTTCATAACAAAGCAAGAAAAACCCGCTAGTAAATAATAAAAGAGCAATATACAGCTAGATCCAGAAGCGAAAAATATTGTATAAATACAAATTCATGCACACGAAAGAATTTTTTTTGTTGGATAGATTTAATCATAAAAAATAAAGTTATGCAAACATTCTTACAACAATATATAAAATGTACACGTAGAGTAGAGAGAGAAGAGAATTTGAACGTGCGACATTAGTTAAAGCATGACACTTTATTTGCATTAATTAAGACTGTATATTTTAATTATTTTCATTTTTAAATAATTATGGCTCCATTTGGATGGACAAAAAACTTCTTAATTATTAACAGTGATTCGTATTTCGTCCATTTCATATCATAAAAAAAATTGTGGACATTCTACAAGCTGCGTATATGGTCGCTTACAGAACACCTAATTTAGTTTAAGCAACTACCATAACTGGCTAAGAACGTAAAATATCACTAAATCACGTGGTACGAGTAGCATTCCTGTTTCGAAGTTTTTGTTTGTTATAATAAATTACGACCCAGAAACCAATTATTCATTATTAGGTAGAAAATATCTTTCCATGAAATCGTACGCTCTTATTAGATTCCTTAAATAGTTTCATAATCATTAACTTGCAAAATAAATCAAAAGACTTAAAAAAATATTTTTTTGTAAAATTTTTGTGAAAACAAAAAAATATATAATATATATATTAAATTACTTTATTTTATTTGCGGCATTTTAAAGAATAAAAGTAGAAAAATATCTTTGTTATAATAATATTGTGATAATTTTGTCATAATATGAGCTCATAATAATCTACAAAATACAACAATTTAAGCAAGTTGTATACATTTAATACTTAATACTCGTATAGCCAAAGCTCGATAATCCGGAAAAACAGTTTCGCGTAATGAAATTATTTACATTGGTTTATGTGCCACAAGTAGCGAAACCGCACAATGGACTTAATTATTACATAATTTATTGATACACATAATGTAAACAAAGTTCGTTTTATGTTAAATGTGAACTGAAAGCGGTATTTATGGTATATATTGCAACACTGTCTCGCAGATTCCCGACTTTTGAATATTATCTTAAATATATATGGAACATAGTGATATGTAGAATAAGTTAAATAAATGAATCAAAATAAATTTTTAATAAGGTTCACATTTTTATTCTCAATAATTTTCTTTTCATACAAGCAATTATTTAAAAGCTCAGTTTTTATCAAATGCATGACTTTAACATACTTAATTTCATTAAAAGAAAACTAAAATTCTTGTAAAACACACTAAATTATTTTAATTAATAATTAACTGTACAAAAAATTATTGTTTATATTCCCGACCGTTTTGGCAGAACCGGGTTTTGCGAAATTGGCATTGCGCAACACTACTTAAAATCTTGATATTCGTGGAAAGAAAAGAAAAGAAAGGAAATGACTATGTTATCTCAAATTAAATCATAGAGTTGAAAATTCTTCCTAAAAAGTGCATCAAATGTATACCAATTTTACTATGGCACCATATTGTATGGTAGGTAGTAGTACGCAAAATTGAGAAATTGAAATAATACCATGGTAATCACCACGAACTAAAGCTGAAGTCATTTTACTTTACGTACAAACATATCAATTATAGACTAATTATATTCTTGAACTTTAACTCTCTTAACCTTTAAATCTTTAGTAGTAGTTTTTAATTTAAAAGGTGAGTAAGTCAACTTAACTCGTTAAAAATAATAAAAAAAGAAAAGCGTTCATAAATTTTAACAAGTTGATTAATGTTACCAAAAACAAGGGCCTAAAGGCGATTAACCTGGTCTATCTGTTAAATTACTGAACTAATTCAAAGAGTTTATTGTGTTGTCCTAATGCTAAGGTTAATTTTAAACCCGGGAAAGCAGAGGTCCCTTGGGAGGGAAGATACACACTTAAAGGACTCAATTACAAATCATAATGTCATTATACAGTAATTTCTTAGATTTCACTTCTCTTATTTGATAAATATAATATATTTTGGGAAATTAACACACATCATAATCTAGTTCCAGTATCCTACGAGCCTTTTGTTATGGATACCAGTTAGTCGATTCACTACGGATATATAATATAAAATACATATGTACATATTATAAATATAGGCACCCATGACTGAAGTACAAATATTCGTGCTCATGAACAGGCACAGCAAATACGGCACAAGAAGGTTACTACAAGTTGAGCCTATCGCGTCGAAAATTAAAACGAAAAAATATTTATTGGTACAGAATACTTATTGTTAATATTATGCTATTTTTTGCTTTGTAGACCCATGTATTTTAACCTTTGTTTTATTACATAAAAAAATACATATTCATTTGAAGTTTTAACTTATAAGCTTTATTCCAAACTTTTAGGATGATAACAAAAAAGCTACATTAGTAAGTACGAAAAATAAATATAATTGAAAATTGTTGTAATAAATATTTGAAATATTTCTTGCAATAAGTGCTTGCAAAGGTTTTATTATATCACAACACTGTATTCGAAACGTGTCAGCATAGACTACGCTAAGTGTGTGAGGTGCAGACAGGTGAATGCGATCGGTCAACAATAGGGATGCTAAAATTTATTTAACCAGTTAATTATTCACCTAACTACTTATTGTAGGCTATAAAATCACTTTTCTGCAATTAACCTTATAGGTAAAAATATCTTTATGTCATTTAATAATACCATCAGGGGCTCTCAACACTCTCTTTCGACATGAAAATATATTATTCAATATGAGAATGAAATGAAAGATAATATAACCATAATTTGTTATCAACTTCATATCTTTTACAATATCATAATATTATTTTTAATAAATAAGGAACGGAACAAAAAAATGCCCACGAGATTAGAATATCGCATACTGTTGAAAATTAATTGCTGTCATACCATTCAGAATACTTAAGATCGTTTTACAATTAGCGACAACCCTATTCGCTCAGAATATTCAATAAAATAATTATCCGAATAAACCGGTCCTTGTAATTTAATTAGAGCGTAAGAACATTACTGTGTTAGTTACTGCAGTACTTATGCAATATTGATATCATGTGTACATGTAATATGACACCTGTCCACGGGAATTAGTGTTGGAAATCGCCATTACTGTGTCCTACAAGTGTTAATTTATTGATAATTTATTACTACTAAACCTGCACTACAAACTTTTGTAACAAAACTTGAGCTTAGATCAGGTTTGTTGGTACACTAAATATGATGCAAATATGTACACGAATATCTTACGATATAATATAAGTAAATATGTACTAGGTTTTTTTTGTATAAGTAAGTATGTATTATAAAAAAACTGTTTGTGATTTGCGAACACGATAAAGCTTAACTTTCTGCAATGTTTATGCCACATAAAATTCCTAGTTCGACGGTGTTTTCTGCCTCACTTCCTGTTTTTACGAGTATGTGCAAATACAAATAAATATAAATGAATAATTACAACCTCAGTAAAGATAGGTAGTTACTACAACAAATTGTAGGTATAACATAGATTGAAGAATGTTTACATTAATACTTAACATTTTTTTTCGAGCATAACCCAATAATAATACCTAATATAGATAAATATTTAATTAACAAGATATATTTTTGCATAAAATGTATTAGATACGTACATTCATATATATATTTTAGTATTTTTATTCAATAAATAATAGAATCTAACGACCTTCATATTTAAACTGAAACAGACTACAAAATTACAAGCCGCAAGCAGTTTGATATAAATAAGTGAAAATTTTAATACATAATATTATGTATTCAGCAGAAGAGTACCCTGCGTAGTACGTATTTCATATACGTGTACGCTGCGTATATCATATACGAACCTGTTGGCGCACAATTTATCTTAATAAACGCTACGTTACGAGACTACATACTGCATAAGAAATTTGTAATAAAGTCTAATATTTATTACAGATTATTTATTAATAGATGAAAATGACACCGTTAAAGTAAATGGCTGTTTTCTTAGAAACGGGTTTGTGGCGCCAATATCTATCAGTAAATAGGGGGTGGTCCGAACGGCATCGGCACGACGGGCGCAAGAGGCCACTAAATCACACGCTAATAACTAGAGGCTGATACGATCTTAGCTTTCAATAATAAAGTCAGCCAATTGTACCCGGTACCTTTCTTAGAAAGTCTTCATACAGTTCTTTACCGGTTTGATAGCGGGCAACTCGCCGTTTTGTAATTACCAACCTAACGACAACTTCTTATCTCCCTATTGTTATTATAATTTAAATCATTTAGATAAAATGAAAAGTGTGAATGGGATTAATTTAGTCTTCCAACGTTTATTATAAACGCAAAAGCAATTTATTCTTACTTTCTCATGATATCTCTACCACGTGTGTGACGACTAGATGAGACATTAGCGGTATTTTTGTGTAGGTTCATTATATATGAGTTATAATTAATCGTTCTCACCGGTAATTACTCATGTAAACACCTATCCACTTTTAAAGATATTATATTAACTGTTACATTATGCATATTATGCGTTCAACTGCATTCTCTTTCAAATACTTAAATGAATGCACCGCACGCCTAACAAATGAAAAGACGCCACAAAAATGAATGCCGTAGATCACACGTCAGGAGAAAGCACAATAAATCTTCTTTTGTTTAGTAGATGTAATAGCTTTAAACAAACATGCGTGTACCGGGAACGAGATGCGTTTTGTACGTAACATCCATCAAGAGGTACAAAAAGAAAAGATTACGTACCAAGTGTGTGCCCGATGTATAGAGTACGTACTATTAATTACCTTGAACGGTAAGCGAGTAGGAGTACCATGAATACATTCGATTGCACCACATATGACACGCAAATTATCTCCGGGGCTAGAGATCGTATAATTCATATTTTTATTATGTTGTGGGTGTGCATGCTTAAAATGTAAAGGAAATATGTAACTACGCATCGGAAACGAGTTTTATATTTTGTGTTCTTAAGGAATTCGGCCATTTAACTTATATGTGGTATTTGTTTAATGCTCTCAGCGTATTGTACAAAACATAAAAAAGGCCTGACAAGAGTAATTTTAACCAAAAATATATTTGTTTTTCGTAAAATAGTACGAGATTTTTTATCAGTAACATTAAAATGTATGTTTATATAGCAATAAATGACATTTTAAACATTACATAATAAATATATTAGGTACAATGTCTGTGTTTGCAATGACTTCCGCGCGGCTGTAATATAAATAAGTACAAATCTATACTAAATACATCAAAGCACTATTTTAATATATTGAAAATTTAAATATTAATAGAATACTAAACTATGAACTCTGAATATGCCTGTATATAATTGTAAATAAAATATAATATTCTATTTCTTGAGTTTTTACACTAAAAATATACAACTTAAACAAAACTAGTTTAGCTGAGTTATCAATGTAATGATTAATTAAGGTTAAGGATACTCGAATTGAATAATGATCGCTTAAATATAATGAAAAGCTGAAAATTATAATATAATAGACTTTGTTAGAGTACAAAGAAGTTTTCTAGTACAATTAGCAGGCAATCAAAATGTACTGATAAAATGCAAGCAATATGCAATTAAGTTCTTAATATGCAAGTTAGCTTTTAGATTTGTGATATCGGAAAGGCGCCCGCGCAGACCGATCGATCACGCATTAGGCAATTGTAACCCGCAGGTAGGTACTTATTGCTCAATGCGCCCGATAGATCTTTGAGCAATCTTATACGTGACAGTCATTAAGCAAGTGGGTTCTCGTGGATGACACATTTACGGAAGTATGAATTAGTTATTAATGGCCATACAAATAATGTTACCTTAGACAACGTTGAGATCCTGATAACCTTTTCATATTGCAACGGCTTCAAAGAGAACGCTGTTCCTTATAAGTAACCTAATGTTTGATATATTAGTTGGAGTATTTAATTGTGTTTTAATTACGTAGCTACATATGTAACTTGAGCTTTCTCGGTTAATTGAACTTAGTACATGCCTGTCCTAGTCATTATGCAGATAAACTTTATCAAATTTTGTAGGCGAAAAATTTTAGAACATAAGAACTTAAATTAAAGAATTTAACATAAAAATGCCAAAAAACATAGCCCGCATGATAGGTTCTCGGAAATCTATTCAAATACCAGAGTGAATCACTATCTTAAAGTTAACTGATGGTAAAAAAGCTCTCAAAGTTAAAACCACAAATGTGTTTTTTGTTATCTCTCCCTCTTTCTTTGTTTAATGATATTTATTTAAAAAAATTCACGTTGGAGAAGCTTATTATTATGCTAAATATTTATAAACATATACATACGTACATATATGGACAAATGAATTTAAAAATAACAAGATAAAATTACAAATATATAAATCTATATATTATAATTTGAATAAATATTAAAATAAATGATCATCATAGCACATAAAAGGCTATTTTTATATTGAGCCATAAAGAAAATATGACTGTAATATAATAGTGTTGACTAGTATTTTATAATGGTCAAACACCTACGCCTTAGTCAAACATTTGTTTCAAAAAGAATAACCCAATTCCGTTCATGTTATGTTAAGCGAATAATTAAATATAACATTTCTGAGCTAAGTATATAATAATTAAATAATGTAACAACTGTTATTAGGAAGCAAACACTAATAGTATAACCGGATCCTTAAATATCATATGAAAAATTAAAATGCAGACGTATTAGTGCAATTTTACCGAAATGGTAAGTAATTTATATGGTAATTTAATAATAATAATAATTAATAAATAAATAAATATTTTGGGACATTATTACACCCAGCGCAATCTAGTTCCTTGGTAAGCTACGAAGATTGTGTTACGGATACCAGATAAATGATACATATATAAGTTTTTAAATAAATACATATTATCAATATTAAGTTTAACAAATGAATGTCCCCAGCGGGACTCGAACCCGTGACCGCTGGCGCAAGAAAGTAGGGTCACTACAAACTGCGCCAAACGTGTCGTCGCCAAATGTTTCTTTACTTAATTAGAGCGATTACAGTTGGATAGAAGTTATTTTTAAAACGAATATTTTGTTTAATTTCATCTCTAAATTCTGCGCTATAAATCGCTTAGGTAAGTATATAATAAAACTCTTTATTAGATAATTAAGTTACACCCCGTTATTGGATACTTTCACTGAGGAAATGCAATTTTCTAGAAAACAGTAGCGCGAAGATCACGAAGGTTTCTCTTTTTATCCGCCCGTGGCCGCCCCCGGCTCGTAACACCATAATGGCAGCTGAGTAATAAGGCTCTATGACCCACTTCCCTTAAGATACAAATTAAATTTCCACCTGCACTGTAATATCAACAATCATCACTAACGCCGACGATCTGAATTACTGCCGCCCACTCGCTGTTATAGAAATCTATTTAGTCAATCATGCAAACTACTTTATTTAATAATTAATATTTACGATCACTTATAGAAAAGATATATAGTTTATACAAAATACTATTTTTGTATTAAAACTTTTTATATGAACCAAAAAATTAAAACAATCTTCGCTATTAATTGATCTTCATTTGCCTAATTACTGTAATCTGTCTACTCGTAACGTAAAGCATAGATCTCTAATTACTTATCTATAGTAAATATAAATTTAGTTATTAATAAGTAGTTCCTTTTTTGGTTAATTTTCAAATATGTGTATAATGTACATTCTTGAACAATGTAGTAAATGACCTGGTAACGTCAAGTTCCATAGGCGAATAACTCACATGTAACTACAAACCTAAATTTACTTAAACCTTGAATATGCACGCTTACTGCATTCTGAGCAATAAAACCGCTTAAGTATATTTATATTACAAAATACATGACAAACAGGAGACAAAAGCTCGAGGAATTATTGTACGTCTTGTATTGGTACTTTAACTGAATTTGTGAATGTTCTCTCTGAATATATACAACTCTCAAGAAAGAAACCTTATCTTTGTCACCTTACCCGTCCTTTGTTGCTGTAAAAGATGATTTGCATAATAAACAATGTTCTGTTTCTGAGATATTCCACATTCCACACCTGTCCTTCACCTTTCATTAATGGAAAGGAATACGACCCCTGGCATCTCAAACAATGAAGTAACTCTATCTTGATACTTGCAAAACTTTCCGCGTAGATAGTTCATGTTGTGACACTGCTTTTTGTGATTTCTTATCTGGAATACTTGGTGAAATATTGCTCACGGATTAGTTCTTTCACAGTTTCGTCATCGTTTATTGTTCCAATTTTAAAAGTTATACAAGTAGTCCACATTTTCTTATGTCAAACATTTATATGTAAATGAATTCGTTACCTTACTATATAATTTTAATTCGATTAAATAACTAAAAGAAGATTTACAACTTTATTTAATCCTTACATTAATTTTAACTTTTAACAATACCCCGAGGACGCTTCTATACTGCCTGGAAAATATTACTTGTCTCACGCTCATAAAGCTTAATTCCCATATAATAAATGGCCGCTTTAGTGTCTATGGTACTATAATTAAAATTTAAAAACTTTCAAAACATATATTTTAATCCCAGTCCAAAGTCTACTGAATATTTCACTTTACGTAAAGTATTTGTGTGGGAAATTAATTTATAAAATATACTAGCGGACCCAACAGACGTTGTCCTGTATACATTGATTTTTTTTAAACTTTTGCTCCCGGTGAAATGTTTTAGTATGCACTAGCGACTCGCCCTCGCTTCGCTCGAGCTCTTCCCTAGATTTAGCACAGGCAAAGCCTCGAGATCCGCTAGTTATGCATATAAACCTTCCTCTTGAATCACTCTTTCTATTAAAAAAAACCGCATCAAAATCCGTTGCGTAGTTTTAAAGATTTAAGCATACATAGGGATATAGGGACAGAGAAAGCGACTTTGTTTTATACTATGTAGTGATGCGCAAAACAGCGTTGCCTAGCAACGACTTATTTATAATTGAATATGTCATTTATTGTGCAAATGTATAAGTAACTAAATAATATAAAAAATACATTATCTAGTGGACCGAATTGTGAATCTAAACCATTCTCGAATACACTCGAACACACACAAAACATTTCATCAAAATCGGTCCAGTCGTTTAGGAGGAGTTCAGTCACATACACACGCACACAAGAAATATATATATTAAGATTAGGTATTAGGTAGGTAGGTACAGGAAATATATGTATCTATACAGTAATTTTAAAAATAATTGATATTATTTTACTACCAAGTAATAATATATATATTTCTAATATTTCAAACATATTGTGTATTTTGTGTAACTACGCAAAAGATAACCTTTTATGGAACAGGTATGTAAGAACAAGTAAGAATTCAAATTAAGTATATTTATATATTTTGAATTAATATTTAATACTGCATAAATTATACCTAATAAACATAGTCCGCTTATGTTGTTTTCTTAGCTTTTATTATAGTACAATATGAAAGCTAGGTACTTCCGTTAAAATATAAAGCTCTCCTATAAATACAATTTCAACAACCGCCGTAAATTCTAAGCAAAAACGTTCAATGTTCATTGCTCGCTTAAATAATAATAATTTAGTACAGCGAGGCATAGGTTCGTTTATTATAAAATGCACTTTGTTCGTTTTAAGGGCCACAAACATAAAATATGGCTATTAAACTAAACAATACTAGTATAAATGGCCTTTGTCCGCAACATTGTTTTGCAAAGGCTCGCATTTAAACGCGCTGGTAAATTTTCCGAATAATAATGAGAAATTAACAGCTCCTCGAGTGATGAAGACCACCTTCGCCGACCCAGCGGGGCGTCTTCGAACAAAACTTAGTGAAATCAATAACGTAATGAGTAAATTGCGCAATGATCGGACGCTATTCACTGTTCAAACTTTATCGCTTTCAGATTCATCAAAACAATGATGCAATCTTAATCACGATACGAAAGCTCACAAGTGCCGATCCCTTAAGAAAGTTCTATATTCTTTTCGTTTTATATATTTCATTTTCAGGTTAATTTTTTTTGTACATAAAAAGAAACTGACGTAACTGTTTTTAAATAACTTTAGTCAAACAATTATTACACAATTATGCAAAAAATAAACATAATTGATAGCTTTTATTTTAATTTCGATATTTTAATTATCAATTTTAAAACGATACACTAGCTACGTGAATTTAATGTTTAAAGCTAACATTTAAAAATGTTTCCTAACAAACTTTTCAATTCATTCTTGTCACCTACATCAACACTTACAAAACTGTTGTCTGCTAGAACTTTATTTTTATTATAAGCCCTAGTAATAGACAATACTTTAATGAGTACAAGGTCTACGGCATGAGGCAGATAGTGCCGTTGCTCATCAACAGCTCATATGCTTGCAACATACGAATAATGACTAAGCGGCTTCTTTTCATTAATGAAATTCGCATCTGTAAGAATAAAGTAATGAATTCTGTAACATTTTATTAAACACTAGCGACTCGCCCTCGCTTCGCTCGGGCTCTTCCCTAGATTTAGCACAGGTAAAGCCGCGGGATCTGCTAGTTATGCATATAAACCTTCCTCTTGAATCACTCTATCTATTAAAAAAACCGCATCAAAATCCGTTGCGTAGTTTTAAAGATTTAAGCGCACATAGGGATATAGGGATATAGGGACAGAAAAGGCGACTTTGTTTTATACTATGTAGTGATGATGATGATGATGTACCTACAGTGAATACTTATTTCTATGATACTAGCGGTTAACTCGTGGCGGTGCGTACCCAAACGAGGCGAGAATATCGTAGGTAGGGACGCTTTAACAGTAGGGACTTACATACTAAATTTTTAATTAATTAATTTATTATATTTATTTATTTATTTAGGATCGTCAACAGAAAATACATTATTACATGTCAATATGATATACAAATTCTACGAATACAATAATGTTTTTGTAATAACAGACAATCACAGCATGCACTATAATACAGAATAAAAGTTAAAATTAAATCGATGATTTAAGTTAGTTAACAGTTAACTAAAATAAAGGTAATTGCAGTAAATTGAACTATTTTGAATGTAACATAATAATAATTAATTAATTTAATTAAATTTGATGGAAAACAATTAATATCAAAACTTTCCAAATAAACATTACTGAGCTTTAACGCCATTTTTTTTGATTTCAAATATTTCCTTTTTTTTACTTAAACCACTCCTGACGTACTTGTAACAAAAGAAAATATTCAAATTTTTCCAATCGTTTTTGAATTTATCGTCACTAACGAACAGCAACCAATCTTTATATACATAATATATTATGTATAGTTAAAAAAGAAATAAATATGTAATAAGTAATACAACAACATTCCTATCATTAAACCATCATCACCATACACCTGATAACTAAACTGAAACTACATCGTTGTCTTACGTGGTGAAGTTTCCGAATCTTTGTGATGTGGATCGTGTAGGTAATGCCATTGCGCTCGATCCTTTTGAAAATTTTGTTTTCTTTAATACTACATCTAATGGTAGGGATACGTACAAAAATATACGACTGATGACCTATTAGGTGAATATTGATAATATAGCACCTATCATGTCAACATGTCCATTTCAGTAATAAAATAAAAAAAGTCAAGAATCATCACATCTACAAGTACTGTAATTATTTAAATAATCGAATGCCATAATGTTAATGCAAAAATGTATGAACGAGCGTACTCTTTGGATTAAATTTAGTACACTTAAATAGAGTATAGACTATGAAATTAAAACTAATGTCAGGCACTTTATACACTATGCTAAATTTAATAAAGCTTTTTTAATATATGTACATTTTAAACATTTTACATATAAAAAATATTCTAAGCATAAACATAATTATTAAGTATTAAGTAGTAAGTGAGTAGGTAAACGTGTAGGGATTTTTAATGCGTCATTTGGGTTTGTTCTATATTTCCATGAATAAAACATACAAACATGGTTTTCCTTTTAAATATGGAGACCTTAATCTGTGTTTACTTTTCGTCCAGTACTCGAAAGAACTTTTTTTATATTAGAACAACGAAACGCAAACACGGCATTTACGTGCAAGTATTTTAGGTCAATGGAAAATCCATTATTAATTTGAAAGCCGTCACTTCATTAGAATGGTTAAAATTTTTATTCATCTCTACAACCTTGAAGTCGAGTAATAGACAGATTGCATAAGTTTGCTGTAGCTGCCCGTGTACCTTTTGCGAAAATCATGTTTTCACTTACAAGCAAGACCTTGATAATTACCCATTAGACCTTTTGAAAACTGTATTTTAATTAACTATATTGCAATTCTAAGAACTTATGAATTGACAACTGACCTTACGAATATTTCAACTTGAAAATAAACATAGATAATTACACATACACAATATTTAGCAATACGTACATTGATTTTAGTCAAATAATTTGATTATAAAGTTTTTGCTTAGTATTATAATTTAAATATAATACGAGCACTTTTCTAGTTCAAAATAAAAAAAATAAAATAAAAATAATATAGCCTTTTATTTCCTTAACATATGTAGTTTTGATTTCAATATTTCTTTCAAACTCCAGAACTTGTTCCAAGTCATACTAATCCTTCTATCAATCTCATCTTTATTTCTAGAATTGTTGAATGAGATACATTTCCCTAGGTATATATAGCTTCTCAACATATTCTAAGCTCTTTAAATTGTCTGGTGTTATAGGTGTTTGAAGGGAGTTTGTCATTATTTTTGTTTTAGACGTGTTTAACTGCAATCCTATACTTTTGCTTGCAGCGCATAGCTCTGATATCATTTCTTCCAAGGTAGGTCCCGGGTCAACGTAGCTTCCAGGTCTTTCATTATATGTTGTAACACTGATTTGAAGATCGTAGGTGATAGCGGATCTTCTTGTTTCACGCCTCTACATATATTAAACGTGGGTCCTAATCTGTCGAGTTTTACGCGGCTTAATATGCTTTTGCTGTAGATATCTTTCAGGATATTTATATAAGTTATCGGGATGTCTTGATATTGTAGTGCTTGCCATAGACAGTCGTAGGATATAGAGTCAAAAGCTTTTGCATAATCAATAAAAGCTAAGTATAAGGGTTGCTGGTATTCCTGATACTTTTCGATTACTAGTTCTAAAGTATGGATATGATCGATCGTGCAAAACCCTTTTCGAAATCCTGCCTGCTCTACAGGTTGGTGAGCCTCTATGCTTGGCTCTATTCTCTTATTTAAACAAGCTGCGAATACTTTATACATAGTAGGAAGTAAACTAATAGGGCGGTGATTGTCTATATCTGAAGGATCTCCCTTCTCGTAAAGAAGTATAATACGGGACTCAGCCCATTTTAGAGGTACTTTTTGCTCCTGGATTATTTTATTGAAAAGATCAGTAAGAGGACTCACCAGCATGAACTTTCCTATTTTGAGAGCTTCATTTGGTATGTTGTCATGCCCGGGACTTTTTTCTTGGCTTAATCTTTCTATTTGCTTTATTATTTCTTGTTCTTCGAAGGGTTTTACCAATAGTGTTGTTATATTATTATTTATTTGATCTTTACATGTCTTTGCTTTTTTATTGTTGTTTTGGTAACTGTAGAGTTCTCTGTAGTACTTTGTTGCTGTTTTAACTATATCTGTTCGTGTCTGTATTTTTTTGTGAGTGTTTTTTGATTTTAGTTTTGGAATCCATGTCTTACTAGTATTAAGTACTTTAAAAGCTCTTTTTTGACTTCCTGATTTTAATAAGTTCGATTCTATTATTTTTAACCTGTAATTTTCATAGTCATTTCGTAATTTTTTGTTTGAGGATAAATTTGAAAGTTCTTTTTTTTCTTCACTGGTTTTGTGTTGTTTTATTTGTAGCTCTGTTCGTCTTTTTAGCATATCTTTTGTTTCTGTTGATATTATATTCATTTTTTCATTTTTTGTGCTTGTTTTTTTAATGCTTTGTATTACGACTGACTCTATTTTGCTGTAATGAGATTCCACACTATCAGTTACGCGCCAAGTTACTTGTTCTAATTTACTTTTTAATGTGGCTAGGAAGGTGCTTATGTTCTCTTCACCTTGTAGTAGAGTTCGATGGTTACTGAACAATGCCCTACTTTTCTTCCGTTTTTCTAAGTTAAATGTACCTCGTACTAATTTATGGTCGCTTGTGAATAGGTTTATATTTAAAGTTTCTATGTTTGAAAGATTTTTTGGCTTATTACTTAGAATATAATCGATTTGGTTTTTGACATTTCCATTTGGGCTTATCCATGTCCATAACTTTTTGTGACTTCAACAGTAATATTAAATATATAAGGCTAGTTCTTACAGTAAAGGAATTTTGGTGCGCTCAAATCATAGCTCCTTAGTTTTTAAATATTTCTGATTCATTTTTGATCTGTAATAAGGAACTAATTGGCTTTTATATGGGCACTGAAATTCAGCTAGGTTCGTAAATATCTTTTTGGAGAAAAATGCCTAAACATGAGCAAAATTGTCATTTTCCTGTGGGGCGATTTTACAAAATGCAAGCTTTCTAGCGACATAATATATAAATTAAGTAGATAAATCAAAGAGATTATATCTTATCACAGTAACAACTACTAAAACTTTGCTAAAACGTAAAAAGAAGTGGCGTGTCTCCTTAATTTTAATCGATTTTTCATCATAGAATAGGGGCGACACAAATTGTGTATCACATTCCTGTCAGCTAAAAACGTGTGAAAATACCTATAAATTGAATAATGAGCGCTGTCGCGAGATTTCCGAGACAATGTACGTAGTAACATAAGGTCACTGCCGCTTAAAGTTCCACCTAACAGCTAATCAGACAGTCGCCACGAAGATCTCAACGACTGCAGACGCGTTCGGGTCAGACAACTTCTCACTTGTATGGTATGTATTTACGTAAAGAATATTTGGATTCCTTAAATATTGTTTATTGTTTTTAATAATATACCTAGTGTAAATATACCATACAGCGTTAACATGTGATTCAAATATAGCGTTTTTATGTTTTTTAATGAAAAACGTCAAAATTATCACTTTCATGTGTTTCACTTGTCTGGATCCATTTAGACAGGAAAGTAATTACATCACAGGAAAGTGATATTTATTCACTTAGGTTCCTAATTTCCTCTTAATATTGTAAGTATTATTAACCCCTTGAGACCTTTTTTCACAGAAACCAAAATGCCACAACCTAAGAAGAAAAGATAACACTTAATATAGATGATATGATGGTTTGCTTAGCTATCCTGTTTTAAATATAGATTCTAAACATCTGTTCCCGGAAAATGAAAGAAGGCTGAAAACAAAAGAAAAGCAAATGACAAACTTCAGTTACACCAAGGAGAAAAGATAAAAAAATTAAAGACAAATATTACAGAAAAAAAACAACAAGAATGCTGATGATTGCCACTGTATTATTTGTGGATCGTTATTTAAAGAAGGCACATCAGGTCAAGATTGGAATTTGGAACCAATGCGTCATATGTCAACAATAGGCGCAAATTAACTGTATCAAAACAGATCTTGTACCGTTCACTTGTTCTGACTGTTTATCAGATAATGACTATGCAATATAAACTTAAACTAACCTATTTAGTGAATGTTCGGCTGAATAATATTAAAATTTTATTGTGATATTCGATGCCATACGAATTATTAAGTTACTACTTAAGAATATTTAAAGTTACTACCTCAAAACAGGCTGTTGTTTATTTTTGTACTTCAGTATTATGCATAGAATACATTAAGTTTGTTGATTATATGATCTTCAAAGCTTCAAAGACTTGTTTAAAACAGACTGTCATTATTCCTCGTGCCTTAATATTTAAATTTTATAATTCATTTTTACTAAATAAAAAAGAAATAAGAGGATTTGTTTTTAATAATCTCACTTTCCTGGTTGTTTATCACTATTCTGGCAGTAAAATAACAGTCACATCATAATATTTTCTAACGGTTTTCATTCAATGTATAAATTATATATGGTCAATTATATACACTTCGCTTATCATGCATTTTTATACATATTTAAAGTTAATTTTCATTTTCTTGTGCCATATATCACTTGCCTGTCTCCGTAATTTTTTAAAATGCCTATCATTTAATTATTTACCAATATTTTGTCTGACCCACAAATCTATGGCTTATTTAAGTAAAAACCTTGACCTTAGGCCACTTTACACATTAAATTTAAGTAAAAAAGGTATGGAACTAAAACGTCCCGTATAATTCCTTCATAATAAGAACTAGCCATAAATATTAAATAAATGTAAGAAGATTAAAAATTCAATAATAAATTTAATAATATTTTGTTCTTGTTTATGTTAAAGTAGGATATGTATAAAAAACGTAATGATCTTATATAAGATAACGATAAGAAAGATATCAATCTTTCTTATCAGAATGAAAGCTCCTATTTACGACCTTACGTCTATCTTTATCGAAGCATCGCGGGATGCAAACTACAGAATCTTCAATCTAATGTCGCACCCCGCGGATATTTTTATTGAACACCTTTGCTTTGTAAGTCTTGTTTTATTTGCTTATTCGAGATACAATTTACAGTGTAGTTTTAATTTATGTTTTCATAATAGTAACTAACGCTTTTATGAGCTTGGTTTAATATTAGAAAATTTTATAGTAGAAAACTTTATTATATAAATTACAATCTGTGATGTATATGAAAATATGACATAGAAATTGTATGATACCGTTGTGTGTGCTTAAATATAATTGTTTAAAATTAACGAAAAATATCATTCTTTCAACCAGTCCGCTAGTAAAATATTACCGTAGCTAATCACACTGATTTCATCGGTAGCCCAGTGGTTAACGCGTTTGATAACCGAGTGATGAGGATTCAAATCCGGGTCTCGCACCACTGATATTTTCATGTACATTTCAAACATGATTACCATTTGTCTTACTATGAAAGAAAACATCGTGAGAAAACCTGCTTGTCTGAGAGAACCTAGCAAGTTTTCAAAATATTTAAGTCCGCATGACCCGCACTAGTCCAGCGTTGTGGACTATGGCCTGACCCCCTCGCTGAATGCGACACAATGATAAGACATTATACGTAATTCGTTACCTAGCATAAGGAGTATTCTATGGAATATTCATTAATATTGTATTTCTTATAATATTTCTTTATTTCCAGTAGCTCTAATTGACAATGATTTTACCAAAATAACTCTACAAACTGATAAAAAATGAATATTTTATTCCTTAAATATAATTACAGATAATGCTTAATAATTATCTTAAGAGAAATCTTAAGTCTTATATTTTTTTAACGATCACGGTAAATAAAATGTCTACTAAACAAGAATATTTACAAGAAAGATTTTACTTTCTCTTACCGTGTACAAAACTTAGTTCACCTAAATACTATGTGAAACTTAGCTTAAAGAACCTAAAATGAAATTTAAGTACATAAATAAAACACATCACATTACTAGCCCTTCATAATAAAGAAGCATTAGACAAGGGCCATTAATACTCGCCCGTTATTTTTATAATTCATCATGAGGAATGCATGGTATAAAATACATAGGACAACATTCCAACACCTTGTAATGAGCGGATGTCGGGAATCGATAGCAAAATGTGAGCATATTTTATAATATTATATTAGTCCAAACTAAAATAACCTCTATACCGTAACGCTAAGATTCCTTTTCAGCAATTCGTAATCGAAATGAGAGAAATCTGTAAGGTACAAAGTTGCATCAAAATAAGCCTTTATAAACTTTGAAATAGAAGCTGAATTTACATCTTCTTCATAAGCGACATGCAATAAATATAGGGAATAGAAATGGCGCCAGCCATTTTAAACGCGCACCCGATATGATCTAAATCTACTCAACAGGCAACAGCTATTTTAAATTATACTTAATAATAATCCTTTAATCCTATTTGATACGACAAATTGAAGACTGAATATCTTCTAATAATTATAATATGTGTTTTAAAATGCCAGGTACTAAGTTTGAATATCTAATCTTTACGTAGGACAAAATTTATAATAGAGCCTTCCGAACAAGTATTCCAAAAAGTCAGTATTATAATAAACCTTCAAAATCATTGCTTTATAATTAAAAACTCCTTCGTCCACAAGAAGGAGGGGTTACATGATAATTAATACAACTATGAAATTTTACAATAATAATAATTTATACCCTCTCAAAGAGTTTAAATTATTGTTATATGTACCTATGTATTATTATTTCAGTACAACATTTGCCATACCCATAAGCAGATATTCGTTAAAATGAAAATATAATTAATGTTCAACGAGTTTTTTTTTCTACAAGTAATAAAAACCCACACAACTTCGTGAACTAAGAAAATAAATACGTAAAGTAAGAAACAGCCTTTCATGAAATTCTTAAGAGCACGAGTGCTTTTCCTTGTCACGCAAATAACGTATACTTTAACCAAGGCAAAACAAAAAAATAAATGTGAACCTATAACTATACAATAAGTATATATTAAATGGAACATAATATAATTAGTTATCGGATTTTGAGTTTTACTTTTAACATTAAATATATTTCATTCATTTGTACTTTATGAATACCGTAGTGAACGGCCTTAGTGGTATAGTGGTTAGCAAGTACGGCTGCACATCTTCAGGTCCTGGGTTTGGGTCCAGGGCGGTACAAAGTTTAGTTGTAGAGTCTTTCTGTTCAGTAACTCTCTGTAACAGCTAGAATTTGAGAACTTGGCAGTGTGTCACTCTCGTGCCTCGGAGAACACGAAAAGCCATCAGTGATCAGTCCAATTCTTGTCGAGTAGTCGTCCCACCGGAGTATGAAAGTTACAGGAATAGAGACTACACGTCATATTATAACATGTGTTATTACTATTAAAACATATTAACTTCTTATAGGTAGGTACCTGTCCGTTAAAATATTAATTTAATGATTTTAATTATCACCATCTTCTATATAATCGACTCACAAGATATCGAATCTCGTATCTTACACAAACACCCATTGTATCATAGAAGAAACATCAATAATAGATTTATATATTTTAAGTACGGTATACATAGGTATTTAAGCCCAATATACTGACGAAAATAAGTGACTCATAATTCTATCCATAATCAAAATGGCATCTAGATTGAAATTAATTAATTGATAAGGTTTGCTATTAGTAAAACAGATTAATTTGTGAACCAATTTGCTACATTTCAATATGCCGCGATACAAACAGCATGCAATATTATTATTTGTGGTAGATTTAAGAGAAATTGCAAAAGAAATCGTATCGTTGGACGGTGTCGACGAGAAATTGTTTGGCACTTGAGTTCACATTTTATCACTATCGAATGGAGATCCGGTTTATCTTATTTCATACTTTTCAATGTTTGCGGAAGATTTATTGCTACATCTTTATAATGAATGGTTCTCAACTTGGAGAACCATTGGAGGGAGTTTTTTTAAACCAATGAAGAAGTACATTTACCTATATTCATGTTCGTATAAACTGCATACTTAAATTAAATTACTTGATTTTAAGTTTTCAGTATTAAATAAGAAATAATAATAAAATTAAAAAATCTTTTTACTCAGTCATTTCTATTTTTATGAAAATCTTTGATCCACGGTTTAAAATTATAATTTACTTCGAAATCACAAAGCTGAATACAACATTTCACATTTTGTACATTAGGACTAATTTAAAATTTAGCTTATTTAATGTTTAAAGTACCTTACCTTGTACCTAATATTAAGTTATATTTGTAATCTCATTGTAATTGAACTATGTTCTTAAATGAGTAAATAAATGTTCTTTAACCCCAAAGTATGCTTAATTTTTGCAACAACAACAAAGTAAGTAATAAGGGAAAAGCTGCAATAATTTATCTTTCGAAAGCTCATGCAGTTTAATTGGAAAAATAATTAATTCGTAACTATTAGCACTTCGTCCTTATCTTTTTATGAATCTGCCCGCCTACTAATTTCTAGATCTCTACTATATGTCACTTTGTACGATAATACCTTTCACTATCTTATTTCGCAACTTAAAGTTTCTAGATTACAATTCTGACTCAAAATATAATAATTTAAAGTTTTAATTTATGTTTACATAAATATATGTTTAGCAAATATTATTATTAAGAGTTAAGTAAGTTAGTGAGTTACAAACTTACAGAACTATGTAATGAGAGGAATAAATCAACGTCACAAATTACTCATTTGTATGATTTATTTCATAACTTTTATAATGAATAGACATTAAGAAGCCAGGTATTAACGCGCAACGCTTAATTTACCGTAATTTATTGCCCATCGTACAACCAAAGTATGTAATGACCATATAAAAAATTAAACAGCTTCTACCGCTACCGGTCACTAGGTTTTAACGTAACAAACGTGTCGTGATTTACGCAATATGTGACTTACAAGTACAAATTAACCATTTAGCGTTATCAGTCGTCTAGAGAAGTGATGGACACATACTATTTAAAACCTAAACTAACTGGATATGTCTCTAATAATAAACTTTAAATATTTATTTCAATGCACTTTCTTTCGAAGATTTAGGTATTTTTTTTAGTTTCTAAGTTTGTAGCTTTATTTTTATTTCACTAATAGTCGTTAAAAATTTTTAAAACCGATATCAAAGATTTCATTATTTTTTTAATATATTTTGATAACAGAAAAGTAAATAATTACATATTAAAGTTATTTTAAGTCCTATTAATAAATTCTATTACAGTAATACCGTATTACTTCACGCGTGATATAATAAATCGTTTCTAGATTCTTTAAGTCGATAATTAATTCACTTTCTCCGATGAGTCTGTGGGACACAGCAACTTCTCATTCGTCAGCGATTAGACAGGTGATCTCTGATTATCTACATTAAGCTCCATTAGTGTTTAACTCGATACTATTTGGCTCACCGGTTTGCAGTTATACAATTGGATTGGGAAAATGGACTAGGAAATATGAATATTGTGCAACTTGATTTGCACGCTGGTATCAAAATCTGTTTCTATTTAGAAGCATCATCGTTTCAATATATTTCAATATCATTAATGTTTTTATCGTATATAACTGTAATATCTATTATCAATTTACTCGAAGGAAATTTACACATTAATCATATATAAGCTTATATCATTGCGACTCCAACTCTTCAATATATAAAATGAATGTATATACCTACCAGTAATGTCATTCTTTACATTTTACATAATAAGTTGCGGACAAGGGCGCACTGCGGTTACTAAAGCTATCGGATTCAAGCAATTGACCACACGACGTATTATATGGAATGTCATACTAATAACGCGCCCTTCGAGTCGTCCGCAGACACTTTACTTCACGTATAATGTTTTATGACAATAATTTAATTTATATTTAATTATACATGTGATTAATGAATTGGGTTCCCTCGAGTTTTCATATCTTAAGAAGCATAAAAATAAACATAGTTACAACTTTTTCGTCTTATATTTCCTTGATTGGCGAAATCCATCAATCGGAATTCTTTATTAATAGGCGACGCGACGGAATTCTTGGTCTTAACTTCAATAGTTTACCTGACTGATCTAATAACCTAGGAAAAATATGCAAATGTATATAATATATGCAATATATAACAAAAAAAATCTGATGTAGGTATCTTTATATTATTCGCTTTGTTACTTTTTTATTATATGTATAGAATATATGAGAATTAATCTTGCAATGCTGAGAACCCCTACAGGATGCAATGTTTTTTAGTCGTATCCAAATGTCCCTTAACATTAAATTGAATAACCGGTCATATATACGTCTTTGGGCAGTCATGCGCAAGCCTTCATCTGCCCGAGACAAACACGAGCAATTAGACGACATTGGTTATCACCGATCTGAGAGAGATGAAAGTGACTGATAATAGGCGTTATCAGATTCATCAAGAACGCGCCACGAACACTACGATGTATCTCCGCATGTCATATTCCTGTCACAGTGTTGCATGGGTATAGGCGCTGCTATTCCTTACGATGTGTTCTAAAGTTCTGAGGTAGTACGTAGTGGGTAGTGCGCTATCTCCTTTGTATCTTCTACACTATTCACGAGATTGATCAAGAAGGGGGAAAGTAACTACTTACATAGATTGAAAAAACAAATGAAAAAAAATTGAACGTGGATTGTGGAACCTTCGCAGTAACTTTCAATAAAAAAAGTAAAATTTTGTTAAACGTTTATAAACATTAAAGTACTTATAGTACTTTATTTTTACGAGATTTTATTCATTTATAATACTTGTCCAGAAAGTTATAAAATTGTCTGATTTATACAGCCAATAACACCGATGCCAGGCCGAGTACGATTCAGCCTGATTTTTGTGTCACACGTTTTTTTGCGGTTAAGTGACAAAACTTGACGTTAATCGCCATCATCTTAGTGCATTAATTCAACACTGAAGGAAGGCATATAATAACTGAACTAGAATAAAAAAATAATTGCACATCACTCATGATTCATGAAGCCATTCAGACACACAGAAAGACATTATAATAATAAATAATATTATACACTGTATAAAAGTTGCCAGCAATTATCTAAGTGAGCTATGTCGAAATACAAAAGCGATTGAACAGCGATTATAAGGTTTTATCAACTATCTGATTATTATTATCGATTGATCGTTAAATCGTGGCCGGTCGTCAAAAAGACTTTACAATCATTCGATGAATCCTGGTTGATTACTTGTTAAATGCTTTCACCGACCAATCGACGATTCATTACACTCTTTAATTGACACTGAATTTGCGAATACTAACAAAGGTCAAAGGTTTTTTTCCTTTTTGATTAAATTAATAGACTATTGTACTTTAATTTGAAAGTTTTATACCAATATAGTTTCTATACTGTAGGTACATTATTTTTTACTTTTTAATAAAACTAATACAAGTATGATATAAAAGTGTATTTACTAATAATTATGAAAATATTTTTTTATGTTCGTGTAATAAGATAAAAATACGTATATTCTAAATGAGTCATATAACACATCGCCTACATATCTAGTTAGAACCATTTAGCCCGTAACTTACCACTGAATTATACCGTTACTACCTTAATCGACGTCAAGTGGCTATATAAAAGCAAGAAAACTAGATTTATTTTCTCTTCCTGCGCGCCATTTCACGGTCCGACACAAGAACGAGCGGAACGCTGGCGCCGCTACGCGATCAGGGAATCGGATTTAATAGTTAGGTACTTCTTATCGGTGATATACTCGTTCTATTACGAGTATGTATCCGATTAAAGGACCCTACACAATCTCCGATTTGTCAAACGTCTCAGCTGATACTACTTGGAAGTAAATTGTAAACTGATGATGTGTAATCTGAAAAAAAAAGGTTTTACAATTTGTTCTGGTTCAGAATTAGTAATGGCTCAAAGGTTATGGAAAATTATATTAATCCTATTTTTAATATAAAAAAAGCATACCGAGTATTTTAATGCGGTTGGATATTTATTATATTATCAAGTTTTATTTTATAAGGTTCATTTTAAGCTTTGATTATTATTAGGAACACTTTATATTAAAAAACCCCCATAAGTCATATATGAGCGAATAAGCTTCATTTATGACGTTACGTAATAACCTCAGTTGCTAATTAATTACGGCTGCTGTGGAACCATTCATTCTAAAAGCTCCAGTTTATCGACTTGCTCTTGAACTTGCCGTTTTCAACTAACAACCAGTAGTCAGACACCATTCGAATTAATTCCTTGTATCGGTATAATTATGACAATGATTTAGTGAATATACCAATAATTATATTATTGCAAAATTAGTCGAATACGCTTTAAATTTGCACCTGTTACCAGCTTTCACATGTAGTAAGCGAGTACCGTCACATTCTATTTGCAATGGGACATTATCAGCAGATCAACGAGTGGGTGTTTGACTGCTTGTAGACTTACAAAAGCAACTCGGTAAAGGAATGTCATATTATTATAACTACTGAACCAATGTGTTTAGAACTACCTACAAATTACTTTTATGATGTTATACGATCTTTTCACATTATTGGGAGCTAATCGTAAATGTCAGTAAACTTTTACTCGATAAACTTAATTAAGTTGCCGCACGAATGAAATGTGTTGAGATAATATCATTGAGTCATTTTATAGCCAGCAAATTTAGCCATTCGCCTATGTCTATGAAAATGGTCGTTTATCAACGTTTAGAAGTATTGCACGCTTTTATTGTCTACTTGCACCTTGTTAGTGTCTATTTTGAAAGATGTATTGGGCAGTATCTGGGGCGAAGTACCCACGCTTGGGGCGCTAATCTCGGGGGCGCTGTGGGTCAGCGGTTCCTATCGTATTTTACCTTAACGATAGTAAATTGTAAATACATAGTTGAACGATTTCCTCTTTGTTCAAATC
Source organism: Boloria selene (assembly GCA_905231865.2). NCBI lineage: Eukaryota > Metazoa > Arthropoda > Insecta > Lepidoptera > Nymphalidae > Boloria > Boloria selene. Next base: position 7,616,733 of record HG993140.1, on the reverse strand, counting down.
GCGATCGTTTCTTTTGTAACACAAGGATTCCTCTTGATAGGTTCTCTGAAGCAAACTAAAATGTATGTGATCAAGCCATAGGCTAAGTGTGGGTTGTCGGACTGCACATGTTTTTCGTGAACTTACACATTACTACATGGCGTATGACGTAAGGCAAGCGGTAATCATTTAAAAAATTATTTGCACTTGAAAGTATAAGTAGCTTGAGACCTGGGATTTGAAACCACTTCAAACAGTTTCCGAAATAAGCGCATTACCACTGGGCTACCATAGTCTATTTAAAAGTAATATGTAATGTACATATATTTTGTATTTCATTATATTTTGAGTGCAGTAGTGTCTCTTGCAGAAATAAATCAACATTTGTAACCATTTGAAAGTTGTTAGAATAATGATAGATTTTGTTAATATATCATTTTTATTCTGCCTAAATTGGCTCAGTTGTTTTAAGATTAACCCTATTAAACAAAATTAAAGGTAGAAAAATTAATATCCACAAAACTTCGAAAAAGAAAATAATATTGCATACAAACTTTTGCCCCTTACTCTTCCCGAAAGAGCAAGTAGAACAATAAAAAACACGTTTTATTTCAACCGTTTTATTATAATTTAAAGATACACGGCTCATATTACATGAAACAATAATCAAAAGCTGTGGTAACGTATTGGTATGGGGTCCTTTTATTGATTTTTGAATATTAGTTACAACTGGTTTTTACCACAGCTCAATCTCTGTGATTTTTTTAAATAAATAAATGTAATACGGAGTGTATTACGAGTAGGTACATACTAAGCCTCCTCCGGTAGAACGACGCTACAAAATACAAATGCATTCAGTGCGAGCAGACCAAAATTTAAACATAAACAACAAACACAGTAATTCCTTTTTAAATTCTAGAATATTAATAAACTTGTTGTACCTGTTAAACCTCAGAAAACTTTTTATTGCGAGATAAAAGCACCTACTTAAGATGACCTACCCAAAACTGTTTACACAATTTTTACTGAACTTTTGTTCAAATACCAAAGTCCAAAGCTACTTAGCACTTCTTTATATATGTATATATTATGTACTACTGTATGTACCACGTTATTATGACCTATAGAATCTCTTACTCTATCTATAATAATCTATAATCTATTACTGCTTCTAGAAGAAAATATTTTGTTTTTATGAAGTAAAAAAAACATCGTAAAATAAAAATAAATCATTTTATTATGCTCAATTAATTATTATAATTAAAATGTATATTTACAGGTTGTCTTACACTATTTGTAATATATTTAAAATATATTTAATGCGAGGTTTTATTTTAAATAGGTATATGATAAGATGAGTATTTACAAATGAATTTCCAATTATGTACACTTAAATCTAATAAAAACTGGAATTTAATAGTTTTATTACAAGTAGGTAATCTATGAAACACAAAGTCATAAATAAATAGTAATTTTAATTTCATTGAAATTAATTTAATACTGCACATTTTCCCTACTATGAAATGAAATATTTGAAACATTTTCCCGCATAACATTAACAATTTTAACTCTCATTACAATCAAACAACATATATACATTTTTTATAAAATAACAAATATTATACTAAATGCAGTCTATAAAAATTATCTCTAAAATAAAGATTTTTAAATACTAAGCGATGGTCGTTTCTTTCGCACGCTTTTGCTGTTTTTTCCAAATATCGTTCCAATTACCTGTAAAGAGATTTAGTATTAAAATCTAAATTTAAATTTGCTTATAGTGAAAGTACATTTACATTTTTCATTAACTATCTTTCATCATAAAATCTACCTTTAAATAAGTTATAATTAGGTATTGATATAAATAACTAATTTATTAATATAAGGGAATAGTAAACGTTAAGTTATTTTTATAACAAAGTATTCAAAGTAAATACCCCATAACATTGCAAATAGATACGTACTTTAGAGACGGAGTAGGCCGTAAGTTTGCGTCTAGGCGCTGGTAGCAATAAAGCGAGCGAGCGCGCCTCCCGCAGTAACGCGTGGAAGGCGAGTGCGGCGCCCGCGCACGATTCTGCAGCGGACACTTCATAGAACTGGCAGCCGAACCTCAATGACAACTCTTGACCCTCTTCTGCATGGACCTCCCTATATCATTTAAAATAATTAAAATATTATTACTTATCCTCACGTTGTTTACCCTAGAGATGTCTAGCAATAAACATATTATAATTGCATGTATTAAATTTCATCCGAACCCATCCAGCCGTTTTACCGTCAAGGCATAACAATCATAGACAAATAACCTTCGCAATTACCAGTACCTGCTCTGATTATAAAATTGAAAACGCTGATTAAAAGCTATAATCGTTATGTTAAATGAAAGTAATATAAATATTTGTATGTATATATATAAAGAATGCATTAACCCCACATACCACAGCCGTATGAAAACAAATGAGAGCAGTTCGTTTAATTGTTTGACGACTATTTTTAAATATTTGTGGAATGGAAATCAGAATAAATGTTACCTGGCGTGTTCGAGGTCACGTTTGTTGCCCAAGAGAGTGACAGCTGCACAGCTGGGAAGCCGTGTGCGTTCCAGCAAGGAGAGAAGCTCCGCGGCCGCCAGAAAAGAGCGGCGTTCGCACACCGAGTACACCACAGCAAATGCGTCTCCCCATCGTACGTGCTCACCAATGCATCCACGAATCTATCAGAGAATATCATTATAATTAAATAAAAAATCACTATTTTTTATGTTTATGGTCACTTTGTTTTTACAACCTATAATTAAATATTATTTTCGTGTTTTAGCTCCCAAACTGTCGAAAGCAAGGAAACGTTTAAATTAATATCTCACTTCTTACCATTAAAATATGTACACTTTCACTGATTGATCAACAAATTTGAAAAAGATTTTATAAGAATTACCCTAATTTTGTTACGCCAATGACAGTAAATACTGGTATAATCTAAGTCAACAAGTGTGTTAATATTTAATTAGTAATTAATAATTATAAATGTGCTAGATTTTTAATAGTTATGTCACATACGATAACTGTTATAACTATAACTATAAATAAAATTGGAGTGTCTGTTTTTAATTTGAGTATATACGATAAAAGCAACAAACACCCTTTTTTAAAAATTTCTGTCTATCTGCCTATCTGTCTGTTTTTCCAGGTAATCTCTGAAACGCCTGGACCGATTTTGAGGGGACTTTCACTGGCAAATAGCTAATGTTATAAGGCGTAACTTACGCTACTTTTTATCCGACTTCAAAAAAGGAGGAGGTACAAATTTTATTTATTTTATCTAGCGAATCCGTGGCTAGTTAAAAATAAATTCTAACAAAGAAACTAGTTTTTAAGGAAAGTTTTGTTTTGATTTCTTACGAAAGCTGACACGCAGATACAGTAGCCGTTAATTAGCCAATAGTGCATAACATTATATTGTCGTTATCACTCGAAATCCTAGAAAGGCCATGTTAATTAATAAGACATTTCAAATCAAACACCAAATGATAAAAATGGCAAATTTAAAATGTGATTGATTATTTTAATGTTAATATATGTCATTGTCCACGCATGAGAGCCACCGTCAATCACCGTCAATCAGATAACATGGGAAGATTATGACTGGACATAAAAAATACAAGGTTTTCGTATCCAAGAATAACTGGTGAAACAACTATTTGTTCCCCATTTATAATAATAAAACTATAAGCAAAACAACAAGATACATCTTTATAAATAGCACAGCTCACAATCTATGGTTAAATTACAACATATTTCTTGATAAAATATTCCACGCTAATACATATTACTAGGGCTGTGTAATAAATTTAGTGTAATTAAATTGTACGCAGTACATCAAGCAGCGCCGCGGGCCGAGCCTGTCAGATTAACATCTTCATTGTTTGCTGTTTAATTAAGTTCTGTCCCATCTATCTCTTGATTATGCACTTCCTATTTGAGCTAATAATGGCTTAACGACGTAATGAATCGGTAAGGTATATGTTCCATTATGTGATAGTGTTCTTGATTGGCATAATATAAACGTAAACACAAAACATATAATATTTTTTTTATTAAACGCATAGCTTTTCTATTTTTCGCGCAATAAATATCTGTACTTAACTCCTATATGTACATACAATATCCTATAGATTCTGGACTAAAATATGCATACAAGCATATACGCAAACGTTTAAAACATGTTAACGAAGAAGTCTAGAGGAAGTGTAATTTAAAAGTAACTTACCGCACAATTTGAAGTGTCCAATATTTCTACTTCGGATACAGCACCATCGAACGCCACTCTATGTTGGTAGAGGAAATCTAAAACAAAAGAAACCATCTTTAGAATACGAATACTACTGTACTGTAGTCTACTGTAGTAAAATTAGTTAATAAAAAAAATATATACGTATATTATATACAATGAGCCACGTGCGTAATGTCATTGCATCAGTGCGTCACATATTGCCTTAAACTTACGTTAAAGCTATCGATTGAGACTGACCTTCCTTAATGAGTTTATGCGGAATTCACAAATACTCTTTATTTTAACTTATGTAAAAACACATATGTATGTGTAAACATATTTTTATTGTATAAAATAAATACGTCATAGCTTTAACGTTAAAGTGAGGAAGAAACGTTTCCTATAAAAATAAAAAGATTATGTCACTGACGTAAACAGAGTAATTTAATTTAAAAAAACAAACAACAAAAATAAACTGTTTGATATCATTTTTTAAGAACAGGGTGGCTATTAACGCAAGTATAATTAAAGCCTTATTAATAATGTAAAATATATTATGTGTATGTAACTTACCCCCAGTCGAACTATATTCGCCAATATAGCGCTTAGTAAGGTAACGCACGACCACCGCTGCAACAAAAAAATTATAAATTAAAATGTGATACTAATAGTTTCTATACTAGGTAACTGCTATTATGTACTACAATATTAAGAAAAAGTCATCAAGAGGTCATTACTCTCAACTTTCTACTGGCATTGATTAGTCTTTTCACGAGGTGTATAGAACTCCTGGAATTCCCATTTAAGGGTTAACAATCAACAATGATGACGCGGCAAGTTACGTGAATAGGCGCAGGCTACCGACAAAATGAAGTGTGGAGAATCCTAGCAGCATAACAGATCAAAAGGACGCATCTTGTTCAAAAGGTGATTACTTTTGTGCCAATGCTCTAAGCATCCGACAAGTTCTCTTCGAATGCATAATAGATTATATAGGTGTACACGTTTCTAATGATCTTGTAGTCGTACACTATAGAAAAGTTAATTATGCTAAAACATATTTTATGTAATGGTAAAAGAAACCCATATTTTATAATGTCGACACGTTTGGCTGAGTTTGTAGAGACCCCACTTGCTCTACCAGCGGTTACAGATTTGAGTCCCGCTGAGGGCATTAATTTGTGTGATGAACACAAATATTTGAAAACAGATGGTGCTGTTTGTTAATGTCTCACCATAATTAATTATTATAATTATATATTTAATTATGATGTAGATATTTTGTTGAACGATAAAGATTTGGATTAGAAATGGTCTAAAATTAGATCAAATAGAGCAGCAAGGAAAACGCTCCTTAATAGACAAAGGCATTCGTAGACATGTTCGAGTACAGGTTTATAGATAGGTCAGATATACACATAAATCCTGTATTATAATAACAGTCAGTTCAAAACATAACAATAAATTTCAAAGCCATTGCACGTTAATTCATTACCCTAGCGATTGGTGGAACAATGTTCGGTTATACAACTCTTATTGTGAGTCACAGTCTATCATGGGGCGTATTTCCTGCGAGCCTCCTATAGGGAGCTTGTTGGTGACCACCGGTCAGATTTGTATGCGTGAGTTGACAACCACATCACGAGCCTAATCGGACCTTCGTCAAACTAATACCACAGCAAAGTTATGCAACCGGGGCCAAACACCGCATGACAATGGACTTGAAATAGACTCCGTACGTAGTATATACAATCTGACATTTTAACCATTACGATACAGAAAAATTATTTTATCTATAAAATATATTTCGATAGACGCTTATTTTTTTTAAGTACACGATTCAACGATTTAATATTTATTGTAAAAATTTTAACATTTTATAGTGAAAGCATGTAATAAGTAAGAGTTATATTTTAAAAGATTAGTAGTTATAACATCCACTCAAAAGCTTCGTATCTTTTTATTAAAATTGAACGGACGATCTTTAAGTGATTTGCATCATAATAGTAAGTTTTAAAATACTTCACGTAATAATCGTAGTTTATGAAATGCACGTCAAATGCTACACTCTCGTTTTCATTTTTTCCGCCTTCTATAAGCAAGTATTAAAATGTAAATATTTTACTTTCTCTTTAATCAGATTACGCACGTTTTTTACATTCAATATTCATTCATAATACAGCATCATTGTTCTCCACTTAATACTAAAACAACTTTTAACCGACTGAAAATAAGGGGAGGTACTCAAATCAACTCTAATTTTATTATGTGTTATGCAACATAGATTTAAAAATATATAATGATTAATGTCCGAAATGAAGAAGACTATCTGATATAGGGGTTAAAATCTGGAGGTTACATGTTCAAGATCAACTCGTGGCATACATGTGTTTATAATATAAGTATTTTTACAATTCATGTGTCTGTTAATCCTTTTTATGAATCACGGATTCCTGATACTTATTATATTTGTATAATTCCAGACTGTTGCAAGTCATGAAGTGTATCGAACCCGCGATCATTAAGTACAAGCGTACAAGGAAATACATCAACCACTGCATCAAAGTCATCACAATTTATTAAATTTATAAGACAAATTAGTGTGTTCAACCAACATAGCACATTTTTTTGATGGATGATAATATATCGAGACAATAGGTGTTGTATCGACAAGAATCGAAGATAATTAATAGATTATATGGTATCATCCATCAAATGTCACTCCATGCATTACCCGCGGTAATCGTTTTATGAACAAGTGACTAAAGCCGTGAAGCTCATTGCTTTCTTTAATACATTATCAAAAAGAAAAGGAAGGTTAATATTTTGCCCTTTTGCATTATTCAGTTTTACTTTTAATATTATGTAATTTTTAGGCTTTCTATTATATGATATCAACAATGAAGGTAGAATTTTAAAAGTGCTGAACAAATCATATTATTTGTAATAAATTTTTAAAATAAACGACAACTTTATTGCAAGTATTAACTATTGATTGCTTCAGATGACCCTGAAGATCTTAACATTTAATTGAAAAATTGTGTACATAATGCTTAATTATATTTTTTTTAATTTTTTGCTTCATAAGATTTACTGACAGTATTAACCACAGGGTATCTGAGATAAATATCAAATTTCTTGACCTACTTTATATGGGCCAGAAATTATTTATTTTTTAACATAAACATATCTCCTTAGTACTTACTACACGGGTTATTAAAATGACCCATCACTGTTCAATGAGGTCATGGTCACTAACAAAAAAAACGTTCCAATATATCTTATGAATACCTAAAAATGTGCATAATGCCTTGAAATAATAATAATTAGATTTAATCAGTTATGAGTAACACCATACTTAAATGAATAGCTACTTTATTTTTTAAATAGGAAAGAACTTTGCAGCCTGCTAGCTTATAAATAAAATTCTAAGACAGCTTATTACTGAGTAACTGTTTGAACAGGTGCTTAAGTATTCTTTGAATTTATATACATAGTTTATATAGACGAACCATGTTACTCGGCCGCATCCGTGAATAGACGCTCGGAGCAGACAGGATTTGCTTTAAAAGCGTTTTCGCATGTCGGATCTGGATGTAATGAATTGCTAACGCATGAGTCTCCGTCGGCGTCAGCTGTAGGCTACAGCCAGCATGTACAATTAGGGCGGTGCAATTATAACCAGTCGGCAACGACTCGGCCGGTGGGTCAAGAAGCGATTTCCCGACAGCGAAGCCTGGCGCCACCACGTTGTGTAACTTAAACGTCCGTTCAGTTTAACAGTCGAGGTCGTTGATCTACATGTATGCATAGAATTTGCAGACTCTACCGTTGGTATGCGGATAGTTCTTTCACTGTAACTATGCGTTCGCAATTTACTATGTACATGCATCACATATTACGCATTTAAGATTAAGTTTTAGTATGCTTCTATCGAAAAATCAGTATAATTTCTGTGAACATTTAATAGTGAAGATTTGAAATATTTTTTTTAAATCTCATTTTGTATAATATCTTTGTAGTTGTTAGAGTATTTGAATTACTATTACTGAGAATTAATGTTTAAATTACTATAATATATGAGTTGTAAATTATGAGTTAAAGAGTGTACACTATAAAGTATCTGTTAAGTAATGTCCATTGGTAGGCGTCGTGATCGAGTAGCTTTATTTATAACTTCCTCTTCTTCTAGGAAAGCTTTAAAATAGACGACATGTTTCATGAATGGAAATAAAATTTCGAGTAAAGAAAATAACTTTATGGTAAAGAAAATATCATTTTGATTTACGAATACTTAGGATTAGTAATAAAATAAAATGTTTGTCGATAAAATCAAAACATCAATAAAATGAAAAGTTGATAGTTAATTCAAACTAAGTTTATATAGAATTTTGGATATTAATATTTTTATATATATGTTATATCTATGTAGTGGCCATTATAAGACTGTTTTTTCACGATTGTGAAAATTAAAAGTATAATATTTTATAGTAAGTTGTCATGATTATGATATCAAGGCTATGTATGGAATGCAATGATAGCGTCAAAAAACAAATGTTTAAATATTGTTAAAGTACAAGAATTTTAATCTAGATTCATAAACATATGTATTAAGATAAAATGAAACAATAGAAATAACATTATTATTTGCGCATTTCAACTTCTTATGTTTGTAAACAAACATTACAGACACGCAAATCTCATACATACCTCCTATATATTTTATATAAATAGTATGCAAGTATAGCGTTAGGAAAATTTCTGTCATAATAAATAACAAAGTTAGAAAAGGTTATTCTTTTATTTTTTCTAATTAATAGTCAATAGAGGAATTATTAAAAATTAATAGTTTCACATTTTAGTGGGAAAATTCATTATCAAGATATTAATAAGATATTTAAATTATTGTTTATGTAATTTGTGATGTAGGTATGTCCATTTCCTTTAATTTAAATTAGCGCCAATATAACAAGGGTAAAATGTTTTAGATAGAGTCAGAAACTTATTCCAATTTAAGACATTTTTTGGTATTTTTATTGTTAAAACAAATATAAGTAAAAATTTTACTAACCCGACTTCCCACTCCGAGGACTTCCAAGCACAACTACCCTTATACGGTTTACAGTCATCTTCATTTGGACAGATTTCTTATTAGCACAATAAAACGAATTTTATATGGACATTATAAGAGTCATATATCACATGAGTTTTATCAGTCACTTTCTTCACGATACACTAATAAAATTGTAAAATATCATAAATCTCGTAAATATCTCGTATTTTGATTGCGTTCGAGAAAGCGTGTGTGGTGGCGAGCGCACCATCGACTCGACTATCTGCCGCTACGATGCCTGTGCGACTGCCGGCGTTTGCGCGCACGCTGCATCAAAAACGCGTGCGCAGCCTCCGATTATACAGCCTCCGTTCTAGTTTCGTGTATGCGCATGTTGTATGGAATGCCATTATCATTATCTCATATAAATATTACCACGCTTTGACAAACTAAATCGCGTCATAAGTATACTCTATATCGAAAGTTTCCGCAAATTGAGATAACCGAGAAGTTTTGAATTCCATTTACTTTTAATCATATTATGTTTTCTTCGGCTCTCGTCGAGCCGATTTTATTTCATTAGTAATGACGTTTTTAACATTGATGAAAACGAAAGCGGGCGAAAGTTTAAGTGTTAATCCTTTAGCCCGAGTTAAGGGCTTGCGCAAACCTGTCGTAGAGTCTGGGCGTCAGATTGGGCGCGTCTACATGTCAAGGTGAGAGCGACGCCACGGCGCCTTCTGCTGTGAATTAATTTGCGATGCCAGGTAATTGGATCTGTCCGCTCCACCCACTCCAACTTCTCTACATTCCACCGAGGGCGCGTATTAAGACGTATATTGAGTGCAGCTTGAAATGACATCGCTTAGTTCTGCTGAGGTCCAGAGCTGAATCGTGACATGGAATAATTGTGGATATTGTAGCACGAGTTCATATAAAGAGTCTTGAATATAACAAAATACTTTTACTTTTACAAATTCAGATCTTAGAACTCAGCCTTAAGGTTCTGTCCTTGTTATTTGTTAAACCAATCCATCGTTTTATACTATTTTATTAGTACAATTGTAAACGTGAATGTGTAAATTGAGACTATTAACTTGCATAGATGGTACGTAGTCTGTAGGTACATGGTTTCACAGCTCATTATGGAAAGTTGAATTGGAAAAATGCGCCTTGGCGGCTTCCCGGCGCAAATTGCTCATTACTAAGACTTCCTCGAACAGGCTTCACTATATTTATGCAATCGTTGCCATAGCGATGAACGCTGTTTTTAGCTGTCTCGGGTATTTATAGCTAGTGGCTACGATATTCATAATGATTTTATGGTCCCGTCGTCTCCTTGTTTCATCAAAGAACGATGTTTTCTTTTTTAATATTGTTATTCGTTATGACATGGTTTTATTATTGCTTGCTTTTTAGTTTGTAACAGTGAGTAATGAGTACCTATACAGTAATTAATACAAAAGGATAATGTTGTTACAACGACAAACAGCTTAAAAAAAATTCTTTAGGAAATAGTAATGTTGCGGACTAATGTATTAGTGCTCATTTACACGAGCGGCACGTTGCCAACGGCGAAGGTAACTTCAGCCGACGCCATACGCCGGCGGCAGCCGTCGACTAGTCGGCGGCAACCGTCGACTAGTCGACGGCAAACGCCAATCAGTAGCGACGCTTGCAGACGCCATTTTGTATGACAAAGGCAGCCGTCGACTAGTCGGCGGCAACCGTCGACTAGTCGACGGCTGCCGCCGGCGTATGGCGTTGGCTGAAGTTACCTTTGCCGTTGGCAACGTGCCGCTCGTGTAAATGAGCACTTAGTTAAATATTATGATTTTCGTCGATAAAAAATATAAAAACGTATTGCGGCATTTTTAATATTTCACTGTTTACTTACCACGTAGGTATTCGTAGCTAGCGATACTGGACCCGTTTATTTACACCTTTTCAATAACAAATCTTCTATCGATCTTCGATATTAATAAAGCAATTCTAATTTAATTTCTTATCAATAAGTTTGATAACAATGGTAATAAGTGGCTATTTATATAGTCGTGAACTAACATTTCGCAAAAACTATCGCGTGTCAAAACTTGTTTATTTGGCGCAAGAATAATGGCGTTCACACTCGCCCATTAAACAATACATATCTATCCATCTCTCAACCTTTTAAGGGGCTTTGTTTCATTAGTAAATGCACCAGCACCTACATTACAGTATCAGTTAATGCAATTCCCACTAATGTTATAAATACAAAAGATTATTTCTTGGTATGTTATCTCTGACACTGTAGCGCAGAGAACACATTGTTTAAGAGCCGAAACAGAAATCATAAAAAGACTATTTTATATTTCCAAAAATTATAGAATAATTTGAATTAGTATAGGCCATGTGAAGTGTATTAATGGTAGGTAAAAAGAACGCTGGAAGAAAGTGGTGGGGGGTGTGTTACCACCAAATTGGCCTATAAATCGCCTCTGCGCAACTTGACAGCCAACGTTCTTTTTACATGACGCGAATTATACCTATGTCTCATAGATTAATGTCAATATCGACCCAAATCTATAATATTTTTATGGTCCAACAAATTAATTATCTATGTTGCAATATTCATAATTTTAATGAATACTTTATAATTGCTTGAAAGCGTCGCTAACACGAACTGAATGTTTTAAACCCATGTCATAAGCTTAATGTAAAGTTCACAGGGTCGCGATACGAGAGTGGGTCGTTTTAAAAGTATCGAGATCGAGTCAATCGATAACTATCGAACATTATGTATCTTATAATATACATTATAATATGTAACATCTTTCATGTAATACTAAAGTTCATTGAAAGTTACCTAGAAAAAACTTTTTGTATCTGCTATATTTTACCGTGTTAATAAGGCAAATTAACATGAAATATGTAACCAGAAACTAATAAAGCAATAAATAAGACAATGAATAGAGAAACATATGAGTACCGATAAATCATCATCATCATCATCATAATCAGCCCTTTTTAACGTCCCACTGCTGGGCACGGGCCTCCATCAGTACGAAGTCCCCCTAAGCCTCGGCCTCGGCTCGGGTCAGGCCATAGTCCACCGCGCTGGCCTGGTGCGAGTTGGCGGACTTCACATGCCTTTCGAAAACTTATAGGTTTTCTCAGACATGCAGGTTTCATCACGATGTTTTCATTCGCCGTAAGACAAGTGGTAATCATGATATAAAATGATTCGCACATGAAAATATCAGAGGTGCGAGACCCGGATTTGAACCCGCATCACTCGGTTATCCAAGCGACGCGTTAGCGCTGGGCTACCACTGTCGATAAATCATAACTAAATGTAATATTTGTGTGTAAATATATATATTTCGTACCTACATATTTATCTATATTGATTATTTCATCAAAAAATCTAAAACAAACGACAACAAAAAAGACATTTACGATTTTTTTCAAGACTTATGCTTCTCTACATCCTATATCTGAAGGTTTTTTTCGGTTATTCACCCGACTATGACGCAGCAGGCAAAAGGATTTGATAGAAGGACTTATAATATCTAAGAAAATAGCATGAGTAAATCGTTACTTTAATAAAATTACAAACAGAAAAAGTTAAATCGTTAAATAAAAAATAATTCAATGTATACAATACGTACTTATTGCAATTTTCTATAAGTAATGTCATTAATTTGCTATAAATGAATAAATTATATAGAAGGATACGTACAACCTTTTTAATTTACTCTGAACGAAAGCTTCAAGGCTATAAGGTTGTTTTTATTATTTAAAAGTAATCCACGATCATAGTAAAAACATTAAAAAATATGGGAAATATAATTTGATTACGTAAGCTCTATATATAAAAAAAACCTCACATTTTGACGGTTATTATTTCGCATTAAAAAAGTTTGACCTTTACCTAGAATATATTAGCTAATTTAACTAATGGAAGACAAAATTTAGACTAGGCTGAATGGACTATAGTCCTTTGCCTTTCCCTATTGGGGATAAATTTTAAAAACAACAACAACTAATGGAAGACAAGCTTGAACAAAAGATATACTAATCACTATCTAATAATTTAGACTAGGCTGTATGGACTATAGTCCTTTGCCTTTCTCTATTGGGGATAAATTTTAAAAACAACAACAACTAATCACTATCTCTACCATAGAGTATATTGATACATAATCTCCACTAATGTATAAATAATTTCATACTACATACTTATTTCACGTGAAAATAACCAAATTTTTAAAAGTGTGGTAGTCATCTTTTGGTATAGTACGCTTTTTAATTTATTTATCTAAAGATAGGTAAAGATTTAACAATACGATGTATACATATCATTATTTTTATACAATTATGAAATAAAATTAAAAAATTATATAGGGGAAGTGACCCAATTTTTGGCACTTTAAGAGATGGTTATTAAACAAATGAATGTACCATTGTCCTTAAAGTATTTATGTCGATGTTTATTATGTTCTAGTATTCCCAATATAATCTTATTTTAAGATCATACACAAAAACTACCCTATTGTGTCGTATAAATTTAAAAAATGAGATTGTGTGTTTTGTTTTGGTAATACCAATTATTGGCACCTATTAACTTAATCATTGACACAGTTAATGCTAATTATTGGCACTTCTAATTTACTGACTAATTCTTCTATGTCTTTACATAAAACGTTTGATATTTATGTAAATCATAATTTAATAGGTAAGTAGTTACTTTATATAAGGATCAGTTCTCTTAAAACAGTTAAAAAGTAGGTTCATTCTTTAAGCTCAGCTCACCCATCTCTAACAAATTTTAACATGTCGTCATCGTCTGAATCTGCAAAAATGTATAAAGTACTTAAGTAAAGTGTACTTTATATATTATCTTTTCTATTAAACCACCCTCTAATTTCTTTTTTTGATACCGCTGAGCTAGCAGCTACTAGCAGCTGTAGCAGATTCGGGAGTATAAACAGCAATCTCAGAATGCCTATTCAAAAATGGTTTTCACCCATTTCACCTGGAAGGATATTTTTTTAATTCAAAGACATTACATGGTACATCTTCTTTCCGGTGAGGAAACCTACTTTTGGAGCTTTGTATAAAATTGAACAGAATGGTTTTTTCAGCGTCTGTTAGTACTGTGGAAGGCCAGACAAAGGTTTCTTTTGTCAGACCTCTTCAACCTAAATTGTATGGTGGATCTGGCCCTGGGTACCTGAAACTCTCTTGCAGCTTATTACTTGCTCATTACAAATTTGACTGCATTTAAAGCCTTTTTAAATTCTTTTAAATTATTATCATCATTTTTCATTCTCTTTTTTTTGGGCTTCGCTTTACTTATGGTCTATCGACCCTATTATTGGCGTAGTGTCCATAATGAGTATTAGACCCATTGGTACTGTGCCAATTATAGGATAACCAAATAATTTAATGTTATTCATTCAAAGGAAATGTAATGTTCATAAAGTTAAAGTTAATGAATTAAAAAGAACATTTATAATAATAAAATATTTATAAAATGACTAATTATTGGCATACAAGACATAGGTGACAATAATAGGACTCCGAGCTTTTTGGCATCCAGTAATTGGCACCCCCGATTAATAGTGAAAACGTAACTTTTTATCACTTAAAATCATTAACATACTATGCTTTAAGCATTATACGATATTAAGCAAGTTCACACATTCGGTCCCTGATTAAAGGAGCTTAATTAGAAATGTATAATCAATTGACCTTACCTTATGAAAACAATAACAAAATTCTCGTTCACAGCGAATTTCTAAGTGGGAATTTTTAAGTACATTGTTATGAAAGATTCAGTGCTGCCTATTTAATAATGCAATATTTTTACTTAAATTTTGTTGTTGTTAATATTACCTTAGGCCAAAAGGAACCTTATTATTTTAGTTTAAATGCGTAAGTGCCAATAATTGGGTGAGTGCCAACAATTGGGTCGCTTCCCCACATCAGAAAATTACTGTCAGCCAAAAGCTTTTACTTTTTTTACTTATAATATTGTATGTTTAGATATTAATTAAGTCAATCTTCTTGTAGCTAACCTAAACATACGATACGTGATATGCGGAAGCTTTGCCAATATTTTTTCGTTATTGTCTCCGCAACACAATTCACTTTGCGAAATTGTCACTTAATCTAATTTCAAAATTGTGAATGTAAGTAGGTACCGATGTAATCTATATGAAATATACTCGTATTGGCACCGAAAAGGGTGTTTTAATCGATATTTCGATATTCGTGTACCTTAATGTTATTTAATTATTATGGATTATTAATAACCAAGTTTTTATTGGGCATATAAAATTGATAAAAAATCGTAATGACTACGTCCTTGTACGCTCAAATATTTCTTTCTTTTGAAATCGTCAGAAATAAGTTAGTGTCAATGATTAAACTTAATTTTGCATTTTGTTTCGATATAAGTACCGTCTCTCGTTACATAAATGCGATTGTCACATCTCGTATATTTCATTTTCTTATTAATTATTGTTACTTATGCTCAACGGAACTCATGCACATCTATATCTATATGTTTTATTATTCTGTAGGCTAACTAACATTGTTACTATCTTTGTTTAAATTTAGTAAAAGAACATAAACGGTAAAAGTTTGAATAAGCTCAATAATACATCATAAATGCCTATTAATATCAAATATATAAAAACATTTTACATACTAAATTAGTATAACACTAATCCACACATAATAACAAGTATCGCTAATAAATAAAAGTAAATCAATTAAATCGAAGAAGACATAATAATATACGTATGTAACCAGAGCTCAAATTCATTATCTTAAAAAAATACTTTTGACCTAGATATGTCATCTTGTTCACGAATCGAGACGTATGGCACCATCTACTCACATAAACCAATTTCTTCCTCAGGTGCTTCGTTGAAAAGCTTGATAATTTTTAACTCCTTAAACGTTAAAACCACTCAGTAAAGTAACTGTATCTTTCTTTACATGGACCGAAAGCTACCGGACTGCTTCTTTTCTTTTCTGCATAGAACCAGTAAACCTACATTTTTTATAGAAAATCAATAAAAAATAACAGTGACAGATAAATACGAACGACTTATTTCATAAGGAAGATCAACATTACTCTAATTCCGCGCTAAATTCGCCTTTAGATGTAGTAGGTACGAGTAGCTATATGTATATGTAAATACCGGTTTCAGGTTATAGATAGTTTACACCTAGAAAAACCGCAGAAATAATATGGGAGAAAGAGCCTTACTCTACTAAAAAAATAAAAAGAAAATATTCTGTTGTCATATTATTAAGAAGTTTAGCTCTATACTGATTTTAATTTTCTACTTGAATAGGTGTAGAGATATTGATAGACCTCTTTTGGTATGTTCTATACTATTCCCCATACAACCATTTTCTGCTTAGTACGAGTAAGTATGTACCTACTTACGAAGTTATAATTAAAATGTTTTTACAAAGACCAAAGTTACTATATTATATAAAATCGTTTTTTGCCTTAACACTTCGATAGCTCTTGAAGAGCAGAGATTTTAAGTCCAATGTAGGTATGTTCCCTTAAAACCGTTACAAGCTTTTCAACAATAGGGACTTATGTGATTAATAAATTGTCAAAAGTGATTTATTAGGATGTTACAGTGATATCAACTTTCTTCCCAACTTGACCGTGGCAATTTGTTGTGAGTAAACAACGAATCGTGACTGGACACTCCTCCTGATAGAGGAATCTAAAGGAACGACCAATTTACGACCGAATCGTTATATTTATAGCGCTACGGTTTCAATAATATTATTTACAAGCAAATACCCTAGACCTATGAACTCTACAACTGGCAGTCTACAAGCAATACTTCGTGAGCCATTTTCTAAAGTTTCTTTCAAATAATTTTTTAGATTTAATAACTTGAGACAGGTCCGCCTTTAATGTGTCAGAATAATGAAAGAAAAATGTCCTCCCGACCAATTCCGGTTACGGCAGCTAATCTCATTGTGACTAGTCAACAGCGCAGTGACCTGACGCAGTTAACTTCCGCAACAATTAAGTGCAATAAAGAAGTATTTTATTTAGAATATTATTTAATATTGTTTTAACTGCCATAATAAGTCACTAACCGTTTCAAAACCACAGTAATGTTATATCGGTCATACAAATAATCTCAAATTTAAAGACTGCAGACGACCTGCGCACGCGCTCACCTGCTATGATTTATGTCTTAGACTAAGCATTGTGCTGTCACAACGAACAACAAGTACAAACTTACAACCTACCTAGTTTCATATAAATGTATGTATTTACTAGTTAGAATAAATAGCTTATGTTGATTGCCTAGCTCCAGTAGTAGCTCTGGGGGTCTAGGCTTAATAAAAATACTCAGCTAGTGTAAAAGGAGACTGTATTTCTCTGTGGTAAGATAGACACATGTGTGCTCAAGGAGAGGTGGCGAGCGAGTCCCTCTGGCGGAGTGCGGCGCGGCGCTCGCGGCTGGAGTTGCCAAACCGGTTTAATACCGCGCTCGTCGCCGCGCCTTGATGTGACGTAGGAACATATTCCCCGGGTTGAAGCGACGGAGTTGAAGGCTTCAAGATGATGATCAGGACACTGGAAGAGGGCAGATATTATTGTATGCTCGTTTTATGATTCCCTTCTTTGTAAGAATGTCCGCAACTCTGCTGTGTCCGTCCGATCCAGTGCTGACAGTAATAACTCTGCCGAGCAACCATAAAAGAGGTGGCAGATTGGGGTCTTTTACTAAGACCATAGTCCCTGCTTTTAAGTCCTGCTGAGAAGTCTGCCACTTAGTCCGCTGTTGAAGCAAAGACACATATTCGTGAGAATAGCGTTGCCAAAAATGTTGTCGCAGCTTCTCAATACGATCGAAGCGCTGTAGGCGATGGATGTTACTATTGGTGATTTGAGGACGAGGAAACGACGTGAGAGTTCGTCCGATAAGAAAATGAGAAGGGGAAAGGTAAGTTAAGTCTGAAGGATCTGAGGAAAGGGGTGTTAATGGCCTAGAATTTAAGATAGCCTCTACCTGAACCAGACACGTTGAGAGCTCTTCATATGTAAGGTGAGTTAAACCCATGACCCTACGAAGCAAATGTTTGCACTGCTTCACCGCTGCTTCCCAAATGCCACCAAAATGTGGGGTGTAGGCAGGAATAAATTTAAATTCTATACCCTGGTTCACAACATCTGACTCTATGGAGACAGAAGAAAGTTGAAGAAAGCGTGAAAGTTCGTTGAAAGCTCCAACGAATGTGGTACCGTTGTCGGAGTACACCCGCTGAGGTTTACCACGACGGCTGATGAATCGGCTGAAGGCTGCAAGAAACGCCTCTTTCGTGAGGTCAGAGACCAGCTCGAGATGCACAGCTCTGACTGCAAGGCACACAAAAACGCAAATGTAAGATTTAATTAACTTGCAACCTCTACCTTTACGGTCAGCTATCAGCACTGGCCCGGCGTAATCGAGACCTGTATTCAAAAAAGGAAACTCTAGGTTCGTCCTATCGCTGGGTAGGTTACCCATTACGACCTGGATAGGCTGCGCTTTAAAACGAGTACACCTAATACAATTACGCACTGTTTGCTTTGCTAGGTTTTTGCCTGCTAGAGGCCAGTAAGTAAGCCTAATGTGTGCTAATAATAATTGAGGTCCTGCATGACAAAGGGATTTGTGTTCTTTTTCAAATATTATTTTGGTTAAATGATGCTTACTACACAATAAGATAGGGTGCTTAACATCATAACAATAGTTGGAATTTTGAAGACGTCCACCTACTCGTATTAAGTTTTCTGAACTAATAAAAGGTGAAAGACTAATCAATCGATTTTTCTTATGTAAGACCTGATTTTTGATAAGAAGGTTATATTCCTCAGGGAACATTTCCTGCTGAGAAATCTGTAATATTAAGAACTGTGATATTTGTAATTCTGAAAGAGTTAGGTATGTTAGTGTTTTATTTTTACTATTTCTACAATTATTTATAAATCTTTTTATATATGCTACAACTCTAACTAATTTTGTAAATGAAGATGATTTATGTATTAAATTTAAAATAAGATTGTTATTATTTTTGTTATCCTCTATACTTGAATGCAAAGATATGTCTGGCAATGAAGGAGACTGTGAATTAGGCATTTTTGGAAATTGGATGTCGGACTGATTAATAAAATCTGGACCCGACCACCAAAGAGTGGACGCGCTGATGTAATCAGCCTTCACCCCTCGAGTTGCTAGATCAGCGGGATTGCTTTTAGAAGGTACATAGTTCCACGTCTGGCCAGCTGTAACTTCTTGTATTTCTAGAACTCTGTTGCGGACAAATTGTTCAAGTCGTCGTGGCTCTGTAGAGAGCCACCCCAGAACAATCGTCGAGTCACACCAAAAAAAACAAGAATTGAAATTTACAGTAAGTGAATTGCGTACCTTTTTAAAAAGTCGTGTGCCTAGTAATGCACCACACAACTCTAAACGTGGTATAGTTGTGGGTTTTATAGGAGCCAACTTGTTTTTAGAAGCTAAAAGGCGAACGCAAACTGACCCATCGGCTGTTATCGTTCTTACATAACAACAAGCAGCATAACAGCGTTCAGAAGCATCTGTAAAGGTGTGAAGTTCGATTAAAAAAGGTCTGCAACAAGATATCCAACGAGGAATGCGAAGGGAGTTAAGAGCTGAAAATGACTGAACGAATTCTAGAAATTCAGATTTAATAGTTATAGGTACCTCTTCATCCCAGTTACATTTAAGAATCCATAACTGTTGTAACAAAATTTTTGCTTGGACTACACATGGACCGACAAGGCCAAGGGGGTCAAAAATTTGACTTATTAATGAAAGAATATAGCGCTTTGTGACTTTATATGTTGTAGAATATTTTAATTGAACTGAAAAGAATAATTGGTCTAAATTACAGTCCCAATATAGTCCAAGAGTTTTAGAAGGAGATAAGTCATTTAAATTTAATGTTTTATCTAAATAATTAGTGTCTGTGCTAGTGATTGCTTCTAAGATTTTAGGGCTATTTGATTGCCACTTACGAAGGTGAAACTTTGCTGATTCGAGAGTATCAATGACACCTTTACATAATTTAACGACAGACTCTATCGAATCACCACCACTTAAGTAGTCGTCAACGTAAAAGTCTTTCTTTATAGACTCACTAACCTGAGGATCCTTACATTGATCTGCAAGAGACACCAAGCATTTAGTAGCTAAGTACGGTGCTGAAGCAGTACCGTACGTCAATGTGTTAAGGGTATATATCTTTAAAGGCTCTGAGGAATCAAATCTGAAGACGATTTGCTGCAACTGGCGTTGCGATGGATTAACTAAAATAGCTCTGTAAATTTTTTCAATATCTCCTGTCACAACGAATTGATATTGCCTATACCTTAAGAGAATGGACAATAAATCCTCTTGCACAGTTGGACCTACTCTCTGTATATCATTAAAAGACTTGCCTGAGGTGCTAGAAGCTGAAGCGTCAAATACTACGCGAAGTTTTGTGGTAGTACTAGACTCACGTACCACACCATGATGAGGCATAAAATAATTAAGTGTTGAAAGCTTTGATTTTGAATTTTTTGTCATGTGATTAAGATTTATGTATTCTTTAATGAATTGTAAATATCTGTCTTTGAAAATAGAGTCACGTTCAAACCTGCGCTCTAAGGACAAAAATCGACGCTTGGCCATTGCATAAGAGTCCCCCAAACACTCAGGCGAGTCTTTCAATGGGATGGTAACGATGAATTGACCAAACTTGTTACGACATGTTGTTTCTTGGAAGAGCTTCTCACAAGCCTCCTCTTCTGAAGAGAAACAGCTCTGGTCTGATACAGAGTCAAGTTCCCAAAAGCGAGTTAGCTGCTCACTCTCCTTACTAGATAAAAAATGACATAAAGATGAGTTTTGAAGAGGTCGAGACTGGTATACACAACCAGAAATAAGCCAACCTAATTTTGATGATTGCAACCTAGGCTGATTTTTACCTAAAGTGATTGAATCGGAACCTAAGACGTCCCAAAAGACTTCAGCGCCGACGAGTATGTCAATCGCTGAAGGTACATTAAATGTAGGGTCTGCCAGCTGAAGACTTACGGGAATAGAGAGATGTTTCTTATCAACGTAAGTGCTAGGCAGTGAATGTGTTATCTTGGGTAATATACGACAGTCTACGCTCACCTGATAGCCACCGCAACAAGATTGTATAGTAAGATTACAACTTTCAGTGCTACGTGAAACTTGACCGTTAATACCTGAGATAGTTGAACTAGAGCTTCGTTTTACCAGACTAAGTTTTCCACAGAGTTCCTGGGTGATGAAATTGGAAGTACTGCCACTGTCTAACAGGAGTCTGGCAGGATGAAGCTTTCCATTAACATCTGCTACCTTTGCCATAGCTGTGGATAATATTATAAGGGCCTGATTATTTTTTGCTTTTGGATTAGTAAGAATATTAGTAGACAATGCGATATTGTCACTTGGTTTAAGATCTGGATGAGATTCCCTATGTAAGAGGGTGTTGTGTTTTAATTTGCAATACTTGCAACGTTTGTCGGTATGACCGGGACGAAGACAGTTCATACATACATTGCTTTTAGAAACTTTTTTGATTCTCGAATCAACATCGAGATTTCTAAAGGATTGACAGCTGAATAAAAAGTGATTTTGAGAACACATAGGACATGATGTAACCTTTTCTGATTTAAAATGTGTAGTAGTTAAATAATTTGTATTTTTGTTAGTTTCATAAGTTTGTTTAGAATTTATATTATTATGT
This sequence comes from Boloria selene, assembly GCA_905231865.2. Lineage (NCBI taxonomy): Eukaryota > Metazoa > Arthropoda > Insecta > Lepidoptera > Nymphalidae > Boloria > Boloria selene. Next base: position 7,594,622 of record HG993140.1, on the reverse strand, counting down.
TTTAAGTTATGATTGTCATGCAAGGTCTCAAGTAAATCAGCTCTGTTAGATAAAAATTTTGTGTAATTTCTTAAATTTGGAAAATTATCTAAACTGTTTTTATACTCTTCCCACTCTCGGTTGGTCACAGTATCTAATTTTTTAGACATCATGTAAATTATTAACGTGTCCCAATGGTCTGTAGGCTGCCCGAGAGTGTCAAGAGCTCTTAAATTTTTATTAATAATATCTATCATATTTCGCAATGAATGACTTGATTCTTTTTGTATAATAGTAAAGTTGAATAATGCTTGCACATGATTGTTGACAAGCAACCTTTCATTATTGTAACGGTCTAACAGTAACTGCCAAGCTATAGTATAGTTATCGGCTTTAAAGTCAATGCTTTTAATTACTAAAGACGCACTGCCGGTTAAAGCGGCACGCAAATAATGGAATTTATTAATTGATTGTATACTTTTGTTATCGTGAATTAAGGAAATATACGTATCTCGGAATTCAAGCCAGTGCTGATAGTCCCCGTTGAAGTGAGGCAAGTCTATCTTGGGTAGCCGAACGAAGTCATGCTTGCAGCCAGATCCGTGATGATCACTGCCATCCGAGATGACGGAGGCGGGCGCTGGCGAGGTAGGACGCGCTGAAGCAAGCATTACCCTAGCGCGGCCAACCTGCGCATAGTACTGCATCTCGAACTGTTCCCGCTCAGCGTACATGGCATCGGCATCCTCCGACAACAATTCCAACTCCGTCTGTAATACGTCGAATTCCTTATATAATATCTCCATTTGATCAAGGCGACATTGTAGTTCAGCCGATTGAAAAGTATCTAAATTAATGTTTGGTAAAAATCTAAGAAAATTGCTAAATGATGTTAATTTAGCCTTAAAGCTGCCACGTTTCCTCACAAGATCTCTCATTTTTACATCAGTCATATTAAGAAATTGAGGTGACTTTTATGCGCAAAAAAGGCGATATAAAGAAGCAAGATGCGTAAAGAAAATTATAACTGCATAATCAGCTGTTCAAAGTAAGAATAAAAGTTGAAGCAATAACAAAAGGCTTATCGCAAACCGTCCATTCAACACAAAAGATTCACTAATGACAGCGATAAAAAATATGAATGCAACTTTGCGTAAATGAGTCACGCATAAAGTAAACAAGATGACTAAGCGGAATACGATTTAAGTGATTTTATATATTTATTTAAGCTTTATAAGAAATTGTAAGAATATAGAAAAAATATTATAGCTATAAAGATTAGGTATGCTAGCTTATATGAAGAGATCAATATGCCTGATCCACGATAGCACTATCCTAAATACCCGGAAAGAAGCTGGAAAAGACGGGAAATATAAGGATATGGAACGGACTCACTCAATATAAAATATTCCTCTGCGTGGTAGACTGTCCTCTAAGTGTCCTTTAAGTGTCCTCCGCAGGTCAGTGCGTGGCGGTCGACGGACGGTCCAAAGTCCACGGATGTTGTGCACAGCAATAAGACGGCTATCTTCTTTACTCGAAGGACCATATGTTGATTGCCTAGCTCCAGTAGTAGCTCTGGGGGTCTAGGCTTAATAAAAATACTCAGCTAGTGTAAAAGGAGACTGTATTTCTCTGTGGTAAGATAGACACATGTGTGCTCAAGGAGAGGTGGCGAGCGAGTCCCTCTGGCGGAGTGCGGCGCGGCGCTCGCGGCTGGAGTTGCCAAACCGGTTTAATACCGCGCTCGTCGCCGCGCCTTGATGTGACGTAGGAACACTTATGTAATATTACTTTCGTATTAAATTGGTAACGATATTACTACTTAGATTATAGAAATCAAATTATAAATATCATAAAAAATATATACCTACTATTAATAATATAATTACCTACTTAATAATCTAAAACTAAATAAAAAAACAGGTCCTATTTACAGGGCCGGATTTAAACTCAATGCCGCCCCTGGGCACCGGAAAAGAACCCGCCCCATAATGGAACTTTACTTAAACTTATAGTTTATATATTTTATTTCTCAAAATTAAAATCTCTAATTTATTGCAGAAACTTTAATATATGTTACATATTCCAAAAACATAAATAAATACTCGTTGTTTTTCCTAACAATTATAAATTTTGCATCAATTTTAACATCAATTTTTTCACAGGCAAACACGCCTAACTTTTTGTATTGCGAATTGGTCGATTAAATCTTCGCAATCTAAACGTTGAAGTACGTCGGATTTGATGCATAGAATAGCTAAGTTAGTATATTAGCAGGGACGTAGCTTGCCCTTGATGGACCCTGTATCAACATTTAGTGTGTGGCCAGTATAGTCAACCAGTGCTTTTTGGTCATTTTTTGTAGTCTCAGAAAAATATGGACATAATATTTTTGAAGAAAAATTTGCAAAAGTAATAAATAATCAAGAAAAAAGAAGTTTAGTTTTTTGCAAATATCTCAAAAACTAATCAAGATTTTTGAAATCTAAAAAAAAATTCAATAAGAGAAGGAAATTTCCTAAAAAGGAGTCCTTACTCCCGGAACAATTTTGAAAAAAAAACAAGTTTTACTTGCAAAACTTGAAAAAGTTATAAACAAATAACTAAAGAAAATAGGGGTTTAGTTTTTCGCTAATATTTAAAAAAACCAATTGAGATTTTTAAATCTAGAAAAAGATACAAAAAGAGGAGGAAATTTTCAAAAAAACAGTTCTTACTTCCGGAACTGTAATACCAATATTTATAATTTTCCTACGGCTGAAAACGAATGCTCTGGCTTTCGCAAGCCACATCTACTTTTATCATTAAAAATATTTAAACATAATATATCTTTACCAACATTATTAACACAAAAAGTACTAGACCAATTTTAACCACTATAAAATTTAACTTTGCAATTTTTATAGCGGGACTTGATGTTTTTCAAAGATCTTCATACCATTCCGAATCAAATGACACCTCATTCTTATTTCTCCGAGACTGCTCAAAAAAGTTAACAAAACACACTATAAATACTTTACAAAAATTTTCAATTTCGTATAATATTTTCATTTTTCCCGGGAAATTAAGCGTATGGCCTTAGAGTTCAAGTGAGATTTTGAATAGCACTTTATGAATTTTTGCTTACATGGGTTGGGGGCCCCTGTACCCCCGGGGCCCCGTATAATTGATACGGCTGATACAGCGGTAGCTACGCCCCTGTATATTAGCAGTCATTGTAAAACGTAACAAACAGAAACTATCTTTTCAGATTTTGTCACGAATTAGCATTCGAAACGTCGCGACGTCCGCTCAATTTTTACGTCCGTCGGACATCTTTTTCAATTAATTGTATATCTATACTCAAAATTAAAAAAAATATTAAGCGCTCGAGTTTACTAATTAGGGGCCATTCATTTATTACGTAAGACAATGTATGGGGGGAGGGGGGTCGAATATGTCTTATGTTTTCTTACAAGGGGTTGGGAGGGAGTCTCGATAGTTCTTCCGTAAGATCAAAAAAAGCGCAAAGTTAAAATTATACTTTGAAAAAGCGCGGGCCACCGAGCGGTAGGTACAGCTGTACCTTTAAAATTATAAATAAACACTTCAAAAATTGTTACTTTGAAAAATAAACATTAAAATAAACCAAAAGTGTATTCATTTTTTCTTACGTAATAAATATTGAACAGGGGGTCGGCATATTCTTATTTTTTCTTATAATAGGGGGGAGGGGGTCAAAAACTAGCGAAAATAGTCTTACGTAATAAATGAATGGCCCCTAAGACTAAAAAATTTGTTTGCCTCTCAAAGTTTTGCCGCCCTAAAAAAATTGCCGCCCTGGGCACTCGCCCCGACTGCCCCTAGTGTAAATCCAGGCCTGCCTATTTATCCCACATGAAATAAATAAGTATATCAAGTGTGAAACGATCTAGCACACTAAAGGTTCTAGTCCAATATTCAATGTTAAGTCCTTCAGTTTCAATATTACGTATTTTTAACTTAAGTTAAGCTAAAAACTAAAAATATTATGTACTGAATAAGATAAACCTATGGCGCGAACTTAATTCCGACAACTTTTAATTGATAATATGACGATTGACCGGTTGAAAATGAGCTGCTTTGTTAGGTACTTTTTTTACGTGCACTGACCGCTGAACCTAAAAAATTGTTAATACCTATAAATAACAATAATTTAAGGTTAGATTTACGTGAATACTTGACATTGAAACTACCTTTTCTGATTTTAAAGCACACCATGGTCAGGGAAGTGCGATTTAGCGCGAGCGGATCTGAGCGCCACGGGTTCTGCTAATAATTATACATAATAATTAACCTTCTTCTTGAATCACTCTATCTATTAAAAAAACCGCATCAAAATCCGTTGTTTTAAAGATCTAAGCATACATAGGGACAGATAGACAGCAGGAAGCGACTTTGTTTTATACTAAGTATGCAGTGATTTAATAATTATTAATATACGTAGGTAGTTGCCTTTATAATACATATTTTCTTTTCAACTGAGAAATGTCTCGATAATTGAACTAATATTAATCCTTATACAAATAAATTATCTCACCATCACAAACGTACATACTTGAATAAGAATAAGACTCATACCAATAAAATACTTTTTTATTGGTCTGAGGAATAAGATAGTCGATAGATAATACTTAGTAGTTAGTAGGTACCTACCTAAAATAAATTATTTAATCATAAGAACTCAAACATCTTTAATCCACTCAAATATATGTATAGTTTGAGGTCTAATTTTTATTAATTAAGGTTCACCATTTCTACTTGTAATATCTCACATTTTTAAACATTTTTAGTTAAGTTATTACTTAATATTTGTATATTTTTACTCAATATATTAATTAATATTTTTTATGTAACGAGAGAAGTATAAATGTTAATAAAAAATATTTTTTAAATAGTATTAGTAGGTACTATTAAAAAATTATGTAGGTACTTAATACTTATGTATTTATTTATGTATCTTGATTTACTAACTATATAGGGGACCGAAGGAGGAATTGCCTAAATTTATTGTCAGTAGGTATATTTTGATGAACGTTCTCACACTAAGGGAATCTGGTATAAAATTATCCAGCCTAAACTTATGGGTTCACTTCGGTTTGAATTAAAAAAATTGAGTAGACAAGATGTTATCATCGCATTTCGCATTCGGTCTAGTCATATCCCTTTAAACAGTTTTAGTTGCATGATGGGCAAAGTAAATTCTCCCAATTGTGGTACTGTGGAAGACGTCCTCCATATCTTAAAGATTGTAGTAGAGTTACAGTTCAAAGGGCATCAATATTACTTCACCGTGGAAGCAATGTAGGATATTGCAACAATATTTTAGCCTATCCTTTGTCTATTAAAGCCAAGATGATTTATAAATAAGTTAAATTAGGAATTAAGCTTAGAAGTAGGTAAGTAGTTTAGTCAGTTTTATTATAATTATATTACTTGTAAGCAATGATTAGGGTGACATACCTATTCACTTTGTGAAAAAACACATCAGTTCAAACAAATAGCTTACCCAGTAGTCATAGACATTACATAGCTGTACCTACAAAGAACATAAAATCAACAGGCATGTACATTGTACAGTCTGTATAAAATAAGGTTCAAAACTATAATAGGTACTTATAAGCAATGTAAATGTAATAAATTAGGAGATATCTACGTAATCGGTTGGCGATAGCATCGCATGCGTAGGCGCTAAACCCTCGGGATCTTACGATGCATCAATTTGTTTTACTTAATTCTCGATACGCTTATAAACAGTAGTAATATATAACGTCATTGTTTAACGGTGGTCCTTTTTACTTAAGGTTCTTGTACAGTACTTAAGAACGATAAAGAAAAAACGAATAACTAGCAGTCGCCGCGGCTCCGCCCGCGTTTTAACCACAATTAAAAACAAGGATTGATGGTAGAAAAATAGAAATTTTAGGGTATTAGTATTTTTGATGCCTTGTCATACATAAATAAAAAATAAAAATTTGGTCTAAAAATAAAAATCTTGAGAAGGCCACTCGGAGCCTTTAATTATAGGTATACATATATAATCAAAGCTCGAAGCATAAAAAAATTGACTACGACCTATTCTAAGACTTACCAAATATATACAAAATAATCATCAAAATCGGTCAAGCCGTATTAGAAGAGTTTCTTACCAAACACTGTGACGCGAAGTTTCGATAAATAAAATTTTAACAATACTACTTTTTCTAATTTCGTATTTAAATAATAGTACCTACCTAACCTATCTAGTTAGAAGTTTCATAATAGTAATAACTAATAAGTTATTGGTTCTTCAGACTAATTAGGTACGATTTACTGTAACGGTGCCCAATTGCACTGAGACTTACAACAACTTAAGTTTAGAATCATTTTTTTAACAACTACTTATTTAATACCTTCTTTTATTATTATTAAATAACATCAATTGTTTACAGTAACCAGTAAAAATACAGTTAATGCAAGGGCAATATTTTTAATATAAAATAATTGATTTTATAATTTATTTATAAACTTTATTAATAGTAAAGTTCCACATGTCGGGTTTCACTGTCCATGTTTCAAAAAATGCTTCTTTTATTTTACTCCACTGTTTTAGATATGTGACTGACTTCTTTTTCATTTCATTATATGGTATGTTACTCAGTGATTCACTACTGCAAATACTAGTTTGTAATTCCTTGCTTTTCAATATTACTTCATGGAATTTTCTATATAAATTATATTTACTTATACATAAACTACTATTTACAGAATAAGCTTTCTTCTTTGTTACACCTAATTTGATTCCATGTACTGCAACTTCAACTAATCTGAAATAATGACATTATTTTATTTTGTAAAATGTAGAAGACTTTGATTATACACTCTGAGATTGTTTTTATAGACTTTAGCCTAACTGTATTTTTTTTTAAATTGATATTAATTTAGTTGGCTTAAATTAATATCAATTCATCTTTAAAAATATTGTTTTAATTATAAAATATATGTATGAAATATATGTGTATTATAATATTATTCACATCTGCAATATAATTATTGTACACAACCATGTTTACAAAATTGAGCATACCTATCATTTGTGTTAACATATACAATGCTGCCAGGTGCAGGCCGTATATTAACAGGACCTCTAGTGTGAATGAATTTTATTGAGCTTTGATAAAATTTTGGAATTTCTTTGAATCTCTCTTCAATAGGCAAATAACTATCCCTCAATAGAAATGCTCTATTCAAAGTTTCTACAGAATAAGGCACCCCTGCTCCAAATATAAAATGTTTTATTGTTAATGGTTCATATAACAGCATATCTAATAAGCTTCCCTGAATGCCTAAATGTATCCAACGAGCTATTTTGTCACTACATGATACTGATAAAGTGCGGTCTCCTCTACCAGGCTTTGTTCTAACCTTGCCAACTATGTGATAATTTTCACCAGATCCCTTAGGATCTTGTTGTGTGTGAGGTAGGCATTTTGCACCTGTTCTGTAAATATCTTTTTTTTGCTTTTTGCATTCTATGTCACAATTATCATCTGTAGCTCCTCTTTTATTCAATATTAAGTTACCAAAATCATCTTCCTCCCCTTTCATTGGTATAATTGATGCATCTCCACATGGCATCTGTGATGAATAAAAAATAAATTCTATACTATCTTTAAGTTTAAATTTTTCAACCTCTTTTACAAAAATTGACTGTTTTTGATCTAGTAGGTTTAAAATATTTTCATACATGTATAATAAAAACCCTCTTCGGGCAAATACTTCAGCATGAGAATCATTTAAAATATTACCTGTTGGGACCATCTTTGATGCCCCAATGCATTTAGAACCTGTTCCTAGAGATACAACTTCATGTTCATTAGTTTCAGTATTGTATTGGACTACACAAGATAACACAGTCCATTCATCTTCAAGAGGTTTTCCAGATTTTGGGAGGCCTTTATATGTTTTTAGGCAACTTTCCACAATTTTGTCAACAAACAGTCCATTACAATTTGGCATGGTAGTAACTTTCAACATTTTTAAGCTAACTTTATTATTTAACCTGTTTTTATACCAAATCTAAGATTTTCAAGGCATTCAATTTAAAAGTCCTATGCCTATTTTTGGAAATTACATACACTGCATCATTTATTCAATAAATAAACATTAAACTGTAAACACTAAACAGTAAACGTCAAAATAGGCATGTGCAAAAAATATCCAATATTTTCCATACAATTATCGATATATCGTCGATATTTTTAATCGCGATATTTCGATATTCGATTTTTATTTTGTAGTATCGAATTCGTATCAATTTAGATTTTAAGTTGGGTTTACAATCGCTTGGCAGGAGTTATTGGGTGAAACTTGTATATATGGTAGGCGTTTATTCACTGATCACAATAATAACACTCACGACACAAGGTTATTCATATTTTTAGAGGAAATTAATAAAAACTTAATGTGAGAGAGAAGGACAACAATAGGATTTTGTATATGTGAGACAAAGATGTAAGATCATTATGTCAAAAATATGTCGAATTTGAAAGTGCTTTCATCGAAAATAACATTTTTTTGAAGTGAAACTTCTTTAGAATTATTGATGTTATTTCAAACTCGATGAAACGAAAAAATAAGTCCATAGTACCAGGCGCTCAGAGACGGGGAAGAGTTAGCCTTATTTTAAATTCAAGTTTTACTTCTGACATGTGTACTTTGTGCACACGCACTTTTTTTTTTGACTTGGATAACATAGGTTCAGAAGGTTTATCTTAATTTTTTTCGTTCTTTCTAGGTAGGTTACAGTTAAGGTTTTTCACAGTATAAGGTGTACACTTGATGATGGTAATTACTGACCACCCTTCAGCATATTTTTTATTCTGAATTGTGCGTCATCTCCTGTTGAGCGTATAAATAAATCCACAAAAAAGATTGCAGTTGAAGACAAAGAGGATATTCAAACATTTTTCATTAGCATCTCAGAATTTAGTAACCAAATAATCGGCCATATTGCGGGATACATAACCACATACATTAATTAAAAAAAATAGATTGCGATATTTGCGTTGGAGCACTTTTGTAATGATATAAATGAAGGACATACTTAAATTTATTGTTGTTGAAGACAAAGGAGAACTTTTATAACTGATTTAATTCAAATTGGTATTAATAGATCTTATACGGTTTTCACTAATGTAAATTCTGAATTTTGTATCATGTACCTATCTATAAATTTAATTAGGATAAAAGATTATTAGCCGCACGTTCACTTTCTCTCTTTCTAAAGAGTGATCTGTTCCATGAGAATACCTACATACAAACGTTGCCAAGTTGTGACTAATCTTATTTTTAATGCGATTCCTTTAATTACAAATTTACGTGAAGTTGAAAAGAAATATTCTCATTTAAGCTATAAAAACAACACAAACACAAGCTTATCTCAGTGCAATCCTTAGCAGTAATAACAAGACTACGAGAGGGTAGTTTGTCATTCACGCCTCATTATAACCCAATATGACGTGCCTGTTCCGGCATCAATTTGAATATCAAAAGACACAATCAAGCCAATAACCAAGGAGATTAAAAAGCAATCAGCATATTATAATATGAACGTCTGAAAAAAGTGATGATTCTCGCAAGATATCAGAATCTTATTACCATATAATAACCTGAAAAATAATGAGTTCTGATGTCTTGCATTGTAATTCGTATATCAGAAATTTAGGTAGTATTTTAATTGTATTTGTTATATTTTTTTCATTAAAGGTAAATTAATATACTAATTAATTTTCAGTAACATCGCGCATTGCATTTCACACTTGGACAAGAGATCTAATTTTAAGGAATTGAACCATAATTACATAATATGGATTATATATTTTGGAACATTTTGATTTTTTATAGGTAGTAGTTTTTATTAGTTCATTTTGGAACTACCATCGAAATGTGCAATCATCTTCCTAGTTCATATTAAGTTTTAAAATATGTATTAATTTCTTTAATAGTTGTTAGCTATAGGACAGATTTAAGAAAGCGAGTAACCTATTGAGGGTCTGACGCAAATAGAGATGGAACCCTAAAAATGTAATACATATTACATTACCATAAAAACGATGTGTAATCTCAGTCTTATCTTTAATTAATTATACTCATTAATTTAATAGGTATAATCAGTTTAGGTTAATTTTACTGAACTCTAATGAACTGCAACGGTTTCTTTGATTCAATTATAATTAAATAGATATTGATTAAGTGTTGAGCACATGAAGGACAAAACCAATGGGAGTCGAGAGCATTGGCATGTTTTTGTATTAGCTTAAAGTCACTCATTTACGGCGGGGGGAGAGGTAAGCTTCGCTAGCTGTGTGCTGTGCGAAGTGACAACCAAGTGATGACTGATTCTCTAGGGATTCCAAAAGGGTTACTTTAAAAAAAACATCGATATCGATAATTGTTTGACTTATTACTAGTGTAAAGTAAGGCAATCCGGTGCAAAATGTCTAGAGCATACGACGCTATGCTTTGTTGGAAAAAAATTGTCTCTTAGAAAAGCATTAAGTAATCCAAATTTCTTTCTTCTCGCTGTCTTCGTTAGGAAATCTGCAAATTTTAAATCATACAAAACACGTATTTTTAATTATGCTCCATTAACTTAAAGTATATCAATAATAACACCTACAGTAAAATACAAATTCATCTAATCTTGAATTACATCGATATAAATCTCTGCGATGCTGCGACTGCACTATCGATAAAAAATAGACAAGACGTCAACGTTGACGCGAGTCTATTCAGCATAATATGTTTGATTGAGCATATGCATAGAGAAAAGTAATATACTTAGCATATCTTTAGTGGGCGCGGTTGCCCCCGCATGCGCTTTCCATATACTCCATGGTTGAACACATTATTAAAATAAATATTATCGAAATTATCAAACTCAGGAAACCTAACTTTCAAGTGTCTTGGTAGGATATAGCCATCATTAAGAAAAAATGTACTTCCGTCATAATCACATAGTTCATAATTTAAAAACTTTCAGTTATTTTAGTTTAACCATGTATTTTTGGATTTGCCGCTGTAATCAAAACTTGTTATAAATAAAACTAAGCTTCGTACCTATCTAGCATCTACCATTTTAAAAAATCCAACACGAACACTATGATAATAATAATTGCTGTGTAAAAAATAACAACTGTAAAATGTAGATATATTATATACAAGTGATTCACCCTCGCTTCGCTCGGATTCCTCCCTAGGTTTAGCACCAGCGAAGTCACGGGTTTCGCTAGTTAAAATAAATAAAATTTCTACCTCCTCCCTTTTTGAAGTCGGTTAAAAAGTAGTAAAAAGGCGTTGGTTACGCTTTATAATATTAGCTATCTGCGAGTGAAAGTCCCATCAAAATCGGTCCAGCCTCTTCAGAAATTAGCCGGAACAAACAGACAGACAAAAATTAGTTTTATTGCTATTATCGTATATACCTACTTTCATATCCATTTAGTAAAAACTGAAAAGCTGTTAATTTGAAATTAAAAACAGATACTTCAATGAATTTATTTACGTATATGTATAGATGTGTGTAACTGGTTCCGTTGGTAAATGGATTTCATGTCGTCATATTATATACCTGCTTACGTAATATATCAATTGATAAAAAAACATTATATAGAAACATTTGTTTACACTAGCCTTGACGTTCAAAACATTCACTGTTAACGATTGCAAACTATTTATACGCATTCTCAATAAAGCAAGCTATCTCTCATCTCCATCTTTTAACATAATGCAATATGAATAATTCAATATTCAACCAAATTATGCAATAGTACAAAATACAAATTGAATTTTTTTTGGAGGTAATTTGACTGCTAGGAACCCCTGCAGCGTGAGACACCCCGAAATAGTGACGTAACAAAAGCTTTTAAGTTCTTCAATGTCGTCGATTTAATCGATTAATTTAATACAGGTGTCGAATACTGATATGAGATATCGTTTTATGTTTTATTAAACCTTTTAATTTGAATACCAATTGCAATCATTGCAACAAAAGATTTTTTCATTTATTTAACTATGATAATATAAGTTCTATATTTTAGAAATCACTTGGGAGGTACTTTAATGTTAATTTTTTGAATGTTCATTTACCTATTGAACTTTCAAGTCTCACCGTACGCAATAATGCGACGCGAGGGAGACACCGCGTACTAGTGGGCTCTTCCTTGAGTAAAGATAAAAACATGATAACAGTAACCATTCTAAATTCTAATCATTTAATTTTTCGAAGTTCAATAATCAATAGGTATGTTATGTTATGTTTTGTTTTGTTTTAATTAGTTATTTAATCTTATTTAATTTAAGAATTTGAAGAACACAAAATTGTGTTATTTAATGTTACTAACAATGTTTACCTATAATTGGTGTAGAAAAGATGACCCCTTTTTTATATAAATAATTATTTTGTAAACAATACTACTTTTATACAATGTTGATAATTCTATATAAATAAATAATTAATTACTTTTTGGAAGATATTTATTAGTAGGTACTTTTATTTATAGGTACTTCACTACATAGTATAAAACAAAGTCGCTTTTTCTGTCCCTATATCCCTTTGTATGCTTAAATCTTTAAAACTACGCAACGGATTTTGATGCGGTTTTTTTTTAATATATAGAGTGATTCAAGAGGAAGGTTTATATGCATAACTACCGGATGCCGCGGCTTTGCCTGTGCTAAACCTAGGGAAGGGCCCGAGCGAAGCGAGGGCGAGTCGCTAGTTTATTTATAAAATAGGTTATTGGAATAAGCGAGTTACTAATAAAGTAAAAAGAATCGTAAATGTTAACTTAAACTATTTACATTAAAAATACAGGTAAAACTTTTACCCAAAGCGTACCAATAACGTACGCTTATTATGGTATATGGTATAACATTTTTTGTCAAAAAATTGTAATCAGGAGCGACACCTTCTATAATCGTTTCATCGACTTACCAATTTCATTGTCACTTCATCATTTAAATTATTTTTAAATATATTAAATATAGACCTCTATATATATACAATAACAAATAGAACTTACATATAAAGTTTCAATGGTAAATGATAACAAATCGGAATCGTGCTGGACTCGCATTAGCGCGCGGCACGTTCCGGCGCACAGCATCTGATACTACGTAATGCAACTGTAATGTACTCTAAGTATTTCATGTTATTATTGCCATACTGGTACTCTAAGCGTAAACAGGTATTATCATCAATGGTGATCGTGAATTCGCTCCTCCATGTATCCATGTGACTTGAAAAAGCGTTGCATTTTTCATTAGCTAGCTTTGCCTACAGACCACAGAATCTTATTTTTACCCGAGAATAATATTGGAGGAGGGTGATGACCCTCCATACACAATCCTTGAAGCACAAAATTTAGGTAAAAATATTTTCATATTAAACTAATGATATTCAGTTAAAAACCAAGTACCTATATAGAATGTAGTACCTAGTACCTACCTACTTTAACTAATAGTTAAATTAAGAAGATTCTTTACATATGTAGCTCTTTAGAACTGAGATATAATAACCATTTGTCTAACCAAAAATTAATAATTTAACCAGTTAGGTACTTATGAGAACATTTTTATACGTCCGCAACTAACGGCAGTTTAATTATCAGTATCATATTATTAACGGTTGTATAATATCTCTTCGGCACATTTATAATGGCATAACATTGACAAATTCAAATAGTCTGAAACACGATACTAGTATTCTATTAGATGTAACCATTAACAATATAAAATAAACACATGATACTATCCATAAAATCACATAGCATCTCAGTAATTCCATATCGTAAAGTAGATGGATGCTATTAACATCAAATAGATAATATGCACTCTTAGATTATATACATGAGTATGCACTATACACTAGACTATAGTGTATACTGTAATGGAATATCGAAGCGTTGCAATTTGCAGTAGTTTAAAGTAAAGAGCATGCTACAGCAATTTCCTTTGGATTTAAGCAACTCGTAGATCTAGTCAGTAGCCAACTAATGTATGGTATGGTGCCAGTTACTATGTGGAAATTTATTATAATAAATATCTATACTTTTTTTATTCAGCCATTTTCAAATTAAATAAGTTTTCTATTTTCATAAATTTTGCGTTAACAATTTGAAAGGAACTTGGGATAATATAAAAGAATATCATCATCAGCCCTATTTAACGTCCCACTGCTAGGCCTAGTGCGTGTTGGCGGACTTCACATGTCTTTCGAAAACTTGCTAGGTTTTCTCAGACATACAGGTTTCTTCACGATGTTTTCCTTCACCTTAAGACAAGTGGTAATCAGAGGTGCTTGACCCGGATTTGAACCCACATTAATCGGTTATCCAAGCGAGCGCATTACCGCTGGGCTACCACTGTCTTATATCACAATATAATACGGGTATATTAAGCGAGTCGGGGAAATAGTTTGGACCAGTCTGTCAAACCCATATAAATGTATAAGGTAGTTTATTAAGGTAGTTGTTACTACATAGGTGTAGAAGTATGAAGCCGGAATCCTCTTATGTTGGAGTCCGACTTCAGTTTATGGATCGTAAAACTTCTTCTGCAGCACCATCATCTTCTAACAGCTGACGAATATTTTCAACTCACAAAAACTCAAGTTTCATACAGAAGTAATTTTTTTATAACCTTCAACATTACGAGTTGTGTGCCTACAAATTATGATATGCGGACAGCATTTATTTTCTGGTTTCATTTAAAGAAAACTGCTGCAAAATTGCATCGAATGCTTATAGAAGCTTACGATGAACATGCTCTCAGTAAAACACAGTGTTTTGAGTGGTTCAAAAAATTTAAAAGTGGTGATTTTGACGTGAGTAACGAAGAGCGTGAGAGACAACCGAAAAAGTTCACAGACAATGAATTGCAAGCCTTATTGGATGAAGATGACACTCGAACTCAAAGAACTTGCGGATCAAGTAAATGTGACGTGATCAATGACAAATGGGAAAATGGGTTCCGCATCAACTGAATCAAAGGCAGCAAGAAAACTGAAATATCACTTGTGAAGTGTTACTCAGTAGAAACTAAAGAAAGTAATTTCTCCATCGAATAGTAAGTAACAGGTGAAAAAAAATGGATATATTTTGATAATCTTAAGCGTTATAGATCGTGTATTAATCCAAGTGAAGCATCGACATCTACTGCAAGATCAAATTCCTTTGGAAAAAGACAATGCTCTGTGTTTGGTGGGTTCAGAAGGGTGTTATTTACTATGAGCATCTAGAACCTGGTGAAACTGTTAACACTGATCGTTATCAAGAGCAAAAGATCGGATTAAATGAAGAATTGCGTAAAAAAGACTGGAACATGGATAAACGCAACACAAAGTGATTTTGCTTTATGATAATGCCCCATCTCACGGAGCAAAACGTGTCAGGGAAACAATCGAGACGTTCATTTGTGCTTGTGCATGCGGCTTATTCCCCAGACTTGGCTCCATCAGATTTTCATCTGTTCGCATCATTGGGATATGTTCTCGCTGAGCAACGGCTCAATTCGTATGAAGATTTACGAAAATGGCTTTATATCTTGTTCGCTTTAAATGAAGAACAGTTTTTTTGACGTGGCATTCATAAATTGCCGGAGAGGTGGGAGAAATGTTTAATTGTCGATTAGACTTGCGCATAATAGTTCGCGACTGGGAGCGGTCAATTTAGTTCGCAGGTCCTTAGCGAACTAGGTCGTTCTTTTAGTTCGTTAGTTCCTTTCTCAAATCCGAGACAGATCGTTCGCCCGATCCGGATTCCGGCATGGCTCAATTATTAATGAAATTGAGAGTTTTCTTAAAGTGTCACGTCTTTACAATAACAAGTATAATATTACTTTTCTCTATGAACCGAATGTACGCACACATACAGCCAAATAGATTCGAACCTCGAAATGTATTAGTGTAAATAAATAAAATAAAAAATAAATACTTTTATTTCAGGCGTTTACAAAAAAAATAATATGTAATATTATTTTAAAAATATTTATTAATAAAACCATATCATATCCAGTAAAAAATAATAACATAAGATCTAATATACATATATGTATGTATATAAATATAAATAAGAATAATAAATAAATAAGAAATAAATAAAAAAGTAACAAAAGTGTAGGTATATAAAATAAAATATATTATAATAAAATAAAATATAATATTTTTACTATTATAGCTGAAATCTATTTTATCGTAATGGGATTTGATTTCGTTCGTTTCGTTCGTTAATCGTTTGTGAAGTACTTGACAGCTGACAGTCTTCGAATTCGAAAAAGGATCCATTTACTAATGAACTAAAGAACTAAGGAGCGAGGGATCTGAGAACTAGTTCGCGCAGTTCGTCTGTGGGATCGCTCTTTCGAACTAGTTCGTTCGCGAACTACACAAGTCTATTGTCGATGGAAATTATTTTTAATAAATATTTCTTTGTATTTCGAAAATAGATATTCCTTTTTTGTTAAAAAAATCCGGTTTCATACATCTACACAAATATATACATATATCTTGTCTTGCTCACGTGTACGCTATTAATGCGTCTACTACCTAACTACTTATACTTGGACTACGGTTGTAGACATGAACTTTCCTTGATAATCTACGCTGCCTGCGGAACCCGAACCATGCATGGTTGGCAATTGCCATGTTATTCGGTAATAAGGGGCCATTAGTAAAAAACATGGTACACGGCAGAACAATCGTTGCCGTATCCTAAAACACGACAATCAGAGCACCTTACGCTTAAAATACGATTTATAGAAAGAAAAAGTTGAAAAAGTAGGTATTAGTGGTATGATTGGTATCAGACAATGGGGTATTACACTAATTTTTGAAAAGTATCTCAGTTACATTCTGTAGTGATAATAAACCACTAAAAAAATAACCAGATTTTTATTCGATCGATAAGTATCATAAAATTTTTACATTTTAAAATTTCGCGCCTAATTGAATGAAAACGCCGAACAAAGTGAACGCCATTATTACTCTGTGGTCATGACATCGTGATTTCTTGTCTGTGGCCAACTGATATAAATATTAAAATATGACTTGGTTCAAACTTGCGAAAAGGGGATCCCGAAGTAACAACAACCTGACCAGCCCCTCTAGACAAGTGGCATAAACGCTAGTAGAATAGAATAAACAATGTATGGGACGGACATAAGCTTACGACTAGTGATTAGATTCAACGTATCGAAATTCGAATTTGTAATCGGTAGTCAAATGTAACGAAACGTCAGATTAGTACATAATTCCCCATACAGAAGTGTCACTTTTGACAAACGAATTCTGCTGTTAGCGTACGGCAAGGCGTTAGCGTTTATCGAAATAGAATCGACACGGAGCGTTTGCCATTTGTCTAGTGGGGCTGTGACCAAAGACTACAGTGCATAGAGAAAAGTAATATTATACTGCTACAGTGTATATAAAGGAGCCAGTGACCAGTGACAAGTGACAGTTGACACTTGACAAATAACAAATAAATTACCTACATATTTTATTTCTTTCCATGTGATTATATCAAAGATAAAAATATATATTTAATTAATATTTTAAGAATAAGACAAAAAGTGGCAATTGCAAACTAGTAAAATGGGAAATTGGAAGTTAGAAGTGGGAAAAATGGCTATGTATACCTCATTTCCCGTTGCGTTATTCTTCTACTTTAACCAGCCCACATATTTTGAAGAATGGGTAACAAAAACAAAACGTGAAATATTTCCTCCAGAAAAAAAGCAAGATAGGGAAGCTATACAACAACTTATCCAAGACATGAGAAAAAAACAGCTAAAAGCTTTAGATGGAGAATAATATTTGTATATTATACATTGTGATTGTGAATATATTGTTCTAATTTAACTTTATGTATATACATAAATATAGGTATTGACTAACTTAATAAAATGGAGTAGTAATAAAATTGTTGTTTATTCATTTTCTTTAATATAATAACTGTAAAATTAAAAGTAAATACAAGCTCACAAACTAAATTTTCAGCTAGTCATTATACTAGACTATAATATTTTACCAACATAATGCTTTAGCTTATTCCTTAATTTTTCATTTGCTTTTGCAGAATGTTTTGGTATATTTAAAAAATAACTAAAAAGGTTAAAATTCAATTAATTAACTTTTGTTTTAAACAGTTTCATAAATTTTAAAAAACTTTTCTTGTTACAGTACAGGTCTCGAGGCATAAGCTCAGCTTTGCATTTGTGTGAGTGATAGCTAAAAGCCAATAGCCACGCTTCAAAATCCAGTTAAAACCGGTTTAAGCCAAGCTACACCTTCAGCCATACCTATCCATACATTGCACGCACACAAATGCAAAGCTGAGCTTATGCCTCGAGAACTGTAGTAGATGCAACATGGGACAGACTGAATGTCTAACCATTTGCTCTCATAATTTGTTTGATATCTGACATCCACTATTTATAACTATACAATATTTATATGTTTGATCACTATTCTAAGTCATACAAAATAAATAACACAATAACATGGGTATCAAAATTTATTATTAATTGCAATACATAAATATTATTGCAAATCAATGGGAATGTTTCAAAGTATGTACTCTGTATGTTTGATTTTACCACCCAAGATAACTCAGTATCTTTTTGTAACTCTGGATAAAAAATCATTTATTTTGAATAGAGCTTTTTTTATAGAGATTTTTAGGGTGGATGGTCTACATCCATTAAAGTAAAATTTGGATTACAATATTTAAATTATCACATTTAATTTAACAACACTGAAAAATAAACACATTCAAAAATTTGTACTAGAATTAAAATAATATATAATCAATCCACCTTTATTTGTTTAGTTTTATAGTGATAACTCAGTACTAACCCAATTACTGTGGAAAATAATGAAGCATATAAAACATATGTCACTCCAAAGAACTCTCCAACTAATCCTGACACAATTGGTGCTACAACCCCAGTTAATGATCTAACACTATTTGATGCTCCAATTAAAGTACCCCTATGATCCCCATGGCTCTTTTTTAACACCATTTCTAATGTAACTAACCTACCGACTGCATTTCCTATAGCTAAAGGAATTAACAAAAAACAATACATTATAACATTGAATGATAAACATATTCCTATTAAGGATAAACTTAACAAAATAAAAACATGATGGTTTCTTAAACTATAATCATTATCTTGTACATAGAAACTATTTATGTAGCCTATTAAAAAGCTAGACACTACACCAATTACCCCTTGCACAGAAACAACATACCCTATATGTTTTGGTGATAAACCAAAGTGGGTTTTTAAATATAATGCATAATTTGAATAATAAACTCCCATTGCAAAACTATTTAAACCTTGAAATAAAAATATTGTTCCATACTCTGACCACTCAACTTTAGATAATTGTATAAATGACTGCTTAATGCCATCTGATAATGATACAAGGATATTTTGTTTAGATTTTTTAGTACTATTTCGTTGTTTTCTTAGAGAGATAGTATTTGGGAGTAGGAAAACAATACCTGAAACAAATTATTAAATATTATATATAAACAATATTATGCTGGCTTATTTTGTATCCTTTTGGAATTTTGTTTAAAACTTTTAAAATAATATGTGAAAAATCACCTGCATTTAATAAAAAACAAAATCCCACAATTAATGCTATAATATTGAACCCCTGGCTAGGAAAATCTTCAACAATGTGACCACCAATTACAGGTCCTATTGTAATTCCCACACCAGAAATAGCAGCCATTTTGCCATAAATATTTGATTGTTTTTTTTCATTGTTCTCATAATCAGGAACTAAGGCTTTTGTTAATATTTGTGTTTGTTTAAATAGACCTGAAATAGGAAAATGAATATATCTATTTAATGTTATTTTATATCTATATTTAATATAATCTAATATTATTCAAAATTATTTCGGAAACCAAAAATTACCTAATACTGCTCTTATTATTAATATTGTAGCAATTGAATGTGTAATACTTAAGACCATATATGCAAAGCTGCATAAAAATAAGGTTATGATAAGTATAAATTTCCTTCCTTTTAAGTCACTAAGACTTCCCTGAAAAGAAACAAAGCAATATAATTTCCTGTATTTGCTATCCAAATCTAGTTTTAAGCATTGTATTAAGTGGTTTCCACACAATACAATTCTATAACCAATTTGACTAGATTGGCAATCAAATTATATAGTATGGAAATATGAAATTGAAGGTTATTTGTGACTCAGTTGCTTTCTCTTTAACAACCACTGTTTTAACCATAATATATATCTTTTTTTATGTAATCAACCCTAATTTTTACATGTTAATAAGCATTATCAAACAAGTCCTTTTGGCAGGGGCAACAAAATAAGACTAAAATTGGTGATCTTCAATGTACATGTGGATTCAATTATCTAATCTGATTGGCAATCAAATTGTATTGTGTGGTAGTTGCTTTATGCATTTTTAATTAATGTCAAAATATTTTAAAAATAAGAAAAAAATGTCACTAATTTTAAAATATGAGATAAATTTAATGTACTTACAATAACCGGGCCAGATCCTAACTGGAATCCTGCATAAATTGACCCAAGAAGCCCAATGTAAATATGGTTTCCTCCCATTTGTCGTACATGACTTGGTATTAATGGTACTATTAAACCAACAGCTAACAAATCCTTATATAATTAATTAAAAATATATATTATCATATAAAATAATCACTGTGCACAATCATTATATATAATAATGTAGGTTGTAAGTTTTAAGACATGTATAGGTTACATTTAATGTTTTAAAAGTTTAAAATATGTTACGGTACAATGTAATAACGATAAAAATAAATGTGTTAATATCGCATCAGAACAAAATAATATTAACATTATACTACACTATTTTAGATAAATAATAACAATGACTTACCAAAAATGCAACAATTTGCAAAAGGCGAATAGGCGACGCCATAGTAATTACACTTTTGCGTGAATAATTAAGATTAATATTACATTGTATTTAAACATTATCTATAATAAAAACAAGTTTTGCTGCATAATAGAATAATTAAAATTTTTTTTACAAATTTACATTTTTGAAATAAACATTGACATTTGACATTTACCCATACATCTTAAACAGATAATCATATATAATATACCACAGTCTAGAAAGAAGGCGCAATAAGAGAATGGGGGGTACCTCAGATTATCGTGACAATAGTTTCCATTTAGAGCCATGGCGTGACGATAGACTGGCGTGCTGTGCAACTAAGATAAAATATTATACTGTCTCTTTTTTATCTAATGCAAGCATTTATAATTTGTCCATTTTATTATAATTTGACCTTTTTGTTAATGGTTTTTTGACAGCTCGCCGACTGACAAGCTATAGTGATGTCAAAAGGACGTAATAATCGATATCTCTTTTTTTTAAATATAAAATAATATTTATTTTTATATTTATTAATATGAAAATAAAATATTATTATCGTAAAAATCAAGTGTGGTGGAGAGAACTAAGAGAAACTGTCAAAAAACCATTAATAAAATGGACAAAGTATAATGGTTTTTTGACAGCTCACGCCCACGAAGTTTCATATTTAATGGTTAGCCATTAAAGTTAAAATGTCATACAAATAATATTGTGCTTCATGGACGGGCACCGCCCCCTTACTGCTGTGCCACACATAACAATTACTACGATTGTGCCACAGATTACAAATAATCGAAAAAAATCAATGTTAATATTTAAATAAGGTGTAATATGTTATTTAATCAGGAATACAACAAAATTTTAAGGTTGGAACCAATAAATTAAAACATTAACATTGTGTAAAACTTTCTTCTTATTATAATCATACAAATAAAACAACTTAAATAGTTAAATTCCTTTTATTAACATGATTCGTCAGAATCATCATTTTTATTAGATTTGTCCGATGAGAAGTCGTCAGTTATATTAAGTATAAACACTTGTGTGCATAAATTATCAAATGCAATTTCACGGTCCAAATTAGACATTATGATTCTCTTAGTTATCTACACCACACTAGGTTTTTACGATAATAATATTTATTTTCATATTAATAAATATAAAAATAAATATTATATCGATTCGATATCGATTATTACGTCCTTTTGACATCACTATAGCTTGTCAGTCGTCGAGCTGTCAAAAAACCATTAATAAAATGACAAACTATAAACCCTTGGCACGCTTTGAAGCCATCAACAACAGAATTGAATTGAAACTATAAACCCTCATCACATTACACGAATTTATTTCGTATTTCATAAATACCATTTAATCCTCACTTACACGTCGTGCGCATGCGACTGCCCATCTTCAAATTTTTTTTATTAAATATTAATTAAATTTGCTAACAAAATATTTAAAAATGCGATTAGGGGGCTAACTTAAGGGCACATTTTTAATATTTTTTTGTTCAATAAATAAATGGAGAACAAACAAATGTTTATAGTAAATAAAAAAGAATAAACGACGAAGACGAACTAACGATGTAATAAAAAAAGTTCAAAAACTTACTCTACTAAACGAATATTAACATATTATTATGATTGAAGAATTTCGAGACATTTGAAATAATCACTGGAATCTAACAAAATCTTTTAAAGATAAGCATATTGAAGCGCTTTAGGCCGAGATTCGAAGGTAGGTACCCTTGATTTCACCGTCTAAAACCAGCGGAATCGTAGGTCATTTCTACTATTTGTCGCCTGCTCCTCGAGCTGGCATATTGATATACACCCACTCAGCTAGCTAAGATTAGGGTCAGGGACCACTCTTTGTGTGAATGTGGGCTTGACGAAGGTCATCCATCAAAATATATATAAAGGATAGATTCTTTTTAGCTTTCCTAGACTTGTTTATCCTACATAACATGATGTTCTTACTTTAAAAGTCCCCTACCCCTTTTTATTATATATTTATTATTATTGATTAACAAAAGTTCACATTAATTGTTTGTTGATGTTCGTGTTAAGTCCTGTGTATATAAATTAATAATAAATAAATATTTTTGGGACAT
This sequence comes from Boloria selene, assembly GCA_905231865.2. NCBI lineage: Eukaryota > Metazoa > Arthropoda > Insecta > Lepidoptera > Nymphalidae > Boloria > Boloria selene. The sequence goes on along the minus strand of HG993140.1, from coordinate 7,571,555 downwards.
TTACACACAGCACTATCTAGTTCCACGGTTAGGTACGAGCCTTGTGTTATGGATACTAGATGGTTGATATACTACACATTTATCAGTTTTAAATACATACATATTATAAATATAAACATCCATGACTGGAGTACAAACATTCGTGCTCAACAATTGTATGCCACCAACAGGACTCGAACCCGCGACCGCTTGCGCAGCAAGTAGGGTCACTACAAACTGCGCCACGCTTGTCGTCAGTATAAATATTCTTAAAGTTATGGAATTAGATTATAGACTAACATTTTATATGTATATATTATTAACGAACCATTTTATATTTTGTCAAATATACAAACAGGATCTCGATATGATAATAAAAATTGTCAAAATGTAATAACTAAATAAATAAATGCATTTTTGGTCAGAGGACGGATCAGAGGAAATTCATTACAACAGTGTATCAACCCCAGACTTACTATTGTGCATATATTAATAATGTTCTCCAATCGATTCCGGCCACGACCGCCGATCTAATTGAGGCTGACCAACTGCGCAGAAAATATTAAAGTGCACAAGTGTAAGCGCAGACACAAGTGCACTCTTTATTCCTACCACTCTCATACTCTGATGGGACGACTGTTCGACACGACCAGTGAGAGCTAAGGCGCAGGACCGACGGCTTAACGTGCTCTCCGAGGCACGGTTACTGAGGCTTACTAAGAAGAAAGGGGGCGTTCAAGTATTACGTAACGCAGTTTGGGGGGGAGGGGGTCTTGTAAAACGTTACGATGCGTTACAAGGGCGGGAGGGGGCTTTGAACAACGCGTTACGTAGCATTGTTTTTTTGTTTTTAAAAAAAATACTAATCTTAAGAAAATGTTTATTAGGACTTTGAGCCCATTTAATATACATATTTGAATCTTAAGCAAATGCTTATTAAATTATATGTGATTATTTATTAAATAAATATATGAATAAATAAAATACGCATGTATTTCGAATTAGAAATGTACTGTTTTATTTATTAATTACTACCGCAAACGCGATTAAAATAATTACAAAGTAATTTAGCGACTTTCCAGTAGTTTGTGCAGCATGAAATTTGGGTAAAATTTTTCAGTTGGGTGTTACGTAACGTTTATGGAGGGGGGGGGGGGGGTACATGAAACCGTTACGGCACGTTACATAGGGGGGAGGAGGGGTCAAAAATTTTCAAAATTTGCGTTACGTAATACTTGAACGACCCCAAAGACTCAGTAACTAAACTTAGCCCGACCTAACCCGACTTGAAACCCAGGACCTCCCAATGTATGACCGTACATGCTAGCCACTAAACCACCAAATATATATTTTCATATATATGCTGTCTTGCTCAGGTATACGCAAATTAGCACGATAGCACGTCTGTTATAATATATACTCTGTGATCAGTTATTCTGGTGGGACTCCACGTGAGTATTAGTCATTAGTTCCTGTTGGTATATAGCTTTACTCTTTGGTCAATACTCAGCCCAATAGTCATCTATGGTATTAGTGTTCTGTGGTGATCTGTCAGCTGTCTAGTATATGCAAAGTTTGTTTTCATTGTTAAAAAATAATATTTCAAATGGATTCTACATCTATAGTGAGCTTCAACAATGATTCTACTTATCAGACAACATTAAAAGCTGATTACAATAATGTGCATGAACTGGCTCTTCACGCTATGCGTGACAGATGCTTACTTCTTCAACGTAGAATAAATACGCTTGAGAGTGATAACATGAGATTAAAACTTGACATAACAAAAGCTGGAGAAAAAACACCTTACACGCCTTTACACGATGATGAAAAATTATCACTGCAACACAAAATTGCAGAACTTAATAAACAAAAATCAACACTTCTGCATCATGTATTTATGGTTTCTTGTGAGAATAAAAATTTATGGAATAAACTTTCAACTTTAAAAGGGACAGATACTAATATAAAAGACCGTATAAAACAACCTCTTATTCGAACAAACACTTATATTCATAGTACACCAAAATACAATGCTCAATATCAGGAAAAGTTTTCAGATTCTAGTTTGGAGGAAATATCTCTAAAATTAATAAATAGTTATATTCAAGAAAAGTCACAGTTAGTAGAGCAATATGAACAAATGTCTCAACTTCAAGAAATAGATGATGATATTTTAAATGTGGACTCTATAGGTTTTAACTATATGGAAGATCCTGCAACAGATTCTCTTAAAGAAATTCACAATCAAACAGAAAAATTACAAAATATAAAAAAAGAATTAGCTCAACAAGAGAAAGATTTAAAAACAGTAATTTCAAGAATAGAACAATTAATGAAAGGTAGGTAATTACTTAATCTGCACAGGTATATAATTATATTATCTATTGGATTCATTTAGTTTTGTACTAAGTATTGAGCGTAAATTGATGTAACATATATTTTAACAATCAATGTGCAATTTTAATATACTGTCTTTTTCACAGTAGGTACTATATAGAATATATGTATGTTTAATTTTATGTCTTTGTTTAATATATGTTTAATTTTTTTATATTTGTATGATTATATAAGATACTAGCTGACCCGTGCCCACTTCGTTGGGCATAATGTTAATAATCCTTTTTTAGGACAGATCCTTTTTTACAGAGTGTGTAAATAATTTAAATCATTTTATTAATATTAAAAATTAAATTATCTATACTAATATTAAAAAAACTACTTTTTGTCACTTAAATATAAAAGTTAGACATATGCTGTCGTTGACTTTTTTGTAGGCATTTTTAAGCTCCACATCTTTTCTCTAGAACTCAAAAATATATATTTCATAGTTAAGGCAGCGTTCGTGAGAAACGCTTTCATTCGACCGTTTTTTCTCCGATTCACTTTGCAAAACGGACTACCACGTAAAAGCCTTTTTATTTTTCGGTTTTTTATATAACCTATGACACTCAGCAATAATGTGGCTTTCTATTGGAGAAAGAATTTTCAAAATCGGTTCAGTAGATCCCGAGATTACCCCTTACAATTTAACAAATAAACAAACTTTACTTCTTTATAATATTAGTATAGATAATAAAACTATGTGAGTTGAATCTCTACAATAGATATTTTTGGGAAAATCTTATTATGTCTTTATTTCTTCTAGCATTTATAGGTTTTAGTGAAAGGTATTTATTTAAGAAACCAGGTGACTCTTAGTCATGCCAAATCAAATCAAAGGCATTAGAAATACCACCCTGATATATTAGTGTTTTAATATAGAATATATAAAAATAATATTTTAATGTTAATTTAAATTTCAGATGGTTATAAATGTCCTTCATGTATTGCAAATAAAGGGAAAAACTTAAAAACTTCTGAAGATAAGGAGACAGAAACAAGTGATAGTCTTGTTAAAAGTGACATACAAGTAGATTCAAGTCTTTATAACAATGATGTTTCAGAGGAAAATATTACTAATAGAAGAAACCATATAGGCCATGAAACAACTTCAGAACCATTTGACAAAATATGTCCCATTTGTGGTGATAAATTTCAAAAAGATATTATTTTTGCAGATTTTCAGTCACATGTGGAAAGTCATTTCATGGGTGAAAATGAAGATGATTCTATAGACAATTTTGATACCATTCCTAACTCTCTTGATAATGTTATTAACCCTTAAGCAATGATACCTGATGCAGTATAAGAGTAAGTATAGCAGTTGGTATCACATCTACTCACACATTCCTCAATGATAGCCCTGCTTAGAGCCCTTTGTTAGAAAACTATGGATTAAGAAACTGCCCTAATGAAGTGTAAATGGTTGTAGTCATTTTTTTTTAAACATGTAGTTTTTTAATAAGCTTAATAATGTTTTAATGTTAATATTACATTTTATAAAATATTTAAATTTTTGAAAATAAGTTAAATATATGTGTATTGTAATTTTCATTTAATTTTTCTTGTTTTATTATTGACCTACTCAAGAGTATCTACTTCATTCCACACTTTTTAATATTAATATTATTCCTGCAACTGACTTGCCATAAATCTTTTATATTATATTATATTAAAAGTTTTAACAAAATTGTTTAATCCAATTTTAGTAGCAAGTTTTAATTATTTTTTACCCCCGACGCGAAAAGTGGTCGCATCGGAGTCGTAGTTGAATGTGCAAGCGATCCTGCGGCGCCCTATTACGTCTGTGATGCGATGCATTTCTCGATGATAAAAAAAATTGTTTTTAATTTTAAAGTGCTCAAGTAAAATTTCAACCTCCAATCTATTATAAAGTCAATACTAAATGCAAAGCGTACTGATTTAGAATATATTAAAAATATAAATGTCGCGGATTTATTTTGATTTTTGATTCCCGAAGTTTTGAATACAGCAATAATGGTAACGACTCAAGTGGGAATCTCCCTTGATTTGGAATATTTTTCTTCTCATATAGCTTTTTCAATGAATGTTTGTTTTTAAAAGTAACACCATCTCTAGAAACTTATTTAAATTAATTATTGTATTCCTGATTATATTATTTGTTACTAATTTGTGTAATCAATGAATTTATAATATTATTTGAATGACTATTACAATACTACATAAAATAAATTGTATATTCTCAATAAAAGACACTTCCTAGAACTAATATTTATTGAAAAGTACTTATTACACATTTTTTAAATAATATCTGTAATGATTTATTTAATTAATCATGCCAAATCTGTGGGTTTAACATCTTTAGACTCTGAAGGCTGCTGGGTAGATTTTTGCAGAAGATTTTTACTAAACCATTGGGGTCTGTCTTTTTTCATCTCAATTATTCTTTTACCTTGCCAAAATTCTTTCGGCTAAAAACAAAATCATAGTATCATAATCAGAAATAAACATTACAAGTATTTTAATGATAAGCATAATTAATTTCAACCATGCAGCATTTTACTGCCTGGCCATGGTGTTTGTATATTTAAATTAGAAGGGAGTTTAACCATAGATGTGAAATGGGGTGTTGTAAGTCTTGCATTTCTGTTAATACTTTTTTGTTAACTTTAAAGATGAAATAAAAAAATTGAGTCAATAGTCTTGTACCATTATAATATAAATCAGACCAGTAATGCATATGCTTAGCAATTTTTAGTAACAAAATTGTGAAAACAAAGGATATTGACTGAACTGACAACCAGTCCTTTTTGTTCCAAGTTGACTTATATTGTCCTATATTTGCAATAAAAATATTTTAAAACTATGTATTTTTATTTAATTTACTAGATGCTATATTAATGATTCAAACAAGTTTTTTACTTCATCCTGTAAAGTTGTCAAAATTGAGATGGGACCGGTTGCCAGTTCACTAACTATATGTTATCATATACTACAGGATATAATAGGGAACGGAGTACATGTTATCATATACTTCGATTTCACATTCAATTTTTCTTTTTCTTTATTACACAATTATTATATTTATATTTCATTCGCAAACCAATTATATTGCACAGAAAAACTAAAACCATAATATTACAATAGCCTATAATATAGGACAGGGAAATGGTTCCATGGCATCATAAGACCTAAGTTATGTGCCTCACAACCAGCACATACTTTATTTGTTATGCTTGTTTAGTTATTATGCTTATATCCAATGTAATGAATTGGTTACCTTCTCTGGAAGATCTTCCCCATTATATAATACAATTACATCATTTTCTATAGGTTTATTATTGCCAAGTTTCTCCTTGATCTTTTCCTGAATCTCTTTTGTTTCAGCTTCTACTTTTTTATAACAATTGCCTGTCAGGTACAATGGTTTCATTTTAAATTAAAATAAAATATAAAATTAATTTATAAAAATTATAGCAAATAGCATTCATTTAAGTAAATATCAAAATATAGTTAAACAAATATACATAGGTCCTACCACAAAGATGTCCCCGTTCAAAATTATGTCCACAGTCAGAACATACTGCAATATTTGTTTTAGGTACAAGTAATTTCCACACATAGTCAGGATGTCCAAATTTTCTTTTCCACCTCTTTTCAACTGTTCTTCTAAATTTGGGCACAGCTAACAAGAAGCCATCTCCAACAATATCTTTTATGGAGAATTTATTTGGCTGCAGTTGTGTTTGTTTTTCATATGCATATGCATAAGCAAGTTCTGAAAATGTATATACTTCTTGAGCTATGACTATTAACTATGTACTATAATTTTTAACTAACTACAAGGGTGAGACCTTGATTAACTTTTGTTTGTTCTTAATGAAGAACAAAAACGAATCTACACAGTAACATTCTAGCCTGCATAACTTACTAAATGTAGGTACTAAATTTTGAAGTACCTAACTATTCAATGATAAAAATTTATATAAAAAATTTGAGAATTTTTGAAATGTATAATACAAATACATGTGACTTAATACATAAATTTTAATTAAAGTGGTTAAAATACACAATTTGTTACATTTTCAAGTATATATGGATATTAAAATGAGGATTTCCCTGACACTACTAGAGCAAGTAAAAGTAATAAATAATGGCAGTTTAATATACCTCTAGGTGGATGGCCAAATGCTTGTAAAATGTTCCTCTCCAAACTTTTTAAGAAACTCACAATGTAAGTAACACGCGGAATCATTTTTATCTGAAAAACAACGATGTTAATGAAACTGTAACTTTTTCAGTAGTCAAACAATCAATTCTTTTTCATGAATATAATAAACTTTCGTAAATAAATTTGGTTCATTTAGTATTTATTAAATTATATTGATATTAATTTTTAATTACCAACAAGGATTATAGAACCTTTTATTCAAATATTTATTGTATTAAAGGGGAACTGGTGAAATTTGAAAATAATAACCTAAAAGAATTTGCATTTTGCACAGAGTAACAATAATAGTCATACTCATAGCTCAAAGATAATATAGTATATACCTCATAAAAGATAGCTTGATCTCTGCGACAGCTGTCAGTAAAATCACGCCTATGAAGTCCTGAATTTCGTATTGTAACAGACCTACCCCTCTAGACAAGTGGCATAAACGCTAGTAGAATAGAATAATCAATGTATGGGATTGACGCTTACGACTAGTGATTAGATTCAACGTATCGAATTTGAAATTGGTAGCCAAATGTATCGAAATGTCAGATTCTCCATACAGAAGTGTCACTTTTGACAAACGACTTCTGCTATTAGCGTACGGCAAGGCGTTAGCGTTTATCGAAATAGAATAGTCACGGAGCGCTTGCCACTTGTCTAGAGGGCTAGGACGATATACGTATCGTCCTAGTAACAGACAGTACCTGTCAATATCATACTTTATGGGCATGCCGACCTAATTAGCGATGGGCGATGATTCATCGCGACCACAGACTTTAAACTATCGATATTTTAAATAAAACTTAATTTAAAATTAATCTTTCTTTCTTTTAATTTTAAAGTGTATTTTAATATCATGACATTATTTATATTTGTACAAACTTTATCTAAAATAAAAGTGAGTAAATAAAATCCCATTTCTCACCTATTCATGTAACACGTAATCTGGTTTTGTGCTTAATTGCCTATTGGCATTCAAATCAACTAAAACTACTGAATACCACTAGGAAATGAATTTTGAAAAAATTAAGGAGTGGTTTTTAAAATTATTAGATAATTTAAAGGAGCCACATTGCATTATTATGGATAGCGCCCCATATCACTCGGTCCAAAAGCACAAACCACCAACTTCGGCAAACAAAAAATTAGAAATCATTGCATGGCTTCAAGAAAAAGGAATAGAGGTCAATAAAACTATGCTAATTAATTAGTTATTAAGACTCGTTGGTCTGCACAAACCAAGTACTCCAACGTTTTTTTTTTATGGTAAAAAGGGGGCAAACGGGCAGGAGGCTCACCTGATGGGAAGTGATCACCTTCGCCCATGGACATCTGCAAGCCAGGCTTGCAGATGCGTTGCCGGCCTTTCAGGAAAGGGAGGGAGGGAAGTGGGAGGGAGGGGGGAACGAAGGAGGCGGATGAAGGGAAGAGGGAGGGGGGAAGGAGAGTGGGCCTCCCGGACTCTCACTCACCGGACGAAACGCGACAGCATAGCTGCCACTTCACGCCGGTCTTCTGTGAGAGAGTGGTACTAATGAACTATACGGGGCGTGCCGGCCCATTCGGTTGCTACCCGAAGGTAACAAGCATGGCACTACCACTTAACAAGTATGTCTTAGATGATATAGCCCACGAAAAGGCTACCGTCATAAGACTACCCCCGTACCACTGCCAGTATAATCCGATCGAGCTTATCTGGGCCCAAGTCAAAGGTTTGTTTGCTTGAATTTCGTTAGATAGGTACTTTAAGTATTAACTACTGTATAATTAATCTTAGTAAAAATATGTTTTCTTTTAAGGTTACGCTGCCAGATACAACACAACACCGCCTTTCACGGCAAATAAAATGTTGCAGTTATTAATAAGTGCGGTCGACAATGTATAATATATGCAAAAAAGTAATGGAAGAAGATTGGGAGCGGGACGTTTTATTTGATTATATTTGCGAACAAGAGTTTATAATAAATCTACAAGATTGTTTTAGCGATTCAGAAACTGATTCGGATATTGATTTAGGGTGAAGATAAATGCATTTTATATTAAAATATTCGTTTAATTTATTAATTAGATTTAACCTAACTATATGTTATATTTGCATTGATAATAGTAAGAAACGTCGATAATTTCTATCGACAACTTTTTCCTATCCTGACAACCCTAGGAATGTCAGTTTGACATATGTCGCAGAGATCAAGCTATTTTATGTGAACAATATGCTTAGATGAATAATCAACATAATACTAATCTATAAATATAATAAATATTTCTCACTTCAAAGTAATACTATGATAATGTTTAAATCATAGAGAAGAAATAAAAGTAATAAAAGGTACCTATAAACATAAAGTAATTAGTAAACACACTACACGGCTGATGGCATTATATGACTCCGGCCACACATTAATGATGATAAAAATATAGTTTTTTTATTCTAAAAATAAGAGTAAAACTATATTCAAGATTATATATACTATATACTATGGCAATACTGAAAATAGTTGAGATTGACAACTTGGAGTATATATGTTCTGTGTTGACAATCAGCTGTCGTAAGTGGGGAGGAAAAGGCTGATAGCTTATGTGCTAAGTACGTTATGTAGTTCATGTCCTCAAGCGTTTCGTTGCAGTTGTAGCTATGGCGTGTTTAAGTTCGAGTAGGCTTTGTGCTCGTGTTCAGGATAAGTTAATGTGTCAATTCGGGCCTAAAGTTCGAAGACAGACTGTATTTGTGAAACTGAAACCCCCTGGACCATCCCCAGTGCGGATATTTGGAAAGACCTGCCAGGTTAGATAATAATTTTTTATTTGTTTACATTTTTAATGAATAATATTTGTAATAGAACTGTTCGTAAAATTAATAAGAGACGTCAGTTTGAAAAAAATATCAACCCAAAACAATTCCTGTTAAATATCATTACCAGTCTTTTTACATAACAGCATGACATTTAACCTATAAGTCAGCTGATCCATTAGGATTTCTCTAAAAATGTGCACCTAGTAGAAAAAAAATAAAAAAAGTATGCATAATTTATTTTCATATACCTACACAGTACTAAAAGTGAAATCGTCACAAGTCTACGGCCAGTAGGTCATTTCGCGGCACAGGTTTGTGGGGTTTACTCTTATGTTTTCTCTGCAACTTTAGCTTTTACTTTCGTCAAATTTATGTTTTCTTTATCAAAACTGAATAACAGACTTTAGCTGTATACGAAATTCCTATTAGTTAAATAAGTTTGTTAATAATAGGTATGTTGAATTTAGAACACTGTTTTTCCTTAAGAGTTATTAACATATTGACCATAATAATAGCAAATTGATTAAAAGCCATCGCTCAGTAAGGTCTTTGGTACTGTGTTCAATGTTCATAGCCAAGCCGAGTTCCCTGCTTTCTCGCACAGCGTGCGAGCATGCAATGTAAATCTTGACGAGACAGAAAACTTTCTAAGTAGCAATTATGCGGATATGATATTAGTATTTTTTTGCTATATTTCAAATACACTTTTCATTTTCGTATTATTCCCTTAGATACTCTCTGTAGTAAAAAAGGCGATCAGAGATTTATTTATGTGCTATAACAATCAATTGATGAAACAGACTAATATAAAAAAAAAATACATTGCGTTTTACGCATGTCAACAATAAAATTCTTCTCTTTTGAGATAACGATTCATCTATGTCGCTTCGTTATTCGCTCTAAGTATTAGAAATTATAATTAGTATCTGTTAATATGCTTCTTTATAAATATCTAAATTCATAAAATGTATTTGCTAAATTAAAGTTATGCGGATCTCACTACCGGCTGTTAGTGAAAGTTTTGTGTAAATTTAATATCATCCGACTTAAACAAATAACGCGTGGTCTCATGAAACTTAAATAAACTTGACTAATATTAAGAATGTAAAAACTTTCGATTTTAGTTTCTGCAGCGATTTCTGACGATTAATTATATTTTAAACAATACCTATCCTATTATTTATACCTAATACGACTAATAAAATTTAAAACTAAACTTAAATTGGATATGAATCTAATATGTATAATGAAGGAAGTTCCGATATTGATACGTAATATTGGACAATCCGAACTGTGGATCGGTGAATCGCGTGGCACGTAACGTCCTGCGTAAATGACGGTTACTAGAAATGCGGAACACATAACTATTTGTTCAGTCGACATCATTGTATAAGAGTTTGCAGTAACGCATACGTCGCATATGTTATTTTGGACTTTCAACATACTTTTCGACCCCAACTTACGTGGTTAAAATACCTAAGGGCAAGTGTTTAGCGTAAAATACTTTGTTTCTGACATAAATACCTGATGAGCAAACTTAAATTATTCTACATAAGAAGTAGGTCTCTTCTTTATTACCCCAGACTTCAAAATGTTAAATTTTATTTTCGCAATAACTCGTCACATTATTCAATTGGCTAATAACGATGCTTGACCAAGAATAAGAAAACTTACGTCATCTTTTATAACATTTAAGAAAACGCCACATTGATTTTTGATTTTCACGTCTCAATATTTTCAATGTAAGTCCCCCGTCACCATGCTTGCTGTAAGGCATTCAACACCTCGGGAGCTAACAATCAGAATAAATCCGCGAAAAATTCTAAACGATAGTTCTATTTAAAATCTCAAATATAAGCATAAATCTGAGAAATATTGACGTTATTTTTTATTTTTACTATTAATTTCCAAGTAAGCATTCAAAGGTAAATTACAAACAAGGCCATCCTGGCATAATATGTATTTTGATCAATGCACATTGATTATAAGACTATTTCAACACAGCATTTTTTTAGGTCTAAGGTCTTCCACTTTAATCTGTCATGTCTTAGTGTTAAAATATAAATAATATGAAAATAGTGTTCAACCTTATTTTTGCACTGAGACAACTACAGAAATGGTCACTAAGGCACTAGTTACTAAATAAACGTCCTTGCTACAACGAATGTTTAGTCCGATGCCATTGAGCAAGCGCGATTCTTGCAAACAATGAACTCATCAGTGACTGGAAGCAATGATAATTGCTGTTTCATTGGACTACCATTCAAAATATAATGTTGTAAATAATGCCTAACTTAAAATTTACTGTAAAATTATCGCTTCAACATATTCTTTATATAAAACAAGTGGAAATTCACTACAGTCCCGAATATCTAAAACAGTGAAACAAATAATTTTATCAACCAACATAAATGCATTTTATGTATTTTTTGTTATTGCATTAAAATATTAAGTAAGAAGGTTTTTTGTCAGACATCTTCTAAAATCATTCTACCATGCAGTTAGCAATTTGCGCAGAACTTTATTTTAATACAATCTTATGGCAAATGAAACAAATAAAATGAAATATCGTAAATACCAATCAAGTACCAAATTATTAACAAAAAACAAAATTTGATGTTCCCCCTGCAAAATTTGTTTGTAATCAGGTAGAAGATCATCAAAAGTTCACAGACTTTAGTAGAACGGAATTAGGGTAAACATACCGGTTTACCGACCACTACCCCTTTTCGACCACTTCGCATGTTATTTTAAATAATAGACAGTGTTATAGACCGATCTTTTCTAATTTCGCGCCATTCGATCCGGGCGAACTTCACAATTTATATTTTAACGGCATGACCTCGAAGTTTTCAAATTGAGCACTCAGTCGCTCTTTCAAAATTTGGTGTATGAACGCGTGTAAAATTTAGCGAAAAAAATAGTAGGTGGATTGATTTTCAAAGGTAAGTTTTTAAGTGTTACTCTTACTTTATTGGTCATTGATTTGGTTTGTGTGTATTAGGCATGTTTAATTTCAATATTCAAGTGCCTAAACTCATCAAACTTTTTATAATTTATGATATTTTTGGTGGTCGGACAATACGTTAACGATTAATTACAAAATCTACTTTCCGACCGGGTGGTCGCAAAACCGGTTTATTCGCGTCGTTTTTCTTTGCCTTTATTGCGGAAACCTTAAATTCACCAACATACATTGCACTATATTTGTGAACAGCTAGAGTTTTGTGAATTTACAACTAGATTACGACCGCCTGTATACCTTATATTTTCAAAGATATGGCCTTCCAAAATAGCGAATATTTAACGGCCGATGACCAGTAAAAACAAAACCTGTCCCCGACCGTTTCAAAACTCCCTTATAATCTTACTAATATTATAAAAGTGAAAGTTAAGATGTATGTTTGAATGTTTGTTACTCAAGCACAAAATTTGGTACAGAGATAGAGTATACTCTGGAATAGCACATGCTAATTTTTATCCCGGAAAAATATATAGTTCCCTTGGGATATATCTGTTTTTATTTTGTAAAGGCGAACTTATTTAAGCTTGTAAATAAGCTTTATATGTTTTAATGATAATGGATACATTTTGTTTGCTGTGCTTGGTGTTAGAATTGTGCTTGTTTTTTTATCCGATGGCACCTATCAGTAAAGAAAAAAAAATTAAGAGCCCCTAAACTTTCCTTTGAATTTAAAAGTCCTTCTAACAAGCGTACGAAAACGCTAGGGCGAAAATTTCACATTTCGCACAGCTCTATTAAGATTCCATAGTTTTTCTTATATATCTCTTATCGACATCTCAATATCACCATTTAGTGACATTCAATTATCACAAGTCTTAGGTTGGCAACAATACTATGAAAAAAGAGATATAGCGAAAGAGGACAAAGAAAACTAAATTAAGAAAAGAAAGCTCGAAAGAGCTAAAGAGAAAAGAACAACTATTTCACCACCACCAACCATCAAAGAAGAGAATTAAAAAAAAGTAGAAGAAACTCCAGCCGTTACTTAATTTTATTTTTAAGTCGTAAAAGAGAGTAAAAATATACAGCTTTTGTGAATTTATTAATTGTATTATTATCATACTATTATAAACCTTACAGGCTATTACACAAGAGTCGTTTTTCTACCGTAAAATAGGTGGCCGATAACCAGTGCACTAGTGGACGATAACTGAGTGAAAAGGCCGATAACCGGTATATTTGCTATTTTTACGAATATATATTTTTATTAAATTATGTATCACTGATACATCTATAGGCGCTAGGTTTAATGCAACTAGACTATTGTAGGATGAAATGATATTTTTTTGAAAAATCTTGGAGTACAACATTATGATAAAAATCAACTCCGAAGTCAACAAGTCGCTTAAACGGTCGATAACCGGTATGTTTACCCTATGTCTTTAAAAAGAATAATTAATAATATCACCGTTTATTTATATGGTGATAAGTAATATTCTGAATTTTATATTTTTCACCTGCATCTTTTTATGGTATCCATGGTATTTTCGTTATGTGTGACCCTTGGTATTTGTGCTTATTAAATAAATTAAAGTTAATGATGGTTAATTTGGTTTTGAGAGCGTGACCGCTTCATAATTTGTACCATAAGTTAGGTACATGAAGACTTATATATACTAGATTTTATTGCAAATAAATAATAATAGGTATGAAAAATACCTACGTTCCAACTTTAAGGTGTAGTTGCATTCATTACATGTACAATCAGGTTATTATTGTTGCGAGAAATAATATTTTAATTATTTTTCTGTGATGAGCTTTATTATGATATCAATTAGTTTTATATACCTATTTACAAATTATGATTTGTAACTAATTCGTTTTTTAACATCATATTTAATTAGGGGTTTAACTGAAATATGTCGAATTAGTAATATGACGTACATGATACAAGATTAAAATATTTATACATAATATTTTAATTTGGAAAAAACTGCCTTACGAAAATGTAGAGACGAGTCAGGTTTATAAGTAGCTACGTTTTGACGATTAGTGTAGATTTCTCCGATAGTATTCCAGCTATCATCATATGTACCAAATTAAATCAAAATCTGCCCAGTGGTCTTCTCATGATGCGATCACACACAGACACAGGTTCGGCTTCTGTATAGTATAATGGAAATTTATTTAGATAATAATGTTTAAAATTATTTAATGTTCAGACGCCACTAACTTTTTTATAAGTCATTTTAAAACTATACTCTTATTAAATAGTTCCTTAATAATGAAATCTGTAAGGCAATTAATAATTTTACCCTTTATAAAAATAAATATAAAACTATAAGTAGACACTAGACTATAACTTTTTTCGTAGAATGCATACCGCATTTACCAGACGTCGTCCTTGATTTCTGACCTCTGGAGTTTAACGCGCGGTCTTTGTCCTACATTCACTCTACTTGTTTTAAGCTTCCTTTAATGCAGCTCTTGTGTCGATGATTACCATAAGAAAATAAAACTCAATAATGTATATTGTAAAAACATTTTTATTAATTTTACAAATGAGTATAATTTATATATTAATAGCATTAAAGAATTCATTGACAGAAATTTATATACATACAATACTTCTTTTTATATTATGAACTCATTCTAAAAGGGCAAAGGCATATAATAATAATTTTTAAACTCTCCTTTTCACGTTACAAGACTAATATGGTTAAGTCTCCAGACATAAAAATACCGATGTGAAATGTTATTCCCCGTAGATGCATATTTATTACAAAAGCTTCGTTATCCGGTTAGGTACGAATATTTTAAAACTTTTATTTTATTTTTGGAATAAACGGCTAGGCAGAAACCATATAGTAGTATTTTTGTGTCTGGCACTACTAATGCATAGACTCCCAACATCTCGTCCCATCGTCCCATCCCATCCCATCATGCCAGTCAAATATTTGTTATGTTTATATAGAAGGCTAAGCATTTGAGTGAATATGTATATTTTAACGAAATAGTTTCAACTATTCTAAAATAGGAATTTTGTAAATGGTTAAAATTGAAAAACTACAATGCGCTTAATTAAGGAAGGTTAAGCAAATATTATTACGTACCAAAGTTTTTGATATAGTACTTCACAAAAATATAGAGTGGTCTTAACCAAAGTGTATGTAATAAATTTATTTATAACTTAAATATAATCTTAATAATATCATGTACCTAGGTACCTTTTAATCTGGCCGTATCCGCAACTTCGACCTCCTGGACCGCAATGATTTGTTATTTCCAGCTTTTTGCGAGCTCGGAAAAGTCGATCTTATAAGTTGAATTTATTACAATTAATATTTCATCTTCATTATTATTTATATAATAAAAAATAAATTTTTCGTAGGAATAACTAGTAGAGTAGTTCTTAGTTTATATGGGTAAACCTGGCTAAACCATAGGAGATACATCAAAACAATGAAGTAGAAAATTGTGGGGAAATGCGTTTACGCATGCCACGTGTACGGAACCCCCAACGCCATAGGGTAAAAACGAATTGGGAATCCCTCTTAATAACTCAAATAAGGCACAGACAATCTGCAATAGCATTTCTCTTTAGGTACACTCGAATAATATGTAGGTATGTTTATTATGATATGTTTTAGGTCAAAGAGAAGTCACTAACTCATACACTACTCATACCACGACTTTAAAGTTTTACCCATCTTTAAATGGTAGATTTGTCGAGTCTGTGTCGCATTTGTGAGATAAAGCACTTGGTATAATGTTATAATGAAGAAATGAAGAATCATAATGTATAAAAATATTTATAAATTACTTTAGTAAAGGGCAATTTTATTCCAAGCAGGTAATATTATAAATTCATAAAAGTCGGAAAAATCTTTTTCCAAGAGGCAACTACATAAAAGCTGGTTCATAATATAATATTATTACTCGTTAAGGATTCACCATAAATGCCAAGGGTTTAATGACCAACCCGGAAATACTAAAGAATTTTTCCACGCTGAAATTAATATCTTAATCGACGAGCAATAATTTACTGTAAAGTGAAATAAAAAAATAAGACATCCATTTTTGTAAAATTATCACCGTGCATCTTTCGAAAGGAATTTCAAGGCTACTTTTATTAAAACTTAATGAAATATTTTTGTTCAGTGTATGAAATTTAAGAAAAAAGTTTTGATCTGTCTTATGAGAAATAATGTGTTTTAACAACGTTTTGTTGTTTTAACGTTTAAAAACTTGAACTTGAACTTTTTTCATGTACATATTGTGTAATAAATAGATTGTATTTGACTTTTGTAACTTTACGTTGTAAGGGTATATGATTATTCCTATAATACATATATCATTTACCAAAACTATAAATGATTATAATATACGAGTATCATTTTGTACATTAAATAACAGACACACGACTTTTAGTTTAAGTGCGCATTTTATGGCAATATTTTTTTAATTTGTTTTATTATATTCGAAACGTGATAGATATGTGCTTCATGATATGCATTTAAATTTATCATAGAACTATTACTTAAATTATATATGTACATTTTACTTTTATAATTACTGGTGTAAAAAACTCGTGAATTAGGTTAAAGCATATTAAAACAACAACTTACACGCGAGGAAAAAATAAAGCAATACAGGGTAATAAAACAGGTAATTATTATTAATGAATCGTTTATGGCGTGATTGCGTTTTGATAGTATTTATTTGAATCAATCAGACGTGTTAATTGTTCTGGCTTCTATTTTAAGGAGTGCAGGGCAGTGGGATCGTTTACTTTCTACCGCGTATTAATTGTTATGTGCGGCGGAGTTCGACACATGCAATTTTACGTGTGGCAATGTTCATCGTCATTTACTGCTTTTCTTTTTAAAATTCAAAGTATTATTTACATAAAACACATACAATGACAGATACTGTATCTTCTTCAGAGTACTTATAAGTTTAAAAAAAACATCAAAGTAAATATTACAAATATTTGTAATACAGTGGTCTAAGAGCCGGTGGAAGATCGACCTTCACCGACCTGATAACCAGATGAAACATATTTTTTATTAAATATAATTTATAAACAAATATGCCTATAATTACTTGCCTATCTGAAAGTGCTCATGGCTATTTTTAATTAAATTAACTTTAATCGATTTTTTTTTCATCACTTTCATTCTTTTGATAACCAAATGAATTTTATTTCACTGTTAGTTTTTAACACACAGAATATGCCTCAGTAGGCTTGCCTACTCATTTTTGTGTATAGCTACCGAAGCCGATGTAAACAGGTAAGTCAATATAGGTGACTCCATCGTTCTGCTAACTTATCGAAAGTTATATCAAATTTTAGATTATTTTATTACAAAATCAGTCATATAGACTTGCCTGCAAAAAATCATACTTAAAGCACTGTTGCCTAGCTAAAAATAGCCATGAGCACTTTCAGATAGGCAAGTAATTATAGGCATATTTGTTTATAAATTATATTCGATAAAAAATATGTCTCATCTGGTTATCAGATCGGTGAAAGTCGATCTTCCACGGTCTCCTCTACCACAGGTTAAACAAAAATGGGTAAAAATATCTTACACAATATAAGTATTCGTACGTGCGGCCAAAACAATAGATAAGTACGTCGCCTAGTTACAATTACTATACGTACATAAATATTGTATAATTCATTTGATTATGTGTTAGTATTGTACTAATGTACATTGGATGCGAGGAAATTAGACTTTTCATGGCTGTTAAATGCATTGCTAAAAAAGACAGTGGTAGCCCAGCGGTAACGCGGTCGCTTGGATATCCGAGTGATGCGGGTTCAAATCCGGGTCTCGCACCTCTGATATTTTCATGTGCGAATTACTTATATCATGATTACCACTTGTCTTACGGTGAAGGAAAGCATCGTGAGGAAACCTGCATGTTCCCCTCGTACTGAGGGAGGCCCGTGCCCAGCAGTGGAACGTTAATAAGGGCTGATGATGATGATGAAATGCATTAACGCATACCACATGTGGTTAATATGTGGAACTCACTGCAACTGGCCAGAAAAGCCAGTACTAGCAAATAAAACCAAAGAGACATCACCCGCACCGCAAACCCCCGCCCCCCCTCGCAGGATCGCTTGCGCATTTAACGGCGCTCCGACGGCCCGACAGGTCTGTCTAAGCAGACACCTCAGCCAACGGGAAGCTCCACAGTCCACTGTGCTCCAGAGAAGTACCAGGAGCATGACTGCATGACACAACGCCAACCGAAGTGGGTCCCTGCACGTTTTCCGGATTGTCGGACGCTTCTGAGCATACTAGAAATATAAATGTAAATTTCAAATAAATTTACGATTCGTTAGTAAAATTATTAAAAAATGTACACCTAGTTATCACAATATATTCACAATACTTATATATTGTTTTAAGTAGATTGTTTTAAATACTATCTGAGAATACATAGCATTTAAACTTAAAAGTAAACTTTGCTTTTATTATAGTAGAGGACCCATTAGGGTATTTTTTGAGTAAATCCAAATATTCCCTCTGGGCTACATGTATTTTAAGTTTCAATTTCTTTATTATATTATATTTCTAAAAAGGTAAAAAGGTAAAATATTTGCTAATCTACGAGTATATAATGTAATCTGTGCACAGCCAAAGTTCATTCGGATCCGTTCAGGCGTAGAAGAATAACAAACATTAATTAATCCTCACCTCATTTGATAAAAAAAATATATATTTTTATTAGAAGTATTAAAGTAGGATATTGAAAGGTTATACATGTCATTATTTCATTAAGATTTGAACAATATACGTTTTAGTATTTGTGTCTGTATTTGACTGCATTACGAGACAACCTCAACCAACATTTTGGTCAATGGAAATGGTTTGATGATAGTTGGTCATTCGGTCAGCATATTACATCTCTGAGATATCTATAACCATAAAACGTATCTAGAGAACGAAACCGAGCGGAGTAAGAGTAAGGCACTAGTTTTTAATATAAATGTAGACTTAACATCAACAACGTTTTTGGCGTACGTGAAATCGATTGGAATCAATTAATATGCTAACCATAAACTTCTATATGAATTTGCGCTGCTACGTAATAGTTAATGGAATTAGTATTGTAATTAACATTTTGGCTTTCAATTTGTGTCGACCATTGTTGCTTGTATTGTATGAAACGTATGACGCTATCAGTTTCAATTTCGACGCGTTCGATTTATGAATGACGGACTGAGTCATAAAAGACAAAGTAAGGAAGCGAAGAAAGCTATTTAAGAATGTTTTGTTGTGTTAACCTTACGTATGTTTAAAAAGGTTAATGAACTATCAAAACATATCGAAAGTTATTCACAATAACTTTTAATTTTTCACGTTTTGAGCAAATTCACAGTTGCTCAATGTTGTTTTCAATGCGGCTCTTTTATATTTGTTATTATGTTCTCCTTATATTGATCCGTCAATTGACACAATTCAATTGTTCGGTACCTAATGGAGGTTACTTCATTGTGAGTTATCACACTATTATCAAAATGTAGCATTACGACTAATGAGACAATTTAAGTGTAAATATTTATGTACGTACTTATGGTAAAGTGCAAAATTATTTAAATATAGTTCAAGGCACTTTACAATGTATTGTCAAGAAACGTTTTCTCGATGTATTAGTATATTGCCATACATTTAAGGATGTTGAGCCACTTCACTGGCACTAATAATTATTGTCCTGCAAATATGTAATTATATTGGTTAATGAGTTATGTTGTACTCCTATTCACATATTTACACATTCTATATTAAAGCGCAATTTCAGAAGAATCCGTGCGGGCAAAATCTTCCATAAAAACTCTTATAAATGCTACATACGAGTATGTCATTCGTTTATAGTCAATCTACTTTAGGTATATCAAAATAAACGTTCTCACCAAAGAAATTGATTTTCCATTTAAAACATATAAAAATACCTTGTGCCATAACTACCCGGCGCACGTACGAATATGTGCATGGACATCAGTCGTAGAACGGTTTTGCAACCGCCGGTCGTAGCCCATCAGGTGTGGACTGCACTCGCTGTTGCATAAACACTTACGAAACGCGGATCTCGGTCACTGCCGCTTTTGAGCTAAGGGCACCTGCCGCACCCTTACTTTATCCACCATTGAATCATTAAAATATTTGCGATATGACAAAATATTTCCTACATATTAATAGGAGTTTCTTGTAATTGTAATACTTGAAAGTGTGTTTAAATTATTATTAGAATTATTATTCTTAAATAAAAGTCATCAAAACTTAATTAAATTCTTTATCTTAAGTGATCTGATATAATCGGTTACCATTATTAATGTATGACACATGAATTCATTTCAAAAACGTGTTTTTTAGTTTTTAAAACTATAACTTTTCTTATGAAGAGCTATCATAATTAATAATATTTTTTCATTTTGGTTAAAACAAATACCATATTAAAATAGTTTTAGATAGATTTAAAATTTAAATATAAAAATATATTTTGTTTTTTACTATTAGTGTAAGTAGGTATATAAAATGTACTCGTATAACATATAAGGATACTATCAAAGTGAGTGTAAAATGATCCATTTTAGATAGTTATAAAAAGTATAGGTATGAACTTTCGCACCTAATGATTACATCGAGAGATTGTAATAATTAAAAAAAATATTAATCACATCTTTTTACTGATGACTGACATACAATTTCTTAGCTTATTATTATCAATATTTACGTATACTTTACTTTACAATTCAATGACGCATGTTTCATGCTATATTAGTACGTATGTTGTTTCATAATACTGTTGTGTAGTCAATGAATGTATTATTACATAGACATAAGTTACTGATACCATTATCTAATTGATTTATTACCAATGCAGATGGTTAGGTTGTTACGTGCTTTTGCAATACTTTTACATGATCGCTACCAATACTACCTAGTAACTATTATAGGTGATGATTTTAGAACAATCACTAGCTGTTGCTTACAAATTTCTTATTATGTAATAACAAATTGCAGTGCTACAGCTTTACTCATGTAAAAGATAAAATTGAAGTCACAAATATTTTTAGTAGTTTCAGTTTTTGTGTAATAAATAATGGAATTTATTGTATGAAGCCTTGCTTCACCAAATTTTATACCATCCACTTGTGGCAGTTCCTTTTTGTTCACTTGTCTAGGGGATGTTGTTACATACATATAGTTATTTGTTTAGGGTTGTATTGGGCTCCTCTACAAATAATCAACCGAAAATCCCAAAATAATTTCGAAAAAAATAAAAATGCAATTAATATTATATTATGTTATTCATTCAACTTTTTTTTTCAGCGTATGACAACATGTGGTCCAGCGTGTGGATCAGCGGGTCCGGGACCACTAACTGGCGTGAGTCGACGACTCGCATCAAGTCTGCAGAGCACAAGTACTGGCTCGCTTCCAGATTATGGTACACAAATTGTCGACCCCTACCGCTTGTTAGAAGATGACCTAAACGGCATATACGAAGATATTAGATCAGTAAGTGCATACTTATCACTATCAGTGCAAGACATTAATTGACGATCTTTTTACAAGCTTTTATTTAAAAATTTGAATGATTTGTTGTAAATAATTGCTAAAACGCGATTGCTACGAGTTTCTACGTGCCGTAGCACATGTATCATAACGCTGGATTTTATTCGTTATCTTTTTTCTTCAATTGTAGAATAGTAATAATTGTAGGTGTAATTTCCTTAAAAAAACAAGTTTTTAACGACATTGCACAATTTAGATAGAACCAATTCATTAAAGCTAAACTAAAATACAAATATCCCAGAAAAATTGTATGTAAACTCAGCCCAAACTGTAAACATGCAATTTTACAATAGGTCACGTAATATTATCCATTACGTGAACTCTGTTCTATCGAATGGCTCTAGCGTCAATCTTTGGTGTCTATTGAACTGCAAGTGTGTCAAAGTCATGACGTGTCAGCACGCGAGCTTTCCAGGATTAAGCAACTGTCATTTCAAGCATATATCGCGAATTGTAGCAATTGTTTTTAATACATAAATTATTTTTACTACACAGAATATTAAGGCTATCCTCGAATAAAATGTTTTATAAATCTGTTATATAAAATGATAAAAAGAAAGCAAAATCAATCTAGTAACTATATTCTTCATTATCTTCTTCTATACTTATTTTCTGTATAAATACTCATAATATATAAGTTACTTAATTATTCAAATAATTACTAAAATATTAATAACTTAAAAGAATGAAAAGACTTATTTCATCAAAAAAGACAGAATCAAATAAAAGTAACACAATATCTGTATTACCTACTTGAAACATCTTAGTATATCTACTCAATCCTTACCACATTAATAGTAGTAGAATCTTGTTTGCCTACTTTCTTTGGTGGATACCCATCTAGAACGAGGCCTCTTAAGTGCTGTACCACCAGTTACATACATACCAGCATTTACCAGTCATATATTTTCTGAATGCTTGTTTCCTAGATGTCGCATTTACAGTAACATCTTTACCGCTTACTATTTTGTAAGAGATAATTTTAGTTAATATATCGTACCTATATGCATTATTTTTACTTCATCATATTATCCTAATCCTAACTAATATTATAAATGCGAAAGTAACTCTGTCTGTCTGTCTGTCTGTCTGTCTGTTACGCTTTCACGCCTAAACCGCTGAACCGAATTTGATGAAATTTGGTACACAGATAGAGAAGACCTTCAGAAAGGACATAGGCTACTTTTTATCCCTGTAATCCCACGGGAACGGGTGAAACCGCGGGGCGCAGCTAGTACTGTTTATACATTCTTTGAAATAACCTTTGAATATAAATATAACCTTGTTTTAAAATTTTCAAGCCAATGTGATATTGGACTACATCTAATAATACACACGCATGTTTTATTACGTTTAATTTACTAAATAAATAGTGTTGCAATATGACATTGGACCGTTCCTTTTAAATCCACGTAAACACATCTGCCCACATATAAAGCTATGAATGAATGCTTTGTTTTTATTTTTGACATAGTAAACACAATGTTAAATACTAGAACCTATTATCTAATTTAAATGAAAAAGTTGAGATAGCCGCTTTGTAGTATTGGTGTACAATCGTTTTGTAATATAAATATTTTACTAAAGCGGCATGGTTGCAAAAATATCCGTTTCGGATGTTGATTTAGCTTAGTCCTTGACTCCAATGTTCTTTGACAGTAGAATTAAAGACGTAGAAGATAAAAGATGCATTATAACAAAATCAAATAGTCGAATGCCTTGAACTGTGTTCAGTACCTACCTATGTAGTTAAGCAATTAGTCAATAACGGACATCGTTAAAATGTGCAGAAAGTCCATTTAATCTCAGCTAAATTGGTTATTGTTATTTTAACTTATTTTTTTTTTCTATCATTAATATATATTGAACTATATAAATAAATGTCCATGTTGTTTCTTACTTTATTCGAGTATCTATAGAAATAAACATGCGAGTGTACATTGTGACCTCTTACACTTCGATATTGACAAAGTATCAGATAAAAACTATTTCTAAATAGGTATTATAACTAACAATACCTACATATATTGAAGATACCTACTACGTACCTTCTACATATAGAATATGTATGCGTATATGTATATGTGATAAAATTTTTTCTTTAAGCTTTGCTTTTTGTAAGAAACGAGGTAGCTTTGTAAAATTAATAATACATATTAGCAGGTTTCTACGTACTAAAGTGTTATTATTTTTGTAAATGTTGCTTGTTTAAGGATTTTGTTGTAAACAAAATAGTCGATGTAATATATGGTATTTTGTCGAATATATTACTAGGATTTATGTTACCTTAGAATCGAATCACGTTGCGATAGACTCTTGATGGAAATTGCGGCTGTTAAACCACGCGAAACCTAAGTATTTGACCTTCGACATTTTTACGGGGTAAGGTACACTACAAAGAATTTTTGAGATACTCATACACTTTTTTGGTATTCTTAGTTACCAGATGTATTAATATGACAATACCTGAAGTACAAATTTCATTATTTATTTACATTCTAATTTTTATAGTTTAAGCTACGCTTTAAATTATGTCTTATTGCAACATTAAATTGTGTTTAAATTTAAATTAATACGTTATGTTCATCGACAGAATGTAATGGTATTGTCTGTATGTCAAGGACCTAATTATATTTTGCTATAAATTCTCAATTCTTTAACTCTGTTTTTGTTCATCTAAACTATACCTCATAGGTCAAACGATGTTTTTCCAGAAAACGTTTATGAATAAGCATGGCCCCGTTTTCAATTAGGTAATTATTTAAAATTTCATTACATTATTATGTATAGATTATTTTAATCAAGGTTTACCACATTTACTAATTACTAATTACTTAAATATACACATTTTGTAATTTATTAAAAAACAATGCAATATTTTGTGTATTGTAATATTATTTTGGTTATCAGAATAGAAGAAAAATACATCTGCAGTGTAGCCCTGTCAGTCAGTGCAGTGTAGAGACGAAAATTTTCCAATGAAAAGTTTTAGGACCATCTACTACAAAAGTATTATTATATATAAATAAAAACATATTAAATATTTTATACCTTAAAAAGTCGATAACTTAGTAAGTACGTAGGTACGTACGTAAATAAGTACTTTTTGCCACTCGTCACTAATTAAGGTAGGAAAGCATAAGCTACTACATTTTGATCTTGCGTTAAGTCACGGGTGAAAGTGCATAATATGTAAAAGTAGTAAAATATACACGTATGTAAACAATAACGTTACGACTACAAGTCCGGCTTTCTTTTACAGTTGTAGCGTTATACAATAAACAAACAATAGTATTCTAAATTCTTGACTTAAAATCGCAATTTCTGAAAAATAATTCTTTCACGCTAAAGAAGTTATAAGCATAACGTGTATGTATATTTGAGTAACCGTTTTCCTTGATTTACCGACATTAACAGATTTTGTTTCCAATATTTATTCGAAGCTATGAATAAAAACTCATATACCTGATTAGTGACGGCGAAAAAAAAACGTTATTTTACATGTGATTTAATTTAGTCAGAAATATTTTTTGACATTTACTTACATAGTTTATATACCTATTACAGTTGCTCTACATTTGGTACTAAAACAACTGCGAAATATAGTGTCTGATGCACTTGCATCAGATAAGCATTAGGATGAAACACATTAAACGACGACCATGTCATTACATTGTTCCTCTCTTACTCAAGATTTAATAGTGTTTGCGTATACATTTTGTGTATAAATTTAAAGGCATGCTTTAAATTTTTATTTATCACGACGTACCTATATTCGTTATATTAATAAAACATATCACTGATGTAATTGAGATTCCAACTCGACTTTAGTGTTATTATTGACAGGAATTGGAACGCAACACAAACCAGCCCGAACTGAATACCATAGCTACATACTACTTCGATGGACAGGGGAAGGCGCTCAGGCCAATGGTGGCTATACTTATGGCGAAAGCTGTTAACTACCACGTATACGGAGAAAATAGGTGAGACTTAGATGTTTTATTATTTTTTAATAATATTTAGTTTTTCATGTTTGGTTGATTATTGCGTTCATAAAATTAAAATTTATATACATTACGTAAATTTTGTTGTTTTAATTCAAACAGTATTGCACTATTTTAGTTTGGCCTTTTAAGAACCAAAGGCTTGGCGTGCCATTCACTCTAATGTTTGTTGCTAAATTATAGAGTTAAAGTTTTCAATTTGCTCTCACATTGAGGTCAAGGGTTCAATGTCTTTAATGAAGACCTTGAATGTGAAATTGCTTAATATAATATGTTTGGTGTTGTCCCGCTCCAACTATTCTTCGTAAAAACGAAATTCTTCGTAAAAATTAAACTATAAAAATATCAGATTAAGTCTATACCTAATACTCAATGATAAATATTCAAAATTATTTTATTTAAGTCCTAATAGTGTTTCCACGTAGTAGTTTTACAATAATTATTATAATTAAATACCATAAATAATATTATATATCACTTATTCGAGTGCAATAGCTTAAGAAATTATGCTGCGCATTGCGCGTTAAGGTTTCTGAATTTTTGAATCTGAAAATTAAAGGTTACGTGCCAGTAGCATCCTATAATTTGAGATTTATAAGTCCGAAAGATAGGTATAATGTTTAACCGTTAGAAAAATTTTATACACCATATTATGTATTGTTAAAATTATGTAGGTATGAACAAATTATTGAATGTTCTGTTAATATTAAAGTAATTAATATTATGTAAACCGGAAAAAGATACATTTTAAAACATGTAAATGTTTATTTTTTACAGTCATTGTTTAATTTTCTTAGGTCTGTTGTGGTTTATGCACCTCTGTTCGTCTTAGATGTGGAAATACCATATATAGATTCTTTGTTTGGTATTTTTTAAGAAATATGAACTAAGTGGTTATATCCTTCATGCTACTTTGGCCTTACAATATCTCGTAGTTCCTAAATGCAGCTGTTCTGACTCTCGGCGACGCTTACCGGCTGGTGAAGTAAAATTTCTTCATAACATCGTTAAAGTCTAAAAATACCTTTAACATTGTACAACGTATAAAGAAAATGATAAATATTTTTGTTATCGTTGATGCTTATGCTATAATTAAACGTCAACGATTTTAAATGGTAATCCTTCACGCGCCTCATTTGAATACGTCCTTCTAGCTGTCATTTATTAGCTAGTGGTATAAATTACTTCGGAATTTCTTAAACATAAGACCTAAGGTATTCAGTACAAGACTTATAAATCTTCTAATTATGCAGTATGTTCACGTCTTGCCTATGATTCGCCGCGGACTGTCCGATACACTTAAAGAATATTTAAAGAACGTGATAAGTACGATGCGTGCACACAAGTTGCGTATAGAATTATTTATAAATCGTATAAATAATAACACCATTGTATTCCATAATTCATTAGGGAGGCTGTCATCTCCGTGTAACACTTATGCACATCATTATCAGTACCAACATTTATATAAATCTTATCGAATCAATGGGCAAGTGTACGAGATAATGAATCATTTTTATAATTACGACAGTAACGTAGGTATGTATGTGTGCATATTTGAAAAACAAAATCGACTTAAGCTTTGGCTCTTTCATTAGATACCTACCATAATATATAAATGAATAAAATATAATATAATGCCCATATTATAATATATTATAAATATATAGTGCCTATGGGTTGAGTCAATCCTTAATATAATTTCATTTTTTTCATATATTACATGTACCTACGGTAAATAGTTTCGATGCTTATTATATTATAATGTTTTCAATAATCAAATAATACCTTGTCACGTTAGAATATTTTACAATTTACACTTTATTAGCGAGTATTAACATCTCACACTTATGAATGCATAGCCAGTATAACAACAATATGCAGTAATGCATACCCAATTTAACAATAATATGTAGGTATCTATGCAAATAACAAAAGTTGGTTAATAATAGTATATTATGGTGAAAATGTTGTGTTTCGTTTAAGTAAACGAAACAGAAAATTTTCAGAATACTATGATTAATAGTAAGTACCTACTATCAAATAACTTCGGTCGAAACATATATTAATTTTTTTACACCTCGTTTTTTAACTTTACCTGGCATAACATAACGTCCATAATTCACTTTTGTAAAAACCGAGATTGTGATTATTTATGGTTTTATGATGTGTTTTATCTTAAAGATAATAATATAAAATATGTTTTATATTATAATATTTAAAGATGATATTATAAACTTTTTAAGTTAGAACTTCAAGTAAATATTTTCTATTCATAGCGCACTCCTGCCCTCCCAACGGCAGGTTGCCATGATTAGTGAGATGATCCATTCGGCCTCGCTAATCCACGATGACGTCATCGACCAAAGTGAGTTCCGTCGCGGAAAACCCTCAGTCAACGTGCTCTGGAACCATAAGAAGGTAATATAAATAATTATCATATTTGTTGCACAATTAATTTACATCAATGTAATGGTATTATGTCTCATTCGTATTTATTTGAATCTTATTTTATAAATTACCATTAAACACAAAATTATGCAAACATGGTGGACGGATGTTTTAATCTTTTACATCATAAATCTAACAATTACTGACTGAATAAAATACTACATACAACATAAAAACTAGGTCTAGGACTCTATAAATCTATAAATATCTGAAGCTGAAGTATTCAGCTCTTTTTAACGTCCAAGCACTACTGGGCACCGATCTCTCTTTAGTAAAAGGAGAACCAGACCATTTTTCATCACGCTATTAGGATAGAATGAATATTGACGGGCTGCATATTATGTCCCTAGAAAACTTGCTAGGTTCGTTGTTAAATCCTGTACCTATATCTGAGAAGACATACAGGTTTTCTCTCGATCTTTTTATCTAAACCGTAGTGTTACCATTGCGCTAACACTGCCTTCTGAAGAAGAGCAGTATATTTATGTGTTATCGATTAAATAGGGAAATATTTATTGTATGTGAATTATATTATATAATCATAGTTAGTTCTGAGAGTGTAAAGTTAGAGAAAAATGTATGTTATGTTTAAATAACGTTACATTATGTACGTACATATTATAGATACACGATAATAATGTGATTACTCAATGTAGGTACACAATGAAAATTTATACGGTAGGCGCTAAATTAATTTGAATATTTATTTGTTCTCAACTACAAGTGATGACACAAGATACGTTCCAAATAATATGTGCGGTTGGTAGTGACGTGAGTTTTAAACTAATAATATTGTATTTGAAACAAAATATGGGTCGCGACTTTACTCGCGTAAATACGTTAATTATCAGCTACCTTTACGTAAATCCGGTATTTAAGATGACTAAAAAGATCACTAACGTTATTACCTCGCTTTGTTCGGTTCGTCCCTTGATCTAACGCAAAGAGCGAAGCCACGGGTTCCGCTAGTAATAAATATAACCTATGTTACTCAATAATAATGTAGCTTTCTAATGGCAAAAGAATTTTTGAAATCGGTCCATTACTTTTGAGTTTATTCGTTACATACAAAAATACAAATATTTCCTCTTTATAATATTAGTATAGACAAAACGAAAACACGCCAAACAAAATCATCGTTTTATTTTTTTGAAATTGATAAAAAAACTTATTTAAATAACGGTCTATAGTACTTGAGACTATTCTTCACTTACGCTGTATGGTTATGATTTATGAATAAACGAATTTCATTGACTAAAGATGAGTTGGTATTTCGAATGACAAATATCCAAAGTATATTTGGATTAACCCGGAATATGTACCTCTCTTTATGTATGAATGTAATGTCGACTATTAAGAATCGAAGAGGATTACTTATGACGTCGCGTCATTGAGGTAATAATATGTATGCCGGCACGTAGTTTAGATGGTTGCTATGGAGCGCGTATTATGGAGAGTAATAATAGGTATCAGAGTATGAGTGAGTACGTAAAAACGCGTCCAATAAAGCTATGTTGTCAGAGCCATTCTGGTGGGTTTTTGAACTGTATTATCCGCTTGCAAGTGGATACTTTTTCGAAATTGAAATTATGTTATAAAACCCGTAAATACTATAAAGTACATAAAGATTATATTTTAAAGTATTTAATTATCTTGGACCTTTATATATTTATTAAATGTGATAAAGTGAATGCAATGATATCACATTGTTGTTACAATAGAAACACTATGACATAATATATGTTAATTTCAGTATAAGTCGCGACATCAAGTAAATAGAATACTGTTTTGATGATACAAGAACGAAGATAATCAAAATTGATTAATATAATAGTTTAAGTGGAAGTTAGATGATTTGTGAAATAACACACCTTTTAAAATGTAAGATTTATTTAATTTTTTTTGTTTCTACAATTCCACACCTATTATTTATTTTATAATAACGAACATCTGTTATACCAAAGGTAGTGTAATGATAAATGAAATAAGGAAAAGGAAATATAACTTACATGTTTCAAAGTTTAACGGCATTAATTTAAATAGAGATCGTACGTCATCTTTACTCATTTTCTCAGAAAAAAATGATCCTGTTTTGCAACATGCTTCATTTTAGCGCAAAACAAACATTTTAATCGACATTAGAAATTAGAATACTAGGATTCCAAATTCACATTACTTGCGTATTTATTGAGCAAATATTAATCTGTGAACCATGTTCAATTTAGTTTGCATTGAGTGTGAAAGCTGATGGTTGCGTTAAGCCTGTGCGTGATTAAAATTTTTGATGATAATGTATTTACTTCTATTTAATATATAGATGCGAGTATGTATGTTAATTTAATGTCAATCTAATGTTGTAATTATATAAAACATTTTTTGAACTACATTCTTATAAACATGAAAAAAGGAGAACATCTTCAATCATTAAGTCACGTTCAGGTTCTTGGCCTACTTAAAAAAAGAATAAATACAATTGTGGGAAGTAGTCCGCGTCGCTTACACTTACCTATACAGACAGACGATGCGACCTTTCACTAGCGCATGTGAAAGAAAGAGATGGATTCTAAATTGGGTGTTTATATATTTATAGACGTATAAAAACAAAGTTTTCTATTTTGATTGCTCCTTGCGGATAATGATACTGATTATTTTTTTGTATATGTATCGATTTCTCGTCATTTTTAGACTCTATTTATTACCAGACTGCTCCATTAGTATCTAGTAACATTGATAGTTAACTCGCATTTAAGTAAACATGTGTGCGTAGATTCGAAAATTAATTATTGGTCGTCAGTTAAGATGCCAGCGAGTGTGGGGCCGAAAGCTGACGATCCCCGGTGAAAGTGCCCTGCGGCCGCGGTCTCACCTTTATGATTTTCATTTTGCCTCATTTCTTATTTATATTTGATCAACTTGTGTTTATCGTATCCTGTTATTTTATTGTAATTAACGTTTTTTAAATTAGTAATGACGATGAATAAAAATTGAGAAACAAACTGTTGAAGTATTTAAAAATAACTAAGAAATCTATACATACTTGTATTATAAGTGCGAAAGTAACTTTGTCTGTCTGTTATTATTTCTTGTTTAATTTCATAAACCATGAAATTTGGTATAGAGATAGTTTGAGAACCTTTGGGAATGGAATTTGTAGGACAGTTTTTAATCGTCCGTTAAGAAGGTTAAAAGGGGGTAGAAATGTATATATACTAATTATGAAGAATCATACTGTTGTACACCGTACATGATATAATATACTTATTCAATCTATTCCATGCTAAATGTATTTGGGGCCGAATCCGAGCGAAGCGACGGATGGTGTGTCGCTACTGTAATAAAAGCGTAGAATTTGCACTTTAGATGCAAGGATTCGTTAGATTTGTTGGAATTAGTTCAGATGCTGGTTACATAAAGTATACATATCACTACATAGTATAAAACAAAGTCGCCTTTTCTGTCCCTATATCCCTATATCCCTATGTGCGCTTAAATCTTTAAAACTACGCAACGGATTTTGATGCGGTTTTATCCAATAGATAGAGTGATTCAAGAGGAAGGTTTATATGTATAAGTAGCGGATCCCGCGGCTTTGCCTGTGCTAAATCTAGGGAAGAGCCCGAGCGAAGCGAGGGCGAGTCGCTAGTTACATATATAATAACATAATCGATGCAAATTGGAGCAACATACATTGGATAAGTAACACTGGAAATTGAGTAATAACTCCCCATGATGTTTGTCAAAAGCATTATGGCCATTAGTTTTCTCAAGGTGTTTTTCGTAACACTTTGCATAACATTGGTATTTTATACTGATAACACACCATAAAATATAATAAAACAAAGTTTACCGCTCAAAATATTATTTTATTATGTATGTACTATTCAGCCCTTTTTAACGTTCTATTTCTGGGCACGCGCCTTACTTCAATAAGAGGGCGGACTTCACATGTCTTTCGAAAACTTGCTAGGTTTTGCTCAGTCATGCAGGTTTCCTTACGATGTTTTCCTTCACCGTAAGACAAGTGGTTATCCAAGCGAATTTGTCACCACTGGGCTACCACTATCTTCATGTATTATTTTATTATAATATGTTGTTTATTATTATAACATAGTAGACAGTGCGGCGCCTTCCGCTAACCGGCTTTTGATGATAGTGTTTTCTTTTGAATAAAGTTTCTAGTATTTTACTGACTAATGTGAAATAAGATTAATCTTAATCATGTTAATCTCGATTACGACTCGAAACGATATTGATATTTATAATTTTTAAACAAAGAAAAAGTTAAATCATTTTAAATTATTAATATTACTTGTATGCAATGCACGTTTTAATCTGACCTTCACAGATATAACTTAACTCCCATTATATCTTCCGTCAACGTCAACAATGTTTTTATTATAATGTGTGTATTATAATGAAGCATTAAAACAATTTGTTGTTAATCAATGTTTTCGAATACCTTAAAATGTTCGTACAGTTAGAAATAAGTACGTTTTTATATACGAGTATAAGTACAAATTATCTTACCTTTTGTAGGATATTAAATAAACATACTTTGGTTCGCGATTTGCAAAAGTTAATATTTGCAAAAATTAAGGATGTTGTCTCAATTACCAGTTGACCACGATCTATTAGAGGTTATTTGAGATAGCCTTATTACATACTAGTGTTGATTTACGAATTCGTGTTTAAACTTGTAATATACTTATTCTTAGCTTGTTTACTTTGTCTATGTGCGGCTATGGTGTACTAGGGCGTGCCTGTTTATTTAAAAACGTTAATGATCATGTTACTATGCCAGTATAAATGATTTTAAAACGCACCACGTATAAATGTAATTTGGACCTTTAACTGAATAAATTACTACTAACCAGGAACTACTTTTCAGATATCTAGACAGAATTAATAGAAGTAAAAATCTTATAATTTAATATTAAATGTATTTTTTTAAGTTATATAATTCATTAGTTCATTTTTGTCCAATCCTTTTTAAGACGATTTTTATCTGATGATTATCATTTAATCAATTTATACTTCTACGTTAATATATCTTTAAATTATTTAGAGCCCTTAAAACTATTGAGTATGCATGTCCTTAAATAATATTATGTAAAGCAAAATACACGGTCATTGACATTGGATTTTCAAGAATTTCTTTTGTCCTAATTTAAATGAATGTTCTACAATGCGCACACTTCGTTGTCTGCGACAATAGTGCGGTTGTCAAGGATGCAGAATACAACGTCAACGACGAATTGGCGATTCCTATCATTTCTGCGACCATTGTTCAGAATAAGTCTCGTATGTTATTGTTCACTGGACTTCGAAGCCGTCGCCGTAGAACTGCGAGTTTTAATCAGGACCGTACGCGTCTGGAATATTTATATATTCTTTATTTATTATTATTAAGCAGCTACGACTACATCTTCTATTGTATTGTAAGCTTTATAATAAGATGTACAGGAAAATCTTGATTTTCGTCTCCTCATTCGTTGGCCAAGCTTTAAAAATAGATAGATACTGCGTAAATAATAAGCATATTATAAAATACAACATTACTATTATTTTAAATAATAAGTTCAAACACTACTTTTCTTATCTGTCTCTTCATTTAATAATGTATGTACCTACAATCTACAAATTATGCAATTCAGTGCAGTATGTTAAATATTAAGGTATAATTCTTGTATACATTCATTTATTTCAAAGTTATTACATATAATTAAATAATCTGGGCTAATCGAGTTAATGACATTATTATGAACTTTAAACGTTGACCTAAATGTTTTTATTATTTTGCAATCGTAATAATTATTTTGGCTTAATTGGTTAATGTGTCTTTCGAGATCCAACATGTCTGTAGACGATTTCCTTGTAGTATCAAGAATATATACTTAAACTTCTTTTACAACTGTAACAAGATATTGTGGTGTAATTATATTGAAAGTCGACATCGGAAATACAACTAAATCTACTGAAGTGTAGTTATCGTACCGAAATGCTCAATGCTCTTCTAGTTTTCCGAATAAGTATGTAGTAGACATTTAGTAAAAAAATGTAATAATTAGTTGCTGAATAAAATATTTTGAATTTGAGATAATTGTAATTCTTTTTTAACTATGTATGTTACATATTAAAACTCCAACTAAAGGCCCCTAAAGGCCGCGCAACACTAATCCCACATACAAATAGTAGCCCAATGGTACAGCGCTTATCTGAGAAAAGTTGACTAGTTTTCGTTAGACCTGAAGTTTGCCAAAGCGCACTTGCCCGGCGTGGTGAACTATGGCTTGATCCCCCTTGTATTGAGGCAGTTGGACGTAAAAAGAGTTAGAAGTTATAGAACACAAGTGTAGAAAATACATCGTCTCCATTTTGGGTCATCATGTACAATAAATATTCTAAAAACAGTTTTATTAACAATTTTTAAATAATGAAAATTAATGGATCACAAAAAAAAGAATCGCGTTGATGTCTTTAACATTAGCATTAGCATTATTATGTTCAAACTGTACGTGTGGCTTTAAACCTAAATTTTATTTTAGTATAGCCGTAAATAAGATATTCTTACTATACATTAATGATTAATGAATAATTTAGCAGAGTTTGTTTTGTTTTTATGGTATTATAATTAGGTTACAAATATAGGCAAACGTATATACCTACCTTTATATTAAAGTGCGTTTATAGCAGAAATTTGGGTACAAATAAACAATTTTCATGTGTATAGTAATTTCAGTATCGTTCTTCTAAAGAGATAAGTAAACAAAAAATATACTATGGAATGGCCATACTACAAGTAACACTTTCTAATAAAGTCGAGTTTGCGTCGAAAGCAAAATTCGTTCATCACTTTCCTCTGACCTACCAAGCGGTGCTTAATAATGAATTAAACTGGTACTCATAACAGTATCTCAAGGTGCGGAAGGTAGGTCATCGACACTTGCTGTCATATACAAATATTTAATTTAACTATTATAAAGTAAATTTATTCACGTGGACTTATGTAATAAAGATATTTTATGTTTTTTTTTATATTTTTATGTAACAGTTATTTTGATTTTGTTGACAATACCATGAAAGTAATTTATGTATATTAGGCTAATAGGTTTTGGATTATTTCGAAATTTAATGGGCCTGATTTAACTTAAGTAATATTTTTATTTTTTACTAAGTACATATATATTAATTATTACATTTTTATATAATTCGAATAACGATCGAATTACTATCAGGACACGTGTTACATCTAGGCATATGTGTTGAAACGATGGCTCATTCGTTGGCTTCGAACACTAATCACCACAGCGTGCCTGCATGTTTTGCAATCACCGGACTGACCGCTCACTCGATGCGAAATACTTTGATCAAATATAATTCGAATAAATCTTTCTGATCCTATTTTAAGATTACAGCCCCACCCATTAAAACTAACTTAATACTTAACTGACCTATTTATTTGCCATAAACAATAATGATGAATTCCTCTAAAAACTTATTTATATAAAAAGGCAAAGGCGTCAATGCTATCATCATTTATTCTATAATTATTTGATGATTGATTAACATTAATTTTAACTTATTATAAAAAAAATGTTATTAAAGGTTTGATCCACGTAAATTTTCATAAATTAAAAAGTCAATACCTTTTTAGTATGCTTTTTTATTTTTTAATATCACGTTTCCGGATTGTATCAATTCTTTCTTATATTATGCATATATATTAGAAAATCACCTGGCTTATCTTTAATAAATATTTATTAAAACAATTGCTTTGAAACGATTTCTGCATAGGTGAAATAAAATGTCAATATTATTTATGAAAATAATATACCTACGTGATATCAGTTGACGTCGTTTAGAAAAGCAGTTGGTGGTATCGGGTTCTAAGAGGGGATTCAAGGCCGTCAACGTGACATACATTCATCCCACCACATTCACCTTCCGTCCGCCGTCCGCCACCTGCCCACCACCACTGTCAAGGCTGCCTTGCGAAAGACCACTTCGACTAGATACACACGCAAAGCACTCACTTTACGCGAGACCCACTTGTGAAAAAATCATGTCGCAACTTATCATTGTATAGAATATTCTCATCATCCAAATGAATTTCAAGTTCACAAGCTGTGTGGTGTAATTTTGCATTTTAAAAAACTGGTTACTGATTCGATCGTTATTCACGATAACTTAGGACTAGGAAATATATTACTGAACTATTTTACAATTATTATGTTAAGTATTTCATTTACTTTTTTTGTTTTCTTACAATATTAGTGGTAAGTTTCAAGTGGAAAAGCGTAGTGCACACTTGCATAAATACAGTCGGTGTAAATGAGTTGCAGAATAGAAACTCAGACGCATTCAGAATAAAGTTAGCGTGAAATCGTAGAGATTTTTCTGGTAAATTATTCATGTGGCTTACGATGGGCACACTTTCGAGGCAATCGCTTATAAGAAAGCCTTTCACTCTTATTGATACTTTCCTGGCAGATATTGATGACATAATATTATTGATATGAATTGTTGTAAGTATATGTTAAAATTTGTACAATTAAATTCTCCCTCTAAGTAAAATTAAAAAAAAATGGTTTCTTGAAAAGAATCTACTTATTATTACATAATAGAAATGCGCTGAAAATCTTAATAAAGCCCTCATTCAGGTAGACTTAGGTTTGCAATTATTATTATTATCCTTTCAGTAGGTACATGATTTTATATAAATAATGATTAAAAACGAAAATTTGCTTTTTTCATATAAAATAGGTTACTTAAGGACGATTTTTCCTGTGGTCACTATTAATATCTTAAAATATAAAAACAGGTACGCTACGAACTGAACGCATTCGTAAATTATTACATTTACATATTTACAAAATTATCGTGTATGACGGAACTGTATGCCTGGGATGAATTAAAAGTTAAGTTTGCTAGGGTTAGTAATTGGACTTAGAATATTACACGTATCTAGATATTTGTATCTTTGAGCTTAGAAAAATCAACGAGTTTTGTAAATAATAAAATTTATATTGATTAGTCATCAAAATATGAAAGTTATTGCGAGCTTACTTTCTCTTTCCGTTTTTACTAATTTCTCTATATTTGCAAATTTAATTATTAAAAAAATGTTTTTGCCTCAAAATTAGCTTCGGTCCGCCTCATCATTTTTACGATATGATGTATGCACCTGCAACTAGACAGACAAAAAACTTAAATATTATTAATTACAGTAAATTATTTAAGCAGAAATATAAAAATATTTCGCAATAGCTTTTTGTTGTTATGTACCATATTATATATTGGCTAGACGTTCGTATAACGGACATATTATAGTTCGGATAGCGGCAGAAAGTGTGTTAATGCGTGCATGATTTGATCGGCGAAGCGCGAACGACACGCACCACCACCAGCCATTCCCGTCTCAAATCCCGTTGTCTTATATTATCAATGTAATTAATGCAACTGTAGTAAAATGGATGTAAATATATGTTTTTATAGGTGACATACTACTCATTAATATTATTTTACTGCCCAAAGATATTAGTAAGTTCTCTAGGATAATTTTAATTTTTCAATTACCTATATTTTTAGGTAGGTATTAGATGTTATTATTGATATATTATATTATATTTTCTAAAATTGATTTAATATTTTCGACTACCTTGCCTTTGGCTGTGTTTCTCAATAACCGAGTTCGCTCAGATTGCTTGAGTAAATTTGAAAAAGGTCACAGGTTTAAGGACAAGTTGCTTCGTGTATTTGATCATCGTCATTCAGGAGAGCTGATAATAATAGGTGTGGTGAAAGTACATAAATAGATTTAAGTCTTAAATTAAATAAATCTAATATGTAAAAATCTCGTGTAACAGTGTTTGTTATCGAACTCCTCCGTAACGGCTTTACCGATTTTTCAGAATTATTTTGTGTATATTTGGTACGAGTAGATCTGAGAATAAGTCGTAGGCTATTTATTATTTCCCTGGGTGTTAAGGGTGATATTTTATTTTTAACTTTTAGACCAAATTTTTATTTTTCACTTTTTTATAATTACCTACGCATCAAAAAATTATTACAACCCTAAATTTTTATTTCCTCGGGCGTGGGCTGAGTCCACGGCAATTGCTATTAAATTATAAAATAAATGATGTTGGCCTGTAAAAGTTCTAAATGAATAATTCTAAATTATTTTGAATCCCAAGTTTAAAATGTTTGTAACATTTCCTGACTAAAGTTTTGGTAATCTTGTCTTTATATAATAATCTTAAAAACCAAGATAGTATATTTTGATGAATGCTAAGCATCTCAATAGATCGATTTTCTTCCTTAGTTTTTAACCGAACTTAGTAATGTGTATATAGGTGTGTAAGCCGGTCATTGGATGTAGGTTAACTAGTGTCCAGTGCTTATTAATGGGCAGTGTGTGTTTCCGAAAGCCTGGTCCGAGTCACCGGCCAAGCGTCCGGCGAAACGCCCGACTCTGTATTAGTATGCGACGGCATCACAACTTTCTACACATTCTTAGTGGGAGCCGGAGAAATGAACGTCGATATACATAACAATAATTGATTGAACGCTTTGATCTAATGTCGATATTGAATGATTTTAAGTTATTGTTTCGAAACTGCTGCTTGATATATTATCTTATAAGTTAAAATATCTTTCATATACTTGATACTATTGCTTAACTGATTTACGTTTACGCACTGAGCGACAAGTACGAAAAGTAGACCGAGAGCAAACTAGGCATTGCTAAGGTGTTCCTACTTCGGTGTGCTACTCAGATTTAGACACAAGCTCAATATTTAACTTGCCTAATTCTAAATAGCAAATCGTAGATACCTTAAGCAGTTGTCATTGAACTGAATTTGTAAGCAGTTTACTTTTATACTTTACCAAGTGTACGCGTAAAGAATTTTTCACTACTTACTTTGTATATTTGCGTACGTATGAATTTGGGTACTTCTAATACAGACAAAATACAGATAATGTTAAAATAAATTCATTTTCTGAAGACTTATAATAGGATATTAAGCAAACATCCGTTTAGGCCCTTAGGGCTTGCGTAAACCTAACTTTGACGAAATATACCTCAATTAAAAGTTTACTAAGTCTGATAAAATGAGTTTTCTTGATAACATTAGCTCTATATCGTAGTTATATTATTATTATTATGGTCTGTTATGCCCTTGCGAATGTACTGATGCTAAATATATTAATTTACTAAGTGTGTGTAATAATACATTTTATGAAGTTTAACTTTAAACATTGTACAATAATTATCATAGATAATATCTTTCTGATTTAAAATCCTTTCTTAAAATTAAAATTATGTTACGAGGTGAACTCGGCAAAAATGGCACGACTATAATTTAAGCAAAACGAGATATGTATTGTAATATCTATCATATTAATATAATATTTTGTTAGTTTATTAAAATGCTGTTTATTTCTTAATTTCCAGGTGGCCATGGCCGGCGACTTCATCCTCGCCGTGGCGTCGATGATGATAGCTCGCTTGCGCAGCGACGAGGTCACTCTTGTACTCAGCCAGGTATGATCAAACCCTGTGTTTGGGAACTTAGCTTTTGAAAATATTATGCAGTATAAATAAGAGTAAATACGTCATAGAAAAAGTGTATGAAGTCCCTGACTAGAAAACTGTTTTTCAGTAAACGACCTACATTACATGTGCATATTAAATGTTCATACAAACTAAAAGTTAGGAAATATAAACAAAAAAGTATAATTTAGATCCTGCGCCAAAGAGATGTGTCTATGTGAAGAGGTAGAAAATTTACTATAACAATATTACTTTTTTTATTTTAATTGAAAAAATTTCGGAGACTCCGGAGTACAGGTACATTACAATTGATAGCGCTCACCATCAGACCAACGCAGTTAACAAATATTGTAATTACATATAACATACAAGCTTGTTTATAGTTAAGTCAATAGTTATTACTTCTTGATATATTTCCTGCTGATATTAAAATTAGTCCTATTAAGCTTTTTAAGTCAGCAAACCCGCAATTACTTAGCGTGGAAGACTACGGCCTGATCTCTCTCGTA
This sequence comes from Boloria selene, assembly GCA_905231865.2. Lineage (NCBI taxonomy): Eukaryota > Metazoa > Arthropoda > Insecta > Lepidoptera > Nymphalidae > Boloria > Boloria selene. The sequence continues at coordinate 7,531,114 of HG993140.1, read as the reverse complement.
ATATTGAAGGGAGACCCGTGCCCACTGCCCAGCGGTATAACGTCTAAAAGAGCTGAATACACGAACATTTTTCAATAGTCCAGCAAGTACGCAACGAACAATCAACCAACAATAACAGATATAGGTAACAGTGCTAGTTCGTTATTAGGAGATGGACTTGTTTCATTCTGAAAATCACTTTTAGTGATAAGGCCGCCCTTATACCATATTGCTCTCTTTATAAGATGTATAATATGTACTGTATCTTTATTCTATTTTTTTGGTGTATAAAGGATTATAAATAAAATTATTTAATTCTGTTTCGAATACTTATTTCTACTGATTCTATGTACAATGTACATATTATATGCTTCATCCGTCGTTTCCTGAAATCATAATACTCACTACTGGTATCAAACAATTTATTATAAAAGATATAAAATTTTTAAAAACTCTTTATTTGTTCAGTACTTACGTATTTAGTAAATATTTTAATAGATGTGTCGGTCACTCAGTATTGACTACAAAATAAAACTGCGACAGAATCGATAGTTTCATTGAAAATTAAAAGAAAGTATTACATTTCAGTATGTATTTGTTCTAGGTGGTCACAGATTTGGTGCAAGGAGAGTTCATGCAGCTTGGTAGCAAAGAAACTGAAAACGAGCGGTTTGCGCACTACCTCACAAAAACATACAGAAAGACGGCATCCCTCATGGCTAATTCTGTTAAAGCGGTAACTAATATTTATCAATTCAATTCAATTAATCTAATAAATGATTAAATTAGTTCTTGTCAGTTGTCACAAATTGGGATTTATCAACTGGTTAAATTTTTGTACCTATTGAGTTTTATCATTTCGTTATCTTCTTATTTATACAAATTGTGCAATATTTCCTGTTCATAGTAAGATAGGAATCGGCTCTGGATCACGTTAAAGAACTATATTCATGGCAATGCAACGGTTTTATTATTTAGTAATAATCTTGATTTTTTTAGGGGGACCCTTATTCTTTTTCTAAAGTTAAAGTAGCTAAGTTACTGATTTTAATATTGGCTATCTGCCGGTGACAATCCCGTAAAAATCTGTCAGTCTTAGCTGGAACATACAGACAGGCAAAAATGTGTTTTAATTTAATTCTATATACATTTAGTTTATAAAATGCTTTTATTTTGATATTATAAACAGACAATCCAATTTTATATATCTGTATATATGAACGTTCAAAAGTACGTTCGGTGTTATTTATTTATATAAAATATAAAATGATAAAAAATGTAGGTAATCTATAAATTAGATAATACGATACCGATTTTTAGAAGTAGATAGTTTTATAAATATAAAAAAAATATTTATAATGTAGTTTGTATGTATTTATAGTTTACGCATGGGTACATTCGCACACATGAAATGACTAAGCCAGTAAGCCTATTCTTTTATTTTTGAACTAGCCTTTCGTTCGCGACTTATATTGGTTATTTGTAACATTGAAAAACATATTAGATAGATGTCATAAAATAGAATTCTATTATTTAATAAATATGATTGATGTTGCTCAATTGCTCAGTTTATACTTTATTTGTATATTTTTTACCATTAAAGGTATCAGATGATTTTTTAATATTTTTAACATTATAAGTATCAGATGAACGCGCAAAGTAATAGTACCTTTTTAAAAAAATACTATAAATATATTATATCATATAAAATATATTAATAAAGAATATTAAGACAGTACATTTTAAATTGAACTACAATGAATAAAAACTCTTTGAATTAATAGCATTATTTTTTTGGTTGTCTTAATATGTAGAGTTTAAAATAAAAATGTCACGTAGACGATATGACCACAATGAAAGCGAAAATATCAATATCTACTCTAATTAGGTATTTTATACATTTATTTTTATTTATTTATTTATTTATTTATGTACCACACAAAAGAAAAAGAAAAATACATAAATATAAAAAGGAAGCTGAGACATTGTGTACAACGGGTGACTTATCTCTTTAAGAGATTTCTTCCAGAAACCCTTGAGCGTGAGAAGGACATAGTTATCAAGAAAAAGGTGCAGTGTCGGTACAAATTACAAACGTACATACATATATACATACATACGCATACATACATACATACATACACATAACATACATACATACATACATAAATACATACATACGTGCCTACATACATACATAGGTATATACAGACAAACAAACTCACATAATATCCAAAATATAATAAGAAAATTATGTTGTTTGATTCAGATAAAACTCTTTCAAGCGAGTTTTAAAGACTTTTAGCGATGGATTATCATCAATAATCATTTATTTTAAGCCTGAAAGAGATGAGCGCCAAAAATGGCCTTAGGAATGCCATCTATGTAATTTAAAACATAACTAAATACAGTGAAACCTGGTTAAGTGGGACCTGGATAAGTGAGAAACCTCCATAACTGGAACTCATGCTGAGGTCCCAACACTTTAGTACTGAATTACCCCTGTTAGTGGGACGAGCTAAGCCTCTATATCTGGGATTTGTTCTATCGATTTATCGTCATAGTTACCTCTATAACTGAGACAGGGAGTAAATTTTATATGGATAACCCTCTGTAACTGAGAAAACATTGTTTTGTTTGATCGCACCTTTATAACTGAAATAACCTGTCAATAACCTTTATCAATGGAACCCTCTGTAAATGAGACAGATATTTATTTATACCTGGATATCTGAGACACTGGGTAAGTGGAATACCTCTATAAGTGAAACAACATTCCAGGTCCCTTGATGTCTCACTTAACCAGGTTTCACTGTATTAATACTTTGTTTGTCTACAGTACAAACGAAATTACGTAAAGTAAAATAGTTTCTACTAGTATGTCGTACGGGAACCGCCGCCCGCGTTCTAAACACCGGAACATTTTACTTACTACAACCTTCACCGAAACACGTTGCATCCTATGAAATAAGTTCCAAGGGTTTTGTAGTTTTTGCAGTTAGAACGAACAAAAAAACATCGCGCCATTTATTAGCATAGAGATTAGAGATTAACATGTATAAATAACAGCGTCTGGTTGAACTTTCGATTTCGACAAGTGGCGGCAGATTATGGCCGTAACTGAAACTATGTCTGCTCCCACGGCCTTGGCTACTTGACGTGATCTCATATTCAGTACAATAATATACATATAGTATTACATTAGAGCGTCTTGAATAATTCCATTCACTAATCTATAGAGCTGTTTAACGAACGCGTCTAAATAGCGCATAGTGCAAATTGAAATGCGGTTGAGGCGCACCCCATTGTCATACATGATATACGATAGTTGGGAAACTTCTATGGAGTTGATGGGTATTACTTGCCACGAGATTACACTTAAACGCATCGACTACGAAAACTGTATTTATTTAACAATCCTTAAATTCGAAAGCATTTCCGTTTAAATCAAATGCTATGTCTTTGTATATGGATTATTAACTGTGACTAGCGATTTACCCTAGATTGGCCTGTGTCCTAAATACTTCTTTAATAGATATGATTAGATATTATTCAGCGTTAGTCATAAAAATAACAAAATAACATTGTGGATTTTTCCGATGATTTCATAATTATTTTGCTATTCGGGGCGGGGACAAATCCAACCAAGCAAAGATCGTAAAAATCCGTCCATCCTTGTCAGGTATAAGTAGTGTAAAAACTTGAACTATTATTTTCCTGTAAGACCCCGATAACCAGCTGTTGTACAAAATTTAATGAAAATTACAGATTTTACTACAGTTGTTTTCTCGTTATGTGGTAACAAACCTATAGGTTTGGGTCTCTGCATCAAGAATAATTAATATTTCAATAAGCTTTCCAAAAAATATTTAATGTGCAGTATCGACTAAGATTGATAAAGATTTAACAACACGTTAGTCAGGGCTTGTAGAGACCCTAACTAACGTTTGCCAGCAGTCGCGAGCTCCGGTCCTGTTGATAACGTATGAATTATATGGTATCCCGTATCCGTAACACAAGCCTCGCCTCAAGCCTCAAGCTTACCACGGAACTAGATGGTGCTGTTATGGATAATGTCTCAAAATATTTATAATCGTAATGACTGCCATCTAAAACTTTTTTCCAGGTCGCACTACTGAGTGGCGCAGATGAAGCAACTTGCGAGTTAGCATTTCAATACGGACGCAACCTCGGCCTTTCCTTCCAACTCGTGGACGACTTATTAGACTTCGTGTCTTCAGCACAAGCGATGGGCAAACCCACTGCGGCCGACCTTCGGCTCGGACTGGCGACTGCGCCTGTACTCTTTGCTTGTGAAAAGGTCTGTATAATTACAATAAATACTTTTTTTTTTTTCTTATATTTCGTATGCAGGGTGTGTAGGTTCATTTCCTCGGTTCTAAAGTTTTGTCTTATAACACACATCCTTCCTTCTGCAAGGCAAAGATTGCGCTGCTATAAAATTTAAAACAAAAATACATGCCAACAAGTGACGCGAAAGTTTCTATTAATTGGAAAACGGGTGCTACCTAATACTTAAAACGAATGTATAAGATATATAATCTTAGTTAATTTTATATGTATTTATTCTAATGTATTAATAAAACTCAACAACTTGTATAACGAAAAATGTACCAATACCGATTATAACTAAATCTAAATATTATAAATAATATCTAAATATACACAAAATTATCATACCCCTATAAATTCCAGTATCCAGAGCTGAACCCAATGATAATGAGGCGGTTCCAAGAGGCCGGAGATGTAGAAAAGGCTTTCGAATTAGTGCACAAATCCCGTGGCCTGGAACAGACGCGATTCTTAGCAAAAAAGCACGGTGTGGAGGCAGCTCGCCTCGCCGCAGAACTTTCCGACTCGCCATACCAGAAGGGTCTCGTAGTAACCACCGATCTAGTTCTCAACAGAATCAAATAAATATTTAAAGTAACCGAGGTAAGCACAACGCGGTAATCGCAATAATTTAGTTTGTTGTAGGTACCATTCATGTTGCGCAGACGGTTCGCTCTAAAAGTTTTCTGACATTTATCGCTTACGATTAATTAAACTATCCTAGTTTTATTGACTAGAGTTAGGCCAAAGACAATAATAACTCCAAAGACGGAAATTAAATGGATGTACTTGTACATAAATTCGTCGAATTACCTTGTTATATACTGCTGTTAATTGATCTAACATACCAGTGTGCTGAGTTAAAGTGAGCTAATATTTTTAGGTCATAAGGCAATTGTATTTTCCTTGAGACATATGATATCTTTTTAGTATTCTTTATACAAATTTTTTGTTTAATAATTATCAAGAAGCGGGTGAATGCCGCTAAGATCAAAGGAGCAAAGTACTTTTTTCACAAGTTATGTGGTTTCTATTCTATAAATAAATCCGCGTTCATGCAAACTCAATTGAACAGCTAACATCTCACACTTGGCAAAAAAATTTCTGTCTCATTCTAAATAATTATATTATATGATATACAGAATGTAGAGCGAACCGACAGCGTTTCGAAAGTGGACTTGTAGTGTGAATCAACCGTAAAAGTTCAGTTGACCTATTACGGCTTTAGAAGAAATCTGAGATATCGTATAGAATCAAGGAATATTTTGTAATTGGAGGTAAACGCAATACGAAAGAAGTGACATGTACGCAATGTGCGTTATATATGATATTATAAAAATATTTTAATAAGTATGTTCACGAAATTGTACGAATAAATTAATTGTTATTTTTATAATCATTATGATGTATAAATAATGTAATCTAAATGACATTATATTTGCATTGATGATTTTTAAATGTAAATATTGTACGCTCGGTCAAAAATTAAAAGAAATCGTCCCCGAATATAATAGAATGTAGTGAAACTAATTTGTGCGAAATGTTGTGTATTGTTTTTTGCGTGTTACTTTCATTCAAGCTGGTACTTAATACACTGTTGAAAGGCATCCATAGTTCTGGGACTCGAAATATTTTCATATTAAATATCGCGAGTCGTCTTTTAAAGTATATTTGTCGAACTCTTCCAAGTACTTTTTTGTTTTTGTATGAACTGCCAAGTACTTTGGAAGATATATTATACAACAAACGCGCTTTAACTTTGTTAAAGGTTCAAACGAAATATAGAATTTTGGATACCTTTTATTACGTAGAGTGACATTAAAATTATATTTTAAATAAGTATCGAGTGTTTGGAATCTGTTATGAATGAGACCTGTCGTATTGTCTGTCGAATGTCTGGAGGCTATTACGTATTCATATAATTATAGACATACTAATAAAAGATAGTTAGATATTTTCTGTCTAAAATGGTGAGTGAAATCAAGGTCATATGTAAATGAACTAACACTTGACACTAAATTCATCACATGACCTTTAAAATTTATTTATTTTATATATAACTTTCTTATTATACTTTCCTTCACATATGTGACCTGATTTACTTTTAAGTTTTCTTTGAATATTACGTTCATAGTAAACTATCTAGTTCTACCCGTCTACCGTTTTGATTTAAAATACGTGGATAAGCGCGTGTGGAAGCACCCGTTACCAAATACTGGAGCTCAACTACCTACTACTAAACAGGTCTACTGTAGTAGACGAAATTGTATATAGGGATATATTTTAGAAGTAAAAAATCTTGTTTTCATTCTTCTTTGTGCAATTTTTCTATATATAGGTGTAGCGTAATATGAAGTACCTGTGTGAAAGCACATTGCCTTTGAGCCAAATTGTTTGCAAGATTTTTCACTATTACTTGGTTTTTTCGTAATTATTGGATGTTATATTATATGCATATGCGAAATCGAATAAATTCGTTAGCATGATTTCTTAACTTGCTTATAAATGTATCATAAATATAATGTTTCAATATGAATATTTTAAAATAATATTTCAAAATAAACCCGTTTACCATTGCCTTGTAAGTATATGCATATAATATGGCACCGTGGCCTAATAATTTGAACTTTGTAAATACTGAGTCATTGGATAAGTTACCGGTGTTTAATCTTCAAAACCAATTACCTCAATTTCTTTAGTATACACGTGCGTGGGTACATGTATGTTCATATACATATAGTATTAAATTGATAGTTTTGCACGAAAGTGCACAATACTGCTCGGGCAAAAAACTGTCGCCTTAGTATAAAAAATAAGCAATTCTGTAACGATTCATTGTAAATAAAAAATGGCGAAACAATATGCAAAATATAAAAGGTATATGACCATGGTATAGAAGCAATGTTTTATTTAATACAAGTTTGTAGCTAATATGCTAAATATTTAGAGACGGCAGAGTGACTCAATGAAAATCAAAATAAGTTGGTTCTTTTAATGAGAACTGACAGATTTCTATAAAATATTATTTTGTATTGGTATATTTAGTCGTTTTGCCAGTTCATAGTAAAGGTACTACGGATTGTATATTATGTATAATGTACATTATGTTAAAAGGGAGTCAATGAGTTTTATTTACATGCATACATATATGTAGTCATATTAATAGCTATTGTTTGTAAATATTATTTTATTACTTTGTAAAATGCTAAATCACGAATAATAATTGATAAATTTTAGTTACAAAATATTGTTTTATTTCTTAATACCTGATAAATATTTTTATTTATAATATATATCTATATAAATAAAATGATAGAGGTCTGCAGTTGTGCGCGCATCACGGAATAACTACTGGATAGATTTCAATGAAACTTTCTGTTTTATTTCTTAGACACTTGACCCTTATCAAAAAAAAATGATTGCGATATCTTCATTTAATAAAAAGTTATTAAAGTTTCAAGAAACAACGATTTGTATATGCACTGCGTGTTCAGTGATGTATATTTCCTTCTCGCGGAGTAGTGGGGCAAGCGGCATATCGCGCATGCGGAAAACTTTGTTAATATTTCAAGCACCGCGGACGAAGTCGCGGGTATCAGCTAGTTTATTTAATATTATTTATTTTCTTACGCATAATTCTTGTGAATCGTTATTTACCACTGCCACTGTTTAAACCGTAAGTCTATGTGCCCTGAAATTGAACATGAAACAAAACAGGGATGTATTAAAAAAAATAATAAAAATACTACAGACTCTTAACGTACACATGAAACTAAATTCTCACTTTATTTGTTTTGTAACTTTAATTATAAATACAGTTGACAGATGACTTGTAAATTTCAAATTAGTTACGATTAGATTTTCCAATCAAGTTCAATTTCTTCAACTGCTGTACGTTTTAATTTTTTTGAGCGCATCTCTACTTCATCTTCTTTATTAAAAAAAATAAAAGTAGCCAAAGTTCCTCTTTTAATTCATTTTTTTGCTAATAGTTTTAAATTTAAAATGTACCAGTTGAGCATATATTATTTTGTCAATGTCACCATGGCGGGAAGAACATCATACATAAATTAGGCTGAAGGTCTACTTTAGGGATAGCTAAATAACGTTTGATTTGCATACGGAATTTACTATTTATGACATCAGCTGCAACTGCTATCGAAAGTCTCGGTGAAATCAATCCAGTCTATTCCCAGATTAACAGACTGGTCGATAGATTTGGTCAGCTCTCTAACTTAAGAAATTATGACCAAGGGCGTAGCCAGGATTTTGTTTAGGGGGGGGGGGTGGGGGGGTGTCAGTCGACGTTGTCGACAAACCAAGATTATATCTAAGGTAAAGGTTGCATAAGAAATGTTAAAAATGAAAAATTAAATATCCATCAGTGAATTTATTTTATTAAAAAAAGTAGTCGACAAGGTTCTTCACAAAACCGTTTTAACATCCTTATAGTACAGTATATAAAGCCGTTTTTTTGGGCAACCTCTCACTAAATTTCCGATCCAATTTGAATTTTTTTTTTCATAAAATCACATAAAGCTGACAGATCCAGGTGGATATTCGATCGTAATCTTGAAGAAAAGTTTTTGGCCGATATCTCGGAAACTATGCACTTCAAGGCAAAAGTTATTAAGATCATTATTGTAGAGAATAAAATTTCGCATCTTTTATTTCCTGTAAACTTTTTTGTAAAAATTACTGTTTACGATTTATGGCCCATTTAATGAATCGGTTGTTCTATTTCGACCGATAACTTTTAAAATATTGGATTAATCAATAAAATGCATCTATTCATTTTTTAAGATCACATTATTCTCTACAACTTTTGTTTAAAACATTTTTTTTATGTCAATACTTTTTGAGTTATCGAGCTTGTGAGTTTTTTTTAATACAAATTACATAAGCTGAAACATTACATAAGAGATCGTATCCTGTAGAAGGCCAGCACTTATCCAATTTTTTACAGCATATGTAGGTATCTCGATAGTGATGTGACAGCGTTGTCTGATATATTATAGCTTCTAACTCCGCCATCGTATTGATTGTTAACGAATTCATTTCTTTATAACACCGTACTAGGGTACTGGGTCATGCTCATGCATGTTCTTATTTTACATTAGGCAAACCGCACAAGGTAACAAACAAATCTAAGTCTACGGCGGCGAATCTACTCATCAAATAGTAATATTTTCTACGTCCTAAAGACAATAAGAAAGTGTTCGAAAGATTGCTTGTTTGTATGAAAAAAATATCTTAATTACTTATTATAATTATAATTAAATATTTTAAATGCTTAAACCTTATTATTTATAAGGCAATATTTTTAGTATACAATTTGAATAGTTTTTTTTGTATAATAATTAATAATAATATTAAATCCTATACCTTTTTGTTTTAGTAAACCCTACTAACGAGACGACATATTTTATAAGACAGACATTTAAAAATGAAAATATTAATGAAGCCTATCGGTAATAGTACTAAATCTATACATATAAATAAAATTGGAGTGTCTGTTTTTAATTTCAAATTAACAACTTTTCACTAAATGCATATGAAAGTATATACGATACTAACAAGAAAAGGTCAATTTTTAAAATTTTTGTCTGTCTGTCTGCCTGTCTGTCTGTCTATCTGTCTGTCTGTTTGTCTTTCTGTATGTATGTCTGTCTGTCTGTTTGTTCCGGGTAATCTCTGAAACGGCTGGACCGATTTTGACGGGGCTTTACACGCAGTTAGCTAATGTTATAAGGTGTAACTTAAGCTACTTTTTAACCGACTTCAAATAAGGAGGGGGTAGAAATTTAATTTATTTTATCTAGCGAAACCCGTGGTTTTGCTACCGCTAAACCTAGGGACGAACCCGAGAGAAGCGAGTGTGAGTCTATTAAAAAAATAAAACAAAATTCTTATATTTGAATCCGTACTTAAGTACTCTACTACCTTAAGAATACAATATATTATAGCGTGTTTGCGGATATCGATTCGTGTTCCGTGCCCGGCACTGCCAGGACGAACTGAATGCCTGCTGAAAAATGACATGGAAAATTTAATCACTAGCCTTTATATTGAGAACAGCTTTATGCGAACTACAATTTTGACATACATTGAATGAAATAAATAGCATTTATTTTATTTATAATAGGAACATAATATATTGTTTAAATAAGTAAGTACAGTAAGTAACGACAAAATTTAATTAGGTAGATATTTCAGTATAATATGTTATTACTAAAGCGTCAACTATTAGTATAATATAAATTAGTATGAATTTTTATCTTTATATAGGAATCTACAAATATATTTATCGGAAATATTAAAATAAAACATACCTATTAACATGTAGAGCCTAGGTTATAAAATTGCCTCGTTACTCAAGTACTGAGGTACGGAAAAAGAAAAAGAAAAGTAAAGGACTGGAGTATGAAGTTAGAATATTTTTTTATATGGCTGAGGAAACCCATCATGGGGTACTGCCGGTCCATCAACCGCCAGGGACTGTGAGACTCTTACTAAACTTCACAGCGGAACCCTTCTTTACAACGCCCCTAAGAAGACCCGAACCACGCGGACCATCTCGCCTAAACCAAGATTCACAGAGCGGTTCACAGAGCATTACGACCGCCCCGATGACGTGCAGGGGAGACAACGAGAGACCCCTTCGCCGTAGCTCCTCTAGGGTGGCGGGTAATTTCTGTTTCTGTTATAAGGTAAGTTAAAAGCGCAAAAATAGTAGTTAAGTCTTCCACAATTTTCCAATTTTATGCGCAATTTTTATTATAAAGTAACAAAACTTGAAAAAAGAGGAATAAAATCGGTGACGCCGTTCTTAAGTTATGACGTGACCAACTAACATTCATTTTTGAATATCGATAGGTTACCTATAAATTTATTATGGTAAAAAGATTTACTTAGTAAGTAGGTACCACTTGGAGAAATTTTCATTTTCTTTGCGTAAACCGAGTGCATGTTACTAGTACATAATCTGATACAAGTCATGCAAAAATTGCGTAACTATACTCAATACTCATGCCTTTTTATATTCTCTAGGGACGTAACGTGATATCTCCTTATTCTTATCGAAATAAATTAAATTAGATATTCAGGTCTCATGGACTTTTTAAAATCAGCAATTACTATATTTTTTGTTTTGAATACTACTAAAATTTACGTTATATTATGCCATAAATTTACTTCTTTTTGAGCGCCTGAATAAATATTAAAAGCTTCGACGTACACAATTCACAGGTAATCAACTGCAGGCGTTTTGACCTACATAGTCCATGTTATTTTAAAGAACTACTCAAACAGCATGATGATTTGCTAAATACATTAAAGGTTCGTATTAATGCATAGCTGCTTGAGCTGCCACTTAAACCTAACGTTTCGAAATATGTAGTAGTAAAATATTACTGAACACTTAAGTTTTCGTTAATTGTCTTTAGAGGTAGGTACATGCGTAGGTACTTTTGTGCACTGTTGTTGTAACTATTAAATTTCATTAATACTAGCGACTCGCCCTCGCACCGCTCGGATTTCTCATCAGCATAGATGAGATAATTTCCTATCAGGTATCAACATACCAAATTTCATCGAAATCTGTCCAGTTGTTTTCTCGCGATGCGATCACTAACACATGCCTAAAAATTCTAAAGAATTATGGATTCGCCATCTGTATCGATAATAAGTAATAGCTATTCCATTAATATTTAATATACGAAGTCGTGTCAGTTCCTTTTATATGTATCGAGTATAAATTATGTATGTATTTTGTGCTATATAATATGATTTTAAGCTATGTTGTAAAAAGTTGTAGCTCGTAAAATTTGTAGAGCGTGTTCTCATACATAGTTTAGTTTTTTAATGTATGTTGTATATTTTATACTAGAATTATAACCATTTATCAACGCTGAAATAATGCATTGAACTTCAGAATCTTACAATGGAAACGTATCTTGAAGCGTGCAGCTTTTACGTTATCGTAGTTATTTCAGGCTCGCAAATTCGCAGTTGTAAACGAAAACTCGTGTAGTGCCTACCATTGTCACTTAATACATTTTTCATTTACGTTGCAGTTATTTTATCTCCTTATTGGAAATAGTAATAATTATGCAATATTTATCTTGGTAAACTTTAATGAATTTACATCAGTGATATTTATAAATGTTTTCGTTGCACTCGAATCGACTACGAAGGTAAGTTGTAACAATGACCAATTTAAATTATCATTAAACAGGTTTTATATTGGGAACTTAAGCTATTTACTATTTCTTAAATCTTTGTAAATGCATGGATTTAATTTTGTCACAAATCTGTTGTTCTATTAAACTGTTATGCTTTATATACTTATTCAAAGTATGCAATTTAAACCGATATTACTATATATAGTATATAGTGATGTGTATTTACTTAATATATTATTAATTAATATACGTAATATAGTATCTATTTTATGCTAAATTTAATGATTTAGGTACTTTCTTAAATATTTCTACAGCTTCGAAACAGTTCCGACATAAAACCAACAACGAAATTAAGTGTACGAATTTAATTTAATTGCAGCGTACGAATATTACTTAGTGATCTTTTAATTAATATTCAATGGAATTTGTAAAATACATGTTATCTTAAGGGTAGTATATATATTTGTATATTTGAGATTTTAAGAAAGATATGATTGCGAACAGCTATTAGGTAATTCTTTACACGCAGCAGTCAATAAAACACGTAGCGTAAAATATATTTTCTAAAGGAGATTAAGCGCTCCCACATCTGGTTCGGCGCGACGGCGAGCTCGGGAACGTCGTAGAGCTGAGCAAACTCGCTTAGAAGGCGAAAGACTTGCAAAGGAGAAACGTGAACAACGCCACAGAGAGAAGTTTGAACAACAGAAACAGGTTAAGAGTTATATTTAAACTTTATTCACTATTTGTGAACAATAAATTGACAAAGCATCATAGTATTTGTAATAGCAGACATACAAGGTACATATATGTATGAATTTGTGTGTGTCTGCAGTCGACTGCATACTACTATGTTGCTTCGTCAAATTGTTCTTATCTTTTTAGTTCACTTTTTAGGCACTCGATTTTTTATATAAATGCACCGTTTAGAATATGAAGAATGAAATTATAAATAGCCCCGTGAATCAAATACCAAGTGTCGCTTAACAAAGTTTTGTAAAATAAAACAATAAGATAACAAAGAAAGTCTGGATTCTGGAAATTCTTATATTGCTCATTTAACACTGCTTTAAAATACAACCACAAATTTCATTGTGTATTGTTCAGCGATAAACAAATTTATAAAATCCCAAATCATATTTTAATACTATTTTTTTCTATTCATATTTTTATATGTATTCAAAAACTTGACAACTTATATATTATAACCTTCCTCGAAAACCATTCTATCCATTGGTGAAAACAGCATAAAATCGGTGCAGTAGTTTTTGAGTTTATCGCGGACAGACAGACAGACAGACAGATAAGGCGGAGGACTTCGTTTTATAATATGTAATTAATATGTAATTAATTATAAACTAGCGACTCATCCTCGCTTCGCTCAGGTTTATCCCAAGTATAGCGTCAGCAAAGCCACATATTTAAAATAAATATGTTGGACAGCCATCTAGTTCCGTGGTAAGCTACGAAGGAAGCTTGTGTTACGGATACCAGACAGTTGATATACTACATATATAAGTTTAAATACATACATATTATAAATATAAACACCCATGACTGGAGAACAAAAATTCGAGTTTAACAAATGAATGCCCCCAGCGGGACTCAAACCCGCGACCGCTGGCGCAAGAAAGTAGGGCCACTACAAACTGCGCCAAACGTGTCGTCTAATAAATAAAATTTCTACCTCCTCCTTTTTTAAGTCTGTTAAAAAGTAGCCTAAGTTACGCCTTATAACATTAGCTATCTGCGAGTGAAAGTCTCGTCAAAATTGGTCCAGGCGTTTCAGAGATTACCTGGAACACACACAGTCAGATATACAGACGACAAAAAATGTAAAGATTGGTTTTTTGTTTCTATTATCGAATATACTTTCGTATGCATTTAGCGAAAAGCTGTTTTGAAATAAAAAACAGACACTCCAATTTTATTTTTATGTAAAGATGTATAAATAATTGGACGTATGTATAAAACGTCGTACGTATGTATAAAATGGATAGATAACGTTATAAAAACTAAACATTCCAGGCTCGTTTAGAGCTGGCGTCGTATGAGCCGTGGGGGCGCGCAGGGGGCGGCGCGCCCAACCCTCGTATACGTTTCTCCGACCTACGTGCTGTTGAAATTTATCCTGAAGACGAATTGAAGGTTAAAACTTTGATATCATTTCATGTATATTATTTATCAATTATCAAGCATCAATTATTATTTATATGTTATATGCGCGTGATAATAGATTGATATTTTTTGCGTGGCTTTACTGTTTTTGACTGAGAGTCAAACTTACGAACTTGGTATTTTAATTAAACAGTTCTAGAGGTTCTTATTTGGTTACTTTTGGTGTCAAAAAGATCAATAATGTTTGATGTTCATTAATCAAGTTAATTCATTAACACAGAAAAACAAAAAATAATAGCGAAGGTATCTTCAAATGTCTCTCATGCATGTATATGGAAGATACATTATGATACATAGGTATTTTATGATAAGTAAGTCGATAAACATTTACGAAAAAGGCATCGCATCATCAGAGCTTCAGGCTATCATGATCGTAAAGCAAACGCATGCAATCAATCTCTATAAGGCAAAGGTCACATTGCGTGTGTAAGGCGGGACTGACCACCGACGTGACAGTGACATAACGAGAAGATTCCAAAAGTGTGGTAATAACCGCGTCCTGGCTAACTTTCGCACGGCGGAATGTAGCTTTATACGTTGTAATATATTGTCTTTAAAGTTAACTAGCCTTTGTGCAAATGACAATGTTACAATACATTTAATTATTATAAGCATTATATTATAGAAGTAATGTGTATATTAATGTCGAAATTAACCAAACAATGGATTTGAGGTCTCTATGATATCCTACTTACCTCAGCTATGCTATAATATGTTTATTATTATTATTTTCTATAATTATTTTTTTTTATTCATTTACTAATAATGTGATTCATAAATATAACACCATTAAAAGAAAAAAAAATGTTAAGTTAAAGTCACGTCTAGCCAGTTTTATTAACTGGCTTTGCACATAGGTAGTTCGCGATCACGAAGTATTCGGATAAATTTTAAATAAAGTTTAATCAATTTTAACATTCATATCATTAAATTTCAGGGTGTGTCTGCCCACGAAGTTTGTCGGCGTTGGTCGCCACGACAACGACGTACGGTGCGCTTGCGAGAAGACCCGCAACTTTGTTACGCAGATTTGTTAAGGAAAACTGTGGACAACGATATTCGATACAAACAAACGCCGTTGCAAAAACAAAATTATAAGCAAATTCTAGGTTCTAGAAATATTTTTAAGGATTATAATAATATGCAAGATTTTTTTTAATATGATTTTCCTCTAGATCTGGTTTTTGGTTAGGTATTTAGTTAAATACTACTTTGTATTTATCGTACCAATAGTTATAAATTTTATTATATAACTGTTTTACAGTAAATATTATTAATTATATAATTAAGAAAATATAATAAATATGTTCCGTGCCTTTATTTGTAAAAGTGAGAATTCTAGGATTTTAATAGGAGAAAAACTTTAGTTTTCATCATTCCATAAAACTATAAATTCGATAATCTTTTCATAGCTTTCTTAAAATTTATAAAACGAATAGAAAACTATATGTATTACCAATTTAGTAGAGAAAAAACTAAATCTGTAGTTTAGAGGTCCTGAATAAGAGATATTAACTACATATAACTTTATTATCTTATGTACGATGTAGGACGTAGGTATAGTGTAATGTAACTCGTAATTATAACGTTACTTACTAGTATTTTAAATTTTAAACAGTATACTGAAGGTTCAATAGATACAAAGTTTTTTGATATTACATTGAGATCTTTTTCTTAAGATGGTCTATGATTACCTATAACTTTTGCTTACCAGCTAGGTACATGTACACTACGACGTTATTCATATTATTCATAACTAAATGTTTCAGATGATATGGTCCATAAAAGACAAAAGGCAATAAGCGATGAACTCAGACGTAACTTGGAATATGAGCGAAAAATGGTAAATATAAAGTGATTTAAGTATTATTTTTTATTATTAATGTTACGATTGCTGTTTATAACATTTTAGCACACAATGGATGGGCCATGGGGAAAGCCTGGACCGGGCGGTACTACTTGGAGGAATCCTCGAGATATTGGATTAAATTTCTCCAAATCTATGGTAAATATTAATTGTTAAAATGTGTGAGTTTTGGGAAATAAATCAAATAAGACTTGCAAGACTTGTTTACATTAAAAAAACAAAAATATAACAAGCTTTTATTAAACTAAGTAAAAGCTTGTTATATTTTTTATTCTTATCTATAAAATAAAACACGTGTTACGAATATGTGTACCGAAATGGCAAAATATCTTATATACAGAAAAATATCAGAATAGTGTGATTAACTACCTATAAGATATGTCAACATTTAAAAGGACATTTACCGACTATCTACACGCTGTAGCCAATAATGAGTAATGACTTACTAGTAACTTCATACTGTAGGTAATCTTTCGCATCGTAAGCGATTCAAGAAAAGAATATCTTCAAAAATGAATAGTTTTTAATGCAGTTTAACTTTTCCAGGGTTGGACGGATAATGATATTTTTAATAAAATGAGAGGAGAACACAAGTTGTATAAGGGATCGTCTCTCACTTTACCTAAAGTAAAGACAGTCGACGACGAATCAAAAAATGAGGTAAATAAAGAAAATGTAAATCATTCTAATATTGATAAATTACCTGAAATTAGGAAAACTAATGGAAATAAAAGTGCAGAAGAAAAAAGAAAAAGTAGTAATGACTCAAATAAACCTAATTGTGGACAAACAAAGAAAAGTTATAAAAAGAGTAAATTTATAAAACGTTTATCTAACGGTGATAGAATCAAAAGATTTGTAGATGATGAAGAGGATGATGGAAATTGCACGACAGAAAAAAAACTAACCCCAGAAGCAAAAATACTGAGATTAACTGGTGGCATAGAACTCGTACCATTGTTGGCGAGAAGGAGGCGTATAGGAGCCCGAACTCTACCCTCTAGCGATGTTACGCGACCTCCTGAACAATCTTGTCAGTATGTATTCTATTGACATTACGTAATCACTATTAATTAGTCATTTTTACTACTAAATAATTTTATATATTGCTACTCTTAAGTTCGATTACAGAGTTCCCGGTTTGCCTAAGTTATTGATAAGAATTAAGAGATCTTATGCACAATACTTATTAAAAATACAACGTATAGATGGATCGACCTTACAGTTTTTAAAGAATTGGTACTACAGAGTTACGGTTTTATGAGAAAAGTATCAAGATTAAGTTACATAAGACTATAGATATTTTTATTAATTATTGAATTAATTCATACAGACAAGAGGCTGTTAATGTCATTAGTTTTTTTTGTATTGTGACATTCTACTAGGCATGCCTCGAGGTCACACATGAAATCAAGCGTGCAATGATTGGAGAAACTTTATTAATTAATTTTCCGACCCAATGTTGTTAGTTATAACTCATTTCTGCCATTTTTATGTTTCAAAATGTTCCAGAAGTTGTAAATTGACTATGAAGAAATAAGCACGGTATTTTTTTAAACAAAACTATAACGATGGTAGATGCGATATGCCATGTTTTTTTACATTATTATTTATTATTCTTAAGTTGACCCAATTGAAGTCGTTTATAATTATTTAATAGGCAAAAGCAGATTATATTTATTGGTTAATTATGTATATAAAATTTAATTTATTAATATCATACAATTTATAGTTACTATATATGTAAATAACTTATTATTATTTATTATATTACATAATTTTCTTTCAACATAATCTATTATTATTTAGGTTTATAGGTGGCAACTTGCTATTTATCATAATATTGTAAAGGCTTCTTTAAATTTCAAACAATCAATTTAATCGTCATGTAATGTAATCTAACGTCGCGTTGACATGCACTTTAGTAAGTTTGATTAATTATATTGAGAGAGTATGTTGCTAGATAAATAAAAATATTTGCATAAAACATTTAAGGTGGCGGGAACTTCTCGATATGGAATATTTGAGAGAACTCAAGCATCAAATACGAGTTAAATGTGAAAAACAAGAGGTATGTATTTTCTATATAAAACATTAAAATATTTAACATCTTCAAATATTACAAAATTTGCTAAATTATTATAATTAAATCAAATTGGTTTTATTAGAGGGTTAAAGAATTTGTTCAAAGTGGACTTAACATAATATTCTAAGACTGTCTTGTCTGTCTTTGCATTATATTTTTATGTTTTGCGGATTATTCCGCTGTTTGTTTTTATTTTTATATTTAAACATGGTTTCGAAAGATACTAATATTTTTGAAATCTTAGGAAATCGACCAAAATAATCAGAGAAGATATAGTTTTATTTAAAATGTCAAGTATCATCTTCTTTGCCTTTTGTATGGACTTCGGATATCAAACTTACAACAAGGAATACTTAATTAAAACCAATATAGACAAAATTTAAAGTTATAATTTAATTTATATTCTATATTTTTGAAATCTAAAAGTGACGATTCATAAGAGCTCGTAAAAGTCTATTTGAATAAATTAAATCAGAACTTTATTTAAGCCTGTAGTAACTACTACATCTTTGCGGATGAACATACTGTAACAAACTCTAAATTTAAATTTAAAACAACCTAAAAATTGAATATTCAAAAGGCTATTTGAATAAATTAAAGTTTAATTTGATTTAATTTTATAAGGAGCGTCGTCGTGATTCAGCAGAAAGTGTACGTCTTCACCACCGTACGTGGGCATCACTCTGGGGTCGGCCTGGCCACGGCGCACCGCAACAGAGCGGCCGCTATGCGCGCAGCAACCTCGCACAGCTGCTCTACGTACCACCACTTGCAAACGCGAATAATATTTAATATTTAAATGCTTAACGTTTTTTTAAGTTCCATTTTTATTTAGAAAAATTAAAAATTTAATAAGCTATCACATACGATTATTTGGTTTAGTCAGCAAGACTTAAATTACATAAAATTAATGTGTTGCTATTAAAAATGTCATATATTTTTTAGTTTTATATAGAGAAAATAAATAAAGTTAGTATTAATAATAATAACAAAGAAATCGTAATACTGAAATAAGGCTTTGTAATAAAACTTTTGTATTTGAGATGATCTGAACATTAGAGCAATAAATTCCATAAACAACCATTATTCCAAACAATATAATTCATTCCAAATATAATAATAAATATGTAGTAAATAAAAAGTTATTGTTAATAATTATTATAAGTATGTGTTGGTTGAACCGCACCTCAAAAGAATATCTTTTCTACTTTCCTTGTCTATTTAACAAAGCACATCATTTTCTTCCACATTAAAAATTATACTAAACGCTAATACTGATTAATTACTAAATAGTAAATAGCATTCTAATTACCAAAGAAGACATTTTAGCTATACAAATATGTATGAAAAAATTAAATATAATATTGTTTATAAATTACTACTTAGGTCTACTGAGTTAAAATCTTAAGAAATGCAAGAAAAATAAATTATTTTACTACAGGAACGTCCTTGAACTGCTGTTGTCAAGAATGATTGAGCAACGCATTCCACTTGCCGGATGCACGATGCGTTATGCAACTACTGTTTGACTCCCGCCAGGTTAACATCTAAATACCGTTAATTTATTGTAGGTATTTGGTGTTCATATTTACACAGTGGTCTTAAATATTTATTTATATATAGTCCTCTTGACATAATGTATGTTTTTAACGTTTCATCTTATCTTAATACTTAATGTGAAAGTTAATATATATGTATTTTGGCTCTTTGGATGTTTGTTTGTTACTCAACCACGCAAGAATGCCTGATCTTTGGCACGGAGATAGATTATATCTATCTCTGCCCATGTCTGGAATATATGTACTATATAATAGTCTGGGTACGGTTCCTGTGGGATAGATTTGCTTAGTAGGTATTTCACTAGCGAAGCGAGGGTGAGTAGCGGTAGTAGTAGATAGACGTATTCTGGGGAACAACTCGGTACCAACCTCCATGAGACATGAGTGGCTATTAAATTACAAATTTGTATTCAAACTTTTTTTAGTGTTAATATATAATTATAGATTATTGTAAAATTATATTATCTTAATAATGTTTTTTTTTCACTTTAATGTGCTAACTAATGTATGGGAGTTTTTTCATTTTGTTATCTTATATCATTATAGTATAATATACGTTATAACTAAAAATGTAAGTACAGTAACTGATTTTATTTTAGCTATAAATATTAAACATACGAAACGTGCGAGTATTATCATGATAAAAAAGCGATAAAGTAGTTACTGTTTTGTATTCCTTTACGTAGTACATAAGTAAATGTATTTAAATATTTTCATCCGCACACTGTATATTTAATAGAGTAGACAGTTTAAAAAAAATGTGATGATGTTTTTATACTTTATTTATACTAGTGAGTGACCCATATGCCCTTTTTTTAATACTTCATTATAGCTTATGAAGGTATTACGTAAGCTCTCAGAGGGAGTCTGATTAATTCACACATACAATTATACTACTGGTTGCTAGCTTATTGTTAAATGATATTTTTATTATCTTCCTAGATTACCTCTCTTTTATAGTGACAACCTTATCAAAGTATGTACAGTAGTTATGAAACTCAGATCAATTTGACCTGAGTTATGAAAGTACATCAGGAGACGGTAGTTCATAATATGTATTGATAGCACTATAAAGAGAACTAGACATAAAATTTTGTACTAGATTTTTAGCTTACTCTGTACATGAGCGTAAAACGTTTTTAATTAATTTAATTGCTAAAGCATGCATCCCAACCATTTTATCTCACGCCTATTGTATGAAATCAGCTCAGACATAAGACAGCTATGCAATGTACCTTATAAACTGCAACTTACTATAATCATAGATCACATAATACCATGAGCTCTAATATTGAATATCAATCCTGTTGTATAATAAAAATAACGAAAAACTCTTTTTCATATTCTTAAGTGGTCCCTACTTTGGCCTCGAATAGGCTGGGTATGTATGTACCTACATATCTACAATGTATACCTACATATATTCTATGTACGCATAGAAAAGAACGTTAGTATAAAGTAATTTAAAAAATAAAAAATATATATTCTCACTTGACAAATGATTAATGATTGATTTCCCATTTAAACTTCCATTCCTCTTTCTACTTCTACTACATGCATGTAAGTATGCATGTAGTAGAAAACAAATACAGATCTTATACCTATTTTAAAGCATTTCGATTACCTAAATTACTTTACTTTTGAATTTGTACTATGCGATAGTGATATATCTCGAAATATCTGGTACAACTCATGTTTACGATAGATATTTATTCCTTAGCTTATACCTATGTAATCTGTCAAATTTTTATAATAAACGTAATCCGATAACTGTTAAATTCTTCTACAAATGATGTAGGTACCTTTTTCCGTCCGTTCCACATTTAAAGTTACCAGAGAAAGAAACATTACTTGTTATTTAATAAATCGGAATATTTTGTTAATAATAATCAGTAGACATAAACTCTTGTCTGCGCTGATAATATAATAACTATTAAATGAATATAATTTAAGCTACTTAATTAGGGTAATTTTAGATATAACAATGGGTAATCGGTCATTCAAATAGGAACGCTGATTATTTTAGTACTAATGAAGTTCACATACGCATCAAAATAAGATTAATTACCTAATTTAAGTTAGGAAGAAGTTCAGAAAAGTTCAGAAATGTGGTGAAATACTCAATTCAGCTGCACATACTATAGTATGAATAGGTTTCGACACATTAATTTTGAAATAACGTAAAAGTATGTTATGTAAAAAATAAAACTATTTTTATAACATTTTCTGTTGATTTAATAAATAATAGTTCCATATAAATTATAATACCGAAGTAAATATGCAATTAAGTAAGTCATCACTGGGTATAACTTACACACTATTAACTGCACCTCTTGCTCTGCACATGAATCGCTTAGATTATTGGTAGTGAAATTTTTAAAGTAAACAGAAAATGTGCGTAAGTGTATGTAAATGACGTGATGAGAAAGCCTCTTCATGACGAAACAACCATAAAGCGGCAAAAACAGACAACGTCGAGTAAAGGTGCGGCATCAGTTTTTAATTTCAACAATTTGTCGCGGTGTCGCACACAAGTTACTAAGTTACCAGACAATTATGTAATTTAAGCAAAAAGATAACATCCATTCAATCGTGTACCTTTAAAATCAGAGGTCACATAAAATATACGAGAAAATTATTCGTATGACGCAGTTACGTAGACCTACTTTAACTGAGTCGAATCTGTGCATAAAATAGTGATTATTATTGATACAGAAGCCGAATGTTTTGGTTTTAGAATTGTTGTATTATGTCTACTTGTAATTAATTTTTTAAATGTTACGTGTCCGTGAAATTATAATAATTAATTAAAAATGAAAAAATATTATAAGAATTATCATATAAGTCTAGTGGGGTTTCTTTTCAGGGCGAGATTTGGGTATCTCCTTTGATACAATTATAGCTGGTTATCCGGGCCAACTATAGAATACTTTTTACTGCGGGAAAATCTCTAATTTCTAAGAAATCTATACTTATTGTTAAAGTAGGGATCAACCAGAGCAGAACGAGGGTGAGTCTCTTATTAAATTTAAATCCTACCTAAGTATGAATAAACTGTCTCAGCCTCTGTTAAAACCGTCCGTCGATCGCTGTCCGTTTAATTTTCTGAGCATTACATTGCTTTTGAGTATTATTTCATCAAATTATTTAATTGCCTTTATTCAATAGCTTAACGACCGACGATTTATATTTTTGTATTGCATGACAAAGGTTTTGTAATGCTTGATAAGGTTATTGTTTATAGTAAAAGTACTTATATTATCTTTAACTAATACAATTAAAAATGTTCATGAAATATCAAAAAAAAATGTTATGTTAAGAATATAGTCTGTATGTTTCTTTGTCGGTACCTATATTATTTAAAAAGTACTGAACCGATTTTAAGTAAATATTGTGTAGTTATGATTAATTACTCGGGTTAACGTGTCAGGATACCTCTTACACGCGTCAAAAATCAATAAGTATCGAGTCTTCTTTAGAAATGTGCTTAGCTAACAACATTATAAAAATTTAGTAGAAGTTATAAAAGTCCGACAGAAAATTCCGCAACAGCATAATATTATCTCTAACACCTATCAAAAAAGACTTTTGTGTAGGTATTTAAAACCATATATTTATTGCATTTTGTGGATTACGAACTACTTAATAGAAATTATTACTTTTTAAATATTTATTTAAAAAGTCAATAGTGATAGGCTTTAATAACCGCATCGGTAGGTAGGTATCATATCGCTGAATATTGTATTATTTTTACTAACAAATTTATTTAGGTTACCTATAAATAAAGAAAGAATATAAATTTAAAATTCATAATATTTCAAGCTAATACGAGTCGAAAACAGATTTCTAAGTTCGTCTTATTAGTTATTGTTGTGTGGCACTGTGTTTATGGCAATGACCGTCGTGATGTTGACTATCATTTTCTAACAAGTGAGAGGCCACGAGTTTCATCGGGAATGGGGTAAATGATTGTATCGGCAATGTTTACCTCAAGCTGGTCATCATATGTTTCGACATATACTATAGCAATAATATGCTGTAATATGCTATAGCAATTGTTCTTTTAATTTTCTTTTATTGAGAAATTAATTGTACTATAATAAAATATTAAAAAAAAGATTATCGGTACAAAGCATTACAAAACAAACTCTATAAAGTAGAAATATCCAGTTTTTTTAAAGATTTTCTTTTATAATATGTATATGTTTACAGCACAGGCAGGTATCATAATGAAAATGCGGTTAAGCAAATAAAATTATGTGTAGGTAATATTTGTTTTTTCACGTAAGTTATATTTCACATGTAAGTTCGAAGACTTGGCTATAGTCGGAAAAGAAAGTTCCGCTGGGAACCGTGAGCAGACCGGTCGGCGCTTGACCTCCCACTACAATAAGCCACGAACCTCTTCATTCATTTCGTTTCTATTACGCTTGTAATCAATTTTAATTTATGAAAAAATACTTATCATCGCTAGACAATATCTGCTCTTGCTGCTACTCTTTTTCGGCAATTGTAAAAATCGAATAATTAAATATTTGTTAGCTTCTGGCTAAAGGCTAATTACAAGAAATATGAGCACATTAAATTAATTATAATATTAGATTAGATTAAAATACAAACGGAAATTAAAATGAATACTTTCAGTCAAAGAAACGAGCGCGTTGATGTCTTTACTTTAGGCACTTGGTAAACAATAAATTATTATCCTAAAGTTAGCAATTATGAAACTTATATACTTAATTACAACACTGCATGCATCTTCTTGTATATTTTATACCACAATATGAAGTATTTCGATTTATTTGATGTGTATGCCTAATTTTTATTTAACTATTTCTAGAGATGTTTAGTTTTCGTTAAAATTTAATAAAAACTAAACGTTTTAAACGAAATCTCACATTAAATGAAATTGAAAAATGTGCAAGAGGCTAATTCGTTGAGCATTTTATTGGAACGTTTTATGTAATACGATAAATGCTTAGAAATACAAATTTTGCTTAATCGGGTTACAAAACTATTTCCTACTACGGACAACACATCGAATTACTATTCATCTTTAGGTTGCGCACAAACTGTTTTCATTATCTCAAAGTAATTTTGAAGATTGAGTTCCTAAATTATATCTTTACTATGAAATCGATCTATTCCATACTAATCGTTATAATGTTTATTTTATCGTCTTTAATTAATAATGATTGTAGAAATAACCTCTACATAATATAAAACAAGGTCGCTTCCCGCCTTTTGTACGCTTAGATCTTTTACAAACTATGCAACACATTTTAATGTAGTTTTTATTAATAGGCAAAGTGATTCAAGAGGAAGGTTTCTATTGATAATACGTGCATATACTACGGGAGGTAGCGCTGTATTTTTTCTAGGAATTTCATCCCGAATGAATTTTATTTCAAACAGTTGTTTAGAGGTCAGAGATCAGTAAAGTGAGCGTCAGTCGCCGCACCAGCGGTGGAACTAAGAGGGACAGCATGAAGAAGTCATTGAAAAAAAAAGTGCTCCGATGAATTTTATACCGAGCCAAAATGAATTATATGATAGTTTCCATCACATTTTTAAAGAAAATCATCGTCAGCTGTATTGACGGTGGGGGGTTAAATGTCAGTCGCGTACATGAACCTCATAGAAATTTTCACAAAAAAAGTAATTTTATACCTTATGAAATTTATACATCTTAATTTTTATACTTTTAAAATAACAAAGACAATCGTCAGCTGCATTTTTGATGGGGGAAAGACCGTCAGTCAGCGTGATAAACATTTCGCGAGGTCGATGCATTTGAGCGTTGCATAGTCTCTATAGAACATAAACTCACGATCTTTACATCCACAAACAATCAGCTGGCGACCACTCAAGTTTCTTTAACATTCTAGTTATCTTAGGCTTGGAATTACGCACAAACGCTGTAGTTACATGCACACTCGATTGACTCAGCGACTGCTTGCGCGTTGCCATTTTTAGATTGATAGTTTTTAAGATTACAAGAATTATATAATAATAACTTTATTTATAATTTCTTGTGCATAATACTCTCTCTTACTCTAGCTTCGCTCGGGTCCGTCTCTATGTACTACGTATTGTTCTGATAACTATATAGGTATAGGAATTTTAACTATTCTGCAGATGATCGGACATTGAAAATTCCGTAAAAATTGGTCCAGCTGTTTTGGGGATTAGCCGAAAAAACAGAGTGGCAGACAAATAAAACTGTACACATTAATTTCATCTATACTAATATTATAAAGAAGTAAAGTTTGTGTGTTTGTATATTTGTTAAATTGTAAGGGGTAATCTCGGGATCTACTGAACCGATTTTAAAAATTCTTTCACCAATAGAAAGCCACATTATTGCTAAGTGTCATAGGTTATATAAAAAACCGAATAATAAAAAGGCTTTAACGTGGTGTCCGTTTTGCAAAGTGAATCGGAGAAAAAACGGTCGAATGAAAGCGTTTCTTACGAACGCTGCTTTAACTATGAAAGATATATTTTTGAGTTCTAGAGAAAAGATGTGGAGCTTGAAAATGCCTACAAAAAAGTCAACGACAGCATATGTCTAACTTTTATAGTTAAGTTACAAAAAGTAGTTTTTTAATATTAGTATAGGTAATTTAATTTTAATATTAATAAAATAATTTAAATTATTTAAACACTCTGTACTAAAAAGGATTATTAACATTTTGCCCAACGAAGTGGGCACGGGACAGCTAGTTAAATATAAAATCTTATAAAATTTCATTTGAATTTAGTAAATAGTTTTTATTTTGGTATTACAAATAGACTTAATAAACAATTTTATTTATTTGTATAGGTAAGTTTTACAACTTCAAAACAACAACAGAGGCGTGGGCCTCACCCCTAAAAATGACCTATCTGACTCTGTCAATATCGGAAATGTGCGAGAGATATACTCAATACTCGTTTGTTAAAAAACATCTAAATTCTAATATATAAAAATTTCATGCCACAGTGTTTGTTATTGACCTCCGCCGAAACGGCTTAACCGATTTTTACGAATTTTTTTGTGTTTATTTGGTAGATCTGAGATTAGATAGGCTATTTTTTATTTTTAGACCAAATATGTTATACCCATAAATAATCATAACCCTAAATTTTCATCCAACAATCCCTTTTTTTAATAGTAATTAGAACGCGGGCGGAGTGTGGATTCCAACAGGAATTGCTAGTATTATAATATAGTTTTAAACCGACACAAAATAAATAATTATAATGCGGTGTTATTTATAAGAAACTAGCAGTACTCGCGGCTTCCACGTTCATTTTCTTATTCGCTACTAATCTTCATTCGAACACTCGCTGGGTTGATCTGTAGATTGACTGAAAGTTTCTTCAAAATTACTCCAGCTATTTCAGAACCCATAATTAATATGTAACTCCTGCGCAGCGCGGCTTTCTATTTCATATAAGTTATATGTGGACGTCTCCCTTCCTCTCCTCATTGCTCGCTGTGCTATACTTTCTTAATATATTTACTGTGTGATGGAAGAGTGTCTGATTTGTATAATTTTAAAAGCTATCTGCTGACTATAAACTAACTCCCTGCCAAAATTTAAATTTGTAACACAAAAAATGAAAGAATTTCGTAAAAACTTGCGAGAGCCCTTAGACCTCCTTAAGCCGGCCCTGTCACAAAATTAGTTCTTAGTGGATTTTTACTAACAATTAACTACCTCCCTGCGAAATTTAAAGTCTTTAGCCCCAAAAATGAAAAACTGTCATACAAACTTGCGAGAGCCATTAGATTATAGATTAATATGTGCTTTACTTATTGATTTCTAAGCGTAAGATAACTAGATTGTTCAAGAAACATAAGTCGTCGTCAGCTAATTGTTTGTGGATGTAAAGATCGTCAGTTTATTTTTCAAAGAGACTATGCAACTCTCAAATGCATTGACCTCGCGAAATGTTTATCACGCTGACTGACGGTCTTACCCCCATCAAAAATGCAGCTGACGATTGTCTTTGTTATTTTAAAAGTATAAAAATTAAGATGTATAAATTTCATAAGGTATAAAATGACTTTTTTTGTGAAAATTTCTATGAGGTTCATGCACGCGACTGACATATAACCCCCCACCGTCAATACAGCTGACGATGATTTTCTTCAAAAATGTGATGGAAACAATCATATAATTCATTTTTACGCGGTATAAAATTCATCGGAGCAGATTTTTTTCCAATGACTTTCTCATGCTGCCTCTCTTACCTCCACCGCTACCTGAGCAGCTGACGTTCGGAGTTGTTATAGGTAAGGGGAAAACTATTAGTGTTGTGATTTTCAGCCGGTATGAAATGACTTGTTCAACTATAGCGCTACCTCCCGTAGTAATATAACAGTAGAAAAATACCAAGAAAATATTATATTTCTGAAAAATATATACTAACTGTTATTAAGTATCCAGGGAATATAATCAAGTTCAACAAGTTTAAATATCATCACTACATAGTATAAAACAAAGTCGCCTTTTCTGTCCCTATATCCCTATATCCCTATGTGCGCTTAAATCTTTAAAACTACGCAACGGATTTTGATGCGGTTTTTTTTAATAGATAGAGTGATTCAAGAGGAAGGTTTATATGCATAACTAGCAGATCCCGCGGCTTTACCTGTGCTAAATCTAGGGAAGAGCCCGAGCGAAGCGAGGGCGAGTCGCTAGTTTGTAATAATTAGAAAAATGTTTTACTAGGTACCTAGTTAAATCAAAATTACTGAGTTTGTAATTTAACGCAAATATACCTTTATTATTATACATATAATAAAAATGAGGTAAAATTAAAATATTTATTTAGGTGGAGCGATGACGGTTGGATGCGTAGAGCTGAATATCGAGCTCAGTGGAGTGCCATAGGAGAGGCCTATGTCCAGCAGTGGACGAAAGCAGGCTGAATATAAAAATAGCTATTGGTTACTCATTCACTTTAGAAATGAATTTATTTAGTTCATTATATTATATGTATAATAAATAATTGTTAAAGGTTAACAGTTTGATTACCCTGATACAGGAAGTAGGTACTCGTATTAATAAAACACTGTATAAACTAAGTATAAAGTGTTTCATTTGTGTAAAGTATTTAATTTTTTTATGTTTCTTTTTCATAGTATTTAAAAAAGCAAAATAAAGCATTTGTATCTCGTTCTCGTAAAGCCTTATTTTGAATTTTTTGCATGATTTATAACATGTAGATGAAGTTACGTGCGCGTATCGAAAGTAATTGACAAAATTGCGTGTCTGTATATAGTAAGCAGAAGCGATTCAATAATTTTATTATGTTGCTATAATAAAAAATAATTTAGTTAATAGGTATTTTATGTCATTATTTTTTCATTATACGAGTATGTACATAATATAAATTACGGTATTGTATATATCAGTTTCAAGAAAATAATTACAATCAGATATTACTAATGGTTATAACTTACAATAGCAAGTGCTGAAAATATTTCGTTCCATCCCTAATTTATTATCAATAATTGATAACGTTTCCATTAGAAAAGAAAACAGACGGAAAAGGGAACGGTATACAGCTAAATTTTAAAACAATCACCGACATTCTGTACAAACAAGTATCGGATTATATTATCAAAACATGAGTAAAGGTAGCGGGCGTAATGCATTCGGCTGGGGGTCCCACGACTCAGATCTGGACAGTGCTTGACTAGACAGCAGAGACGACACTAGTGCAGTGTAAATTTCATCTTGGTTAGTCGCGTGTGCAGTGACGAAGCCTTGCACGATGCGCCCGGTAAGTTGTAGTGTTTGTTTACCTCTAATTATATTTAACAATGTATGTATTTATAGTCAATATATATTTTGTTAACTAAGTAAATAGGTATGCGATTTAATTTTCAGAATATTATCACATTTCTCTGAGAAACTGTAATGTATTAACTTATATAAGCTCATATAACGTGAGATTAATTTGCTCATCGTCTTTGTCATTTCTATAGTGTATTAAGTATATAACCTATTACTGTTTCCATGAATAAAACATGAAGTTTTCTTATTAGTAGTTTTATTAGGAATAATAATAAGGTAACATAAATATATGTAGAAGTAGAAATAAATATAATATTAAGCATGTGATACAAAATGATGCACTTTCCCCGCTGACGTAAGTTGCATGCGTGATGCGATCTTCCCTCACAATTAAAGCCAATTGTCGGAAAAGACCCTATTAAGGATTCTGTTTGTGACTCTCTTGATGACGTTTTCTGACTTACAACTAAATTTAACAAATAGACTGGAATAGTGAAATTACAAAGCAATTTCATTATTCCAATTTATTCGTTCTTTACTTTGAATAACATTAATATGTAATAATTTTACTTTCGTTTCTTAATATACAAATTAAAATTAGAATATGCGTACTTTAAAGTGGAAATATAAATGTGTCTATGGGTTTTAATTTTATTTTACATTCTAAATTAAATTACTAAATTATTCGTCGTAATATGGGCATTCAATATTTAGCATATTATAGTAAAACTTATCTACACGTTGTTTCGATTCGATTTGTTTTCGATCTACAATTTCGATACGAATACGAATCAGTTTATAGTCAGATACTATAATTTACTAGAAATCTATTGTTTCCTAATTACATCGTCTTGTTTTGTCTTATAAGAGAGTCTTGGCCTTGTGGAAACCATAAAACTAAAAAGAACAGACTTCTTCTATTGATTTGGCTTTCCAAAACTACTGATATAACATGAATGGATGTTTTAATGAATTGCATTTTGATGTGTCAGAAGTGGTCAATATACAGTAAGAGCTTTGATAGCAGGTTCGAAAAAACATATGAATCCTACCATGTAAGCTTTCTTCACTTTCTCAGATGTAAAATTTTCAAAATCCTGTTTTAGTTGCCTAAT